>JAGMWG010000006.1:653554-1307109 GCA_020744225.1 Paraphoma chrysanthemicola | reverse complement strand
TTGCACTTTGCCGCGAGTAAGGTCTTGGTGGACTTCCGCCTCTTCACTCCGTGTGTGGGCTCTGGGATAGTTGGCACAAAGGCAACGGGCTTGTTGACGCTTCGTCCGGACTTTGTTCGAGTGGGTAGTGGGGTGTACGAGTCCGAGACGTCGGAGTTATCGTCATCCTGCGAGCTGTCAGATCACACTGGCGCAACAATGCCTCAGAGACCGACATTATCATCCTCGTCACTCTCGGCCCGCTTGCGCTTTCCACCTCTGCCGCCACGCCCTCCGCGACCTCGTCCGCGCCCTCTGCCCGATCCACGCCCAGACGAGCCACCCGCCGGTGACGCACTGGCACCATCCTTCAGTGTACTCGGTGTGCCTATTCTTCCGCCTCGTCCCCGCCGCGCATTTCCTGTGATTGGTGGCGGTGTCGGTAGCTTGTCGCTCGTCACGTAGTTCTGCAAGATCTCGGCTTTCTTCGCTTCGAACGCTGCACTCCCAGACGAATGCCCATTCCCTCGGCCCTGAAGTCTCTCCAGGATGGCTGCGGTAGACGCCGAGAATTGTGGGAAGCTTGGAGCTGGCCCAGCACTGCCGTTTGCCGGGAAAGTCGTCATCTGGGCCGACCATGCGGGCGCATTCGATTGTGGAGTTGCGGACATGGCTGCGCCGCCCGCTGCAGTTGGCGGCATGTCTTCGGTAGCTGGCGGACCATTTGGCGGATTAGACGAGCTCATATTGATCTGCGAAGCTCCGCGACCGACAACTACTAGGTAAGGATGGTGCAATTGCACTCGCTAGGTGTCGTAGCAGCGCAATTGACGGTGGATGGTTGCGAGAGCTCGCCGGAAGCGAAGAAGTGGATCCGTGCCGTCGACGCTAGCGCATCCCTGCATCGCTCTGCACATCACGAACCAGAGGGAGGTGCGGGCGACTTGAAGACTAATTTATACGGCGTACACGAATGGTGCAGGTTGCGCTCTAGACTACTTGTATGCGTTTCTACGCTGTCGTCCTTGATTCGTTACCCCTTTGATAACCTCCACAATCAATCCACGTGTACAACACGGCTGGGCAAACGTGCCCGCAGATGCATTGTTATATAGCCCCCATGAAGAAAGCTTTTCTGTTGATTTACGCGATGACACCCTCTCCCCGTAGCTCCTCAATGTCTGAACCACTCATCTTAAGCACGCTCGATAGTATTTCGTCCGTGTGTTGACCAAGTGTAGGAGGCGGCGTGCGAATACCAGGTTTCGAGTCTGACCATTTCACGGGCGTGTTGACAAGTTTGATAGGACCGCATGACGGGTGATCTACCTCTGTGACCATATCGCGAGCGCGGACTAGATTTGTTCAGTATATGCCCCTGTTCGCGCCGGTAAGCGTTACGTACCATGTTCATGATTAAGTGTGTCTTGTACGTCATTGATCGCAGCATAGGCTATATATGTCAGTGCAGTCTTAGGTCGCTGGCGCAGATGAGGCTTACGCAAACCACAACCATCCAATATATCGAGCCACTGTTGGGTCGTCTTTTGCTTCGTCTCTTGCTCGATGAGATCCTCCAGTGTATCTCTGTTCTGCACTCGCTGTGCGTTTGTCTTAAAACGGTCGTCCGTCACCCATTCAGGCTTTCCAAGGCGCTCGCAGATGATGCCATATAGGCGGTCGTTCCCACCACCGAGAAGGATATCTCCATCCGATGTCTTGAAGGCCTTGTAGGGCACAATGGATGCTGACTGAGTTGAGCGACTAGACATTTCTTTCAGTAATTAGACTCACGGTGCGATGTTCCCCATCTTCCACTGTCTCTTTTGCCGCTGATGAGCACCGAACTCGCGATGTTCGCAAGTGTTGCAACCTGGCAGTCACTAAGGGCCACATCGATATGCTGGCCCTTGCCTGTTCTCATGCGACTCAATAGTGCCGCCATGACTGAATTAGAAGTGTATAGTCCAGTGGTCAGATCAGTGACGGCCACTCCAACCTTGACTGGAGGACCGTCTCTTTCACCGGTGATGTGCATCAAGCCCATTTCGCTGACAATGGTTAGGCCAAGTTTGAGTGTCGACAATTTCACTCACGCTTCCACCATAACGTCATAACCAGCTCGGTTGCTGTATGGCCCTGTCTGACCATAGCCTGTGATACTTGCGTATACTAACCTGGGATTGATCTTCGATACTGTAGCATAGTCCATGGCGTATTTGGCAAGTGATCCAGGCAGATAGTTCTCGACGAGCACATCGCACTCCTTCACAAGACGGTGCAAGATGTCCACTCCTGCTGGGTGCTGGAATGACAGTCCCACGGATCGTTTATTTCGGTTTACCTTGCCGTGTTAAGCTGGATGTTGCTAGAATGAGGGCATCCGAGACTTACCCCGAGGTAGTATGCACTTTCTCCAGGCCCAACTTTGCCATCAGTGTACTTTGCATATGGAGGCCCCCAAGCTCGCGTATCATCTGTCCTAATATAAGCACTGATCGACCGTGCTTCACAACTCTAAACTTACCCCCTCTTGTTGGATGCTCAATCTTAATCACATCCGCTCTGCAACACAGTCAGCCTATGAACATGAAATGCCAACCCCTGCTGTTGGTCGTACGGGGTTGTCCTTCATACCCAAGATCGCCTAGTATTTGTGTACAGTATGGCTCGTGAATGTTAGCAGAAACTGTCAGAGGCGGCTTTCAAACATACTCCAGCAAGAACTCTCGTCATGTCCAGCACTTTAATTCCGGCCAATGGTAGATTGGCTGCATCTCCGCTCGGCGCTGTGGTCGCTATTCTTCTTACGGAGGTGCTTCTGGGCCAATGGCATTGTGAGCGACGTAACGATGTCCACAAAGCATGTCTTGAGCTTCTCACGGAAAGGGTAGCCATTTTTGAGACGATTGAAAGGAATGCGATGATGGTTGCTGTGACGGAGTCGTACTTGAAGCTACCCTCGGTGTCATTCCGAAAGCGCCCTTCAATTCCGAGGCTCAATGCTACAAGCAGCCTGGATGACCCGACAGAAAGTCTGAGTGTGAATCCAAAAGGAGGTACGATCTTTGATAGGCAGATTCTGAAACGTGTTTAAGATTCTTGCCTTTCATAGTTTTAGAGCTCTTCGGTCCTACTGCAAGTAGAATAATCTCACGCGTTCCGTCGGTCTCTCCAACTTGCAGTAGCTTGCGACCCCACCATCACTCCTGCTCCAACCATACTTTGTGCACATCCACCATGTTTACTGGCCTCGTTGAAACCATCGGCAGTAAGCTGCACCACGTCCGCCTCTATCCATGCGCCTCGGCTGACGATGGCTAGCTGTTGCTGCCCTCGAGGCGCTCGACAAGACAGCCTCTGGAGGCGGCGGCACGTCATTGACTATTTCTGACTGCGCCGACATTCTTGGAGATGCACACAATGGAGACAGCATCAGCGTCAATGGTTCGTAGAGGACTACTCAATGCAGTGCCATAAGACTGATGGGTATAGGCACTTGTCTCACAGTCACCGAGTTTGACAAGTCGTCATTCAAGGTTGGATGTGCTCCCGAGACACTTCGACGGACCAATTTGGGCTCGCTGAAGCAAGGCTCCAAGGTCAACCTCGAGCGAGCCGTTTCGGCAAACACGCGCATGGGCGGACACTTCGTACAAGGCCATGTTGATACCGTCGCTACAATCCAATCCGTCACACCTGACGGCAACGCCCTCACGTTCCGCTTCAAGCCGCGCGACCCAGCTGTGCTGCGCTACATTGTCGAGAAGGGCTATGTCACCATCGATGGAGCGAGTCTGACTGTCACCAAGGTGGAAGACGGCCCAGAAGGCTGGTGGGAGGTCATGTTGATTGCTTACACACAAGAGAAAGTCATTACAGCGAGCAAGAAGCCTGGCGAGGAGGTCAATATTGAGGTCGACCAAGTTGGCAAATACGTAGAGAAGAGCGTAGCGGGGTACTTTGAAGGGGCAGCAAACGGCGAATTCGCGATACTGGAGAAAATGGTGTCGAAGCTGGTCGACGAGAGGTTGAAGGCTTTGGGGAAGTGATTGCTAGATACCTGTACTGCATAGGAAGATTGCGGTTGCCTTGAGATCAGGCGTCATGGGCCGAAAACAGATGATACGGCCCCTTCCGCATCTTGAGACAAGGTTGGACCCGCTTCCCGTGAAGCGGAAACGACCAGTGGGGGCCGTGGTGAGGCGAGACATTGAGGGTGGTTGGGCACACCACCACGGAGGCGCAGGCGTAGATAAAAGTGAGGCGCAGCCCTACTTTTCATCCAACATATATACTCGACCACCACTCGATTCATTTTTCCGCTGTTTCTTGTTCCATATTGTAGTGATTACCCGCGTTGCTCACTTGTTTTGATCCAAACTCATGGTGTCTGCAGGTCGTTGCTGCCTAGCCAGTGCATGATGCACCCGTTCATTCCCGACTTATGGCGGCTTGACAGCTGTACAAATAGTGCATCTTCATGTCGCCTTCGGCAATGACATCGTCATACTATGACGCCTTTTCCTCGATCTGATTGACTGACCATCAATTGCTTACAATGCAGCATTGACTGACCCGAGGTGGAGACATGCAGGCAGAAGCTATGCCATCAGCATCCGAACATTTTGGAGACATGCACACGGTAATGCCGTCGCTTAAAGTACCCGGGCGATCTGATCTCGACAAAGATTGAGCAAGACACATTGGAGAATTGTGGCTTTCGATTGCCTTTGCCAGCGCAACCCGCCAGCCGTTCTAAGCCGGAGCGGCGTTTCCGCTCCCCCAAATTAGCACCTTACGCCCGACAAGACGCACCTTTACGCAGACATTGCTTTGAAGGATTGTTGAAAATCCAAGGTTGGGGGCCAAAACAGTCAAACACGCAATCGAGCGAAAGAGAAAGAGCAGCTGTGGATAACGTGCAGATTTATAAGGAGGTTTCGTCGGCATATTTCGATTGGCTTCCCTCACGCGGCCTGCTGCTGCAGCAACACGTCAAGAGCGGGCTCTCTCGAGGCGCGCAACATCATTCTACACCGGACGCTCGCTTCTCAGCCCTGTTGCGCAACGCGTCTTTCTTTCCTTCCCTCGCTTCCCCCATTGCTCCCATGACCAGAAGTCGCTCGCAGCGCTTCCTCTCGGCTGAAGACTGACCCGCACGCGATCCACCATGGACTGGCGACTGCTTGACTACGCTAAGGAAGCTGAGGACACCGCCTCGGGCCTGCACGTCTTTCTAGGCGAGATTCCGCAGTATCGCAAGGACATCACTGGAGACATTGCTGAGCTGTTTGCCATATCGAATGCCCTCCATGTACTTCACGAGGCGCTCGAGTTGTCCCGCTATGGAAGGTATCAGAGCCGAATCCTCAAAGATCTGGAAGTGTGTCTCCCAAGCTTGGGCCACACGCTCGACGATATCAATGATATGTTCAGCAAGAAGAGAAAGAACAGCCGTTTGGCTCCCGGAGCTTTTCCTGGAACCCCTCCATACGCAGTACTGTGGGAAGACTCGCTTGCGGACATGAAGGGACAGGGCATATCCCTGCCCGTCAGGCTGGAATTGTTCAGATCATATCTGCAGGGCATGTACGACGCAGTGAAGGGGTAAGTAAACATTGATGAAGCAGCATAAGTAAGTTGTCTCGCTGATGCGCTTGTAGCGAGGAGGACGAGGAAGAGCTTCATTCGATCAGAGTTCGTCTCACCAAGCTGCTGAAGAAGCAGGAGCCAATCGAGTCCTACTTCAACAGATTGTCGGTTCATGGACATCATGGTGGACACGCTCAAACCCCAAAGCCACCCCCTCCCAAGGTTCCCAGGCCGAATCTGCACAGCTACTCCACGTATCCTAACATACACTACAACCATGTCCATGCACCACCTCGACCTCCTGTCGCACCTACGTGGGGTGGCATCGGGGACATTCCATACATTCCACCTCCGGTGCCAGAGATTCCTACGTCGCCTACCTATTCGTCAGCTTCGTCGCATACGTACTCGAACCATTCGAACGATTCTGGAGAGCCGGTAGCACATTGGGCTATGAAAATCTTCGATGGTCGCCACTCATCCACACCGCTTAAGACCCTTGGTGACCCCAGCATCTGTCTTGGAAGAGATGAACCTCGGGTCATTGAGATGCTAGAAGGGGATGATTTCGAGAAAGTCATAGAATTACCGTTCGAGGCAACCAATGTCTGGGTACGACTGTATTGGAGAGCCGAGGACAACCGTGCGCGGATACTGTACCTCACACATGACCCTTCAACGGGCCGTCGCCTGCGATACTGCTTTCCGCTGACTGGGCTGAAAGTCTTGCGCACGGAGTCCTGTCTTCAGTTGTGCCGCGTCAACCGCAAGGACGGTCAGCTTGATTTGTGGGCCAGGTTACGATTCACTCTGTATGAAAGTGAGTACGCTTTCAATCCATACTCTCCCGTGCAGTCTAACGTATTGTAGGGATGGTCTTGTTCTACTGCACCGCCGTTGCAATGAAGCGCCAGGATGAGAATGGTATTGCCGAAGGGCTCGAGGACGCCTTCGATCCTGGAGAGAGAATGGAGTTCAGCGGGCAAGTTCGGCATGCCATCGTGATATATTGTGTCGGGCTAACTATGCACCAGACAAATTACCGATTCGAGATATCTCCATGCATTCCGTGTTTTCAAAGACGAAGACTCGGGCTGTGTCCGCTTCGAAGCCACTGCACGTCGCGGCCCGCTCAAGACTATACCCATCTGGACGGCCTTCGTCACACAGTACATTGGCTCCCGAGGCTGGATGAAACGTGTCGGGGCAGCCACGATCCAGTTTCGCGAGCTGCACCCATATGTGTTCTGTGAACCGTACAAGCTGCCAAAGGGTCCTACCAATAGATATCAGCTTACCTTTACGGAACCAGAAGGTACGATCCATGAATTCCTTGTCCTAGAGCTTACTGATTGTATTCAGACGCCCGCAACTTCATGGACATCTTCCATCGGATCAAAATCCGCCGTTGATGGGCTTGCGATGCCTCTCAACTGGAGTTTGTCCCTTGCGGGACACACTGAGGACTGCGAGTGCTATCACGACTTGACGACAAAAACTCTGACGACTACATGACTTATGACGATTTGATGAGGGTGGTTTCTGCTTTCTGCATGATATACCCCTCTCAGTACGCTTGCTTGTGTTTTGCAAAATCGACGAGTCTGGACTGCCTTGAGTTGGAATTTCCTAGCGCAATCACTTTGCAATGTAGCAGGACAGTTAGCATATCATTATGTAGTGAAATCCGGTACACTTTACACGCATTCTTGCACGTCATGCTTGTTCGAGCTTAGCCCCCAGCTAGGCGGTAGTAACAGCGGGGCAACATCCCGAGCCAGTCTGTGCGACCGCCGACTGAGCCAAAATTTCTGGACGCTGAACTTTTGTCGCGGCAGCAGCACGAGGTTCATTCCTGCACTCTTCTTCCACTCCCTCTGTCCATTTCTCTCCCACACATTCGTCAACATGGCGAACCAAGCCGACGCCCCGAAAGGCGACCCGCTCTCAGGCATGGCGCACTCTGAAGCGCATTACTTCAACAGGTACCACCTCACGAGCCTAGTCAAGACGGAGCCGTTACTGACACTTTCTGCGCAGCTACAACCACCATGGTCCGTATAAGCTGCGATACGTATGAGAGAGTATTACTAATGCGCATCCAAAGGCATCCACGAGGAAATGCTGGTGCGTACTACTCAGCACGGCAACTGCTGTGCAGCTACACAGCGCCCAAGTGCAGGCTAACAGGTGCCGCAGAAAGACGAGGTCCGCACTAAGAGCTACCGGGACTCGATCTACCAAAACGGCCACCTGTTCAAGGACAAGGTCGTCCTCGATGTCGGATGCGGTACATCCATCCTCAGCATGTTCGAGCGCCCTGGCCCCTCCACACCGCCCATGCGCGCAGCCGCTGATAAATGGCATATAGGTTCGCCGTGAAGGCCGGCGCAAAGCACGTCATTGGTGTCGACATGTCGACCATCATCGACAAGGCCCGCGAGATTGTCGAGCGCAACGGCATGTCGGACAAGATCACGCTGCTGCAGGGCAAGATGGAGGAGGTTGTGCTGCCGTTCGACAAGGTCGACATCATAATATCGGAGTGGATGGGATACTTCCTTCTCTACGAGAGCATGCTGGACACTGTCTTGTATGCGCGCGACAAGTACCTGGTCAAGGACGGCTTGATCTTCCCGGACAAGGCTACCATTTTCATGGCCGGCATTGAGGACGGCGACTACAAGGAGGAGAAGATTGGCTGTACGTTTAATCCACTTTTGTGAAGGCTTGCAGCGCAGCCAGCTAACTTCGACAGTCTGGGACAACGTCTGGGGCTTCGATTACACCCCGCTGAAAGAAACCGCCATGACTGAGCCCCTCGTTGACACCGTCGACATCAAGGCCGTTGTCACCGACCCCTCGCCCGTCCTCACTCTCGATCTTTACACATGCACCGTCGCTGACCTCGCCTTCAACCGCCCCTTCTCGCTCAAGGTCCGCCGCAGCGACTTTGTTCACGCCGTCATCGCGTGGTTCGACATTGAGTTCGCCGCGTGCCACAAGCCGATCCGCTTCTCGACCGGCCCACACACCAAGTACACGCACTGGAAACAGACCGTGTTCTACCTCAAGGATGTGCTCACAGTCGAGGAGGGCGAGGCCATCACAGGCACGCTCGACACCCGACCGAGCGACAAGAACCACCGTGATTTGGACATCAAGATCCAATATCAGCTTGAGACGGAGGATATGCACAGGCAAGCATCGGGCTCGGCCCAGTACAAGATGTGCTAGAGAGAAGTTATGATGAGCATGTGCCTTTGATGTGAGACAGCGAGCGCGAAAAGCGAGGCATTTGAGATGGTTACATGATAGACTTGGCGTTTGGAAAGGGGGATTTTCGCATATACCACAAAACTTAGGGTAGCATGATGTCGCATGTTCACGAGTTACGAAAAGCAGGGACCAATCCAGGCAATACAGTGCAGTGGGTTGGGAATTCCTCCCCTACAACCAAACAAGCGTGCACAGACTGCCATTATGAGTGATGATACCGCAGCAGTGACGAATGGACAGCAAAGATGATAGTAGTGGAAAGGAAACTCCGATTCGTGTCTACGCTTGCTATTCAAGCTGGGTATTGATGCAAAAGAAACCCAATATGCGCCGAGTCTTGAGATCAATGCTGATGCCAGGCAGCCGACCGAGCGAAATTCAGTCAAATGCCACCCAAAAAAAAAAGGCCAACGACGCTCAATATGCTCAAGCCTATTGCGCCAAGAGATGCAATTATCCAGATAAGGCTTCTTCAAGCCACGAGACATGAAAGAAAATAAACCCTACTGCCAACTCGTCCCCCACCCAACCGCAGTAACCTAGTAGTCATCGTCGTAGTTGGTGTTGTAATCGTCTTCGTCCGATCGGTACTGGTGCTCCAAATCCTCTTCCTCCACCTCCTGCTGCGGCTCCTCGTACTCTTCCTCTTCTTCCTCTTCACCCTCTGCATCCACATCCGCATCCGGAATCACGGGCGGCGTCTCCACTTGGTCTGCAGACGGACTAGCACCCTGGCCACTACCCCCTGCAGAGGGCGAGCTGGCCGATGAACCTAGGGGCGCGAAGAGTGACTTGAGTCTGTCGTAATTGAGGTGGTTACTGAAGGCCTTGCCGCGCTTCTTCAGCATCTTGTGCGCCGCCTCAGCTGCGCTCGCTGCAGGTTGTCCTTCGAGCACAGAGCCATCGCCCATCTGGTGGTGCTTGCGCTTCTGCTTGGGTTTCTTAGGCTTGTCCTCCGCAGCTTCTAGCTCGGCTTCCAACAGCTTCTTCTGCTGAGCGCGAAGCCAGTCTTCGTTCTCAGCGACCCAAATGCGCTCCTTGATGCGGACTTCTTCTGGGCCAAGGATGCAGGTGGCAACGTCAGGGTCGTCGTCGAACTCATCTTCGCCAATGTCAGGAGAATCACTAACAGGTACATCTCGCTGATCGAGCTGTGCACGCGCCATCTGTTGCGCTGTCCAACCGGTTGCCTTGTAGAGGGGATGGTTGTCGTTCGCCAGAATATCCTTGAAGGTCACCTCCCAATCTTTGATCGCATCCGTGACTTCCGCCTCAAGCTCTTGCTCAATCTCAAGGTCTTCTGGCGCAACAACGACACGCTCTCGCTTCTTTGGTCGCCCGCGCTTCTTCGGGATCACGAAAGCGCCGTCTTCAGGGTCACCGTCCTGTGCGTCTGCCATGACAGCATCCAGACTCTCAAGCACGGCCTCGCCGTTACCGTCGAAAGTAGTCCCGTACTGTGCAGAAGAGTCGCCCTGCCCGTTGACTGCTTGGGAATCACCGTTGTTGTTCCTGCGTCTCTTACTTGCTCTCTTTGGTGCAGATGGAGTGGCACTCGGACCAGCCTCTTGCTCACTATCGCCGGAGTGCTCCGGTACAGCCTCACTGTCAGGATCAGCGTCAGCTACCTTTCGTTTCTCCCGACGCTCTTCCTTCTTTTCACGTCTCCAAATAGAAGGAGGCTGAACAGTAACTTTTAGTCGTTCACCAAACTGGCGGAATTGATTGACGGTCAGAGCTGAGCTGGGCGTCTGCTTGTATTCGTATAACCGTGAGTTGATGGTAGAGTCGGCCACTTTGACGACGTAGACAACCTCGCGGACAGTCCTGCGGAAGTTGTTCATGCGGGCAGCGAGAATGATGCAAGCACCGCACAGTCCGGCCGGTTGACGGCCTTGGACCATCCAGTCGCGACTCATGCGTCGAAGTATGCTACAGGCATCCTGAGCAACTTTGTGTGAATCTTCGGCAAATTCGAGCTTGCGACAGTACTTGAGCATTAGAGGCTCGATCTCCTGAATGGCCTTGTTGCCCACCAGCTGTGCTGGATCCTTTTCCCTTAACATTTTGAGGAAGGTCTTGTACGTGTCGCCCAGATTCCAAACGTTGACCTGTATCTTCTCTGCCAGGTCCATGAGCATGAGGGTGTTGTCGGGCTGCCGTCTAGCAGCCATATAGAGGGTGACTGCGGCGACGTTGCGCATGCGGCGGCCCTGGACGAAGTTGTAGTTGCTAGCGAGCTTATACCAGCTGAAAGCTTGCTCCCTCACTGACTGGCGGACGTAGAGCGAGCCACCGATCTTCTCAATCTCCGAGCGGCCCATCATTTCGGCCTGCTCTCGGCTCGGCATACCGCCTATACCGCGCATAGTTCCACCCATAGAGTTGGCGTGTCGCTGGTTCTCTCCAATGAAGCCGCCCTCGACCATGGCTGCGCCGCCAGCAGTCTCACCAAAGGTGACTTCGGAGACGATGGTCTGATCTTCGTGTACGGTACCACAATTGTAGCAGAGAACCGAGCCTTCATCGGTGCTGATGCTCGGATTCGCGCAGCACGTATAGCGTTTGGTGGGCTTCTTTGGCGGCGGAGGCAGTGCTTTTAGTTTGGTTGCTTCTGACTGGTATCTGATGGCCGGGCCGCCTCGAACATCGGGATTGACGCTGCTGAGGCGGACTCGTGGTGGCCGAGGGCCCGGGCCTACGACAGCAGGCATTTTCGGTGAAGGATTCCAATTGTCTGTGTTGTGTGTTGGATGGGCGCAAGTGGAGGTTGGTGTGTGAGAAAGAACGAAAGGTTAGGCAGCGCGAATCAGCAGCAGCGCCAGATCCGCGGGATGGTGGGGTACGCCGACCCACTGATCGCGCTAAACCCGACCCGATGGCGAGGTCTGCACCTCGAGAAACGAGCATATATCAGCAGGCAGTCGAGCAGCTCCAAAATAGCTCTGACCTTGCTTAATATAGTCTGAAATGTGTGAACGGCAAGCCAGCTGCAGCTGGTAATATTGTCGCAGCCAAAAGCAGGCCATAAGAGACACTTATACATGCGAGAGCTTGCGCATCACACTACATTATTACACATAATACTTTTGTATGTCTACAAAAAATTATCCAGAGCCAAGGGGCTTCGAGCGCGTTGAAGAGCGAAGTGAGGCCTCATGGCAATCATGTATCTTGTAGTTGTCGGAGAGGACGAAGCTAGCTTCGCTGAGCGGGAGGCTCTTCCCCTTCACATCAACAATGAATCAATAGATCGAATCTTCAGCAATGCATCGCAACACATCAGAATTCGATGCGCACTCGCCAAACATCATCGCAGTGCATCAACACAGCGGCCGCATCGCAGACCCGCCGGCCTGTACCTGCAGCAAACACGCACCTCACCACGGCCGCTTGCGTCCCTGTTCCCCGGCGTGCTCTCTAAGACCTGCGGGTGATGGGACGGCAACCACCCATTGGCCGGCCTCCCGGCACCCAGCTTAGCACAGAGCGAGTCCCTTGCCTGGCTTCCCAGCCTCCGACTAAACAGGACAAGGTACCTAGTTCAACCGGTCCCCGCAGCTTATCCAGCGACAGCTGCCAACCCCAGAGCTCACCTTGTCCCGTCCCAACTTCACACTCCCTCACTCCGCCCAATTCCACGCACATCCATCCACACACAGAAAGACAATGTCCACACGCAAGAGGAAGAATGAGGAGGAGGAGCTCGTAGCCCTACCCTCGGACGAATCTGAGGAGGAAGAGGAGTAAGTCAACCCTTCCTTGACGTCATCCCAATGACCTTCCATCTGGTAATTGTGCGGTTTTGATCGCATCTGAATCGCCTGGCACCACTGAACGCCAATGGCATGTTCAATTATTGCGATTGAGCTTCGTTGTCGCAGCGCGCGCACCAGAAAAGTCGCATCAGCCTGGTCGAGCCGCCCGCAGCGTCGCACAATTGCGCGATATTTGCCGATGCGATACTTTTTGGGGCATAATCCTACTCCCGTTCGATCGTGTAAAGAGAAACTGCATCGATCTGAATCTTGTCTGGCGCTGTGGTTCTGAGATGCAACAAGCATTGTCAGGCTGACATCACCCCTCACAGATATGCCGAATCTGAAGGCTCCAACTTCGACGAGGAGGACGACTCAGACGCTGAAGCACCTCGTAAGGACCCTCCACCTGCTGCATTCAATACAATATATTCTGACTCGTATTAGCACCAAAGAAGAAGACCAAGCGCACCAAAGCTAAGGATGCTGAAGACGACGACGAGGAAGAGGAAGAAGACGACCTTGAGGAGGAGGGTTCCGAAGATGACGCAGAGGAGCCTGGCGACTCTGATGATGGCGAGGATGCCGGTCCTCCTTCGAAGAAGCCTGCCGGATCCGAGAAGGACCGGAAGGTGAAGACTACCAAGAAGGATGAGGCTGTGCCTGTTGTTGATGACGATGATGAAGATGACGAGTGAAGTTCGTGCTGTCGCTCAGTAATGTTGTAGCAATGAAAGCAGATACTGGGGCTCAGTCGAGGGCCACAAAGATGTGATGTGTCTCGTGTATCGTTGACCACCCCTGCAGTACATCTTTGAAGCTGGACAGCATGACCACCTCACAAACAAAGCGAGGGAACAGAGAGGGCCCCAGCTATTAACAAGGAGAGACGACTTCCTATCTTGTCAGAGTTCAGCTCGCACAGGGTCTTGGGAACGTTTTCCATGCCCTTCTATTGCCTAGGCAGGGGTTACCAAGATGATGAGGGGGCTACTTCCGGATGTATCAATTCCGCCCTCTTTTCGTAAACGCCGAAAGACTTGACCATAGCTGCACCTCCAATCTAAGTTCTCTTGGCTGCTCTTTTCTTTTCCGCCAATGTTATGTTGATAGACCAGCGTTGTCAGCGCCTACGCTGGTGGGGCAAATTCGTCCGCTTTGCCCAAACGCACATGCCGGGTTGAACAGCTCGGCAAGCTGGAATCATCAACAATCCACTCAAGCCCAAAACTTGTAGCCAAAATACTCACCAGGCACCGGCTACATGGCCCTAGATCTTGGCTAGCCTCTTTGTGCAGCTGAATACCAAACGAGGTCAATCGACACCCACGCGTGACGCAGCAATCTCCAAAGCATAGTCTTTATGGCTTTTGACTGGGTATCGCAATGCCTATTACATCAACTGAGCCACTTTGCGACGCATGCCAAAATCTGTTTGGGAATGACAGATTGCAGCAAACTGGCTACTTCCTTCACCATGCGAGTGCGACGTCTATTCGTGCCGCGCTTCAGTTGCCGTGCTCGATCTGCATACGGCTGTGGCTCGCACTGAACCGCGAGTTCGGTAAGCAGAAGTGAACCGTGGTGAAGGGAGCCCGTTGACTCTGATGTAGGCATAACTTTTGAGGACATGTTGCATGTCTATCCTGTAGTCTATACATCGCCAGTGGAGTGCAGCAACACGACCAACAAGGTCTCCAAAATAACTTTTCGCTGCGAACACAGCGGAAGCCGTCAACGCCATTGGGTTTCAATAGCTCTAGAGTCCTATGATAGCAAGTCACCTAACTCAGTGTGAAAGTATGGCGAAAAGCACTAACTATGGTCATAGGCGGAACAGAGCACCATGAGCACGATTCTCCACCAGAAACAAATCATGACGTCGCGCTGAAGTTTCTTGTAGACCAGTTTTACACTTGTTGTGATACCCATGAGAAATGCCGGGCAAGTATACCTACGTGTGGCTTTTTGCCGACTCGTCTTGTGGATATCCGGTGCGCCGAAGATAGCCAGGTCATCTTGTGCGACAAGCCCATCATAGGCTCGACCTATGTTGCCCTATCACACTGTTGGGGTAGCTCTCAATCATTGACACTGACGCGAGAGACGGCTCCCCAACTCAGAAGAGGCATCGATGTTGCCGACCTGCCACAAACATTCAGAGACGCCATCACAGTGGCAAGGAAATTCGAAGTGCGATACATCTGGATAGATTCGATGTAAGAAGTCTCCAGCCCCTTCTGAGGGATGGTTTGACCTCATCCATACAAGGTGCATCTTTCAAGACGACGGCGATGACTGGGCTACAGAGGCAAGCTGCATGAAAGACATCTATCGGAATGCGGCGTTCTGTATCGCTGCGACGGCCGCCATAAACGGAGATGTAGGACTTTTCTTTGAACGCGATCCGCGAGCCTTAAATCCCGTCAAAATCAACCTGACCTGGACAGAAGGCGGAGCCAGTACCTTAAACAATTCGGCGGAGCAAAAGGAAGCGAACATCAAGTTACCACAAACATATTGGATTGGATGCCATTGGTTCTCCCCTCATTCCTCGATAGACCGCGCACCGCTGAACACGCGAGGTTGGGTCGCCCAGGAGAGATACTTGTCGCCACGGACGCTGCATTTCACCCAACATGTCCTCTTCTGGGAATGTTACCAGTGCTTGACAAGTGAGTCGTTTCCACGAGGAGTGCCTGAGCTGGACAAACTCCCAGGTTACACGGGCTATAGTAGTCAGACACCCAACACGATTTTGCGATTACTTGTCAGCGATTATCGGCACGATTCTATACATACATTTCGGTCACATCGCGAGGCGGAACTTGCAAGAGCTGCGATTCAGCAAGCATGGGTCCACTTCCTGGAACCATACACGGAGTGCGGAATGACAAAAGAGTCTGACATCTTCCCAGCGTTGCAAGGTATCACGCAGGATGTCGTCGAGGAGACATTGCAGGACAAATTAATTGCAGGTCACTTGGAATCACGGCTGCCTCAGGATTTGGCGTGGGAGATCAAGACATGGAGTCCGCAATTGCGAGGCCCCAATAGGCCAGTCAAATGGCGCGCACCAAGGTATACGCTCACGACCCACACCTCGTCTGCTGAGTCACTAACATGCGGGAAGCTGGAGTTGGGCTAGCACAAGGCTACCAGTTCGGTTCAACAGAGGTTCTATACACGCACTGGACATGGCCGAGATCAAAGGCTCAAATGTCGAAAAAAAGCCATCTGGGGAATTGTTACAGGCTTCATTATGGATCGAGTGTAGTCCAATCCCAGTAACTATATGCCAAGCTGCATGCTCAGGACTCCCAGATACGGAACCCACCGAAGGCCAGGCTTACTTCACGTTTGACGAATCAAAGCCAGAATGGCAACCAAGGATGAGCATCAAGCTAGACGAGCCGGGGAAAAGCTTAGACAGCAACAATTGCGACGTACACTTACTTATCCTACGATATCGGAAACCCAGCTCAGCAGCCGTCCCCTGGATCAGAGGTATTGCTCTTGTACCAGTTCACAAAGACGACCAGATGTGGCGTCCGAGCACTAGAGGAGCTAATGCGGAGAATGCGCAGGGGTATTTCAGAAGAATCGGCGTCTTTGACTATGAGGCCGGACAATATCTGGACCCTCCGGAATTCATCGGCCGTTTGGTGGAATTGCATGATCAAGCTGAGAGAAAAGTTATCGAACTCATATGATGGAATGAAGGGGATTGGGAATATTGAGGTGACTCGCTCAATCGACGTACTGCTGACAAGAATTTGCCTGCGGCGTTGTAGATATAGATGCAAGAATAATCCTGCAGAGCCACAGCGCTTCCCAAGTAGGCAATTTTACCTTCTCGAGAGTGACAGGATTGCATCTGGAGAATTTGATAGTGAAAATAGAGATAAGCATTTTTGGATGGAACGTACATCACGAATGGTCACGTCAGCTAGAACGTAAAGATTCTTTGGTCTTCACCATGATTATCATTACTTCGTACTATACATGCTCATCAGGAACATCTAAACCCAGCGCTGATACCTCTTGGTCTTCTCAAACGCCTTCTTCATCTGCCCGTACTTGACGCTCCTCTTATGCGCCGCCGTCGCATTCCTGGGCGGGATGCCATCCCAGCTAATCGCGTACTTGGCTGTCATATGCGCAATGGCCTTGGAAAACTCGATCCACGCCTCCAAGTTCAAGTTGTTTACTGTGTCGCCATCCTCATGGTAGTTCACATCATAAGGCACGCCAGCACCGCCGCCAAACATCTCAAACTCCTCTTGCGTCTTGATACCCTCGGCACCACCGGCGATACCGCCAGCAGCGATTCCAGCCTCGAGGAACGGACCATAATCGGAACGACCGTCAAACTCAATCTCGGTGTGGTTGAGCCCGATGCCGTCGAAGTAGGCCGCAAACTCGTGCTCGGCTTCAGCAGAGCCGGCGGGGCCAGTGAGGTTGAAAGCTGAACCATCGCCATCGTAGATCTGGTATGCAAAGTTTGGCGACGCCATCATGTCGAAGTCGAGAAGGAGTCTAATCTTGTCCTTCTCGGCTTGAGAAAGCTGCTTGACGTAGTACTCTGCGCCGAGCAGACCGGCTTCCTCTGCAGTCCACCAGGAGAAGCGGACGGCATTGTTGACGGCGAACTTGGTGAGTTGGATAGCGATTTCGAGAATTGAAATGGTGCCAGAGCCGTTGTCGTTGATGCCGGGTCCGGCGGTCACGGAGTCGGAGTGGCCTGAGACATGGATGACGTTTTCATGGTCGCCTTGCTTGGTCTCGGCGATGACGTTGTAGGTGGTGGCGAGTTTGGCTTGCGAGCTCAGGGCGACGTTGATGGCGACGCCGGATTCGATCTGGGCGAGCAGAGCTTCGCCCTGGCCTTGTGTGATGCCCACGGTTGGAACGAAAGGCTTGGCTGGGTCGGGGAAGACCTGGAGAGAATAGCCTTCAAGTGTGCCCTCAGCATTGTTGACGGCGATTACGGCACTTGCACCCTTTGCTGCAGCTAGCTGAACCTTGATGCCAAAAGAGCAGGTGCCACGGAGGATAAGCGCGACCTTGCCGTCCAGGGGCTCAGTGAAATCAGCCTCTTCGCAGCCAAGATTTGGAATGGCAACAAGTGCTCCAGTGGCGTTACCCGCTGGAGCTAGTGTTGTTGCAAACGCATCAATGGTTTTGTTGTTCGCGGTCAAAGTGGCGTTGATGCCAACGCTGAGTTCTACGCCTTGAAGTGTGACATCGTAGTAGCTTGTGTCGAGATTGCTTTGAATCCATGCAACAGTGGCTTCGTGACCCGGGCTGCCAATCACACGGTTCTTGCCTGGTGTGGCGTAGGCGATTTCTTGAAGCTTCTCCGCCTTTGCGTAGAGGTTGTCGATGTGGAGCGTGTCAATGAGGGCTTGCTGTGAGGAATATCAGTACATCTGTCCGTAATACTGGCAGAGGAAGAAACGTACCGAGCTGACCACCGTCTTGTACTGACGTGGCTGTACAGCTGCTGCATTGACTGTGGCAGCGCCGCACGCAGCCAATGTCGCGATCGACTTGAAAATGGCCATTTTGCTGCTTCTCTTGCGTCTGAATATTCTTCAGATGGAACGGGACGAAGTAACGCCGGTCAATCTGGAGACCAGCCCTTGCATTTTATACTTTTCCAGTACAACCTTGCATCCCAATTTGCTGTCCCCTACCACATGCGACACCCGCAGACCAGGAACTGCCATCTTGCTGACGTCGCGCTCGCAACTCACAATGGCAGCTCGCAGCGGCGATGCTCTACTGACCTGCCGCATGGGTAAATAGCTTCAATCCACGAACACGAGGATGCGCAGGGATGGGTGCCGCTCCGCCAATGGCGGCGCCCAAGCGACCGAAGGAGTCCAAGAAACCATGCAAAGACGTGATAAGAGGGCTTGGCATGCTTCGCCGTTGGAGAGGGCCAAGAGCCGCTTCACCTTGTCGGTGATGCAGGAACGAAGCGCGGGCGGCCTGGATGCTGGCTGATGGCGGAGTGGAGTCGATTTGGTGGTTGGGTGGGATTAGCGCGCCATGAGCCGCGGGAAGTCCAAGGAGGGATGTAGCCGATAGCCATCCCTCACATGCTCCATCAGCTTCCTTTCTACCATATCAGCGACTTATCAAGCTTCTATCGTACGTCCAGACTCCTGTAGGATGTTGCCATATTCCTTCATGCTTGATCGCAAGGTGGCTCCGACCACACTCGCCCAATACATGTTCTTCAGTCTGTACATGGATCCATCCTCGGTGGGACTACCACACTGAAGTTGAGACGGCTATTGCCCGTAGCTTTTCTTCTTGGCCCCGACGGATACAGCGGCGTGTTGACAGACATGAGGTGGTGCGTCCTGTTGCGAATTGTTGTGTACTGGCGGTGATGCCCGGATACCATGTGCGCAAAGGCCTGTTTCTGGACCTGACGGCCAGATGCAATGTTTCCGAGTGACGAACGGCGAGGCAGAGACCTCAAGCAGCTGGACAGATCGGCGCGTGATAGACGCCAGTAAGTGTCGACGTGTGTTCTTGCATTCAGAAGTGGTCACTTGCTAGTATGTATTCTGTAACGGGGCAACATGAAGAGAGCCATGCAGGAGGTTGGGGAAGTAATGTTATTGTGGTCCCTTCCTTCACCACACTTTGTTTGTTACCTCGCTCTGGCCTCACGGAATCGGGCCCGTGCTTTCTTGGCGATCACCTCCTCAGTCGCTGGTCCTTGCCTTACTCTGAACGAGTACACCAATCGCGCCACTTAAGATACGATGGATCTCGGGACAGGCCAGGATGCGACCGCGCACCACACCGGAGACGAGCTGTCATCGGCATTCCTGGAGCTCCTGCACGACCTCAATCCTCTTGTCGACGAGCTGCTCATTCGACCCGAATTTCACCCCTTCCTCGACTTGCCTCCCGAACTTCGCTTACATGTCTACGAACAATACTTCCTCGACAATACGCAGTCTGTGACTTGCAAGACATGGCCAGCACTGCGAGTTTCATGGGCTCTGCTAAAGGCTACATACAGAAAGAAGACTATTCCAAGCTTCCTACCGAATCTTTGTCTCGCCAGTAAGGCATTGCAGGAGGAACTTCTCTGCTGCTTACTAGCGCCAATCAATTTTCACTTCGATAACCTCTACACGTTTTCGTACGGCCTCAAGCGCGTTGCGCACAAGATCGAGATACTCCAGATGGCCACCAAGATTCGCAAAGTCACAATTTGTAACATCAATGACCAACAATATCAGATTATCGTTGGTGCGCAGGATCTTTCGTCGAATTCCGCAAGTCTAAAGTCAGATCTTCATAACAGGTGGTTGAGCGAAAAATTACCAGTCTTGACAAACCTTCGCGAGCTTGCCATTGCTTTCCACGCCCCTCTATTTACTAGTGGTGTGCAGTCCGGTACAAGTTGGCTTCGCGCACTCTCAATCGATGATTATATTGTTGGATTCGACACCCAATCAGTCCTGAGTCTGGCGGAACTTCAACGAATCACGATCACGGGAACAAGCGGTACCGGCAGCTGCAGGAAGAAGCGTCCTTACAATTTGGACGTGATTGAGCATGATGAGGATATCGAGTGTCTTCGAGTCATACTTGATCTCGGTCGCCAGATCAAGGACGGCTTTGTGCAGCAGGGTCGGCAAGTTGAAGTCGCAGTCCGCTTAGTATATGGGAAAGACAAGAAGGAAGAGAATGTAATCATGTAGCCCCGCGCTTGTTTGAGTTTGCTGAGAATTAAGGCGTTACGAAAGTGAATATGGGTAGCGTATAAGCGTGATTTCTACCCGCTCTGTAGGCTTGACTGAATTGAGAGAACACGTTAGGACAAGAAGGCCCTATGTGGTGCTATATAGTTACTGAGCACGCATAAAAGAGGAATTCCTTGGTCAATCCGTGATATATGTCAAAGCGCATCGGAGTGTCGATACTCACGTGGTCGAAGCAGAGAGAACGGCCAAGAAAGGCAAGGTGAAAGTGAAAGCAGGGCTCATATTAGGCAAGTCGCTTTACCTCTCACTTCGCCCGCACACAGATTCCACATTGACACCTTTTCAGTCAAACCTTCGCAGTAACCACGCCACAACCATGACGACCTCCCATGGCGCGACTCTGAGTGGCACCGAACCAGACCCTTTCGTTGCACTGCTGCACGACTTCGGCACATACTGGGACAATGAGTCGAGAGTCTTCCCTCGCTTTGTCGCGCTTCCGAACGAGCTCAGGTTTCGCATCTACGAGTACTACTTTGAGGCTGACAACGTCTCCGCTATATGCCTTCGGTGGCCTCTGTTCGATTTCGGCCATAAGATATACAGCACGGCCATGGAATCGGCATCCGTTCCCTTTCTTCCGCCAATGTGCCTCGTCGATCGCGCTACTGGCAAAGAAGCTATCGAGCATCTTATTTCAACATCTCGAATCGTCATAAGCCATGGACAGCGCGAGGTGTCGGCCTTTGTCAAGCTAGATGGACTTTGTCGCCGTTTGGATGTATCCATGCATCGCAACATACAGACTTTAGGAGCCACAGATGTCAACAACCAGCGCAATCAGTTCCTCCGCCATCGGCGTAGGGGCCTGGATTCGGATGGTGAACCGCTTTTCACTGCTCGCGCCAGAGTTGCAAACACAATCATCACGAAAAGTCTCATGTCGTCATATTTCGACAATCTTCAAAAAGTCACCCTCACCTTCTTCGCGCCACGCGCTCAAGGAAAACTACGCGCAGACGGGTCCATTGTGGCAGGAAAGAGCCGCACAGCACCTATCACATCTTTCCTGGAGGGTTTCGGCATGCACGCGGTTCTTCGCCTAAAGAAATTGCGTAGGCTCAGACTTATCGGGAGGACTCATACATCCTGGGCGAAGACACCTGCTGGGTATCTCGATGACACAGATGAGCAATTGTTCGCGGTGGCGCGTATGGGCCATGAGATGATGGCAGAGTTTCGAATGAGGAGCCAGAGTGTCACCATTGTTGTCCGTCTGATGTACAAGGACCAGTGTGTCGAGGAAGTTCTTCAGTAGAGACAGGATGTACGACAGCATCGAGAAGATAGACCAAGGAATCAGAGGGAAGCAAGAGCGAGAAATTTGGTGAAAAGCATGTTCGAAGAAGTCTTATAGAGTTGCATTCGCCAGCGCACGAAGATCTTCCTCCCTTCGAGGAATGATAGCAATACAAGACTTTTGAACTAGAAGGCGCACACCAGAGAGCTTGCATACGAGTGGGGAGCGGCATAAAGCTAATGGAATTATGTAGTCAATCTCCATCATGCGTTTGTAGCAAGTGATAGCGCACTCTCACAGCTCGTGCCCCACCTGCGCCTTCCCTGGTCAACTATTCCGTTTGTTGGTCAATGCTATCTCTCCACTCACCTTTTCTTTAAGTATACGACAACACGACATCACTCACTTCAGCGACTGACAACTGGTGAGCATCACGATGCTCGATACCGGTGTGGACCCTGATCGAGAATCAAGTGCCGCCAAGTACGACCTCCAGGGGCTGAATACATTCGTCGATGATCGTGTACGCCAACCGGAGTTCTTCAATTTCCGACAGTTACCAATTGAAATCAGATACAAGGTGTACGAGCAGTATTTCCTCGACAACGAAATAACTCTATCAAGTCGCTCGGGGCCGGTCATCGATATCAATACCGAATTCGTGCACAACTGCCACTTCGGACCGGTACCTGGACCCTTTGCGTCTAACCTGTGTCTAGTTAATCGGACCTCCAGAACAGAAGTCACCGCATTCATCACGAGATTCGCAACATTCTCCACAGACCACAAAATCGGAACAATGCGTCTCATCGATTGTCTCCAGCGACTAACCTTAACTGGCGAGCCAAAAACTCTGGAGAGTACCCGCAAGCTGAGCTTACGCAATTTGAACGGGTGCTCTACGCAATGTGTGGGCAAGGATGAAGAGTCTCAAGCTGCTAGGGAGGCTCAATCCAAAGAGACATGTGAATATGTCGCACAAATCCTACCGAAATTCACGGGAATCCGCACACTCGACCTCGAATTCCGTGCACCGGTGTTTAGCTCCTTCTCCGTCTTCTAGAGTGATTTTGAAGCTGCGCTAATCGGTCGCTTCATCAAGAACTTTGATGTCGGATGTATCATGCCTCTTCGAGGACTTCAGAAGATCACTACAATTGGCGTATCGGGATATCGCAGTTGGCAGGCGCTAGCTACTTATCCAGGAATGAGAAGCGGGAGCATTTGGCTGCGGTTCTCAAGATGGCCGAGGATCTCAAGAATAGGCTCGAAGATGAGGGTCGGAATGTGGAAGTCCAAGCGCGACTGGTCTATGCCGATCAGGAAGAAGACATCAAGTTCTGATGAGCTGGAGCGGGCTCCAAGAGAACTTTCGGGTTCTTGGGAAATTGGATTGTAGAAGATTGCTATAACGAACGTACACGTCGCAAACTTTCGTGCCTTTTGTCGCGCAAATGATGCATATGGCAGCTACAAGTAAAGTCAGTCAAAATCACAATCTTCTTGCAAGTTTAGCGTCCAATGCGTTCGAATGTACTTCTTATAGCTAGGGATGGATTTGTCTTGGTCGCTTATACATTGCAGAGACACCGACAACCAGGCCTGGCATTGATGGGAACCACTGGTGTGGCACCCGGTCCTGAGATTCCCTGCAGTACTCAAAATCTAGGAGCTCCGGAGCCGATGATCGGACATATCTCGCTCATTGACAGTATAATCGTGGTAGGCGCTACGATTTTAGCTGTACGTGTTAATCTGGCTATGGATCAAAGTATACAACAATCTCTGCTATTCGGCCGGTCAAACGGTGCGTATGTCCTGGATATTGATACCCTTTTGGAAACAACAACACAGGATTGTGCATGGTGTTCAACACATCAATATGTGCGGTCGTACTCGGTGCTACCAGCTACTAAACTGCGGATCCGCTTCATCCTTCCTCTGGCTTTGCACCAGCACATGACAGTGTCGCGAAACAGTCCCGTTTCCAGAAATGCAGAAGAAACGCTTCCCTTGATCCTGACCTATGGTCTTGCTTGGCTGGCAAAGAATGAGGCATTGATCAGCATTACCATCTGGCCCACCAGACATCTGAGGCTCCACTGACGCTGATATCTCGGGCCGTGAAACATTCGCTTGGTCTAGAATTCCTTCACATCACTGGTTAATCTGTGGCGCAGCTTCCAGACGTGAGCGCTGACTTTAAGGAGTTGCCGTACATGTTTTCAAGTCGGCTATATACTTCTATATGGTATTCCAAAATTCGATGGATGCGCGTTCTGGATATAGCGACCCCGGGAACGCATTTGCTATTGTCAGTATTTGAGATCCCGGGAATACCGCATCAGGCAAGACGGGTTTATGACCGACAATTGAAAGACCATGTTCTGCGGGGTACCCCGCAAGCTACCGCGGAAGCGGGGCGCTAACTATTCGGATGGCAGCTATCAAGCTCCTGTGTCAAATGGTGGCGTGGTAACGGAGGCTTTCCGCTTCCACACATGTTAGGGTAGTGCGTCTGTGACGTTATCCACAAGCACGATTCGGAGCCCCGGCCCAAGGGGATCTCAGAGTGAGTCCGATGGTTCATGCCATTGCGGGATGCCAAGCGCCTGTCCATGGAGCTCTCGATGCGAGTCGTAGTGGCTATCCTTACCGAAATGGTTGCAGTGGTAGGATGTAGCGCACCGATCGTCAATGACCTTTGCTGGAGGGGCATCTTGTGTGTGACGTATATAACAGAGAGTAGGCCCCCTGCGATGATCGTTAAATGAGTACTGGGCCAATTCGCCGAAAGTTTGAACACATACCTCTTTGATCCAAGTATTACCCTCAGCACAATGGTTCACTTCAGAACAGACATCGGTGCCACGAATGAGTCGGCGGCGCCAGACAATGAGAACTACGCGAAAGAGCTCGAGACTGATGTTCTCATCGTCGGCGCGGGGTTCGGTGGCATCTATTTGATGCACAAGCTACGGCAGTTGGGCTTCAATTGCAAGATTTTTGAAGCTGGTACCAACATCGGAGGTATCTGGCATTGGAATTGCTATCCAGGCGCAAGAGTAGATTCACAGATCCCTGTCTATGAGTACTCACTACCAGAGATCTGGAAGGTATGCAACCATCTGCGTCCTGCTCTACTCGGCGACTAATATGGGGCTGTAGGATTGGACCTGGTCATGCCGATATCCAGGAACCGAAGAGCTTCGCGCGTACTTCGACCACGTCGAGAAGAAGTTGGACATCAAGAAGGACTGCGCATTCAGCACGCGTGTTGTTGGGGCCCATTTCGATAAGCCATCAGGCAAGTGGTTGACCAAGACCGAAGATGGACGGACAGCAAAGTCGAAGTACCTACTGCTCGCCCTCGGATTCGCTGCAAAGCGTCACTTCCCGGACTGGCCAGGTATGGACAAATTCGAGGGTGAAATCCACCACAGCTCTTTCTGGCCCGACGCCGGTGTCGATGTTAAGGGCAAGCGCGTCGGTGTGATTGGTACCGGGTCCACTGGTATCCAAATTGCCCAAGAAACTTCAAAGGAGGCGTCGTCTGTGACCAACTTCATTCGAACACCCAACCTGTGCCTGCCGATGCAGCAACAGGCTATCACTAGGGAGGAGCAAGAGAGGCGAAAGGATGGAGAGTATCAGAAGTTTTTTGAGCACCGTCTAAATACTTTCGCCGGCTTCGGCTACGATTACATCAAGAAGAAGACCTTGGATGACACCCCAGAGGAGCGTGAGAAGTTCTACGAGAAGCTGTTTGAAGCTGGTGGTTTCGAGTTCTGGCTTGCCAACTACGAGGATCTGTTGTTCGACAACAAAGCGAACCGAGAGGCATATAACTTCTGGGCCAAGAAGACCCGCGCCAGGATAACAGATCCTGAGAAGCGTGAGATCCTTGCGCCGCTGGAGCCACCGCATGCGTTCGGCACAAAGAGGCCAAGTCTCGAGCAGAATTATTATGAGATGCTCGACAGACCCGAGAACCATGTCGTTGATGTAAAGAAGAATCCGATCAAGGAGTTTAACGAGAAGGGCATCGTGACCGCGGACGGAAAGGTCCACGAGTTCGACGTTATTGCGTTGGCCACCGGCTTTGATTCTGTGACTGGCGGAATGAAGAACATGGGTCTGAAGGATGTCGATGGCGTCGAATTGGCTGATCGCTGGAAGGCAGGAACCTATAGCTACCTTGGGATGTCTCTCAATGGTTTCCCGTGAGTGTCTACCCTTGAGTCAATCTCCGTGGTCGCAATTATTAACCACCGCGAACAGTAACTGCTTCTTCCTCTACGGCGCTCAGGGTCCTACTGCCTTCTCGAACGGACCGACATGCGTGGAAGTCCAAGGCGACTGGATCGTCGACGCAATGAAGAAGCTGCGTGACGAGAAGATCGACTATTGCGAAGCTACACACGAGGCCGAGAAGGAGTGGCGCGAGAAGGTGACAGAGTTGTCCGACAAGACTTTGTTCCCGCAAACGAAGTCGTGGTACATGGGAGATAACATCCCGGGCAAGTTCCGTGAGCAACTGAACTTCGCTGGTGGTAAGTGGTTTGTACAGACGGTGTATGTGTTCTACTCGCTAATATACTCAGGGTTCCCGCTGTATAAGGAGTTGACTCGTAGCGCGCTGGACGACGGCTTCCGAGGCTTCATTACTGCTTAGGAAACTCGTATGCTTGCCTTTTCTTTGCTGTTTTTGAGCGTATTCGCTTCCAATGTATGTAAGATCATGACTTCGACTTTCAAATGGAGTGTATATCTTGTCACTCTACAAAGTGAGATACCAAGTTTTTGCGAGTTCTTGATGTTGCGGTCCATGATTGTGCCCGTGTAGATTGCTCTGGCTACCTCATTATATTTGTCGTGATCTGCGATTTTCTCGCATTCTACCGGCTAGCTGTGAAGAACGCATACAAGCGATGTAAGCATGGCGTTGGTGATAATGTTTGTCATTTGGTGTCATAAAGCGTATCAAAGCCAGAGCTCAAGCTGAAGACAGGTCGGTTGCACGTGCTCGTTCGGTCAGAGTCGGGACGGCGCACGCCGGCGTCACAAGCGAAGACAACGCCGACCCCACGACGTCACGACCGCGTAGCTGCAACTTCGCGCCTCATGGACTTCTTGCGCGTAGCATCCGCCCACTATCTGGTACCATGAGGACTTTCCTCTTCTTTGGTCGCCAGTGTCTACGCCAGGGCCTCCAACACTCTAAAACTACCTTTACGCAACGAGCGTCAACCCGCCCTTTCGCAAGCACTTCCTCCATCCGCCGCCAATTCGCAACTCCGCGCTTCCGCGGCAGGACAGTACTATGGTCAGGCGCGGCAGGCGGAGCTGTGCTCAGTCCTCTTGCCTTTGTAGGCTTGGCACATGAGGAGGCAGGCAATGGAGAGAAGACACACGAAGAGGCGATGCTAGAGGCGTCTCGTAAGGAATTGAAGGAGCAAGTCCCGAAGGCGCTGAAGAACTCCACCAAGTATCGGCGGGGCATATACTTCTTCATCGAAGACTATATAATAGAACCCATAGCCACGGGACTGCGGTTCCTGCATCTCGTCATCATCTTTGTGCCGGTCATAGTAACGATACCTGCGATTTGGCTCGGCCAGCGCCAGCCGAAGCGAGACAATGAGCGTAGTGGCACACTCTGGTGGTATGGATTCTTGGTCTCGTCAATGGAGAGGGCAGGCGCAGCCTTTATTAAGGTATGTTGACAGTGTCTTGCGATGGCTCCCCTGGCTAATGGACCTACAGCTTGGGCAATGGGCAGCATCCAGAACCGATGTCTTCCCCACAGAGATGTGCCATATTATGTCCACTCTCCACTCAGATGCACCTGCGCACTCGCTCAAAGTATCGAAAAAGACGATCGAGGCCGCCTTCGATGGCCGTGCATTCGACGACATTTTCGAGGAGTTCGACGAGAAGCCGCTCGGAGTTGGAGCAATCGCGCAGGTATATAAGGCAAAGCTTAAGCCAGATCTAGCTACATTGGAAGAGGCTGTAGCGGAGACGGAGCATCCGAACCTCGCTAAGAGGATCAAGAAGAATGTTGATGTTACGCTGAAGAACACACCGTCGAGAGTTCCGTCAAGTCATGTCGCGGTTAAAGTACTCCACCCCAACATCGAGAAGATTGTACGAAGGGACTTGCGCATTATGGCGTTCTTCGCTGCCGTTATAAATGCCATACCGACTATGGAGTGGTTGTCATTTCCAGACGAGGTGGAGCAATTTGGCGAGATGATGAGACTGCAGCTAGACCTACGCATTGAAGCCGCCAATCTCACCATCTTCCGACAGAACTTCAAGGATCGAACAACCGCCTGGTTTCCTTACCCGTACGCAGAGTACACTACACGAAGCCTGCTCATTGAGGAGTTCGCACAAGGCATACCGATGGGAGACTTCTTACAGAATGGAGGTGGTATTTTCCAGAAAGAGATTGCAGAGGAAGGTCTTGATGCTTTTCTGACTATGGTTCTGATCGACAATTTCATCCATGCAGACTTGCATCCTGGAAACATCATGGTCCGCTTCTACAAACCAGAGAAGCTCGATGTCTCCCTATTTACGCGTAAGGAGGACCGTGTGACTGGCCCGAAAGAGTCGCTCGATGTGACGGAAGAGGTCCTTGAACGATTGCGGCCTCACAAGAAGGATCCAAAACAGTGGAAGTCAATACTCAAGGAGCTGGACGAGGAGGGCTACCGTCCACAGCTCATCTTCATTGACATGGGCCTCGTCACAGAGTTGAACGCGAAAAACCGTGCCAACTTCCTTGATTTGTTCAAAGCCGTTGCGGAATTCGATGGATACAAAGCTGGCCACCTCATGGTCGAGCGGTGTCGGCAGCCAGAGGCGGTGCTGGACGGTGAGGTCTTTGCTTTGCGCATGCAGCATCTCGTGCTTGGTGTTAAGAGCCGAACATTCGCGCTCGGTAATATCAAGATCGGCGATATCCTGAATGAAGTGTTATCCATGGTGCGAACACATCATGTTCGCCTCGAAGGAGACTTTGTCAATGTCGTTTTGAGCATCCTCTTGCTCGAAGGCATCGGCAGGACGCTGGAGCCGAACCTGGATCTGTTCGCTGGGTAAGTTGCACCAGCCCAGCAAGTGATGACAAGCGCTAATGAGTGTAGTGCACTGCCAATTCTTCGGCAGCTTGGAGCTCAAAGCGGCTCTTCGATGATCCGTGGAGGCGACTTCTCCATGCTCAAAGTATGGGTTGGACTAGAAGCACGTAGCTTCTTGCAGGCTTCGGTCGAATCAGTAAGTGGCATGTCCTTTGGACTCTACACATATGCTAATGAAGTAAAAGGTGGAACGATGTGTCAAGTATGACCAGCTTTCGCCAAATATATAAGCTGATGGCACAATGGCACATCCAGGCGAATCTCCAAGGACACCGTACGTCGCGGGCGCAGGAAGATAGGAGTTATTTTTCAGCACTGTAGCCACAGCCGTCCCAGCTGACCGCGACGCCGTACTTCGGCCCGTGATAGTAAGCTGGCGCTGTGTGGCCAAGGTATCGAGTTGGATAGCCGCTGTTGAGGTTGCTGCGAAAGGCGACCAAACCGATTGCGGTGGTGCGATGCTGTGGTCGGCTCATGGCTATTGAAATGACGTCATATGTCGCGGTAAGCTGCCTGAAGCTTTGTAGGTCCGGGAAGCGATATCGATAACTTCTCCACAATACATTCCTCCCACAATTTGAAGCAGCCTACAAATCATCTTGAATTCGAATTCCAAGAGTCACTTACAGCTCGTAGCCTCAAGCCTGCACTACCACCAAGACCTCCGCACCGCTCGATCACGATGGAGCCAGCCGCAGCCGGCGTTCTCTATGCAGCCGAAAACATCCTCCAGGGCGCCGCCGCTCTCGTCAAGGGCATAACACATCCTACACTACCCATCAAGTCGAATCTCACGCGCATCACCTCGGTTCCGCTCCCACGATCCCACCACACAGTTTCAGTAGTCAAGGGTCGCGCATACATCTTCGGTGGAGAGAGCGAGCCGGGCAGGTTGGCTGACAATGCTATGCACGTTGTCATTCTTCCCTCGAGCGGAGTCCTGGAGGCCGACTACACGTCCTTTCCCGCGCGAGCCGCCAATGGCCTAGACGATGTGCCGAGCCCACGAAAAGGCCACGCAGCGACAGTCATTGGCAACTCGATCTATGTGTTCGGTGGCGAGGGAGACCAGGTCACAAACGAAATGGGCAGAATATGGGCATATCATACAGTGCGCAACACGTGGACATTTCTCGACCCCGCGTCTGGGTCTTTGTATCCCAACCAACGGACAGGCCACTCAGCAGCAGCATCCAGCTCGCCTGGTCCCAAGGCCGTGACATTCCAGGAGAAAGCTCCTCAGGCCCCGGCTGATCCGTCCAAAGTTGTGCCAGAGCCTGCGGAGGAAGACTCATGGGGCACCATCTTCATCGTTGGTGGCCGAGACACCGCGACCGGCCAGCTTTCAAACGACGCTTTGGCTTTTGATGTCAGGACTCGCGCCTGGTCGAATATACCAACACCGCCTGGTCAACCACGAGAGGGAGCGAGCCTGGCGCTCGTAGGTGATCGTCTGTATCGATTTGGTGGGAAGGGCGTCGAGACGTTCAGCTCCGGTGCAACTGAGTACCTCGATGCTTCGCATGTATGGAAGCATGCCGAAGGTGGCACGACACCATTGACGAGCGGTTGGAGTTGGGAGGAGCTTCCACAGAGCGAGCACAAAGACACCGCACCCGCCGCGCCGCAAGCACGGTCTAATGCCGGCCTGGTCGGTGTCACAACTGGCCAAGGTCGACGGTATCTGCTCGTGGTTGGCGGCGAGGGTGAAGATTCTCAGTACTTTGACGACATCTGGGCACTCCAGCTGCCGCCCGAGAGCTCAACTGCAGCGGCGACCAAAGACAGCATCCGTACGACTTTGAAGCGAGACACGCACGACTTGAAATTTGCAGAAGTGTTGTACAAGTACGTAGACACGAAGGGCGAAGAGGAGAAAGAGATTCCGGGTGAGCCAAAGAAGGGGCTAGGTGCACGAGGCCATTTCGGTACTGCGAATGGCACAGAAGTCGATGGAGCAACGGCATTGGTGTGGGGAGGAGTAGATGCACATGGCAAAGTATTAGGCGACGGGTGGCTTATCACGGTGGATCGGTGAGGATGTGCTAACACTCTAGGCATAATGAAACAATCAGCGGGGTGCAATGTTTACTCCATTCTCTCCATTGCAACCGACTTTTTTTCCCTCTGTGTGTTTCACTTGCGATGCGCCGCTTGATCGCATGTGATGCAAACTGGAACTGCATAGCCCAGAGTTAACTCTACATAATAGAACTAACAGCCACAACGAATATGTGCCTGAAGATCGACTGCGCCACACTGCGCATCTTTGCTTGTGCCGACCACTGAACAAGCATCAATTCTTACTAGTTCTTGGCTCCTTCTCCTTTCGAGCATCTCGGTGTCCGGACTGGCTCGTGGATAAACGAGGTGAAACTAGTGCCACTCAAGCCGCCGCCCAATCAGGCAACTGACTTCAGCAACACAACTTATACGCACCACTCAACGAGACCCCGAATGAAACAAACAACGGCAGGCAGCGACTAAGACGCTTTGCTCATCTATTCGCGTGCCATTTGACTGGCTGACAGCGGCACGCATCCGAATAGCTGGCGGGAATGCCGTGAGGGTCTAGGGACGGGCCTGAAGGATATGGCACAGGGGTACAGGGGCTTTTGAGCGATCATGCGCCTGTGTGGGAGAGGGTTGGAGGCATGGGGTTTAAGTATGTTGGTGACCCTGCTGGGTGGAGTTGAGGCATTTGAAATTCACGTCGAACAGCCTGGGTTTGCAAAAGTCGGAGAAGGAACAACTCAAGCGATCCTAAAGAACCAAGACGGGGACCGAGCTCTCAACTACCAGGAAGAAGAAGAAGGATTCATCATGGGTTGGGGAGGCGCGTTGACCTTGGTAAATGGGTCGCCATTCGACTTCTTTGCGACGAGCACACCATCATATCAGATGGATGCATGGAGTTGGCCGACTGTGAACGCAGGTGAGGCTACCAGGTTTACCAAATCCAACCCCGGAGCGCTGATGACGGATAGGGAAGGCCTCAAGGGTATATGTAGAATTTGGCACGAAGGGAAACACAAGAGATGATGCTGGAGAAGCCTATTACGACATTTCAGGCACATCAAACAAGTTCACAGTACTAGCTCGCAAACCATCCGACTACAAGCTCACGATTTCTCTCGATGGTTTGTCGACAAGACAGAGCCCACAAGGGTCGAAAATAGACCTGGGGTTCAGACATGACGCGGCCGTAAATTGGATCTTGTCTTCCGACGAAGCTGGGCAGTGGTGGTCGAATAGCGGAACGTACACCGACTGGATGCAGCAAAGTATGGGATCGCTAGCGAACAGGACGTTGAAGCATATTTGTATGCCTGGCTCGCATGATGCGGGAATGAGCACTTTCAGACCTGGGACAATTGGCGCGCACTTTGCGAACACTCAGACGCAGTATCTGGACTTCTACCAGCAGCTCATGGCTGGGTCGCGATATTTCGATCTACGACCGGTCATCTCGGGCGGCCAGTGGGTAGCGGGCCACTACAGTGCCATTAGAAACGATGTCGAGGACATCTGGGTGGGTGGCAACGGCCAGTCAATAGCAGACATTATCCGCCAAGTCAACGACTTCACCGCACAATATAAGGAGCTCGTCATCATCAACCTGAGCCATACCCTCGACACGGACAACGACTATAAAGACCTTACGCAAGATCAATGGAACAAGCTCTTCGATACTCTCAAAGGCATCAACAACCGCTTCACAGTCGCCGATCCCGGCAGCACCGACTTCTCCAACTACGTCCTAGGCGACTTCATCACCGACCGCGCCTCCGTCTTCATCATTGCTCAACTGCCCGGCAGTATTAGCCTCGGCTCCTACGCATCTCAAGGCTTCTACTCCGGCGCAAACTTCCCCTTCTACGACTCGTACTCCAACAGCAACAATCGCGGCACCATGAAATCCGACCAACTCGCCAAACTCCGCGACAATCGCGACTTCTCATCGGGCAAGGATAAATTCCACATATTGTCTTGGACACTTACACAGCAGCCGGAAGATGTGTTGAACTTTGAAAAAGCGATCATGAATATGGCGGCTGAAGCGTTTGATGAGTTGGTTAGTGAGGCGTGGAATGCGTTTACGCCGCAGAGTTATCCGAATGTGCTGTTTCTAGATGCGTTAGGGATAAGGGATAAGAGTGTGGTGTTTCCGTATGACAAGGTCAGACAGGTGGCGGTGAATAACGATGTTGCAGCGCTGGCGATCGCGGTGAATAATTGGTATGGTGGGAAAAGGTGACAGAATAGAATCGGGAAAATTGGACATAGCATAGGCGTCGGCGTTTGACGAGCTATGTAGTAGCGCTGATAGAGATTGATTATATAATGAACGCACTGCGAAATGGGCTTCCACTTTTTAAGCAATTGGAGAGATGCTATAGAAGCGATCGATGTTTGAAGAGACTCACCCTCTTCTTGATTGAAAAGTGACTCATCCAAGACCATCTGTCGTGGTACATACAAACGAGCAAAGGGATCGAGAAACGCCAAATAGCTATTTGCTCATGGTTGTGGATTGTGGATAACATCTGGGTTGACAATGCATTGTTCCTACCATGTCTAACATTGTTACCCTGCCTCGCGAAAACAGCTGGTCCAGATTCAGGTCCAGATTCAGAATCAGCGCAAAAGATCGCATTCCGCGCTTCCTAGAACTGCAATGACATAGTCGAGCACAAACTCACCACATCTTATACAATCATTGTGGAACAAGTACCTGCTCCGTCCGCCGTCCGCACCCTGAATCACGGTCCAATAAGACGTCAGAGATGACTTACTCGCGCCTTCGGTCGAGTCCGCCGATACGAGCTTGGTGGCGAGCGCGGGCCGCTCTCGTATGTGCAATAGGAGATTTACTGTGCTAAGATTGACAGTCAGCCGCCTCTGGTATGACATTCCGAGTTACCACGTGAGCAAGCACTCCAATGCTCGCGTTGTGCAACCCAGAAATCGAAGGACCCGGTATTTGACAACCCTGTGCGACACACCGTAACGGGACACCGGTAGAGCGAGCGTGCGGGTCTCGCTGTGCCGAGGGGTCGTACAGTGGGGCTTTGGAGCAAGGAGGAAACTTTCTCGAGTTCGCGACCCCGAAGAGGCGAAATCCTCGCACTGTATTAGTCTATTGCCCGAGAATACAGATGCCGCGATATCCATGGGCGAGAATGAGAAGTGATCCACTTGCTGAGTGACTAAGGAGAAATTCTTCATTGTCATATTGACGAAGCTTTAGGGCTGGGATGATCACGGCCCACTGAAAACAAGAAGCCGGGAGAAAGCAAACACTGCCAAAAGCTTCGCTCCGCGTCCAAGAGGCGCCAAAGCTTGGGCAGTCTTGTTTTCTGAAGATCGATTTCGGCCTTTAATGTTACGATATCACCGAGCGCCTCGTGGTCGCGTCTCGCCAGCATGCTTGCGTGGTAGTGGAGGTTGAGGAGCTGAAGGCTGTGGAAGCTAAAGCATGCAGATAGACGAGCACGGTTAGGCGCAGCGTCCCGCATGGCGAAAAGAGGGGATACGAGGATCTTCCGCATGTTTCGACCTATCATGCGTCGTAAGCTGCAATATTGATTCTCACCGTTTGGCCTGCTCCTTGCTGCATCGAAGCAACTTCATCGTCACGCTGTGCTTGAGTTGCTTTGCTGGCAGCACAACCGCATGATGGCTTGCCGTGTTGCTATTGATATCGACGGGGCCGCACGAGTGGCGAAGGTCGGTTATCACTGTCTCAGAGTATCGAGACTCGTTCTGCGCAACACATGGTTGGCTTACCTCATACCATCGGACACAGGCGACGACCCGCAAGGAGAAAATTTGATTTGGGGTTGGTCTCAGTTGGGGGGTGTGGAGCGGCTAAGGTCAGGGGTAAGAAACAGGTGTGATTGCCGTGGAGTTAGGGCTGAATATGTACCGGCAAGAACATTCATGCGTGCTGCATGCCTAAACACGGGAAGCAAGAGATGGTCTAAAAGTAGACTGCTGCAGGCGATGATGCAGTGTGGATCCTCGTTTCTTCTTGTTCCCGACAAGCTCTCTTCCAAGAAGCCATGTATGCCTCGGGCGCGCTCGGCGGCGGTTGCCAATATGTCAGAAGCATGCAGTGTTGCGCCACCGAATGAAGACTCGTCAACTAGTCCAAGCCAGGACCATGGTGTGTCGCATTGCCATGCGCAAGCTGTAGCACCGCAGACTTGGCGACGAGACACTAACGCGATTACATCGCGATGCGCTCAACGACGACATCGCCCCACGGAACTATGATGCGAGTATGAAATGAAGATAGGCAGTCGCTTTTCGGCAGCGCGTGAATCACCCGTCGTTTCGACCGTTCTAAACACAGTTCCGGCGATCTGTGTCACGACTGCGATGAACGCATTATGGGTGCTTCACACGCCCTCTCTCAACCACGGGCGCCTCAGCCTTCGCTCTTGACATCAAAACATGTTTCGAGCTTCAAGGAGGCCCAGGAGACAGCGTCGTCACTTTCACTCTGCGGGTGTGATGAGACTTGGTTCCTGCATCATGGGTGGAAGCCCCGTGCCGCGGCCCCGCTGGCCTTCCCAATGACAGACCTCCCATCGCGAAGCGAAGCCGGCGCCATGGGTCCAGAGTCCCAAATTCGTGCAAGGCACAGGGGTCCGCGGCGCAAAGCTTCTTTTCCTAGTTCGACCGGCCATACGCCGGTCAAGCTTCAGACAAGCCATTCCTCCCCTGGCTTAATCCCGAGTCAAACTTAGCATACGCCTTGCAAGGGTTCCTCACAAGCGGTAGATCGTCTTGCCCTTCATAAGGCGCGGCTTTTGGCTTCTCGGATGAGCTTTTCTCGCTACCTTCTTTATTCGAAGCCCTAATTCCGCCTTCTTTGCGGTATCCTTCGTTATCCACCCAGGTCAACATCAGTGTGCAGTCGTCGTTGACTCTCACTATCCATTCGCTTGCTTTAGAACTATCGACTATAAGTATCTAGTAATCCAGTAATTCCACCGAACGAAAAATCACAAAATGCACTTCTCTACCGCCCTCGCTGCGGTCGCAGCTGCCGCTCCCTTCGTCAGCGCCCATGGCAATGCCCTTCCCAAGATTGTTGGACTCAACCCCAAAGACCTCAAAGCCCGTGACCTGTTCGCCAGTCTTGGAGCCCGCTTTGCTGAGGCTCACGAATATGCCAAGGAAGCAGCTCCAGTAAAGCGTCAGGATACATTGGAGTGCGGTGCATCCGTCGGAAAGTCTTGCGCCGCCGGCCAATGCTGCTCCCAATCTGGCTGTGAGTATTCTGTACACCACACTAGTCCTTCTTGCTGACATTATGTAGACTGCGGTACCGACCCAGACTACTGCTACGCTCCTGGCTGCGATTACAAGTACGGCCCAGGCTGCCCAGATAATGCCGTTCCCGCTGGCAGTGACACCTCTTCGATTGCTCGCACCAAGGTTGGCTCCGTCGCCTATGGTGGTGCAGGCATCTACAGCTGCGTCACACCTGGAACCATTGCCTTGACCTACGACGATGGCCCGCAGAAAACTCTCACTGCCCACATCCTGGATCTTATGAAGACTTACAACGCAAAGGCCACCTTTTTCATCACTGGTAACAACATCAACAAGGGTCAAATTGACCTGACCCAGGAGTACATTGATGTCATCAAGCGCATGGACACTGAAGGCCATCAGATTGCCTCGCACACCTGGACTCATCAGGACTTGAGCGCCATCTCACAGGCTGACCGCAAGGACCAAATGATCAAGAACGAAATGGCTCTCCGCAATATCGTTGGCAAGATTCCCACATACATGCGTCCACCTTACTCCAGCTGCACTGGCCAGTGCGAGACTGACATGGCTGCTCTTGGTTACCACGTCGTTTACTTCGATGTTGATACCGATGACTACAACCAGGATTCGCCCGACCTGATTCAGCACTCAAAGGACTGGTTTTACGGCAACATCACGAAAGGTGGTGCGACTGCTGCTAAAGGTGCCAAGTGGCTCGATATCCAGCACGATATCCACGAGCAGACTGCCAACAACTTGACCGAGTACATGCTCAAGACTATTCAGACTCTCGGCTACAAGGCTGTCACTGTCGGCGAGTGCCTCGGCGATCCTGTGGCTAACTGGTACCGCACTGCTGGTGGCGCTGGCACCCCGTCTTCTGTAAGTTCATGATCTCTCTGCACAATCATCACAGCTTTCACTTGTGGCCTTCTCTATATCTCCTTTCGTCACGCAACGAATGCAGTGGCACTGCCATCTAACGCTCCTTTCTAAAGGACTCTGCCAATTCAAGCAATGAGTCTTCTGCAACTTTGTCTTCTAAGGGCGAGGATACGAACAAGAACTCCAATGGGCTTTCCATCTCTTCCGAATCCATGACCGGCTCCGCGAGCCAAGGCTGGGTCCGTAGAGGACCAGTATTTCTTCTTGCATTTGTGCTCTCATTTTCGTTCGCATTGGTCTATTAATTGTTTTACTCCTTACTCTCATCTAACACCATGTCTCCAAGGTTGGCACGGCAACTCGTTCCTCCACCGCCCCTGCTTCCACCGGCACCAAGAAGGTCACCACCGATGCTACTTGCGGTGGCACCAACGGCTAGTAAGTCTCCATTGTCAATTTACACATGCTTAATATTGACCATCATAGCACTTGCCTCAACAGCGCGTTCGGTAACTGCTGCAGCGCTTCTGGATGGTGCGGCACTACGACTGACTACTGCGGAACCGGCTGCCAGTCTGCCTTTGGCAACTGTGGCTCCAACTCCATTGCTGTGAGCTCCACCAAGGCTCCTTCATCAACGCCCAAGGCCGCCTCGTCTACCAAGGCTTCTTCCGCCGCTGCCTCACCCTCAGCTGGCGCCAAGGTCTCGACCGACGGTACTTGCGCTGGAACCTCTGGATTCACTTGCGCCGGCTCGTCCTACGGCAACTGCTGCTCGCAGTACGGCTGGTGCGGCTCGACCACGGACCACTGCGGCTCTACCTGCAACGCTGCTTTCGGTACCTGCTCAGGCTCTGGCGCCGTCTCATCCGTAAAGCCTGCTTCCAGCACCCCCAAGGCCGCTACCTCCACCAAGGTGTCGTCCGCTGCGGCCCCAGTCGCCACTAAGAAGGCCTCCACTGACGGTACCTGCGCAGGTACCGCAGGCTTCACGTGCACGGGTTCCACCTTCGGAACCTGCTGCAGCCAGTACGGATGGTGCGGCTCAACAACCGGCCACTGCGGCACCGGCTGCAACAAGTCCTTCGGTACATGCACTTAAGCATACTTCTTGAGTGACCTTCTTGGCCTTTCTTCGCTGTCAATATACTCTTTCGTTGTAACCAGTAGGAGTGCAGGCGTGGAAGAAGGGTACAAAACACTTGGGGAAACATGGTGAAAAGATGACATGAAGGTTCTGAAAGCTTGCACATACTCGCCTACCTGTTTGTACTGTAGCTCACCTTTTCTTGTTCATCCCGGGGAATCTGTTTTATGTTGTTCGAAGATGAGACACGGGAGATGTTGGCGTGTGATGTCGTGAAAATAAACGCACATTCAATCACTAGAAATTGCCCGTGAACCTTTTGTGCTTGTGCTCATCATACATCGCTGTACCTTGACGTTTAAAATACCTCTAGATTTCAGACAAGTGTTCCCACTGCATCATAAGTCTAATCTTTCTAATATACTCGTCTTACACCCATGAAAGTCTTGTCACCATAACGCACGACGGTTTCAAGCAGCATTGACGTTGTAGAGCGGGGAAATTGTGGCCAATTGAACAAAAAATATATTATATTTCATCGATACCCATTCCATGCGAGTTGAACCAGCAAGATGGGTGCTCAAGGCAGTGCAGAAGTGCAGATGAAATGGCAAAAAGAGAGGATGCCCTCTGCCAGAATCGAACTAGCGATCTTATCATAGCAATCAATACTAGTGATACGCTTTACCACTAAGCCAAGAGGGCGGATCCGATGAACAATCGGTTGGCGAACCTAGGTGGTTTGTTGCATGTTTGGGAAATGTAATGTATATATTCCCATATCAAAAAAAATCGTGTGGCTGTGTGTTGTAAACGACTCGGCTCCAAGCGGCGCGGAATTTGTGGAGCGGCCCGCCGCCAGCGGATCATGGCGCAACTACGCCAGCGAGGTGTTTCTTGCTCGTGCCGTTTGGCCAGCGCATCCTATGCACAATCGCCATTGATTCACTGGTGGTCGAGATTCGGGCGCATGCGTGGCTGGTCTGACTGCAAATCATGCATCATCTCCTGGGAGCGCCCAAGCGCAAAAGGGGTGCCGTCGTCTCCTGCGACCCGGCGCCTGCCCTTCAGGGCACGAGTGGGCGGCAAACCCGAATGAAAAAGCGGCCGTGACACCAACTGGGAAGACGCAGCACGAGCTCGCCGTCACCATGTCGCACAGCGATGTTTCTCGGGCACTATCGAGCTGCATTTGGGGTACCGAGTGACCTTCCGGGGTAAGCTTATTCACATGCCCGGAACAAGGGCGGTGCCAAGGCCCCAAATTAAGAAACTTGGACACCCCAGAGAGCCTCAATCCGCTGGCCTTTTCGCGACTCTCGCTCAAACACGACCCTTAAACACCACGCAGCACAGACATCGCCGGCCAGGACGCACACCTGGCTTTACCACCGACACCCAAATATCCTCACATCACCATTCATGGGCTCTGCTTCCCCTCCCACGACCGCTTCTCTTTTCGCCGCCGCCCAGCTTACTCTGGTTGGATCCGCGTATCCATATAGCACATCGACCGCAGGACTGAATAAGACGGACGCCTCCTTCGCATCCCTGGTTCGACAAGTAGGGGACGGCGGTCCACCGTGATCTTCGGTGGACGGTAAACCTGGATAACAGTGCCTGAGTTGAATGTGCGCGGCTCTTTAAGCGCCTCGGGTGTTTGCAGGCTGACGCGAAGCGCGCAGAACCATCAAACCGCTTGAATAGACAGAGCAGCGGCTCTAACATACCTACCCATCGGGTATCGCAAACAATGGGCATCTTCACCTTCGACGACGATGCGCAGGTGCTGACTGCGACGGCGCAAGACGCTCCGCCAGCCACGAGCGCTGATGATGTGTTTGCGAGCGACAAGATGGACTTGGATGTGCCCAAAGTGCCCCTCCACATCGGCACTCCGCCCATCAATATCGTGTCTCCGCTACCCAAGCGCGCAGTGTTGCCCACTGGGGACGGAAAGCAAGCAGGGCCTGATAAGCTGGACTTCGATATGGTCATGAAGAAGGCGCAGAAGAACAAGAGGAAGAAGAAGAAGAATCTGTTGAATGGTGCGCCAGCGGCCAACGTGACCCGAGGATTCCACACTCCCGTCACCTCCGGCGGAGAAGAATCCGACTACTCCATGGCTGCCACTCCGCGATTCGGTCCTGCGCGCTCTGGCCTACCTAGCATCACCAGCAGCCCGGCGCTCAGGCCTATCTCGTCTATGGGAGGCATCAGCAGTCTGAAAGCCCAACTTGAGGCTCTCAATCTGACGCCCAGAGAGGACTCGCCGCTGAAAGGTGTGTCGATGTCTAGGGTTGCTTCCCAGATGTCCAGCAATACCAGCACGTCTGGTCTTGGTAGTGACAGCGACCGCACGGAGATGGAGAGTTATGAAGTGGACCTTGTCGAAGACTTCAGCATGGATGCGACGTCCAAGGACTCTACGATGCTGAACAGCGGAATGTCGCGCAAGATGACCGCCGAGGATTTCGAGCCGTTGATGTGCCTCGGAAAGGGTAGCTATGGAACAGTACTGCTTGTCAGGCAGCGTGGCACGGGCCGCCTCTTCGCTCAGAAGCAGTTCAAGAAGGCTTCCATTACGGTCCATAAGAAGCTGATTGAGCAGACCAAGACCGAGCGCAACATCTTGGAGAGCGTTAATCGCCATCCATTCATCGTCAACCTGTACTACGCATTCCAAGACCACGAGAAGCTCTACCTCATTTTGGAGTACGCACAGGGCGGTGAACTGTTTCATCATCTTGCTGCCGAGCGCATGTTCTCCGAGGATGTCGCAGCGTTTTACATGGCCGAGATGGTGCTCGCGCTCGATCATCTGCACCGCACGGTTGGCGTCATCTACCGTGATCTGAAACCTGAGAATTGTCTACTCGACAATGAGGGCCACTTGCTCCTGACCGACTTTGGGCTGAGCAAAGTGTCTTTGGATGAGGATAACCCATGCAAGTCCTTCCTTGGTACGGTTGAGTATATGGCTCCCGAAGTCATCCAGGGCGTCGAGTACGGCGCCGCAGTAGATTGGTGGTCTCTTGGTGCGCTTGGGTTCGACCTGCTCACCGGCGCTCCGCCCTTCTCTGGCAACAACAATGCCAAGATCCAGGAGAAGATTGTCAAGTCGAAACTCTCCCTACCATACTTCCTCAGCGCAGAGGCCAAGGATCTCCTGACTCGTCTTTTGCGCAAGGAGCCAAAGAAGCGTCTCGGCTTCAACATGCCCAAGGACATGCAGACGATCAAGAAGCACCGTTTCTTCCGCAAGATTGACTGGAAGAAGCTTGAGGCGAGAGAGCTGGAACCGCCCATCATGCCGCTCATCACAGACCCTGAGCTCGGAGAGAACTTTGCGCAAGACTTCACGGATTTGCCTCTTAGCCCTGTGCTTACGAGGAAGTTTGATGACATTTTGGAGGATGCGCAGACGAATCCCTTTGGTGGTTTCAGTTTCGTGGCTAGCGAGAGTTTGTTGGAGAGCGGAGAATGGGGCTTTTGACTCGCGGTGGGAGGATGTTGTTCTGGGTGCTGCGTCTTCTTCTGTTCATGTTTGTCTACTGCGGCTAGCGAGTTCGATTTCAAGTTTGCATTAGCCCTGAGAAACGTTTCTCGGATTAATAGAATATCGTTTCCTTCTTTGATCTCGCTTTGACCTCGTTGAACTTCGAAAGCGGAAACGTCAGGAACTCTGTGTTCTGGTGCATACATCTAGTCGTGCTTTGAACCATGGTGTTTGGTTACTACCTCGGATGCGCATACATAGAACACCCATGCCCGTCTTTGCCCTCTATTTGCAAGAGTATTGACGACACATCCATATTTTGTAGCACATCCGCTTAAGCTCTGATAAATCTCGCCGCAATACTACATTGTCGACTCAGCACCTCCGCGTACAAACACAGACGAATGAAGAAGCACGTACAACACATGTAATCGGCAAAAAGAATAGGTCAAGAAATCATCGCACCGCGTCCGCGGAAAAGTGCTCGTGCTTTCTTTGAGGTGCTTCTTCCCTGCCACGTCTTTGTCCCCATTGGCCCTTCCTTGCAGCTAAAAATTCTTCACTCACTCCGTATATAATATACCTCCACTCACGCACTCCAAAAAAGCTTCGCAACGCTCCCCGAAGCAAAAACGAAGCCAAAAAAGGCAGCTGAAGCTTGCCCACTCGCGGAATCGAACCGCGGATCTTCGCATATCGCGTTGGAATACGAGTGCGACGCTGTACCACTAAGCCAAGCGGGCAGATGCTTTTGACACTTTTGAAATATAGACAATATATAACGTACGCAAAAAGTGTGAGACCGGCTTGAAGTTTGCAGTATCTGGCAGGAGCAGGAGTGGAAGACGAGGATGGCATGTTTGGAATGTCAGTTAGAAGTGGGGTAAGGAGGGGTATGACCCACAATCTGACAACGTGGCTGAATGAGAGAAACTAGCCAACATTGTAATGAACGACCGAGATATGCCGACCTGCCGACTTGTTACAACGAGTAAATACCAGTAGATTACAAGGGAGGAGCGTGTACTTTATCAAGCGAAAGTGCCATTGTGCTGCGCATGCTACTTCAAACTTAGTCGACTGCCCAACTCAAGTGCTTCTAACACGAATTCATGACTTCAAGCTGAAAGGTCGATTCGATAGGTGAAGCACTTCAAGTTAATTCATCGTGTCTGATAATGCTACATAACTGTTTCTACGCTGCTGCCTTAGCTACTCCTCCAAATAGCCCAATCACTGCACTAAACACATCTTTTGGCGCCTGGGGTGCGTTGTCGTTGTGGAAGATATTCTCAAGGTCCTGATGAGTGACGACGGGCTTGTCGTACTCGTTCTCGAGGATCAAGTTCTCAAGCGCACGACTTGCTGCGCTATCTTCGATATCGTCGACCTCCTCTACCAAGTCATCCTCATTACGTTCCACCGCGGTCTCTTCCGCCGCTTGGGAAGCTGGGACGGCCAAACGACCAGCTGCTGGCGTGATGGTACGAATGCAGGAGATGGAGTCAAGTGCAACATATCCCTTCTCGCCCTTGCCCTTCCTCGCAGCTAGAGCCAAAGTAATGGCGGGTAGGTTGTGCGACCAAATTCGTTCTTTCTGCTCTGTGCCAAATATCATAATCTTGGAAGACACCCTCTTGATACGGCTTGCTTGAGCTTCAGCCTTTTCGAACTGAGGCAGAGAGACGGCGAAAGTGCCATCAACCTCGTTGACGGCCAAGCGAACCACAGAGACGCTCTCGGCAGGATCAAGACCTTCGGTGCTGAAGGGTGCAACGTAAGCAAGATCGTCGTTCACCAAGTCCCACACGGTAATGCAATCGCTGACCACGACTAGGTGACGACCGACAATACCAACGCCGCAAAGGACGGTAAGATCGATCTCGGTCATCGAGCGTCGTATGCTTCCAGCGTTTGCATCGATAAGGTGAATCAGTCCCCGATCCTCTTGAGACGTGCCGGATACGGCTGCGGCTAGGATCGATCCATCGGCCGAAAAGGCGAGCCGGTACTGTCGTGGGTGTTCTGATGCTGAGCCTCCCTCGGACAACCACATCTTATCAGGATTGGGTAGTTCGATCGATTGGCTCAATGACCAGTTGATCAGACCTCGTGTATCAGCGCCGCGGACAACGATCCCATCCCGCAGTCGAGTTTTCGGTTTCCAGATTCTGACTACATGGTCCTCGCCGATAGTTGCGAATCCTTGGACAGCAGGATGAGCAACAAGGCCGAGAACCCTGCTGTTTCGGCCAAGAGCTTCAACCATGTGTGGCGAGTCTATTCTGGTTTCAAGCGACCACTGTCCGTTCTTCTCATCCCTACGCCAGATCTTAAGATATACCTCTCGGCGTAGGAGGCGCTCTTCTTCGCTGATCGCGTCATTGCCTTCGTTGAGGTAAGCGGCGTCCGCTTTCGGTGGCGTCCATTCGTCAATAGTCGCAAGGTACTGCCCATCGTAGCTAATTTGGAGGTGGTCAACGTTTGGTTCGGCGATACGTCGACCATCTGGAGCCATGTTTGTGTCTGTTGCGTTATTACGTGTCATAGCCTGTCGCGTTACTGCGCGCTGATTTGCGATGTCATAAGTCTGTAGATACGGCTCGGGACGCAGGCCCTCATTCCGCTGTCGCGGCTGCGACGATGGCACCGTGAAGAGAACGTGCTGTGCGTTCAGTGGATCCATAACAAGTGGGACCGACTGGAGAACATGAGTCGAAGAACCAGCATGATTCAGTCTCTTTGGCAGTTGCTCGGGGTTCACCCTTCTCGTCTGAATGCCGATGATGTTTGTCTTCGCCTCGAGCTCGGTTGTCGAGAGGACGATTACGGAGTTGTTCGCTAGCGAAAGAGCGTAGGACGAGCCCGAAGGAGACACAACGATATTCTCGATCGCTGCGGTAAGATGGGGCAGATGCTGGGGCTTGCCTGTAGTAAGCTGCCAGATGGTGAGAACAGTTTCGTCGCCACCAGAGATGAGATAGTTGCCTGCATTGTGTCAGAAGTGAATACAAGAATTATCAGTCACGCCGCTTACCATCCAAAGACCACTTCACTGAGCCCACGGCGTCTCTGTGCCAATGTAAAAGCTTTGGCCGTAAGCTTTCGGCGTTGTCTGTCCTGCTCTTGTTGACCTTCTGTCCCAATTCAATCATGGCGAAACCTGCAAGAATGTCCTCGAACAGGAGTACAACGCCAATCTCGTCCCCTACGGCAACATCGAGAACGTCTCTTTGATCTTTGACCGACAGGCGGAGGTATGAGCTGCAGGTGGTTATCCGCTTCGCGAACTTGAGCTCGCGCCACACGTATTCGAAGTCTTGCACTGCTGTCTTTGTGACTTTCACGCGCTTGCCGACTAACATCGACTCTGCTGTTGAGATGACCACATATCTACCCTGAAGCAACACCTGAATGCTCGTGATTGCAGAGGGTGTCTTCAAGACTCGCTTCAGTTCAGTCTTTGATGCCTGCGATTTGGTGCGAAGCGCATGGACGGTGACAGTATGGCTGCTGCCCACCTCATGGCAGTAAACCAGGTCCTCATCAGACCCTGGTTGTGTGATCACAGCCATGTTCCGTACTGTGACACCAATATCCCATCTGCCAACCTTTGTACCCTCCACCCAGTCCCAGAGGGTTATAAGGCCGTTCGAGTCGGCGACGTACACGTGGTGTGGTTGGGACGAAGACAATGCGTAAGCTGTGACGAAGCCCGCGGTGCCGACGGGCAAGACACTGGCAAGAAGAGACGTTTCCGTGAAGTAGATCTGCACATTTTTTGAATTCGCGAGGAGGAGGTACTTCTCGTCCAAGGAGAAGATGGGGTCGAAGGGTAGAAACCAACTGCCTTGTGCTGGCGATAGTGCCCATGTGGCTGCGTGCTTACTCTTTTGCTTCTTGGGTTTGGACAGCTGCGACTTGCTCGACTCCACTACCTGTGCATCTTTGGTCGCCTTTGCCAGGGCCTGTCGTTCTTTCTTCGCTTGCTTCTTGGAAAGCTTCTCAGTTGCATGTGATGGTGCTGCGGGTTGAGCTGAGACGTCTTGCGCACCCACGTCTTCGGCCTGGTTGTCATCTTTGCTCGCTTGTGGTTCGGCGTCCTCGCGAGCCGCTTTTCGTTCTGTCTTGCTCTGCTTTAGCGGCGTATCTGTTGACGTCGTTTTTGACTCTGTAGCATCCACGGCTCCGTTTGGAAGGCTGGCTGCTGCCTTGCTGTCCTGCTTTACACCCGATGGCGTACTTGCGACGGCATCCTCGCGCGTTGCATCCGCCTTGGACTTTCGAGATTGTCCCTTCGGCCTTTCAAGGGCTTTGGAAACTGCTGGCGACTGTGGTAGTGCCCCGGTCGCCGTTGTAGCGGCGACATTGTCCCCGTTCAGTCCAGCATCTTGTCCCGTGTGCGCCTCGCTTTTCCTCTGCTTCTTGGACTTCTTCTGTGACCCGGGAATGCTCTCCCTTTTCCTCTTCAATTGTTGGGCAGTGTCTGCCATTGCTCGTCCTTGAAGCTCTCCGGCAAGGCAAAGTGGGGATAGCGAAGTCGTCGCGGTCGTCTTGGATCTGGGCTTGAACTTGGACTTGTAAATTATTTCGAAGCTTTTCACCGCCCGCGGCACGCTAGTGGCTAGCGCGCCCGCAACTTTCTTTGACATCGCGAGCTTCAAGCAACACCAACCACTAGGATCTCACTACGTTGCTCACCATACACAAGTTGCCCGGTCGCCAGAACTTATCGCGTACATTCTACGATCCCACGCCTCCAGAATGATCGTCCCTATCCGGTGCTTTTCGTGCGGCAAGGTACCGCTTCCCCAACAACCAGACTCAATGCGCGGCGCATACTGATACACGTATAGGTCGTCGGTGACCTCTGGGAAAAGTACATGGAGCTCCTTACGCAAGAAATGGAAGAGGGGTAAGAGACACAAAATGCACGCGACTAGCATCTCCCACAGCTTGCGACATTACACCCCCAAGCACTCAGACCCTCGCACCAGAACCACACTACACGTCCTACTTCCGTGTTCGCGCTAACACTTACCCAACCAGCGACGCTCTCGACGCCATAGGCCTCCAGCGCTACTGCTGCCGCCGCATGATCCTGACCCACGTCGACCTCATCGAGAAACTGCTCAAGTACGTTCCCAGCGAAGAGAGGCTCGCGCAGCAAAAGGCGCAGCGCGAGGCTCAGCGCAGAGAGAATGCTCTTATGTCCCGGACAGGGGCTAACAGCATGTGAACAGATACAACGCCAGCGAACGAGAACAAGCACGGGCGATGCGCGCGACGAGATGATGGCTGGGCTTTGACGCCCTGGAAAATAGCGGATGGTCTCGAACCCTGAGGAATCTGACGAAGGATGTGGAGTTTGGGAGGCATTTACATGGCGTTTTGGGAGGATTACTTGGAAGGTGACCTCGAATGGTCACGCAGATATTATGGAATCCAAATATGTGAAGATTTATCATGCAACGCTTCGCCGAAGCAATGTGATGTGATCTTCGTGTTCTCGATAAGGCTTTGTTAACAGCGTCACTATCATATGGCGAGTCCGTACAGGGAACGTTATATGCAGCGAGGAAAGCATAGCATTCTACTATTACAAGGTAACCATATAACTATAGCCAAGGCATCCTCCCAACCGTTTCTTAGGCTTCTGGAGCGTCTCAATTCGCTCAAAGCCCGATGCCATGCCATATCATACCGCGAAGAGAAATCGTTTTAATAATCCACAAGCGCTATACCCAGGAGCCGCTATGCCTCAAAACGCCGTCTATGCCAGACTGTGAACCCCCAAAGGGTGGAGAACAGATAGATATCAAATATGAAAAGGTGCATTCTGATCGATGAAAAGCCTCTGGAAGAGGAGGGCAAGGATGCAATATCAGGCGAATATTCGCGCGGACGTTGGCTTCCGCATCTACTTCAGGCTCGTCAGAACGCTGTACTGGCCACCACAGCCGACCCAGTTGAGCTTGATGTCCCGCACGGCGGTGTTATCGATCATAGTCGGGACGTCGATATCATCGTCGGTGCCCTGACCAGTCTGGTAATTCGCTGAGAAACCCCATGAGTAGGCCTTGCCGTTCTGATCAATGACTATTGAGTGGTCTGGGCCACAGGCGGCTTCCACAATGTTCTTCAGACCGGGCAGAGGTGTGGGCTCGATCAAGATCTTTGGCTTTCCGTTGTTCATGAGCAGCTTCTCTTCATCATTGATGCCAGCAAGGTAGGCGGTTGTGAGACCGGTCTGCGAGCCGTCACAACGACCCCAGACCAATGCCTGCCCGTCCTTGGACAAGACAATGTTGTGATGCGAACCGGCTGCAATCTTCTCAACTTGCTTGCCTTCCAGGCTTGCGACAATGCGTGGTGCAATAACATTGGCATCATCCGCGCCAGCATTGGCAGGGTACCCAGTCTCGCAGTAGTTGTTTACTCCCCATGCCCAGACGCGGCCATCCTGTGCGATTGCGAGGCCATGGTAATCGCCACTGGCAATGTAAACGAACTTGTGGCTTGGGCGCTTAAAGGTGAGGTCGCGGAAGCCGAGCTTGCTTGGGAAGAGACCTTCACTTAGATTGCGCTCCGTGAGACGTCGACCGAGCTGATTCTGCTGACCATTGCCCCAAGCAAACACGTTTCCATCCTTGGTCAAGGCGAAAATGTGGTTCGTGCCACATACAATCTGAGTGGCCTTGGTGACACCTTCAACATACTGCGGGTAGTCTGCAGTTGTGACGCCAGGCGCAAAGCCAAGAATGCCTTCGTTCTTGCGGAATGTTCCCCAACCATAGATTGCGCCCTCTGTTGTCAGCGCAAATGAGCAACTGTCGCCAGCAGCGATGTCAACGAAGACGGTCTCTGGCGGGAAGTGTTCGTCGGAGATAGCTGTCGGTGTGGCTTCTAGATCGATCAAACCGCCCGTCTCGTCCTCGGAGTCAGAATCATCGTCCGCGTCGAGATCGCGCATCTTGACATTGGCATCGTCCGTTTTCCGCCCGAGAGCCTTGCTGTCATTAACGCCCCAAGAGAGAATCTTGTTATCCTTTGTCAAAGCCAGAACGTGCATGCCGCCAGTTGCTACTCGGACTACCTCGTGCTTGTCGCTCAAAATCGGGTTGTAGCGCGGGCGCTTCACGTCGATGGCTTTTCGGTCGGCACCAAGTCCAAGTTCACCGTTGGCACCCTCGCCAAATACAAAAACCTTCAGAGGTTCGGTGTAGCGGACGGGGTTGATCTCGGTCTTCTGTCCACGAACGCGTCGGGGACCCTTCGGCTCGACTTTCTTCGCGGCTGGCGGTGCTTGTACAGCTGGCGTCACCGACTTCTTGACAGCCTTTGGTGCTGCCTTTGGTTGCGCAACCTTGGCTTTCTTTGCTTCGGGCTCAGGCGTTGTCTCGTCTTCGCTGACATCGTCCTTCTTGCGTTTTGTCTTTACAGCCGCAGATTTAGGCTCTGGCACGGGAATAGGCGTGTTCTTCGCGGGCCGCGCAGCGACTGCGGGTTGATCAGCTCGAATGACCTGCTTGCCACTGGACGCGTTGACCTTACGCTTTTTTGCGGCGGGCTTGGGTGCAGGCTCAGTGTCGGACTCTGGCTCGGAATCGACGCCGTTCGCGACGGCAACTTCTTGCGCCTTCGTTTTCGCGCGTCGTGCTGGGCCTCGACGGAGAGTCAGCGGTGGTTTGGAATCGTTAGATGGCTTCGACCTACCATTGCCATTCACTTTGGCATCCTTCGATTCGGTGGGCTTAGCGGCCGCAGCGCGAGAGGGGACAGCGCGAGCCATGACTATGCGACGCAATTAACGAGATTGCGCGTGGATCTGATGTTGATGGCGATGTTGGGAGGCTGGTGTTGTGGTGTGAGGAAATGTATTGAGGGCTTAACTATTTTGAGCTCCAGGGCTTGCACGGAGCTCCGGAATTCATGCCATCCCTGTCACTTGCGCCAACGTGCATTCACCGACGCTACGTCAGCACTGATTGGCTGCTCTTGCTTGACATCTGCAACAACTGCTCGAGGGCACCCGAACGCGATTGCCTGCATCTGCCCCATTCACCTCTTCAAGTCTCCAGCGAGCGCGTTAGTCACCCACAAGGCAGCTGTCAGGTGCCGAGCTTAGTACCTGAATGGTCACCTGGACAGGTGGCTGGCGACAAGTCGAGTGAAAGAGCACTTCATTGTTCTTCATCCTCAACATGTTTCGGACGTTTGCGCTTTTGGCTGCTGTGAAAGGGGCGACCTGCGTACAACCAGAAGCTCCAGAGCCGATAGCAGCACCCCTGCGTGAGCTACCATGGGCGCAGCTAAACTTCCTGCATACAACCGACGTCCACGGCTGGTGGGGCGGCCATCTTCAAGAGTAAGTGAACCACTCCCTCCATCCTGAACCTTACTTTATTCGCACACGCAAAGTGCTCTGAACTGGAATCCGAGCGCGGAGTTTTTTTCAGCCATCGATCTGCTGATGTGCCACCGAGTTGCACCTATACTGATGAGTCCACAGAGCCTCTTATTCAGCTGACTGGGGCGATTACGTCTCCTTTGCGAAACATCTTCGTGCCAAGGCCGACGCAGACGGCTCTGACCTCCTTGTCATTGATACCGGAGATCGTGTAGAAGGAAATGCAATTTACGACTCATCCAAGCCACGCGGTAAATTTACTTACGAGATCGCTAAAGAGCAACATATCGACTTGATCAGCTCTGGCAACCATGAATTATACAAAGCCGACACAGCGGAAGGAGAGTTCTTCCACACCGTCCCTGACTTCAAAGGCAACTACCTAGCTTCAAACCTGGACATTTACAATCCAAAAACGGGAAAAGTGGAACCACTTGCTCCGCGATACAAGAAGTTCACTACTAAGAACCAAGGAATCCGCATCTTGGCCTTTGGTTTCATTTTTGATTTCACTGGCAACGCCAACAACACTATTGTGCAGAGAGTAGAAGATACTGTCAAGGAATCCTGGTTCACGGAAGCCATCAAGGATAAAGACTTGGATCTCATCATCGTGTTCGGTCATGTCGATATTCGCTCCGATGAATATGCATTACTATTTCGAACGCTTCGCTCTGCGCAATGGGACACACCGATACAGTTCTTTGGTGGCCACAGTCATATCCGAGTAAGCACACCCATGTCAACTTAATTATGTTGACTTGAGATTACCGTTTTCGCTCACTGGTGTTCACAAACTCATTACTAACTCAATGTGCAGGACTACAAGATTTTCGACAGCAAGGCCGTTGCCCTCGAAAGTGGTCGTTACATGGAGACACTTGGTTTCATGTCCATCGACGGGCTCAACACTGGTGGCTCTCAATCTCGTACGCCAGTGCCTCAGAAGGCGAAGTTGAAGTTCGACCGTCGGTACATTGATAACAACTTGTACTCGCTGTACCACCACAGTGGCAAGAAGAAGAAGACCTTCCCGACAGAACATGGCTTGAATGTCTCCAAGGCCATTGGCGAAGCCCGTAAATCGCTCGATCTCACCCACAAGTATGGCTGCGCCCCTCGAAACTTTTGGGTCAATCGCCGCCCATACCCTCACAAGGAGAGTATCTTCACAATGATGGCAGATGAATTGCTTCCACAAACCATCGCGAAGTCCGAACGAATGAAGTCCGGGAAGAAAGCCTTGGTGGTCACCAATACTGGTGCGATACGTTTCGACGTTTTCAAGGGCGCCTTCACCAAAGACACTAAGTTCTTGGTATCGCCGTTTACATCTGCGCTTCGATACATTCCAGATGTACCCTACAAGGCCGCAAGTCAGGTCATCAAGCTTCTCAATAATGAAGGCCCAATCATGCTGGAAATGATGGAGCAAAACGCCTTCCTCACGCCACCAGAGGTCCACGCAGCACGATTCCGACCACACTTGTTGTCCTCGCATGACAGCATGTTTGCCAACCAAGGTCGCGAGCAAGTTGTTTTCAGCGGAGACGAACCCGAGCCATTCCCAGGCTATACCACCAAAGACGACGCCAGCAATGACGGTGACGATACCATTCACTCCGAGATCCAATTCTACAACGTGCCGAATTGTATCCAAGCCACTGTTGGCTTCGAGCCGGAGGATGATCATGAGCCTGCGACAGTCGATCTTATGTATAATGAGTTCATCGAGAAGTGGGTGCTCATGGCACTGCAGTATACGGGACAGAAGTACACGAGCGACGACACGAAGGTCTTTGCGGACGGGAAGAGCTTCACGGACATCATGACAGACTGGGTGAGTGAGGCGTGGGCTGTTGAAGGGGAAGACTGCCCAAAGTAGCGTATATAGATTTCCGTCATCTGCGCGCTGTGCGCCGAAATGCATCATTTGTACATCTGAAAGTAGTTCGACATCCGTCTGGCCTGAACGCCATATGCAATGCAATAACCATACACAAGTCATACACCCACCACAATGCCCCGCCTTCCTCTAAATCCGGTCATGACGCCGCCGCCTCCTGTGCACCTTCTCTCGCTTTCGCAAACGCCCTCCTGACACCTTCATGCTCCGTGATACTCTGCCCACCACCATTGCTCACTTGCAACAAATTCTCCTGATACGGATGTCCCCTGCCCTCAAACGTCTTCAATCTCGCCAATCTCTCCTTCCTCAACCTATTTTTCGGTAGCATACCACTGACCGCTTTCCTCAGCACCTCGCCACCTCCCCATTTGGCAATCATGCGGTCCATGCTGATTTCCTTGAGCGAGCCCGGCCGCGTCGTGTGCGTGCGGTACAATTTCTGGAACCGCTTTTTTCCGGTTGTGTGCACGTTGGCGCAGTCAATGGCCACGACGTAGTCGCCACAGTCGGTGGACGGGTCGAAGATGGGCTTGTGTTTGCCCATGAGGATTAGGGCGATGGAGGATGCGACGCGGCCGAGGGCGCGGGAGTCGGAACCGATGTCGATGAGGTGCCATGAGCGCGCGTAGGCGAGGCGGGTCTGGGAGATGTCAGATAGAAATTCGTGTGAGAAGGGCGAGCTCAAGCTGCCTTGCGGAGGTCCGATGTGGTTCTTACCTTGCCTATTGTTTGGGACATTGCGGATGGTGTGAGAGGCCAATGGCCTGTGTGGTGGCTCTCGAAACCTTACTGATAGATAAAAAGCTCGATATGCCTTGACCAAACGATATGAAGTAGTCTATGGCCGTCGGTATTTGCTTGCGCTGTTCGTGATGTTGAAGTTCAGATGCCAAGCTCGATCACAAATTCGTGGGTCGTCACGTGGTGGGACCTGTACCTAACTCGCCAGCCAGTCGGAGCAAGCAGGACGCCGAACGACGGATTTCAAAGCGATCAAGTCCAGGGACATTGTGCTTCGAGCTTCGCACATTACGTTGATCCCCCCACGAATCGTTACGATTAAATTACAGACAGGCAAAATGACGGTCCCGGAATTTGAAACGATCTTCGCGGTGCCTATGACCTGCCAGAGTTGCATCAATGACATTGAGGGCAGCTTGGAGCATTTGAGTGGTACGAGCGCCTTCGGCGATCATGTCACTTCGGCTACTGACAGAATGCAGGTATCAGCAAAGTCACAGCGAACCTTAAAGATCAATTAGTGTCAATCGAAGGCACTGCAGCACCGTCGGCTATTGTTGCTGCAATTCAGTCTACTGGTCGCGATGCTATCCTGCGTGGCTCTGGCAAGTCCAACAGTGAGTATCTTCCTGTATAAATGTATCAAAGCGTATCAGTTAATCTCCATTAACAGGTGCCGCTGTGTGTATCCTAGAATCACATGCTCCTGATGTAGAGAACAAGGTGCGCGGGCTGGTCCGCATGGTCCAAGTCGCTCCCGACATGACCATTATCGACTTGAGCATACGAGGCTTATCTCCTGGAACCTATCAAGCCACTGTAAGAGAAAGTGGTGACATCTCAGAAGGCCCGGAATCTACTGGCGCTATATGGGAAGCGGCCAAGGCCAAGCAAGAAGGCAAGGCAAGTCGAGGCATCTTCGGGACTGTTGAAGTAGGAAAGGGTGGTGTTGGCGCAGTCTTCTTGGATAGGCCGATCCAGGTATGGGAGATGATCGGTCGCAGCATTGTCGTCTCAAGGCAGCAAGATGCAAAGGTAAGTCCTATCAGCATATCTGCATGCGAAAAGGCATAACGATCCACAGTTCGATAAGAACGATCCGGACACCCTAGTCGGGGTTATTGCACGGAGTGCCGGTGTTTGGGACAGTAAGTGCCTTTCTTGCTTTTTCCCCAATCGTCGTCCTTCACTCTGTCGAGCTGAGACAGCTAACACCGGCCACTCAGATGATAAGACCGTTTGCTCGTGTTCCGGCAAGACAGTTTGGCAGGAGAGAGAGGAACAGCGCGATCGTGGCATGCTATGAGGCGATGCCAAGGTAGACAAAACTCCGCAGGGGAGAATGAAGTGCCTTGGGAATGCCGTGGCCGGTTGTAGAACACTTAAGCATGCACCTTGAAATCTAGGCCGAAACTACACATGCGCGAACACGGACGCTGCGGAGGGCCACGGGTTCATGCGTTCATGCCTGGACACCCAAGGCGCCCGGAGAGTGGCTCGGCGTCACGTGCCCTGTCTCAGTCGCCAGAAAGCCATGTAACAGTTCTCAAACGCTGCCTTTCCATGGCCACAAGCAGACAGACTTTGAGATTGCCGCGATGCAGCGAGATTGGCTTGTTTGCCCCGAATGCGTGTGCTGGCCGAGCAGAGCGCTTCCAAAGGTTGTTGGCAGCGCGCAGTATCGGCGGCGGCGGTGTCATGCTGCAATGGGTTGGTCGTGGCGTCTGGTCAAGTCTGTAACCGCTGTGGATTTCGGATTCACGATGCAGGGGGCCAATCACGGGCGGCCAGCCACCATAGGCGCGGTGTTAGCCAAGGCTTGTCCTCAGACGCGCTGGGACTCAGATTTGGTCTCCCCACCTGTGCCCTGCTGCAACCGCCCGCCAAATTCCCACCGTGTCCCTGTCTTCCTCAAGTGCTGCCCTCGAAACCTCTCCTCTTCCGCCCGACCCCCCAACTTGTGCCTGACACCCGCACGCTGTACAATCGTTTCCCGGCGCACCACCACCTCCACCTCCACCACTTCGCTGCCTCATACCCGAGGACTAATAGTAGCGGACGACCCACCACCGTAATACTGCCCACAACGTCGCGCACCTCGTAGCCCCGGCGGCTACACAGTAATCTGTACGAGAAGAAGAGGAGGAAGTCAGTCGCACCTGAAGGCGATAGAAGCGGCACGCTACCCCAGCCGGACCGTGGAGTAGCAGGAACGACCCATTGAGGCTTGACGACACCATACTGCCGGGTAACTCGAAAGAACACTCGTCATGTCTCTGAAGCAGGTGCGCGCGCTCTCTCTGCGCTGGTATGCGCCTTCCGAGTCAATTGCTGATAGCGGGGTAGGAAATCGAAACCTGGGTGGCAGCCCTCGCCAGCTACGATAACAACGAGTTCGACGAGGCATTGAAGACGTTTGACGGCATCTCCGACACCTCCAAGATCCTGTTCAACTGCGGCGTCATCCATGCGACATTAGGCGAACATGAGAAAGCGGTAAGTACAGCATGCATCTGCATGCATTAGCGAGCGCGAGCTTACGGGTTCACAGGTCGACTGCTACCAGCGCGCTGTGCGTCTGGACCAGTATCTAGCTGTCGCGTATTTCCAGCAGGGTGTGTCCAACTTCCTCATGGGCGACTTCGAGGAAGCGCTCGCCAACTTCAACGACACGCTTCTGTACTTGCGCGGCAACAACAACATCGACTACGAGCAGCTGGGCTTGAAGTTCAAGCTGTATTCCTGCGAGGTCCTGTTCAATCGTGGTCTCTGCTACATCTACCTGCAGCAGAGAGACGCCGGTCTGCAGGACCTGTCGTTCGCAGCGAAGGAGAAGGTTGTCCCTGACCACGACGTGATCGATGAGGCCATCAATGAAGCAGCGGAGGTGGGTAACTGTCCATTCTGGGGATCGAGCAGCGACTGACATGCAATAGGGCTACACTGTCTTCTCGATTCCGGTCGGCATAGTCTACCGTCCGAACGAAGCCAAGGTCAAGAACTTGAAGACGAAGGACTACCTCGGAAAGGCGCGTCTGGTCGCAGCGTCAGATCGCGCCAACGCATTCACTGGCTTCGCCGGATCAGAGATCAAGAAGGGTGCTCAAGTGGCCAAGGACGACAGGCCTGAAGAGAAGCTCTCCTTCGCCGCTACCAATCTGGTAAAGCCCGAGCTCCAGAGCCGCGCTCGCCAGCAATCAGAGCCTCCCATGAACCGCAATGTTTTCCCACCCACGCCGCCGCCGGAGTCGGATGGTCGAAGGTCCAACGGCAGTGGCGATGCTCCCATGAGCCGCGCTCAGTCTGTACGTGGTGGTGGTCCCAAGCCTCAGCCATTGAACCTTGGACGAGCTGCCTTCGATCAGTCGCAAGCGAATGAGCCCCGCCGTCAAGGTACTCAGCGCTCTGCTTCTGAGCGTCCTCCGCCGAGCCGCTCAGAGTCAACACGCAATCGAGCTCAGCGGGATTACAAGCCCCGTCGCCGTGGATCCGATGACGATATCATTGACGACTACTATGAGGACGATGCTAGCTACAACCAGTCCCGTGGAAGCCGTGGTGCATACACACGCTCCAAGCAAAGCCGACGACCTGCATATATTGAAGAGGAGGATGAAGACGACTACGACGGTAGTGACTTGGACGATGCCGAGTTCGAGATGATGTCCCGCCAGAAGTCGAGGAGACGATCACCTGCACGCTCTGCGCGATCTGGCGGAAGCAGCCGCACTGTTGGCGGCAAGATCCGAGTCAAGGTCCATGCCGGCGATACTCGTTACGTCTTTATCACACAGGAGACCACAATGCGAGAGTTCTGGCAGTCGATCAAGGAGAAGTTTGGTGTTCGAAACAACTTCAAGGTCGAGATCAAGGATGACGGTGACATGATCACCATGGCTGATCAAGACGATCTCGAGATGGCGATTGAGACAGCAAGGAGCGAGGCGAAGAGGGAGAACAGCGATATGGCGAAGATGGAGGTGAGTAACTCTCTTGTCTACAAACAAAATATCGAATGCTAACATTTGCACAGGTGTGGGTCAGAGAGGTTGCATAGAACTAGAGATACCCCAGCATTACGCATTGTCACGATTTTCCTCATCTTCCGGCGGTGGACTTGCTTGCAGTCTGTTGTTCATGGAAGTACACTACACCGCAGGAGCTTCCTCGCCTTTGTGCTTGTACCTGCACATTTAGTTAGCCAGCGCGCCTTGTTAATTTTAGCGAGCATTGCTCTTTCACCCCTACATACCTTTCACAGCCGGACTGTTGATTGTCCGCATTAGAGTCGGTGGTTTGGCGGCTGCGTGTACGAATGGGAGCACTGTAATGGATAGCACACCTGAGCTAAAAGCATATATTTGCGAGCCTGCCTTGCTTCTCCACTCCACATGTACCAGTGACGTGTAATTGAGGCCGTGATGAACATCTGAAGGCGTGCATTAGTCCAAGTCTATAAATATCAAAGACGCATCGTGACTTTGACAAGGCGTCCGATAGCGTACACGCACAACTGTGCCTTACAGATGGCGACCACCAAGATGCACGCCACGGGCGCTTCTCGCGAGCAATCACATCTGCCACCAACAACAAAAAAATGCCCGATTACGCCGCAATCACTCAAGAAATGCACTGCACATCACAACCAAGCGAATTTGGACCGAAAAGATCCGAGAATCGCGTACCTCGCATCTGCACGGCACATGCAGCATCCGCGCGGCCGTCCTTCCCGCAGAAACGCATGCTTCTACCGTCTTTCGACCACGCGAGTATCAGACCACTTAGTTTTGACACTTTGCGGGTAATTGCATGTTTGACCTTGTCTGGTCCCGTCGTGCTCGAATAATGAGGCTGATGGGTTATCGCATTGGCTGTGGTGCGACTCTGGCAGCCTGGGTGGTGAATCGTCAAGTGTTTGAGAATCAAAGGTAATTCGACGCGAAGGATGGGATGCTAAGCTATATGTCACGGTAGAGACAGGTCTTGGGTGTTCCAAGGAGATGGGAGCGTGGCCGGGGTAGGGGTGGTAGTTTGTGAGTGAGTTGGGATGGGGGTTTTGGGGTGGTGCGGTTGGGGTTTCAGGGAGGTGTGGGAGTGACGTAGCGTTTTGAGATGATGATAAGAATTAAATGAGGTTTGGAGAATGGAAGTTAGAGTTTTTGTGCATAGAAGAGAGGATCGGGATGGTATGTGCGAGTGTAGGTGTTGTATACATGTTTTACATTCCATTGAGCAAATGTCGTCCAAATCATCGCGACTTGCAGATGTCATTGGCCTGACAGATGTCATACGTCCTTCCTGAACGCCGTTTCAATGCTTTATTCCATGTCGTCCCATCTTCGTTTGTACATGTATGACGCAGTACTCATCCGGGCCTTTGCGGTTGCTCGCAATCATGCCGGGCGCATGGTGCAGTTCGTCCTGACTTAACTACATATTCGACTCGTCCTTTACGCGGGTAGCAGAATCTCAGCCCAGCTGCTGTGTAGGAAAGTGACGCCAATCTGTCCAGCCTATTAGCTTCCTGTCATGAAATGTCTGTCTCATGCTAAGTGCGTCTGCATCGTCCATCTCCACCATGCATGTCGATATAGCTTGTGGATCCGGGATCTCTTACAGCGAACAGTCCTACTGCTGTAACAACGCTCCTATTCTCCTTGTCTGTGAAGGCTGAAAGAGTGCTTCGCGCAAAGCTGGGTTCGGCGAGCGTGCGGCCCTTTCCGTGGATCTGCTTGGGAGGCATGTTGGTGGTTCGATGGCGCGCGCAAAGACTCTCTTTGGTTTTCTAGTACGAGCGGAGGATTCGGAGAGGTATTTGAATAGGTCAGAGTAAATGCAGGGTTGCAGCGGGGTTGTCGACGTTGCGCAGCTCGTGGTTGCCGACTGACAAACTTTTGGAAAGGAACGAGCGTCATGGGCGTTATGTAAGCACCTCTTTCGGACATTCAACAAGACATTACTGTCATCGCAACTTGAGGAATCACCAATGGAAGACACATGTTCTCAGGGCATGGACCGCTATTTCATTGAGTGAAATTATATTCATTGATATTCTACCCAAATGTCGGATTTCTACTCCCGTCTCATCCCCAAATTCAGCTGAAGTGGTATCATGGTTCTACTCTCAATATACAATCGTCCCCTAGAAATGCAGCAAACGCCGATGTTATTTATTTACAAACAGCCGTTAGATCGTTAGGCAAAGCGAATTGAAGTCTGGTGGTCATGTTGGATTTACAACTTCGACTTGGTGCCCTTGCGGGTGACAGTGCAGTGGATCAAGCCGTTGGGGTCTGACTGGGGAGCAAAGACGGTGGCATCCTTGCCCAAGTTCTTGATTCCCTTGTGCCATGAGAGGTCTGTCGCCTTTGTTAGTGCGAGCTTTATCAGTATATTGGGTCCAGGAACTTACCAATCTCGAAATAGTGCTTGTTAGGCAACGCGTAGTCGACAGCCTCAATCTCGGGGACAGTTGCCAGAATCTTGTCGCACATCTTGTACATGGTAGCCTGGACGCTGGCACTGTCGTCCTCGGCGAAGATCTTCATGGTGATGTCCCTTGCGGCCTTCCACGCAGCATTGAAGTCAATCTTGGCAGATTCTGCGGCATTCTTGAACAGCTTCCATTGCCAGCCAGCCTCAATTTCGGTGCTGAGAATGCGGTCCCAAGTCTCAGGCAGCTTGGTGTACTCGTCACGGTGGAAGCCGTGGAAGGCGGATCCGGTGCTCTTCAGGACCAAGAGCTTCTCGATTTTGGATCGAATGGACACACCCTGGCCTTCGCGTGTCACAGACTCGACCACGCGAATCTCCTCGCCATCACGGAAGAATGAGTGTGGATGCGCCTTGCCATCAATCTCCATGCGGGTCCATCGGTGCTGGATGATCTTGACATGTGCGGCGTGGATGTGCGAGTAGGTCTTGATGAAGTGCTCGCCGATGATAGCAGCAAACTGCTCAGGAGGGTCGATAGGGTGCTGCTTAGCGAGGATGTACGTGGTTTGCTTCTGGGTGTCGGTGGCGACGACAACCGAGTTGTCTGCCTCGGTGTAGCTGTGAGCTGTTAGCTTGAACCCTTGCCAGAAGACAAGATAGGGCGTACGAAGTCTCAATGTCTCCCTCGAGCAGGATGCAGACAGTCTGCTCAACGACTGTGTGCACGCCGGTCTTGGAGTTCTTATCAACCTTGTAAAGGCGGACGTTGTCCTTGCCGTAGCGGGCGTAGGAGAGCTGAGACATTGTGATTGAGCTTTTGGGGGCACAGCTGCGATTGGGACGGGATTGAACCTTGAAGTATGCTCAAAGGCGATGAAGTCAATGGGAAGCTGTGTGTGAGTAATGGCAGAGGTCACCGAGGGACGACGAAGATAGTTATAGTGTCAATTGGCGGGCCCTTATCTGATCACCAACGACGGCGTGCGCCGAACTGCACGGAGTTGCTTTTCGCGATTAGAGGTCGCGCGAGCTCTGGACGACCGACATAAGAGGCGGCCAGAAACGCGCTCGATTCGTTGGGATGGCCATCGGCGACCTCCGCCAGCAAGAGCTCCAGGATAACGGCCTCTAGCGAGCGCGCACGTGACGCTTTCAGGACAGCTCCCCGCCGCCTGGTCCAGCATTGGTGAAGGACGCGCAAAGCCCAGGGCTCTGGTGGGCCATGCCGGGCAATATCAGGCCAGAATGGTGAGGTTTGCACGTCTGTGAGCATGCAGAGGCTGCGGATGCGGCAAGGCGGACCTCATCCGCACATGGCAGCGAGGCACGGGCGCTGTGTTGGTCCCACTTTTGAGACGTTTGGCGGGCAACGTCCGTCCAGGCCCATGTACCACAGGCCACACGAGTGAAGGCCAGCAACACGCACCACCAGTAATTGCAGCCCCGACTGTCTCTATCCGCCGTCCACGCTCACTAGCCACACGTCCTGCGCTGCCCTGCCGCCACAGGATCCACCGCTCCTTGCACGCACAGCCACAGCCCCGCCGACGCGCAATTGACCACACATCACTACTACCACTGCTACCACCCGACAGCTCATGAGGCACGACGAGGGCATCGCCGCGACAGAGACATGCGATGCGGTTGGAGGGCGCACGGTTAAGGCCACATGACGGACCAAGGCTCCCTTCTTGCGCCCAGTCGAACTAGAGATGGCCGCGCTCTCTCCGCGACCACGGCGGCGAGCGTCCTGTCGCGCGGGGGGCAGTCGTCGTACGCGACCGCCAACACGGGGCCCGGCAGCTTCAACTCCCAGCTGACGCCTGCGACCTCGGGCGATGGCCGCCTGCGCCCCAGCTTCGACATGCACGCCATCACCGTGGGCGACAGCGACAACACCACGACCGAGCAGCGCCAGGCCGAGCTGCAGGACCAGATCGACAAGGAGACCAAGATCAAGATCGGCTCCGAGAACCTGTTGGAGGCCCTGACCGCGAAAAATGCGAAGAAAGACCAGCGTCTGCAGGTCGAGGAGCAGCTCAACATCTCCAACCGAAAGCTGGCGCAGCTGAAGTCTGGGCTGGCAGCAGAAATACAACGGGCCAAGGACATCAAGTCGCCGCCGCCCGACCCTCAAAGCCGACTTTCGTACCTGTTCCGCCGAAACCTGTCTCGCTCGCCCTCACGACACGTTGCAAAGAAGGAGGAGGAAGAGGAGGATGACGAGACCGAGTCGCCCACCTTTGTGCTTGCGGAAATACTGCAGGCTCTCGAGGCAGAGGGCATGCAGCCCGAGTACTATGTTGAGCGTGCCAACTCCCTTGTCTTACTCTTTAGGAGACATCCAACCCTCAAATATGACCTCGCGTGGTCAATCTTCGGCCTCCGCATGCAGATGATGCTCTTGAGCGACAGTCGCGAAGTAGTAGCAGCTGCCTACAGAGTCATGCGATATGCCTTCACCGACCGCAAATCGCTCCGCATCATTCGAGCTCTGCACACAGATTACCTCGTCATCTTGTCGCTTGTGAAGGAGGGCAAGGCCAGCGTGGAGCGTGAGCAAGCAATGAAGTTCGTGCGCGCGTTTCTCGACGTCAAGGATGGCGTAGAGGAAATTGCACGATCCGTCGTTCGAATCGTAGTCGCGGTTGCAGAACACGCCGACGACCGACTGAGGAACATAGCCACTTTGACTTTGGCAGAAATTCTGGTCAGGAAGCCATCGCTTCTCGTCGAAGCAGGCGGTATGGGTGTGCTAGCCGATGCTCTTGGCGAGGGCAGCTATCACGCTGCTGAGAGTGTTGGTACGTCCTTCTTGTATTTGCTCGACACACCGCGACGGCGTCGACTCCTCCGTTCTGGGCGTGAGCTCGAGGCGCCCTTTGCAATGTTCACCGATGCCAATGCAACCTACGGCCACCTCCACGAAGAGAAGCTGAAAGCAAACGCCAAAGTCATTGCTTCCTTGCTAAGAAGCTGGCCTGGACTGCTTACCTTGTGCATGAATGATTTCTTGCCCCTGCGGTCTCTACTTCTCTCTTTGCAGATTCCGACCCCACACGTTCGAAATGTCCTCTTGGAACTTCTATTCGATCTTCTTCGCATCAAACCACCATCATGGTCCTCGTCTTTCCTTGCTGGTCGAAGACTGACCACTTACGGACGGGTTACAAACCTCAAGAACCAGCAGATCAAGGATCCCACAAGCTCAAGTGGTGAGGACAATACGAACAAATGGAGTCTGTTAGATCACTACGTTTCGGTTGTGTTGGCCGCATTTCTGCACGCGGGCTTGGTGCCAGCCTTGCTTCTTGCCGAAGAGGAGTCTCTGACTGCAGCCCTGAAGAGAAAGACAATTCTTCTACTAGGCGAGGTTTTGAAGATGGCCAACGAGCTTCTACCCCCGTCTTGGAGTGCGCAGCTACAAGTGCTCCCCCAACTCTTACTCTCGGCTGCAAAATTCCAGTCAGAGGATCGCTTTACCGCAATCGGCACCATCTATCAAGTGGACAGTGTGAACAGAACCCTCTATCGCTCAGGACCGACCTCGCTATATGCGAACAAGGCCACCACCAATGTCGACTCGAATACCTCCGCGCGGCAGGCAGATCCGTCTAAAGTACAGGCGGCTATGCAAGTGGACGAGCAGTCTTTTCGAAATTTAATGGTCGACACACAAGTTCTCAATACGGTGTCTTTTCAGAAATGGAGATGGGATCTTATACAGACCATAATCGAGGGACCGTTACTCAACGCTAAGCGTCTAGACGAGGCAATAAAGGCCACCAAATTTGTCCACCGCCTCCTGGGTTTCTACCGCCCATTCAAGTACCGCTTCTCTGAGGTGAAGAACACCAAGCCGAATCAGAGATACGTTCGCGCGGGCTGTGCCCTGATCAACAGTCTGTTGCAAAACCCCGAAGGCGTCAAATATCTTAGCGAGAGCAAATTCGTCCGCCAACTCGCAGAATGCCTGTCCCACTTCGATAGAATGAGCGGTCTGACATCCGAGTCGCCCATCTTCCAAGCGGACCGAATGAATGAGACCCTTACTGGCGGATATTTTGCGCTTTTGGGCGCGCTCACGAAAGACACTAGAGGTATCCAAATCTTGGAACGGTGGAGAGTCATTAACATGTTCTACCACATCGTCGAGCTCAACGATCGCGACGACTTGATCAAGACTCTTCTGAGTAACATGGATTACAGTCTAGATGGGCATCTGCGCATCATCATCTCGAAAGCCATGACGTCATGCTCGAAAGAGATCCGAATCTTTGCGACGAGACTACTGCGCAGATACGCAACCAAACCAATGCAATCGACCACCTCGATAGGGGTTGCAGAGTGGGCCATCAGGTTGCTTGTTACGCAGCTTTACGACCCCGACGTTGAGGTCTGTGAAGTGGCGATCAAGATTCTGGAAGAGGCGTGCAACCAGACTGAGTCACTGGAATTCGTGGTTAAATGCAGACCAGCTTTAGATCATTTGGGTGAAATTGGCGCTCCGCTTCTGCTCCGCTTTTTGTCGACATCGGTGGGCTACCATTATCTCGATGGGCTGGATTACATCACAAGGGAAATGGATGACTGGTTCCTTGGGAGGAACGATACCTATGTGGCCCTCATCGAAGCCTCAATGGCACGCGCCCTTGCTGACATACCTGAGAAACCATCCGCTCAGCTTTCGTACGACGATGCTCCTGAGAATCCTGAGTACGGACTCGTGCCACCGCACTTTTACCGTGAACTCACCAGGACAAAGGAAGGATGTAGACTCCTTAAGCTGAAAGGTCACTTTGACGAGTTTGTCGCCACCATTCGCGACTTTGCGATGGAAGATGACGACGCAGAAATCATTCTAAAGGTCAAAGGCTGTCTTTGGGCCGTGGGAAACGTTGGGTCAATGGAGCTTGGCGCTCCTTTTCTCGAGAGCTCTGACGTGGTACAGTGGATCGTGAGGATTGCAGAGGAGTCCGAAGTCATGTCACTCCGGGGCACAGCGTTTTATGTACTGGGCTTGATTTCACGCAGTCTTCACGGTCAAGAAATACTCCTCGAGTACGGCTGGGATGGTGTCGTCAACGATGCGGGCGAGGCTCTCGGGTTCTGCCTTCCGCTTCATTTCCAGAAACTCTTCGCAGTGAGTATTTCACTATCCGTCGCGGGTCTTGTTGCTGACACGATGCAGATGAAACCATGGATAGCAAAATCAGATGACATCAGCTGGAAACGCAAGGCTGAGGCCAAAGTCGCAGTGACCGATAACGATCCTGTCAACGCGCGTATTCTGAAGCTTGCAACGGACCTGGGTAACACAGTGCTAGCAAAGAAGGCTGCAAACGACTTGCAAGCGTCAGTATTACCCTGAGCAATAGTTGAAAGATTGCACGCTAACACCGTCGAACAGTATCAAAGCAAAGAAGGTCCCAGGGTTTAGCAGACCATCGATCTTTCACAAGGTCATGCAGATACTAGAGGCTCATCACTTCCGCCTCCCGGCGTGTCGATTTGTTCTAGACCTGTTCGATAAGCGGGTATTACAGCAGATTGTGCTAGAAGAAGAAGATGATGAGGAGGATGAAGAAAGCAGCGAGTCCGAGTCCGACTCAGATGCGGAACGACCGGACACGAATGGCGCAACGGCATCTTGACATGTGCTTTCGAAACGAAGGCGAGGGCTGTCTCTTGGCGTTCAGGAATGCAGCAGGAGGCTGTATGTACACTAGGGTTACGGCCGAGTGAGTTTAGGCGCGTTGGGGTTTCACGATAGTTTTGCGCCATCTTCGGCACAGTAGCCTGGGTAGGCTCTGAGCCACATTAGGACATGTTAAGCGAGGAAACAATGGCAACCATGGTCAGATGAGGCTGAGAATCAGATCGGGACCAAGTTCGAAACGAGCTCTTGGAAGGGTCATTCATGTTCGTCTAGATGCATGCACCATGCGGCACTGTGAGCCTGCAAATAGAGGTGCTTCGCCGACAAGTTCGCGACACACGAGCAACCATGGATGTGCCCCGCCTCTTGTGCGTCACGAAAGGGTCCTTCGGCACCCGCAACCTGCCTTGACAAGCTTAATAAGACATGCGCTAGTGGACCGTCTGATTGGCTCCGCGCGGTTCGAAGTCGACATGCATCAATGACGCGTGCAAGACTTTCCATGAAGCCGGTGAGGACCGCAGACTGGACAGGCCGCGCAGCAGCGTCCGCATACGTCGAGCGCAAGCGGGTACAGTACACTGGGTCGCGCGGCACGCAGCGTGGCCGTCACTGGACGTGCAGTGGTTTGGCATGGCATGGGCATGCTGATAATGGTCCATTGGTAGCAAATACTGTGCAGCAATTGAGCAAATCACATCGAGATGCAGCGGCGATATCAAACCGCCGCTTCCCCTTGCCGCGGTGCATATGAGCCCCCCACTTGGACCGAGGAGGCGACCAGGCCGTGATGATTAGCAGGCAGCGCTGCGGAAGGGCCGTGCGAGTTTTATACTGCTATCTCCAAGTAGGGCTTAGTGAGACCCTCGATTTGCGGGCAAAATGTCGATTCGGAAGCGACCACACTTGTCCATATTGATCGGGTTCGCCTTGAACGGGAACCCAGCCTGCACGAAACACCAGGCTGTTGGATTGGATCGGCCGATCCCACAACTATCCACAATGGATGACCTCTGCACTCTCGCGCGCATGATTCAGTCCTCTACTTCCTCGGGCTCTTCCCATTTGGCTTCGTTCATTCCCATCTGCCCAGCCCGTGTCTCCGCCACCATCCACACGCCTTATCCAAACTTGAAGCCGACTGTTAGACTTGCTCGCTCAAGTTTCCTCGTCCACCGTTTACCCGTGCCTGCGTCAGCACCCGCACCAACCGTCCCGCATCAGCCCCGAGGTCTACAAGACACGCTTGGGCTGCCGGATCATCTCACTCAGACACCGCTGAAGTCTCACCACTCACTTGCCTCCCATCGTCGACTTCACCACGCTCAAATAGCCTAGGACCGCCTTCCGACCGGCTCTTTGCACGCCCCCTCCCTGTAACCACCGCGACTTGAGCCGAGCAAGTCCACGATTCGAGACAGTACATGGCAGTGCCAGCTGCCATCACTCCATAGAGTTACAGATTCTACATGAATCGACGACGAACGAAAGGGTGCTCTATCGTCAAAAGCGTTGAGCATTCCTTTGAACCGCGAGTATCGCTGGAAGCCTTCATGGTCAACGATGAAGCTCCAGCCGAGTCTCCGGAAGTTGGGGCCCTGCGCGCCCATACCGATGCCAGACAACTGGTCCGTTTGGTGCAGTGTCCACGATGTTCATTGCCGCTTCGGTCGCCCGTGACGCTGCCCTGCGGTCATACAGTCTGCAGGGGCTGTCTACCAGCACCCCAACCGCGCACGAATATATCCTACCCAAACACACCCGATCGGCTGACCGGTATCGCATGTCCGTTGATGGGGTGCGGGGCCGAGCACGCTTCTGCAGAGTGCTCCGTGGACGTAACCTTGTCGAAACTGATGGAGCTGATACAAGTGGAGATGGCGCAGCACACACCAATCGTCCAGGATACACCGACTCTGCTTGAGGAATTGGTGCAAGAAAGCGAGCACACATCGACAGAGGAGAAAGAGCAAATGATGGAGAAAGGCAGTCACGAAATTCTGCATGGCGGGCGCCTCGTGTCCACCTTCACCTTAGCACAAATGGGCAAGCTTCGCTATAGCTCCCAAGTGCAGTATACGACGATGTCCCATGATGGAGACACCTACGAGAGGCTAGATGTTGCTCTGCTCGAGCAATTACAAGACGTTATACAAAAAGAGTTGGACTGCCTAGTGTGTTATAACCTTATGCTGGACCCAACGACAACCACCTGCGGGCACACATTCTGTCGCCGATGTCTGTCACGCGTCATGGACCACAGTAGCATTTGCCCCTTCTGCCGCAGGAACTTGCATCTACCGGCCTCGTTGCAAAACCAGAATGGCAACGCCATACTCAATTCTTTACTCAATGGATTATGTCCCGAAGTCGTCACAGCAAGAGCAGCCGCTCTGAAAGCCGAAGAACAGGCAGGAGACAACGTACTCAACACTCCCCTGTTCATCTGCACGCTATCTTTGCCGGCTATGCCAACGTTTCTCCACGTTTTCGAGCCCCGCTACCGCTTGATGATGCGACGTGTTATCGAAGGCAACAAGCAGTTCGGCATGGTCATGTACAACCGCACTTCGGCACCACAAGGCTCTCTTGGTGCGACCCCGTTCTTGGAGTATGGTACCTTACTTGAAATTGTCAACTACGAATTGCTCCGCGACGGGCGCAGCTTCATCGAAAGCCGCGGCATCGGCCGCTTCAAGGTTCGCGACCATGGCATGCTCGACGGATATAATGTTGGTCGTGTTGAGCGCGTGGAGGACGTCTCGCTTGCAGAAGAAGGCGCCGCGGAGCAGCGCGAGACGACCATGGCACGCGACTACGCGGAGATGTTCTTCCGCGAGCGTCCACAAACTCCACTACCTAATGACATCGCCATTGAAGCGCTGTCAACACAACATCTACTCGACAGCTGCACCTCGTTCGTTCGAGAGATGCGAGAGGCTAGTGCCCCGTGGCTGCGCGAACGTATCATTCAGGTTTATGGTGAACCGCCAGAAGACCCCGCACTGTTCCCTTATTGGTTCGCGTCAGTCGTACCGATTGTCGAGGAAGAAAAGTATGTTCTCTTACAGACTACTCGCGTGCGAGAGCGTTTGAAGATCGTGTACTCGTGGATTGGTCGGATCCGCGGTCAGCGTTGGTGAGTACCCCATTTTTCCCTACCCCTTCAGTTGTCGATCTGCAATTCCGCCGTCGAACTTCGTCCCTGAACCACGTCCGAGCGCTCGTCCCACATCACTTCCAACGGCGATCGACGGTGCATGCATTGGACGGCCCGTTGTGATTATGGTCATTACTTCCGCATCATGGATAATGATGACGAAACGACCTTGCATAGTGGCTCGTGACATCCCTCCCAGTTATTTTCGCTACCGAACCGAGAACTCGCTTCTTCCAAGTACTGACTAGCTATTCAAGGTCCACTAGCAACGCTTGCAGTATCCTTTGACTCGCAGCCCTCATTGCAATTGGCATCGCTCTTGTGATGACTTCGACATCGCATCCCACGCCTACTACAACGACTGTCTGATCGACTCTCTCCGTCCCATGTTGGCCTAAATTTGTACACAAGCCTCCTTTGGCACCTTCTGGATCGTACATGATTGATCCTTACATACAATTCTGCTGCATTTTCTGCATTTTTCACTTCTCCAAAGATTACCCCCTTTCAGGAGGATCGGTGCTAGCCGAATCCATGTTCATGCTTTTGATAGGTCCAGGTACTAGCCTGGCCGGGGCTGCCATATTTTGCGTTTAAGAGAGACTGTCATGTTTCTGGGGAAAGGTGGCATGGACGACAGCGGGACATTTGCATGGTTGGAGTTACTCATGTGTTTCGACATGGTAGGAAAGCATGGAGCAGATGGCGTATAGAATGACGGAATCACTTCCTTCTTCGTTATTTTAAGAGGATGACTATATAAAGGACGTTCAACAACAGATCCTGTGCATATGATGTAGTTGTGCTGTACCAATTCGAACATTGCCAAGACACTCTTGAGTACCACTCCTTCCTCCTTCGCGCCTCACTTGCTCTAACCAACATATGTTTACAGCTTCGCATTGCTCCGTCCTCAAACTTACCTGAGCCTCGACTGACCATTCAGCGCATACCTCTTTACTGTCACGCCGCATGGACTTTGCCTACTCGGCATGGCGGTGCAGGTCCAGCATCCAATGCATGTGCAGAACACTCAGCCTCGTGCGGGGGGTGCACACAAGGCTGAACGAGGGACCTCATCACGAACCTCAGCCCGCCCTCCTCAGGTACCTCAGCCCGCCCTTCTCAGGAACTTCAGCCCGCCCTCGTGCCCTTCAGGTTCAGCTACCATCGTTCCTCATTCTCTCCAAAAGACCTCGAACTATCTAGCGTTGCTTCGATCTCGTCCGTGTCCAGTTAACCTCGAATTAACTAGCGTTGCTGCTCGTTCTTTCGTGTTCTATACATCATGGACGGTCTCTCCGGCGTCGCGAGCGGCATGGCCGTTGCTTCCCTCTCGATCCAACTTCTTGAATCCATCGGCACGATCCGAGCATTCATACGAGACGTGAAGGCCGCAACCAAGGAACTACAACGACTCGCCGAACTACTTGATCGCCTGCGCGACCTCCTAGAAGACGTCCGCAACGTCATGAAGCAGCAGACGTCGCTTCAAACACAGCACTTTCCTGCGCCGTCGGTGACGATCTTCAATAGCCTCAAAAGCTGTGAAGAGGCCTTGCGGGTGCTTGAGCAGGCCGTAGAGAAATACAAGAGTCCAAGGAATGGTGCTGGCTCGGCGATGACGAGGCTGAAAGCGGATGTTAGGTTTGGGTTCAAGACGAAGGATATAGCAGCGTTTGAGGCGAGGATACAGCGGGAAATCGATCATTTACATGCTGCACTCGGAATGAACATGACGAGCATATTGTGAGCCTTGCCACAACATTGGCTGTTTCGTACTAATATGGCCCGCATCAGAATCACGACGCTCCCTGCGCTGTTTGAGAATCAGCAGACATTTATGACATTATGTTTGCAATCAAGTGAACAGCCATACCTCGCTTCGGCTCTGGAACAGGGAGCTTCATGTTCCGATAGCGATCTGGTGTCTTGGAGCAAAAGCCCTGGTCTCAAACCTATCACGCGTCAGTACCGGCTAGCTTCATCGCTTGAACGAGTCGGCATCTACCAAAGAGTCACCGTTCGGTATCTCCAACACAAGACGCGAGGAGGAGATAAGATGAGTGATTCAGTCGAAGATGTCATTTCTGAGACACGTGATGTGCTCCTTAAGTGGAAGATACTCAACTTTGGACTGCAGTGGACGCGTAAATATCCTTATGGTGGCATTGGAACCTCACTCACGGTCTACCCTGTCATTGAAGGCTTTACAGCCGAGCATTACGATCTTCTAAAGACAGCCTCGATCTTGGAGATACAACAGACAATAAGCTCTGGCCAACTCCATCCCCTCTTGAGAGACGGTCATGGAAGGTCATTATTACATGTTTGTAGCCATTCATAAGACGCTCTGATGTAGTACTGATGCACCTGTAGTTAGTAGCCCAGTTTCATAGAGCTGATTTCTATCGTCTACTTGTGCAGCACGGATTGCACCCTGATCTGGATTTCTACCAGGAATCGGTACTTATCCGGGCACTGGACCCCATGCTCACGCGACGATCCGAGACAGATCAAATCGATACATTCCGCTGTTTGTTACTAGAAGATCAAGCGAGCCATGATTTGAATATGCTTGATGATCTCCATGTTCTCCAAATTAATGTGGCCGTTGGCACAATTGAATGGTTGTGGATGAACGCTGGTAATACATTCGTCGGAACTAATTGGGTCATATTTCGCTCGCTGTTGTTGCGAACACTCGTTGCCAGATACTGCCGTAATGGCACGACAGCGGACACGGAAGATATGGGTGACGCCCTCACGGATCAAATTGTCCGCCTTGTAGACGCAGAAATGCGACGCCACTTGATGTCTGGGGAAATCGGTCTCATTGAGTCACTTTTCTTCTATCAATCCACGTCAATCGAAAGCCAAAGAATTGGAAAAGATTTCATTGATCTGTTAGAAAGGCTGGGCCTGGAGTTCAATGCTTGTATCGAGATGGAGCTTGCGAATCTGCCAGATAGGCTGCTTAAACATTACGCTTGGAATGATAGTAGACGCCGAAAAATTGTCGTCGAATATCGACAAGATGGGGACTCGGCATTGAGATGGGTCTGGGTCTTCGATCCCCAGGAGCATGGATATCTACTGGCGTCAGAATTTGTCTCATTAGGAGCGGACAGCAGAGATTTGTGGCTGGAGTGGCCATTCTACACCGCTGACTATATCGACACTTGGCAGTCAGGGTACAGTGAGGGTGAGAAGTGCAATAGGCGTAGATCCCGCCGCGAAGCCACCAAAGCCAGAAAAGAGCGTGCCCGAGCCGGCCGAAAAAGACCAAAAAGCAAGATGCCTGGGTCCTGGAACTGGTAATAAAACATCAAACCTGCGATCAACATCTCATCATCACTTCCCATCAAACACCCCGTCCCGATTCAGCTCTCTCCACGCACCTAGAAATACTTCCCAGAAGTCATCCCCAACAACCCCCAAACCGCAACAACACCCTGATATCCCGCCCTCACCCTCGCCTTCCCCTCCACCCCATCCTTCCTACACACCACCCCATCAATCACCGCCATCCACCCCACACACGCAAGCAGCGTATCCATGGCCTCGAGATGGCCGCCGAGATAAATGCCCCAGAGTGACAATCCGATAGTAGTAATCCGCGACCCTTCGAGCTTAATGAGCGGCCATGCGGCGGGCGAGGATGCGATTTTGGGTGTTAGGCCAAATGTTAAGATGGCGGCTTCCGGGCCGGATGTGAGCGACATGGTGCCGCCAATGGTCCAGATTGTGGCGAGGAGGAGTGGTGGGATATGGCGAGGGGAGAAGTGTTCGAACATACTTTGAAATTGGAAAGTTGATTTTGGAAGTTATGTGCAGGATTTGAGACGCTGCTGTTCTGGGAGGCTGATGGAGAGTTTTCGGAGGTTTGTGCTGCTAGCGATGGAAATATGGCTAGATCGGTTTTTGTAACTCGGAGGTGTCGTGAGCGTTGTGTCTCCGCGGTCAGATTGGTACATATAGCATAATGCGGCACAGTATCAGGCGTGCTGCTCAAGATGCCTGACCAACAGTCGCCAAGTGGGGCGTAAGGCTTACGCGGGGTAGTTATGGTTGGCTTTGAAAATACGAAGCATGAAGGCTATTCATTGGTGCTAGCCTTCCCCATGTTTGATTTGGATGTTGTCTTGTGTTCTCCGCCCTTAACAAATAGCACTTCTAGGATCCTGGACTGAGTACACATGTGGACCTTTTCTTCAAAGACATTGTAATGCACATCATGATTCGACTACGCTATCGAGAGAGCTTTACTCAAAATGCTTGGTACTGCTTCGGCGACCTGTACGAGCAGCGGACAAAAGGACTTGCTTTTATGGGGGTAATCATCTATCTGAAGATTCCGACTATATTATGTAGATCCTCAGGCTGGACTTCGTTCATTTCCTCAAACACAAATTTGCACTACGAGTTCTGGCCGTAGTCAAACTCGATAGGTGCATCATTCAGTCCCAGGTACGCATCGGACATGCCACCTTCGTCCTGGCCTGTGAACGCAGCACTTCCATCACCAATTGCCCCGAACCAAGTGTGTTCGATATTCCAGCTTGGTCCGCCGGCGCCGCTGTCGGATGGCGTTTCGCCGACTGCATTTTCAGGCGAAGTCTCCTCGTGCATCTCTGACTCAGATTGATAGGCCAGTGAAGGGACATGGGAGTTGTGTCTGATGTGTTCTGACATTGTGGTGGGTTCAGATTCAGCTCGCTTCAAGGCCCGACCTAAGATGCGATCAGCCTCTGGGTGTTCTGGTATGGCCTTGACCAGTACGCCGGTCGATGCAGCCATCACGCCAATCGCTCGCTCCAGAAAATCAGCAGACTTCGACGACAAGCGCAACACCCATCGATACTCATCGAGACTTTTCTTGTATAGGTCTGCCTCTTCAGATGTCGTCGCCGTTGCCCAGAGTAGCGATATAAAGGTTCCGACTAGTGCGAAATTATACTTCGACGCTGAATACCAGAATGATTGAAGATGTTCGGGGCGAAGGCTGGAGACGAAATCCATGGCAGACTTCAGTCGTACTTGTGCTGCCTGGCGACAAATGGATCTCAGACCTCGGTCGTCGACGGAAGATAGAGAGCGCAGGATTCGTCGATGCAAGGTCATTTCAACGGCATAGTATCCAAGGTGGAGATAACCTGGCTATCGCTTCAGCACTTGTTTCTGGTTACTCGCATATGCTATGACGCACAAGTTTGAGTTTGCATATGAAAGTTGCTTACCTGTGGAAGATAGCTTGCGCGCGGCCAGATTCTCCATTTTAAGCACAGCCGGTAGGCTTGAGAACCATTGCCGGAGAGCCAATTGTAGAGGCTTTGCTATCTCGAGTACCCACCGTACACCTTCATTGGCGCGTCTTGCAGCTTCATGTTCCGCTCTCAAGGTATAGAATCTCGATAAAATATTTGCCAATATCTCTGTGAGCTTGATCATCTCACAGAAGAGCGTTCTTCCCTTCTCAACTTCGGTACTCCCATCTTCATCGTCCTCATCAGCAGCGTTCTCGGGAAAGTCATCCTCTCCTAGTGGTTGCACTTCCCAATCAGACGAAGTGACGTGGGAAGGTCTTCCGTGCACGAGAGAGCCCCATTTATCTTGCATGAACAACGCCCATGCCAGACGTTTTCGCAGTCCGCGTTCCCATGATGGCACTCGCCATTGCGTACAGTCTAGATGTAGCCCTAAGTCCTGTCCTAGCCCGACGAGCTGTGATGTCAAAGCCCACGAGTCGCCCTCTGGTCGTTGGAGTAGAAGCAGGCCTGCCTGAATTGTGGATAGCTTCGGCCGATGCACGATGTTGCCCATCGTCTTTAGGGCCAACTTCTCCAATCTTGAGACATCAGGTTTTGGAAGCAGAGCTAGCTCGCTGGAATATGACCACCAGTTGAGTGCAAGCAGGTAGACTGCGGCCAAAAGCGGTGGCGAAAACTCCCGATGGGTGCGCTCGTACTTTTCGAGATACACTTTCTTGTGTAGGACGGGAAAGCTTGGATGTACAATGCGGAAGTACAGATAAATGAGGGCTTGACCATGAGGTGCAACAATCGTTTCGATGGCGTCGAGGTCATGGATATCGTCTTGGTGATTTTGGGTTTCCGCATCAGGCGAAAGTATGAATGCTGTATCATGCAGGTCCACTCTCCGAAGCACCGACGCACCAACAGCAATGTCTGCTTCTTCATCATTGCGTAAATCTAGAAGTGTCGGCTCATACACAGATGTACTTCCAACAAAGCGGCTGTGTCTATTCTGTTGCAACCCTAAAGTCGTCTTCAGGAGTGAAGGTCCCCTAAGGTTCGCGTAATCGTCGATAGGTACATCTTGCCTGATTTTTGAAGACTCGTGCGATTGGGGGCTGGCGTACTTCATATCGGGGATATTACGTACATCCGTTCGGATTGTGGGCTGATCATCCTCATTTGTAGCTGTTGCTCTTCGTTTTCGAGGTTGCGGTTCCTCATTGAAAGTGCAATTTTGCCGATGGAAGCGACATAGCAGGCACGGTGGGCTACCATCTGCGATTTCGCATCGGGATTTGCGTCGGCGACAAGGATCACAAGGTCTCCTCGAACGTACTTTTGTCCCGACAGACTGGTCTGACGTGACTGGAAAGATGTCATTGGGCGTGATGGACTGAGTCGGGCTGAGGTTCATCCTGAGATCCTCCTCGGACCAGCTCAACCAAAAGCAGTAGTAGCGTTAGGTGCCACGCCCAATCTGGTAAGAGAGTCGATGCAGGCCAGTCGATGCAGGCCAGTCGATGTATCTTCCAGGAAAAGGTGCTCCTTTCGATTCTTCGCGCAAATCGACGTCCTTCGGCACTGGCGCAAATCGTGATAAAGCACGCAGTTGGGCAGCTAGTTCGTCCAAGCTAGGTGCGTCCTGTTTAAAGTGAATAACTTCCCGCAGTCGCGAGGCGATAATGTGGTGTCAAAGAGCTTTCAAGATGCACAGTTTGGTCGATGATCTCTTCTCGACTGGTCCATTAATATACTCCCGAAGTAATGGTAATGATCCCGGACGTTGGTAAAAGGAACGCTTTGTGCAACTCGCTAGAAGCACCTGCAGACGCCCTGAGGAACCCGCCAACTTGGAGATTGCGGGGCATCGGGCCTTAGGCTGAAGATGAGATGTGGGCATGATAGCGACGGTGAGGACATCCATTGCGAGATAAGAAGTAAAACAAACAGCCAATGAGGTCAATATTTAAGCGAACATTATTCAGCCACTCAACTAATAGGAACTTCGCTTTCGGTCGCTAGTCAAAAATGCTCGGAGAAACCCAGCCGCGATTAATTGAAACGACTGATAATATTCTAGTCAAGAGGACAAATCTGGGGGGCGATTCGTGAGCGTTCCGACACACCACGATCTGTGGCTTTCAGTGTCGTGCTAACAAAACGCTAACAAAACGCATGTCTTGTCTTTCCGGGCATCTTAAGTGTGCGGGCGATCAAGCCAAATTTCCAACATCCTTCTCTTTAGTAGTTGTCACAAAAGTCTCTTTCGCCGATGAGTCTTCGCCCTCGATGACGGACGGAGTCTCCTCCCCCTTCTGCGGAGGATATACCGGAATCTCTACCATGGACTGAACTGGGACTGAGATGTAAGTGCAGATGATGTAGTGCACCAAAACCGACGTGAAGAATCCGAATATCCAAGCAAAAGAATAAATCTGTAGTGTTGTTAGCACTTGTCTAATCGTAACAAGCAAAGGTCCTGTACCTTCCATGCACCACCGACGTTGAGGCTGTGGTCGATACTCTTTGCAAAGCCTGGTAGGAGTGGTGCAAAGCCTATTACGAAGGAAGCATAAGCTCTCCAATTCCAACCCCCATTGTACCAGTAGATGCCACGGTCGGTGTACAGTTGGTCGACGTCGAGTTTGCGCTTCTTGATAAGGTAGTAATCGCATACCATTGTGCCTACGAGTTGAAAGATTACGTTAGCACCTGAAGCAAGCGCAAACAAATGAAGCGTTCACTCACCCGCCAGAGGACCCATCAAACAAGACTAGCCAGAGAGGAACGCCAATAGACCACTTGCATTCTTGATGATATTCCATGGGGTTGATATGATGCAGAAGATTGATATGAATACAGTCGCTCTGAAAATATTGATATACTTGGGGGCCATTCCGGTGATATCCTAGAGGACTAGAGTCAGTCACAGTACATCGAGCATCCGATTGACATCGCCTACATTACTGAACGGATAAGTTCCCGCAGCGACTTGATTGCCGATGGTGGCTAGGATGAAAGCAGCCGATACAAAAAACTTAGCAGCGCGTGAATCGAATTTTGCGATCACTGCTGGCATATACCTAGATTACTGCGTCAGACAACGTAGGTTCAAGATACTGGAGAGCAATATACCACTCGAATTCACCCCACAAGTAGGAGTGTGCGTCGGTGACGAAAATAGGCGTCAACGCTCCCAAGGTACCAATAATGGGCAAGGCTAAAAACTGGTGAGGGCCAGCCAGTTTGTTCTTCGAAAATCTTCCGAAATCGGGCATATTGACCGCGAGAGAGGAGAACAAGCCGATGATGACATTGAGCCCAGTCAGTGCCGAGTAGGCAGTATTCATGTAGTCGCTTGTGATTTCCAGCTTTCCCTTGATCAAGGGGCCGCCACTGGGCAGGCTGTCAGTACTAAACCCTATAGAACGAAGGAGGATTGGGGACGCTGGTACTCACCCCTTGGTCACTATTACAGCCCATAGGAACAAGGCAAAGAAAGTGGGCGGCACAATGACACCCTTGACCCAAAAAAGGATCCGAAGTTTTGAGATTGGCATCAACGCAAGACCCGTCTGCATGAACCAGTACAAGAACACGCAAAGTAGGCCAGCGGCTATGCACTCGTTAGTAGTAGTTCCTGAGCATTGACCGTTATAGCGACTTACAATCAATACCTGCACTCTCGGAGAGATGATTTGGGAAGTTTATGAAGCTAGGCCAGATAGCCTCGATGCATCGTTGAAGGAAGTTGCCAGCTTGCACGGTGAGGATGGCCGTCCACATAAGCGCAACAAAAGCTAAAAGTCGTCAGTTTACAAGAATTGAGGGATATCAAGAGTCCTTACCTCGGATGCAAATAGCTGGGAAAGAGCCGTACATGCCGAAAATGCTCCGTATAATGACTGGAAAGGGCACAGAGTATGTGGCACCCATCTTGCCAGTCAACGTAATGACCACGCTACAAATAGCAAAGCCAAAGAATACGATGGGAATCGTCTCTCTGGCGGTGAAGCCAAGAGCCATGACACCTGTCGAGTGAAAGATACCAAGTCAGTCATTGTCTAGCCTGCTCACTACGTGAACAAGACTTACTGCTGACAGTCGCTGCCAGAGGCGGTGCAAGCATATCGCTGCACCACTGCCATAGTAAGTCAGTGGGTTTCTCGTGATTGTGTTGTTGAGTATACATACATAGGCCCAATAATCTATCGCGCCCCATGTTCGCTGCGCTGGAGGAACAGGGTCGAGATCTGATATGGTCAACCAAGATCCGCAGTGGTCAAAGCCAGACATACCTTTGTTGCTCCAACGTGACCCATACTTACCACTCTCAGAGGGAACCCTGAGGTGGAAGTGAGGCGCGAGTCTTGCCTTGAGTACGGACATCTTGATAATGGGATCTTGGGCGAACGATGCTGCAATCTACCTGCCGGATCTGACCTGATGAGGAGACCATGGGCTCCTTGCATGTACATATATTTGATACGAGACAAGCATACATCGCTCTAGATCAAGTATCTTCTTCCAAGACGGCCATATCGCGGTCCTCATTGTGCCCAGAGATAGGAGCCTGTCGGCGCGACATGGCGCGACCAGCACCCAAATGTGATGTGTATCATGCAAGACCAGGACGATGCGCCTAGCGCCAGTTGAAAAGACTCTTGCGAAGCCGAATGTGATGACTTGATGGAGCTGAACATGGTTGGCGATGCGCTGGTTGGTCGTGGCATGCGAAGGGGATTCCACTAGAGTCGATCAGGTATGGCGTCTTGTCAACCCCACAGATAAAGAAGTGTCGCGCCGCCGCCTGCCTTCGGCCCGCCGCAGCGGCGAGCTTTGATATCACCAAATCCCCCAAGTAGATGTTGTGATTAGCATGTAGGTTTCCTGGCTATTCTCCCACGTTTATTGCGCCTATCTTTCTTCTCTACCAACCTCTCATCAGCTGAGCTTAGAAGTTGCAAGCCATTAACGTTCCTTTTCTTATTACCTTCGCCGGCTGAGACGGATGCGACTTGAATGATCAAGATATCTTTCTTCGCAAGATTGTTCTTCACACCAGAACCACTACACGATCAACGAGATGACGTCCCCACTACTTTCTTTCGATGCAAAGCCTTATGCTTTCACATTCCCTCTTGAGCACACAGCTCTCCTCGTCATTGATATGCAGAGAGACTTCCTTCTCGCCAAAGGCTTCGGAGAGATACAAGGAGGCAATCTTGAAGCTGTCCAAGCTTCAATAGCACCGACTAAAAAACTTCTCGAAGCATGTCGAGGTGCCGGCTTAACAATTGTGCACACTCGTGAGGGGCACAAGCCGGACTTGTCAGATTGTCCCTCATCCAAGCTTGTTCGGCAATCCGCAGCACCAGGAAATACTCAACATAAACTTATCATTGGTGAGAAGGGAGAGCTTGGACGACTGCTCACACGAGGGGAGTACGGGCACGATATCGTCGATGAGCTTCAGCCACTGCCTGGGGAGGTAGTGATCGACAAGCCAGGCAAAGGATCGTTCTGGAACACCACCATCCTACATGCGCTCAAAGCACGTGCTATAACACATCTCATTGTTTCAGGAGTGACCACGGAGTGCTGCTTCGCGACCACAATCCGAGAAGCAAATGATCGGGGGTTTGAGTGCTGTGGCATTGAAGAAGCAACAAGTGGTTACAATGATGCATGCTTCAAGAAGTCTACGCTAGACATGATACATTGGTCGCAAGGTCTTTTCGGGTTCATTGGCGGCTTGCAACCACTCCTGGACGTACTCAAGCCTCTGTGTACCACAAGCCCGAAAGGCGGGTCCACACCACCTCAGACACCACCAGCCTTTGATGGCGATCTCACTATACCAAGCTTACAACAAGCATACAAGAATGGACTCTCGCCCGTCGCGGTCATTGAGGCCATCTATGATAAGATTGATGCCTACCACAAGATCGATGCCGCAGTGTGGATACATCTCGAGCCCCGTGACAAAGCGATCGAGGCTGCGACGAAGCTGGCAGCCAAGTTCTCCGATCGGACAGCACTTCCACCACTTTTTGGAGTACCTTTCAGCGTCAAGGACAGCATTGATGTTCAAGGCATTCCCACTACGACCGCATGCCCAGTACTCAGTCATGTACCACCTGTATCGGCTGTCGTATACGACAGGGTGATCACTGAGGGCGCTCTCTTCATTGGCAAGGTGAACCTTGATCAACTAGCAACTGGACTTGTGGGTTGTCGAAGCCCCTACGGCATCACGCACTCCGTATACCACAAAGACTACATCAGCGGCGGCTCAAGCAGTGGAAGTGCGGTATCAGTCGGTGCAAATCTAGTCTCATTCAGTCTAGCCACAGATACCGCAGGCTCGGGTAGAGTTCCCGCTGGGTTCAACGGCATCGTCGGGTACAAACCAACGAGAGGCACCATATCTTTTCGTGGCGTCACACCAGCTTGCCTATCTCTCGACTGCATAGCACTGTCTGCTAAGACGGTTTCTGACGCACGCACGCTTTGGCAAATCCTCGAAGGCTACGATGAACTTGATCCCTACGCCAAACCCGTTATTGCGTTCGAACGACACATCAACAGCATTGGGCCCCAAGCCTCAGCCTTCAAGTTCGGCATCCCACCACCCGAAGCTCTCGCCATTTGCTCTCGGCCAGCCCGCCGGAAGTTCAACGAGACTGTAGCCAAGCTCCAGAAGATGGGAGGTGTTCTAACGCCCATTGACTGGTCACCCTTCCACAAGGCTGGTCAGCTACTCTACGATGGGACTTTCGTGTCTGAGCGCCTTGCTTCACTACCAGACGACTTTCTAGAGAAGAATCGATCAGCCCTGCATCCCGTCATCGCTCAGCTCATGGACGCTGTTGTCGCACGTCAAAGCTCGGCAGTACAAGCGTACCGCGACCTACAAGCGAAAGCCTTGTACACACGGCAAGCGGATCAAGTCTTCGCATACTCTGCAGAAGGCGTCGATGTGATTGTTGTACCTACTGCGCCGACACACTGGACGATCGAAGAAGTACTCGCCGATCCCATCAAAAAGAACAGTGTGCTAGGTGAGTTCACGCATTGCGGTAATGTGCTTGATCTGTGCGGTGTCGCAGTTCCTGCAGGCACATATCCTGTGTCTGAGCTGAGTGGGAAAGAAGAGGAAGGGACTCTGCCCTTCAGCGTGACGTTCTTAAGCGGAAGTAGACTAGATGCAGAGATGTTGGAGATTGCGCGACGATTCGAGGTCTACATGAAGACAGAAGGAGAGTTATAGCGTCTTCAACACACTGCATACATATCTTGTTATAGCAATATTTAGCATCATACAGCATATCTATAATCACAAAAACATCTACAATCCCCGAACTACCCTCACCTCCACATCCCGCCCTCATATCTCACTACAACGCCCAGACAACGCCCAGAAATACCTCTCTTGTGTATATAATCCCACCAAACACACCCACACCTCAATAAACGTCCTTTGGGCACATAGCGTAATGGTAACGCATCCGCACACAATGGCCTAGCGACGCCCGGCACCACTCCAGGCTCTCCAGGCTCCAAGCGGAAAGTCGGGCGCCCGCAATTGACCCTAGCAAGCTATCAAGCTCTTGACCAAGCTTATCAAGCTCGCCGGGCGGTCGTGATGCGGGGGATGTCGGTTCGAGTCCGACTGTGCCCAGTCTATTTCTTCTTGTTCTTTGCCAGAAACAGTGCATTGAATTGTGAAACTGCGCACAGCGAGGGCCAACTCAGGGCGTGCTATGGACTTGCAGATGTTTGGTTTTCTCTTTTTGCTGAAAAGACTTGCGAATTAGATTGCTGGTGTATTGCTATATTGAACTAATACTAGTCTTTTTACTTTTAGTTCTGTATTTTACTTCGCGCTGATGCTTCGAGCATCTTCCAACATGCAATCGAGAAAACTTATCCACCCATTCATCTCCTACACCAGATGGCTCACAAAGTTTTATATTATCTTATTAATAATCACTAAGGACGCATGGCTTAATGGTAAGGCACTCGCACTAAATGGCTGGAGCCGCCGCCTGGCGAATCGAGCTTCGAGTTTAGTCGCGCGCGCGAGTTCAAGGTGACCCATGAGACCCAGTTCGAGTTCAAGCGAGTTCTTCGAGTTCAAGTTCCTGCAAGTTCATCGTTGGGCGGGGTGATGCGGGAGATGCCAGTTCGAATCTGGCTGCTTCCATCCATCTCTTTTGGTTTTGCCGCAGTCATGAGGAGCTAACATTATGTCGGCGGCTCCACTTAACCCAGAACAGAGGGGGCGAAATCCGTGATGTATTGAATGTATGCAATATTGTCATTCTATTCAAAAGGACGGGATAAAGATATGGCGCCTAGAGCGCCGATGCTGATGTTTATTCACTGCGTAACCCAATGCTTGTCAATCGAACGCCGTTGCTTGATGCATTACTCATGCTGAAGAACCGAAACGCGATATCTTGACCAATTTCAGGGTCCGAATGTCTCCCCTGGGGCCAGGGTCTTGTATGGACATGCTTGCCAGTCGCAACCCTGTTGTCTTGTAAGCACTTGTGAGCCTGATCGACAGTCGATAAACGTACCTGTTTGTACACTTCTGTGCCCCACCACTTGAATCCACTCATCCAACCAGGATAAATGATACCAAAGAAGATGACGACAACGCCAAATGCAAGACCCGAGTCTAATGCTGCGCTCAACATCATGTTATACTTCTTCCACCATTCTTTTCGACGGTTCTTGATCTCGTAATTGAAAACGTAGCACACAATGGCCCAAACGGAGAAATTCAATCCAGTGGCTGGCGGTATCCAACTGAGGCTGCCAAACACAACAGCAGGGTTGATCTTCCGCAAGATGGATCGCCGATTGTGACGCGCGAAGTACCAGATTGGTACAGGTGAGATAGCGCCAACGAGAAACGCCCACACAAGCGGACGATAAAGCGCGCCAGGGCCGAAGAAGCGCTTGGGTCCGACGACACCCCACAGAATACTGCCGTTGAAATGCACCCGAGCGATGGGGCAGTTGAAGCCATTGATGGCTTGTGGTGTGCATATGCCGGGAATGTAGTTGAGCATCCAGTTGAGTACACCAATCTGTGCCAAACTCGAGATGACAGTGACCGACAGCTGGAGCTTGAAAAGGATACGGGGCGGAATCTTCATGTAGTGACCAAGCTTCAGGTCGGACGCGAATTTCAAACCTTGAGTAGATGAGATGTATCCGAAGGTAGTGAAGACCATGTTTGCGACTGGTCTCCCGGGGAACATGACGCCGCAGATGAGTTGGCAGATCAGATATATGCTGCTCTGTTGGTTGGTGATGGCCATGACGATACCAATCGGAATGAACAGGATTGCGCCAATGCCCAGGGCAAGTAGTAGTCCGTACCATGGCAAATGAACAGGATAGTACTCCACGACGAACATGCCGACGGCCGCCATGCTGACACCTGTCAAAATGTACCAAAATATTGGTACGTCGTCGTATTTTTGCATCAGCCGGTTGTGCACATCTTGAGCATTCAAGAGGTCCTCCATCTCCGGTTCGGATGTTGTGCTCGACCTGACTCTGTACATCGTTGGTGACGTTGGGCGGTCATCCCCTGTTGTGCTCCTCGCTAAAGGCTGGTAATCAGTCGCTGCCTCCTTTCGAATCTCGGCCCACGAGCGGCGCCATTGTCTCCAAATATCTTTGCCGTGCCACAAACCTGTGTGAGACAAGAGAGCTGTAAGAGCAGCAAATTGAAGAGCATAGCTGAGCACGTATGTTATGGGTAAGTAGACCCGGCTGTAGTCCTTGTAGGCAGCTTCGTCGAACAAGAAGTCTTTGGTCAAGATCTTGCTGACATCGTAGTTCTTGCCGCGGTTGTCCCACACAGCAGCGGACAAGATCGGCATGTAGGCTGAGTACATTACGTTCATGTAGTCTTGGTAGCGTTAGCAGAGGCGAGATACTCGCATGTTAGTGTACTTACACATGAGTGGCGCCACAAACCACATCACAACAACAAGTCCTCCCACGATGTTCATCGCAGCCCAGAACGGCGTCACCAATGGGGAGCCAATGTAAGCGATCTGCGCCCAGTCGAATGTGACCGGAAACATGCCTAATCCTGATGCAACTCCAAACTACACATGTTAGTAAACGGCCTTTACGAGCTGGAAGTGACGTACAAGATTGGCTACAACAACGTTCCGAGGCGCAAACCACGTGATCACGTTGAAAGAACTCAACGCTGGAAACAACAATCCGGGCAAAAAGTAGAATGCAACGCCGCCGATGAAGATGCGGACGAAGAACTTGCGTGGAGATATCGTCCATCCGTTGGCAGGCTTGTTAACTTCCTTGTGCAATGCGGTGAACATGGCGGTTGACACTAGCGTTGCGGGCCAGATCATCCCGCTGGGTCGAACGAGATAGCGTCGCGTGAGGCCTGCGAGAGAGTAGCCGAGTATTTGGGTGGATAGGACAAGCAATATCTGGTAAATGATGCCAAGGTCTTGATGGTAGAACTTGACCTGTTCGACGATGACCTAGATAGTTGTCAGTTACTCACGACCCCAAGGAACAGTCAAAACTCTCACATCCGTCGCAAAAGCGAAACCAAACGAGACGTTACTGCTGACATAAACGCAGCAATGCTCTTTCTCGTTCCACTGGCCCTGCGCCAACCACAGCCGTAGCTGCCTTTTCCAGGATGTCTTGTACTGTGATGTGTGGGAAGAGTAAGCGATTTTCTGAAGGCATCCGTCTAGAAATGTTTCTTCGGGGTCGTCAGGTCGTTTAAGTATTTGGTCCCAAAGTAGACCAAGTGGATGAACTAGCAAAAGAGCAATGATAGGAGTAAGGCTGACGCTAGGGTATCTTAGGGAAAAGAATAGGTTTGTAGAAGAACCGGCAATAGCAAAGATGATGGACAGGAACCACATGCGAGGAGTGTCAATAGAAAGCGAGGTGTTGTCAGTAGCAGCGACTGAAGCGCGGACCTGAGCGTAAGGCGAGTCATCGGAGGGGTTGCCTTTCGTGTCGTGCAGATCGTCGCTTTCAGAGTCCTCCTCGTCGTCTTCAAGGTGAGTGCTACTCGCAGACGTCTGGGAGCTGTCGAGGTGCGGCGGAGCACCCGCTGTTGACGGATCCAGGCCGCTCGCGTTGAAGCGGCCCTCGAATTGGAATCCTTCCTGACCATCGAATTCATCCGCTAGCGTTTTACTGCTACCACTTTCATCCCTTCGTCTTCTCCGCGACGATGTGGAAAACCTGCGGCTGGTATCCCGCTGTGATGGATCTCCATTACTGTGTTCTGGTAACCACGGAGTCTGTGCAGTCACGCTGGTGGCCAGTTTGCTTTTCCCTTTCCGCTTGCCTCTTGTGGACACCTTGGTCACATGATGCTCGTCAGAGTCATCAGGGCTCACAGAGAGTATGGGAACGCCTCCATAGGAACCTACGATTTCGTCAGATCCATGATCGAACAATAGAAGAAGCTTCGTGCATTCCTCGAGCTCGCGCCGTCCCAACACGTGGAATGAACCAAGCGCACGAGGCTGCAATGCGGCATTAGCTTACCTGTACCCTGGGCCGGAGATGATCGCACCAGGAGAGGCACGCGAGACATCTCTGGCTCCTGCTGGCTGTTGCGGCGTGAGTGAGGGAGGAGACGGTGCTCGTCATCAGGTCCCGTCTCGGATGTGGCTATGTTGTTCTTTGCTTTTTCAGGCAGGACATGTAATTCGTAGGCGCTGCCTGCGGAGGAAGAAGGGGCGGAATAGCGTGTGTCACCCACGGGGCCAACAGAGGAAGCGAGAGACGACGGTAAGCGGCCGGCGTCACCAGCCATATGTAAGGACTGGCGACAACGTGTGCGCGTGTGTGTGCAGCGTGCCGGTAGACTTCACCAAAGCGGTCTCGCGCAATCAGACGATCAGATAAATTTGGCCGCGGGAGGCGACGATGATCTGATTAGATAAAATCTCGGAGAAGACGTCAAAGAAAACGGAAGAGAGCCAATGACAGGACGCCGTGTGGATACAAGATCCCACTCGAAGGAGTAGATCCCGGCCGTGAGCTGGCCACCTGGTTAAGCAGTAAAAATGGTGACGCTAATGCTAGGCAAAGTGCGGCTGGCTCGGCTCGCCCTCTGCGCATCATCACGCGTACTTCCGCAGTCCGAGCCCAGACAGACCCTTGACAGTTCACCGAGACCGGACTCATTATTGCTGTGGGGGACTGGAGGTCGACTTGACTCACATATTTCATTTGAAGTTCCTGCGCTTCTAATTTACAGCTGTTGTACAGATCTAGCTATGGTAATAGTCCGATGTCGTCACACCTGGCCGTTTCCGCTCACTTGAGATCCACGTGTCCAGGAAGACCCACGCGGCTATCCTGCCCTTTGTGGCCAGCGACCAGGCCTTCAACCATAGCAATCGCACCCTCTACATTGTCCTTGTTATACAGGAACAGCCCCTGCAATGCTGCCGTGCTCATTGTGTCAACGAGACCCAACTCTTTGGCTTTCGCCATGAACCTCTGCTTTGCTTCCCCACGCGGGTCGAATTCGGCGTAAAAGCGGTCCCACAACTGCTCGATCTGGTACTCGCTCGCTTCACCGAGACGCACTGTCATGTCCACGCGGCCGGGCCGAACCAGCGCCTCATCCAGCCGCTCTACGTGGTTTGTGGTCAGGAAGATGATGCGCTCTTCGGCACTGGCAACGCCGTCCAGTGCGTTAAGCAAGCCTGAGAATGTCACGGATGCGCTTGCGTAGCCATCAGCCCCGGGCTCCTTGCGGTTCATGAATGCAACATCTACGTCCTCAAGCAGGACGACCGTCTTGCGTGGTACCTTGGTCAACAGATGGTTCAGCCGATCATCTGTCAGCCCTCGCTCGCTGACGTTCAATATAGCGATGTTGAAATCCAGGTGGCCTGCAACAGCTTGTATGAAGGAGCTCTTGCCGGTCCCTGGCGGGCCGTACAGCAGATAGCCTCTGCGGTATGGTATGCCTCTGTCGAGATACCAAGTCCGCGACTCGATGAATGCTTCCATGTCCTCCACGATCCTCTCTTTGACGCCGCGCTCCAGGACAACAGAGTCAAGAGGACGCTTCCGCCGTGGCTCTCCGAACTGCTGCCACATCGTGCCCATCGAGTTGTAGATCAACGTCTTTCCCTCTTGTGATTGCTGGTAGAGCTTGTGTGCCTCGGCGAAGATGTCCTCGAATACGTTTCGCTGCGAGTACAACGTGGTAAGGCTAATCGTCTCGAAGGGCACGCCATCTTTGACACTGATGGTATTTCGTTCGCGCTGCCGATCGACAAGAATGAAGGCGTTCCTGTAGCGCAGGAAATGTCGACCCGGTCCGGGCACAAACGAAAAGTGCGCAGCATGTGAGGGGCCGTCTTGCGGAAGGAAAGTCTGCACTTGGAGGTGGTGCATGCGCGGGTCGATGCGATTGAGCACTTTTGTGAGCAGGCCGCTCTGCAATGCGGGCCGTACGCCGGCCTGCTGTGCCCTGTGGTAAGTCGTCATCCATTGGAGGAGCCACGGATAGGCCTCGTCATGGCGAGTGACCTCGAGGTCGACAAGCATGCGTCGCCGCACGAACGCAGCGCCATGTTGCAGCCCTTTTTGGCCGGTACGCGCTGCGACACCAAGCGCGGCAAGCCCAAAGCCCTAAGCCATGGTGAGCATTCCGTGGTATAGGAATCGCTGCGGGGTTCAAACATACAGCAGTGAAGAAAGGGTTGTCGGAGATTTGCGAAAAGAGCGACCCGGTGTTCTGACCGGTGCTGGCGGGGAAGTGCTTCCCCAGCGCCTGACCGGGCGTTGTGTTGCTGTCCATAGAGCTCGTCACCCACGCAGAGCTTTCCGAGGGCGGACGCGAAGGACGCTACTGGACCGCGGGAATGCCAAGCAACGTGGGCATGTGGTGCGCAGCGAAAGTATGCATCGGTGCCACTGCGTCCACGTGCATGCAGGGCAGGATGGCATTCTCTTCTGATACACGTCTTTCGACACTAGAATCATGGCGCTCCTCGAGCCTGTCGAGCGGTTGCTGGTGTCCGCCTACCAAGCAATGGGAGCTGCAGGGCTGTGGTCTGGGGTAGCGCTTTCCCAGCGGCACGGAGCGCTAACGCAGAAGCTTGGGCCGCTTCCCAAAGATAAACCTCCACGCTGCACCTGCAACTCGTCCTGCTACATATACCTGAAGCATCTCGCTGGACGCTCTCGGCCTCAAGCGTATGCTCATCTCCCACTATGGCTACTGTTACCATAGGACGATCCTATTTCGAAGCCCTGTTACGAAGGCAAGTGCTCCAAGTGGAGCATCAGATGCACTGGGCTGAGATGTTTGCTAACAGATTTTTAGGGCAGAATTTGTTGGTACACCGTCGCTGGCATCTTTTTGATCGTTCTGACCACTGAGTCTAGCATACTTCTCACCAAGATGTGGACTTTCGCCCGAACCTGTTCAACAACGTGACCATATCCAAGGCAGAACATGAGTATTTGGTAAGTTCTTCCTTCTCAGCTGCACCTTCAGATGGAACCTCAGCCTGATCGCACCGTGCGCAAAGCAACCGCAGCAGCACGAATATCTAACGCCTATTGTATACATCATTTTCCGACTTTGTACTTCACTGACAATATATGCAGCTGCAAGCAGAACGAGATTATAGTATGTCATGGCACTTTCAGAGATGTCAGTCTCTTGGTATGATTGGATCAGTAGGTTAACAAAATCTAGACTTGCTCAAAAGCGCATTGTTTCGAGGCGGCCTTACTAATGAAACTCTCGAGACACTGCTGGAGGGTGAGAGCAGCGCCGTGACCGACAATGCCTCGCAATACGATTACCACGCCAATACGTCCTACGTCGGTGCGAATATCACTCCTACATATCCACGACACAATGACAGGTCTCCCGCCTCGGACGACACTGCGGCTGGCCACGGTGTGATGCCCACCGCCCGCATCGCTGGCTTCCCGCGGGCATTTAGCCAACCCGACTCCTCGCTAGACAGCCCCCTCGATGACGACCCAGATACTACACATCGGATTCCGATCCACGATCAGCGCACTATTCTTATCACCAATCTTCACGAGAAGACGACACACAAGGACTTGGCTGGAATCATCCGGGGCGGGCGTCTACTAGATTTGTTCCTGCGGAACGATCGTTCAGCTACAGTCTCCTTTGTCGAGGGGGCCGCAGAATTTCTGGCTTACACGAAACGCAAGGACATCTACTTACACACGAAACGAGTATGTATCAGCCTAGCAACACACAGCAAAGGAAGCTGACCTCCCGTAGCTCGAGTTTCGATGGGCTGATCGTCAATTCCACGTACCCAGCCATGTATCGAACAAGATCGCTAGTGGTGCGACTCGCAACCTCGTTGTCCGGGGTATTGCTGGCAAGCTGACTGCAGATCAAATTCGAGATCATCTAGATCACATTCACAACCTGGTTGTCGTCGACATCAGCTTCCGAAATGGAGATGCGTACATCTCTACCAACTCGATCCATAATGCACTGTTTGGGAGAACGTGCATGATGTCCCGCACAACATACAAGGGATCGCGTGTCGAGTACTATCCAGACGAATGCGCCGCTCCTTTACCACAGCTTACGAAGAGTCACTACTCTGCGCCACCAGCACCGGTCAAATCGAAGGCTATCACGAACGTATATGCTCTTCTCGACACTGGCTCCGACCTTGGCTCCGAATCAGAGGAAGACTCGTACATCACTGAGGGCGTGCGTGTTGATCAATGCACCTGGCGGGATGCTGCAATGGCTTAGCTTGCTGGTCTCCGGCTTGTTCATGTAGATAGCCACGGACATTGACAGGGACTACTTTGTACCACTTGGTAGGGGCCTGATCCAAATCCCTTTCCTTTTCTCCATGGTCAGCCTTATCACGCCATTCTATTGTGGCTCAAGTCATATGGTCAGGAAAGTGGTAGAAGAGTAGCCTTTCGTCCGAGGGCAGCTTACAACCACCTTGCCTGAAGATTTATTATGCTGCATTGGCGTTACGCGGAGTGCGGGATTTCATACATACTCAGATACCCAGAATCGATACTTTCTTTAGAGCCTGCACATGGCCACATATGTCCGCCTTCCTGTTCGTTAAATTCAGCTGCTCTTACATCGGTATTCCGGTCACTTGTACCGTTCAGTAACATTTGAAATAATTTAGTCGAACTAAGACAGTATCCTTGCTTCTGCGTCAAGGCCCGCCTCCCAAGACGAGATGTCGGAACCGACATTTCCTATTACGGAACAGACCATCGGCTCCGACATTCTGAATGCGGACAAGTGTATTTCCATTACCTGTGACCAAGAGGTATATATCTGGTTCTCTGATGCGTATAAACAATCTGCTGAGCCTCAAGTAGTTTTACTGTCTCTCATCCAAATTGCAAACTTCCCTGCCTCCGGAGTTTCTACAGTCAAAGACATCCTCACGTTGACTGCAAGTTGTACAACCTACTTCGCAACAGTTTCAGATACTTCCCAGATAACTGCGACAATGTCTCTTCCTACAATCGGCCTTGCCGGTGCCACAGGCAATCTCGGCGTGCCTATTCTCTCCGCCCTCCTCACCGCAGGTTACACTGTCACCGTCCTCTCCCGCATCGGCGGAAACAGCTCCAAAATCACTGCTCATACAAACCTTACCGTCAAGTCCGTGGACTTTGCATCTGCTCACTCTCTCCGCGAAGCGCTCGAAGGGGTCGAAGTCGTTGTATCCTGTGTCGCCACCTCAGCAATGGGATCTCAAAACCCACTCATAGACGCATGTATTGCTGCTGGAGTGCGTCGCTTCATTCCCGCAGAATTCGGCATGGATTCGCAGAACCCTCTTGCAATGCAACTTCCCGTGTGTGCAATGAAAGTCAGTACGCAGACGTATTTGCGCGAGCAGTCGCGGCTGCATAAGGACTTTACGTGGACCGCCATCGCAAATGGATTGTTTCTGGACTGGGGGATCGAAATGGGCTTCATCGTTGATGCTAAGAAACATACTGCGACGTTGTATAATGGCGGCGACGTACCGTTTAGCGCTACGACGTTGACGGATATAGCGAAGGCTGTGGTGGGTGTGGTGAGCAACCTGAGCGCGACGGCGGATAGGGTCGTGTATGTGCATTCTGCATGTGTGACGCAGAATCAGCTTATACAGTATGTGAAAGATAAGGATGGGAAGGCATGGGATGTGGAAGTGAAGAGTACGGAGACGGTCAAGCAGGAAAGTTTTGTAGAGTTGGAGAAGGGGGATGTGGATGCTGCTATGTTGGGATTTTCTGTAGTTGGCATGTTTGATGAGAAATGTGGTTGTAATTTTGAAGGGAAGCTGGATAACGGGATACTTGGGGTGAAGGTACTGAGTACGGATGAGGTTAGGAAGGTAGTTGAGGGGTGCATGTAGACAAGACCATCTGGTGGACCGGTTTTGTACGTGTATATCATTACACGCCTCTTTCCGTATATTTGAATGTGTAATGCTTGCCCGCTGAGTACCTGCACTTTTTGATTACCAATGCATGCTAGGTCGGGACGCTAAAAGTTATGTTAAATATCCATGTCGAATGGCCAGTCCGGCTCACTCTCCAACTCAAGGTGAAACATGCCACAAAAACGATCTCAATTCTCCAGTTGCGATGCATGCCGTTGCTCACGAGTTGCATGCGATGCCTCGAAAAAGGGACGCCAGTCTACCCCGTCGACATGGCGCGAGTCATGCTCGAGATGTCTGAAGCGGAAGCGAGTGTGCACATTCGAGGTATGTCAATGTAATGCGCCCGCAGGTAGCAGGTACAGGCCTCATTGCACTGAATGGCTTAGCACAATGATTGATAAGCAGTAGTGGATGACCAAGTCTGCTCGTCCGGCGCATACCTCTGACGCCAGGAAACTTAGCATTATTCCTTATGAGCCAGCGGCTCATAATGATCGGGGCGACCAAAGCACATTGGATCCAATAAAAGCAGCGCAAGCTGATACGACGAACCTGGGAACAACCATCACCGACGTTGACATGAGGCAATGGAGCACCAACTTCTTGAATCAAAGCTTCGATAAGGTGTTCGGTATATCGCTTGGCAGATATGGCTGCCCTTTTGTGTGGGTTCACGATGAACTAGTGGTTCCAGTCAAATCCTAACACGTGATAGAAGTGATGCAGCATGCGACACATACAGATCCGTCTTCCAGCTTTTCGGTGAGCTAGACGCAGGTATGGGTATTTGTTCTGGCCACCAGATCCTAGCCCATGCACCTACCGGACTGGAGAGGTGTCAGCATAGTGAGGATACTATCGAGGGATGTCTACGAAGCGCAACGCTTGCTTACGTATCACACTGGCTTCACCTGTCATCAGGGCCTCATCTATCTGATTCTGAGTTGCGGGACTTCATCCGGACCAATTGGCGTGCTGCGAGGAGGAACATGCTCAAAGCTCTCAATCATCGATCGTATCGATCTATCCTGGCCTTGTATTTGTTTGCGCAAACGCCACTTCCCATCGATATCACTGAAGAAGAAGAGTTGGATGGTATATGTGGGCCGGTGTGCATGCAAAATGCCTTCCACCAGTTACAGCGTCTCCGAGAGAGACGTGAAAGCTACCAGAACCAGGCCAACGTCATAAACACACACATAAAACGGTCCACTACTTCATCGCTTCTAGACCTTGAAAACAGGGCCCATTGGGCGGCGATGATGTGGGACACTGCAGGGTCACTAACGTTGGGCTTGCGAACGTCACTGACTTCTGGGCTGAAGGGCGCATGCTCAGAACAGACATGGCGACTGGTCAAAGCCTTTCTTACAGGCTTATTCACACCGAGCGCTCAGAGTTGGCATCGCAATGACGAAAAGATCACTGATGAATTGGCATCGGAGATCATCGCTGGAGCATGCATCTGCAAAACATATATGTGGCAGCACATTACTTCGCTCAAAGAAGGTTTGCGTGAAGGTGTCGACGATGACTATATTCTAGTGGCTTGGACAGCACTTCTGGAGACGATCGACACTTTTACTTCGGTCATACATCCGCTCCTCGGCAGATGCAGGGGTCATCTTTCCGGACTGGATCAGGCAATACGGCTGAGCTGGTATAGCGTTAATTTGCAATATTGCTTGGGCGTCCTCATTCTGGTCGATACACTTGAAACGTCGGCTCGACAAGATTTGTTGAGCCAAATCTCAAAAGTAAAACAAGAAGCCGAACATGAGTCTTTCCAAGTGCTCAAATTTGGTTTGGAGACTAGCTATACGATACACCAGTCTTCGGTGAGCCAGGAGATGGCAGCGAATCAAGAGACACGAAATGAGTTCGCTCTATTAAGCAGCCCAACCCTCGTTGCTATTGATCCATATCCTCAGTATGTGGTCGATTTGGTGCTGCTTTTAAACAAGAGCTTGTCTCGAAAAGCCGGTATAGCAGACGAAGGGCATGGCACGCGCTCTCATTCCAAGACCATATTAATCGATTCACTGAATCAGCTTCCACAAGCTTCCAAGTCTGTTTACCTCGCTCAACAGCTTTTGAGCGGCAAAGCGCAATAAATTATAGTGTTTACAAGGTTGGATAGCCGAATCCTGCTGGAAACCTTATTATGCCAGCACGTGAATTGGAGCCAAAGGAGCAGATTGCAAATGCACATCATATATTATTTCTTTTCGAACTTTACTTCGAACTTTACAGAGTCTTATAGAAATGCTCGCAATGGCACTATCTTCATACCTAGCGAATCAGGATACAGCAAGCATTAGCTCCATCTCGGAATCTCCACCTTTGCCAGCCCTAATCGTGAGACTAACACCACCCGATCTTCTGACACAACCTCCCTTCTTGCTTTTAACTAAACACACTTGAAGTCATGGCGCCCATTGTCAAGGTCGCTGTCATTCAGCTTTATCCGAAGGTGACGTCACGCATTGCCACTCAAGGTCCTACACGCTAACCTCGGTAGCCAATGCAACTCGAGCACAACTTCAAGAAGACTGCAAACTTCATCAGATCAGCAGCCGCTCAGGGTGCTGAGCTTGCTGTCCTACCCGAGTATCACTTGACCAATTGGCTACCCAAAGACCCGGGCTTTATAGGCTTGTGCGATCAATGGGAGACGTATCTGCAGAAGTATCGTGACCTTGCAAAGGAGTGTGGAATATGTTCGTACCCATACCTTCAAGACATCCGTTCGATGGTGAGACAAATCATGTTACTGACCCCCACCAGGCATCGTTCCAGGCACGATCGTCGAATCCCACCGCGACGCCACAAAGGAGGAAGACAAGCTTCTCAACGTCTGCTACTTCATCGACCACGAAGGCAACATTGCAGGGAAATACATCAAGAAGAACCTATGGTACGTACACCTTCATGCACCCCATGGCTACCTCCGAGCTTCTCCGTCTGAAACGCCATCACGCGCATCCTGTCCCGAACTCTATCTTGCGCATTCGCATTCATGCAGGTACACAAGCTAATGTAAGTGATGTGATGTGTAGGGGCCCTGAGCGCGACCACTTGACTGGATCGAGCCGGGATGCGCACGAGGTGTTTGATACACCGATTGGGAAAGTGGGGATGCTGATATGCTGGGATCTGGCGTTCCCCGAAGCGTTTCGCGAACTGATTGCAAATGGGGCCAAGATTATGTGCGTTCGCATGTGTGGTTTTTGTGATGGTGGCGCTCACATGCAGTAGCATCATACCCACGTTCTGGACGCTCAACGACTGCAACGAGGCGGGGCTGAAGCTGAACCCTTCGGCTGAAGCGCTATTCTTAGACAGCATGCTCACGGCAAGGGCATTTGAGAACACGTGTGGTGTGTATCAGCCTTGTGATACCCTTGTTTCTGTTTGGTGCTAATCTGGCTAGCCATCGTTTTCGCCAATGCAGGCGGCCCGCCGGGTCGTGGTTACGCGGGCCTGTCGCAAGTTACGGTGCCATTTGTGGGGGCACTCAGCAAATTAGGTGGATGTGCAGAGGGCATGGCAGTGGTTGACATCGATATGCAGATCCTGGAAGACGCGGAGGAAAACTACAAGGTCAGAAGCGACATTGCAAGCGAGGGATGGCACTACGACTATCGGCACTCGAGGACGAAAGGGAGATTGTGAAGTCCGGGTGCACGAAGAGATCGATCGAGATCGAAGTCCTTGATGAACAGTAACCGAAATAGTATACAGGTCGACACGAATAACGCGCAAGTGCAGATGGCCCAGACGGAAGTTGCAAGATAATGCATTAAACTTGCCAATCCCAGTAACTTGGATGTATCCAGAACTTCAACGCCACACTATCGGAAACAAAGTTTACCAGGTATACCCAGTGCGCCACAACTTTAACCAGAGAACGCCCAACGTCAGTCTTCATGCTCCAATCACCAACACGCAAATAAATAAAATCCCATATTACACCAGCGCTGTAATTCTCTTGAAATCCGTCCACTGGCACGACGAGATCGTTTTTGTGAAACCGCCGCACTTGCATTCGCCACAGTATTGAATAGCACCCGCCTCTTCACCGTAGGACTAGCTACTTCTCTCACTGCCGCCTCCGTCACTGTCAGAAATGTCGCTCCTAGAGACGTCGTTCTTTTCACAGACGGACACGCCATCAGGTCCGGTGCTCCAGGTCTCGCCCACAACGACTACTCTTGTCAGGCCCTCTTCCAGAAACTTGACTTCGTCTTTGGCCAGGACAGCAGCAACCTCTTTCTCGTATATGCGCTTGTAGAACTTTTGGAAATCCTTCTCGCTTGGAAACGTCATCTCGGCAATGCAGTCGCAGTCCATCTTTCCCAAGTCGCCACGCAGAGTGAGCAGAGGGCGGTCCGGGTTGGCGGGTCCGCCAAAGCCCTTGCGGCTGATGCGTGCAAAGTAGCGACGGTGGAAGGTGGTGGGCCAGACGTCTTTGGTGTACGAGTATACAAGCGGGAGATGCTTGTGCTCGTAGTGGTCTTGGAACTCTTCAAGCGAGAGGTTGGCCGCGCGCGTGATGAACAGGACGACAGAATACATGGTGGGGGCGAACGAGCGTTGGGCAGTGGGAAAGCAAAAGGCAAATGAGTGTAAGTGGCGTCTGCCGGTGATGTATGACAGACACGGGCTGCTGTGGCATCTCCATAAGTCCCGTGGAAAGCCAGAGGCTTTAAGGGCTTGGATAGCGCAGGGCTGCGGGCACAGGAGAGCAGTCCATGAAGCAATCTCACGGGTGTTTATGCGCTAAGGCCGCCTCGCCTAAGGCCCTGTCTCCGCACACGCGGCACAGGCTCGCCATAGTTTCTCCCTGCGCAGGCGCGAAGGCGCGGCCAAGGCTGATGCTGGCGATTTAGTCGAGCAGTGTCTGTCGATGAGCGGTTGGAGACATGGTTTGTTGCCCCTCATCGGTGATCACAACGACCCCTGTCGCGCCTTATCGATAAGAGAGCCTTGGCACTGGCACACACGAGCGCCAAATTTCAGAAGTGCGACAAAGGCGGGGAGCACCTGCCTGACGCATACCGGCCACCCCCTCGCGCCCACGAACGCACGATCGAGCACCGACGATCACCGCCATGAGCTTGCGACAGGCCCCGTACCAGAATGGCGAGGCCGCCAGGCGCGCCCCGGAAGACGCGTCAGACGTAGAGGAGGAGGCGCTCGCCAACGACTACCGCGAGCAGGTCCAGTACGACGGCATGGACGACCTGGACCGCATGCCCTCGAACATCACGAGCAATCAGGACATTCATGCGCAGCTGCAGGCCGCCGCCACCCCGCTCGAGTTCCAGGCGACGCTTGAGACCAAATTTGCGAGCTACGACAACTACTGCAACCTGTTCCACTACATCCTGAACTCGGAGGGCCCCGTCGATCTCGAGGTGCCAAATGTAAGGGTGACTGCTGCGGCGGCATGGTGCAGGGCTAACGCGGGATAGTACTACTGGGCCTGGGATGTCATCGACGAGTTCATCTACCAATTCAACAGCTTCTGCAGCTACCGCCAAAAGGTCGCCCTGAAGAATGACAATGAGGAGGAGATTGCGCTGCTGCGGGAGAACCCGAACACCTGGGGCTGCTACAGCGTGCTCAACGTGCTGTACTCGCTCATCCAGCGGTCGCAAATCAGCGAGCAGCTGGCCGCGATGAAACGGGGCGAGGACGCGGCTCTCTACGCCGGCGAGTACGGCAACCGGCCGCTGTACAAGATGCTGGGCTACTTCTCCATCATCGGCCTGCTGCGAGTGCACTGTCTGCTGGGCGACTTCAGCCTGGCGCTCAAGACGCTCGACGATATTGAGCTCAACAAGAAGGCCATGTTCGCTCGTGTCATGGCCGCACACTTCACGACGTACTACTACGTTGGGTTCTCCTACATGATGATGCGCCGGTATGCCGACGCCATCCGCATGTTCAGCCACATTCTCGTCTACGTATCGCGGACGAAGAACTTCCAGAAGAACGCGCAATATGACTCGATCACCAAGAAGAACGACCAGATGTACGCGCTCGTCGCCATCTGCGTGGCCTTCCACCCCACCAGGCTCGATGACACGATCCACACAGCCCTCAGGGAGAAGTACGGCGAGCAGTTTAACAGGCTGCAACGCGGTGGCCCTGATGCTCTACCGCTCTTCGAGGAGCTGTTCCGGACAGCATGCCCCAAATTCATCAGCCCCACGCCCCCTGACTTTGACAACCCAGAGGTGAATGTGGACCCTGTGGAGCACCATTTGCGCATCTTCATGGACGAGGTCAAGAACAACATGATGTCGCCCACTGTCAAGAGCTACCTCAAGCTCTACACCACAATGGACCTCAAGAAACTGGCTGGTTTCCTCGAGGTCGAGCCCGAGAAGCTCAGATGCTGGTTGCTCGTAAACAAGCAGAGGAACAGGCAAACAAGGTGGAGCGAGGGCGGCTTGTTGGAGGGCGATGTGATTCACAGCAGTGATCTCGACTACGCCATGGAGGGAGTAAGTTTGATGAGCATCATGCATGCTCAACGTAAGCTGACCGTTTACAGGACTTGATCCACGTATCTGAAGCCAAGGTGGGCAGGAGACTAGTCGATTGGTACCTTCGCAACCTCGCTAGGACGTACTAAGGCATGGGAGAAGAGAGGCAAGGCTACCCCTGAGACGGGAAAAAGTCACATTTCGATAGAGCATTGCGGCTTGGAGTTAGACGGGAACCATGGCATTGTTCTCGTGCATTATTCGGCACGAGCCGAAATCAAACGCGTCGGTCTCGGGCATTAATGAGGCGCATAACATCATGGCTGTGCCGCAGGGAGGTACCGAACGCCACCGCGCGAGCGAGGATGACGCATGAAGGAGCGGAGAGAAAAGCGGCATGAATACCAGGAAATCAGGCATCGGTAAGAAGAAAGTTTGCACATCACACACATCTTTGGAATCATTCGTGAATACGTGCGTATCGACAGTGTGATATCGTGTGTGGGAGATGAGCGCTTCATGGTGATACTTAGCATGAAACTTGAGGCGCGTAGTCTGGTGGACCACACGTCTTGCGGGCGAGCAGAGCATGTCGTCGACTAACGCCGACCAACGAAGTCCGCAAGCAACAACAGGCTGAACAACGACCGTCGCTGCGCTCGGGGCACGCAGGCACGCACACCCCAGCATCATGGCAGCCAGCTGATTTGTGCCCCTCCTTTGGTCGCTGCTCCCACTCTCACCGCATTCACCCGTCTCAACTTGCAGTCGCAGTTGCCAACAAACCCAACGCGCCACACGTATCCAGCCAAAGCAGGCGGTACGGCTGTCCGCATTCATTTGACCACGGCGGGCAGAATAGCGTCTATCAAGGCAATATCTAGCCAAGAACCAGCTCCCAGAGCCCAGGGTAGCTACTCAGCGACAACACCACCGTCTGCCCAGCAAGAGCGACGCGTATCGTCTTGAGCAGAAGCAACATGGCGCCCGACCTCAACTCTGTGCCTGCGTCTCCGCGACCCAATGTGACGAGCAATCCGTCAGGCACGCAGCCCGCGTCAGGCTCGCTCTCACGCCAGAACTCAACACCGGCCTCGCGCAGGGCCTCGCAGATATACCCCATGTCACCGCCGCCACTGCCGCTTGCATCGCCAGGAGGAACGATTCCGCCTTCTGCACAGGTCCATCACAGTCATAGCCACGCGTTCCCGCCTCTCAGCCCGAGCACGAGCGCCCACGTCTCGAGCGCAGACTCTGCGGGCGTGCCCATGCGACATCCACGCCCCATGACGCCAGCGGAGATGCACTTGGAGTTAGAAAAGGAGCAGGAGGCAGTAGTCAACCGCCTGACGCGTGAGCTCTCGGCTTTGCGCGCCCACTCTGCATCGGTGGCCTCAACAACATCCGTAGCATCAAGCGGTACTTCGGGCGTGGTGCTGGATCCAAATGACCCGGCGTATGCAGGCTCACTGACTGGCTCGCTGCATCCCACGCCTTCTCGCCGCCACCGCAGTTCCTCGAGCGTGTCGCGGAGCGGACTGCCGCCGGGCGTCCTCCCCCATCGCTACTCGATTTCGTCTCAATCGGCAGCGAACCCCGATCCCTCACATCGAGACCATAGAAGCTCGAGCGTAGTCAGCACTCCGCGTTACGAGGAAGTCGCACAGCACAGGGCAGAGCTAGAAGCGGTCAAGCGAGAGAATGACATGCTGAAGCAGAGAATCAGGGATCTGGAGCGCATGATCAGGAGCGGGGATGCTGACGCACAGCGTGGAAGGCAGGGTGCTCCATCTACCACGGGAAATACTACTAGCACTGGCGAAGGCGCCGCTACTACCACCGCTACTACCACAGCCGGAGAGAGTCAGACTTCATGAGGAGAGCAGTTATGTGGGCGGACATGACATCGACATGCAACAGCCAAGCCATGGCATTGTTGCACACGCATAGTGGAATTCTTTCCTGGAACTCCATCCCACTCGATCTGCACCAACAAAAGGCCAGTCTTGACAATCGACTATTCAGGAAATGGGATCCCAGAGGATAGACAGAACAGGTAATGGCGTCATGGCGCACCCTAATGAGGCATGATAACAACTTCACGAACGAACGAGATGGGCTAGCTCGCCTATCTGGAGGCTTAGGTACTATAATCTCAAAAGCTTTTGACATCTTGTCATGTTTCTTTCAGGGTCTTATCAGATGCTTGCTTTTGCGGGAACTTCTTCCTGCAGCTAACAGCGACGATCGCTAACCCTACAGCAAGCCATACCCCAGCGCAGATCCAGATCCTCCACTGCAGATCGCTGCCAAGGGCTCAGATTCCGCATTACTGACATGTCCGCCAGACTAATTCAAATCAGTTCAAGGTGTCTGATAACGCAGGGTCTCCAGCTTTGGGGTACGCTACGATGCTGCGGCCATGGAGGGTGGAGGAAAGGGAGGCCAAGAAGCTTGGGTGTACGTCATGAGGAGCATGTGCAAAAGGAAGGGAGGACAGAGTTTCACAGATGAAGAGTGGAGTCTGGGCATGAATGGTATAAGTGAACAGCTCGAGCAATGGTCGAAAGAATATTCATCACCACCTTTACCAAGTCATCGTAGCGCCTCTTTTCACTAAACATTATTCAACGCCATTCATCAACATGGGTAACACAATAACACGCCTCACACATCACACTTCCCGCCATCAACATTACGACATCGATATCCCCATCCCACCAGACCGCGTCGACAACTCTGGTATGCTCCCCACCGCAACGACACTACGGCTTTACCCTCCCTTTGGCACATATCCTAACATGTCCACCCAGCATCATCGCCCAAATCTCCACCACACCACTCACCCACCTTCACTTTCCCGCCCGACTCCCAGCCCCCGCCAAAACCCCTCTTATACCCCGTCCCTGAAGAAATCATCGCCGCGACGGAGAAAGGTACGCCCTTAACTCCTTCGTTTGCATGGGAGTGGCATGACTGATAGAATAGTAAAGGCATGATCTGTGAAAATCTGCTGTGTTCATCCTTACCTAGTCCCGCTCTTCACCAAGATCCATCCCGGTCCCAACTAAACCGACAGTCACAGCATGCTAAACATCGCACGCACACCAAATCCACGCATTCCGAACGCTGGCATTATTTCCCTGATCCCGAGATCCAGACTGATGGTGCGAGTGGGAGGAGACATGATTCGCTCGACTCACAAGATAGTCAGCATGGACATGGGCAGCCGCGACATGAGCATGAGGTGTTGACGAGGGGCGAGGAGGCGTGTGTTGGGACGGGGAAGGAGGGAAGTTGGGGTAGTGCTGGGGAGAGGAGTGTGCGGTGGAAGGGTGTTGATGTGTAAATGATTGTATGGATATGGCCACATGAGAGATGGTTTGATGCGCGGATTGTATGTTTCGGTATTGAGTGTAAATCTAACGACAACGATTTGAAATATGCGATGCTATGCTATGCAGTGCAATACAATGGACCATTTCGCTATGCCAAATTCACATCGTACCATCTCTATGCATAACACTATCACACAATCTCTTCCATCGATGGCTCCTTTCATCCGACCCTCCGGTGCGGCGTCATCTTCTTGTTCTCAGCATGCCTCTTCGATTTCAGCGCATCACGTCTTCGCTTCTTCCATGCGCGATTCAGATCGCCTCGGTTCTCCCAGAACCATTTCCGAAACTCGCTTTCCGGCTTCTCGTCCGCGCCGGCTTCCTTTGCACCTGCTTCGGCATCTTCGTCCTCTTCTTCTTCTGCGACGCCGGGGAGTTTGTTGTTTGCGGCGTTAGCTTTGGCATTGGCTTTTGTGTTCTTGGATAATTGTTGGTCGGCTTCTGCGTCGCCTGTGTCCTCGTCCTCCTCCTCATCAGCATCCTCCTGGCTGCCCTTTCTCCAGTCGAATGAGAAGCGTCTGCCAATGGCGGCCGTGTCGGGGGTGGGGGCTGCGCTTCGGAGACCTCTCCATTCCAGATCCCGCTCGGTGAACGGTGTGGTGGGGGCATTGTCGACTACTTGGCCAACCTGATCGACTTCCATATTCTCAGCATTGGCATCGCCATCGAAGAAGTTGAAGGACGTGGTGATAGGGGTCAGTTTCTTGGGAGTGGAGATTGACAAGGGACCTGGGGTTGGCTTTGCTCGCTTGAAGAGAGCTTCGAGTGGATGGACTTCCTTGTCCCCATTTGGAGTGACCTGGCTGTCCGCAGTCTCTTTTACTCCATTCACGGCTGGCGCAGGTGTAGAGGGCGCGGACTCGGCGTCTGATGATTCGGCCTCAGATTCTGACGAGCTGTCCTCGGACGACGACGAAACCACAGACGATTCGTCCTCATCCTCAGATTCTGGCGGAGGAGTAACCTTTGCCTTCTTCTTGGACGCTTTGGTCACTGGTGATGACGACACCGGCGGGGTGGCTGATTTCTTCTTTTCCGGTTCGACAGGCCTGTCCACCAACTCGAGCACTCTCCTGTTCCTAGCTTTTCCGGTTTCGGGCTCGACAACGTTGCCGTCCTCATCCACCCAGCCTTGGCCATTGACGTACTCAACCGCCGGCTTCTTTTCAGTAGCGACCTTTGTCTCCTTCAAAAAACTTGGTGTTTTTGTGTTCTTTTCAAACTCATGCACCACCACCTCCTTTGACTTGGATCGCTTCTCTTTCTTTTCCTTCTTGTCGGACTTTTTCTCCTTGCGCGACACTTCCGTGGCAGCGACAGGCGTCAATTTGGCCTTGAAGAGCATCTCGGGCTCCTTGGTGTACTTTGACTTTTTCTGCTCATGCTTCTGATCTTTATCTTTCTTCTCTTTTCGGTCTTTCTTGCTCTTCGAGAGGGGCTCTGTCCAGCCGCGCTTCACCTTTCTCTCATTCTCCAGCACCACGCCTTCCAAGACACCATCCTCTTTCTTCCGCTTTTCCTTCTTCGCGCGCTTAGATGGTCGCTCAGCCTCTTCCCGGTCCTTGGCCGCGTCAGCCTCTTCGCGGGCCTTGCGCTTCTCTGACTTCGCCATTTCGATGCGCACTTTCGCACCTCGCAGTGTCGTGCCGTTCAGCTTCTTCTTGAGCTTTTGCGCTTCGCTTTCGGGCAGGTCTAGATAGCCGTAGCCTTTTTCGGGGAATGTCTCGACGGAATGGTATGAAATGTTCTTTGCGAGCGGAAGAATAGACGGCGCGAGGTAGACTTTGAGGAGATCGGGTTTGAGTGGGGTGATGTGGAGGCGCACGATTTTGTCCTCGTCTTGCTGAGCTGGCTGCGCTTCAGTAGGGTTAGCCGCTTGTGCTGCGGACATTGAGTCGCAATGGCTGGTCGCGGTCGACAACGCCGAGTCTGGGAAAATTACGCGTGCGCAACCAGGCAGCGATATGTCAGAGTATTAATGGAAGCTTGACCGACGCCAAAAGCGCGGTTTGTGGTGTTGCAGCGATGGCAGGTGGAGGGGAAGGAAAATGCTTAGCGCCGACTGGTCGGTGAACCAACTGCTGGCCTGAGCTTCTGCGGGCGGCGGAGGTCTCACGTTCAACCGACACTCTGAGACGAACCATTCTTGACCGTCTTTCACATTTGGATGTCTGGATAGTCAAGGTACAGGTCCAAACGAAAGAATTCTTTGCGAACTTCCTCCCGCTTCTTGCACGTGGCCAGCAGGTGCAACGCCGCCCAGACCTGGCTACATACAGACACGACATCTCCACAAGATGCGCAGACCGTCCCTCTTCGTCCTGGTGCTGATAGCGTTCCTGAGTTCTCTGTCTCTATCACTGGCAGCTTGTAGGTGTCTGCTTGATATACCATCCTTGTGTCTACTGACTCTATCCGCCAGCACCAACGTCTTTCTGCAAATGCACCTGTTCCGGCAACTCGACCATTGTCGCGCTTGATGCGCCCTCAACCGCCAAAAAGCCCGTGTCGCCAGACCTTCATAAGCCTCGCGCATCAAAGAAGACCTGCAGCGATTGCAATCGCCAATTCTGCCTCAGCTATCCCTTCTGCCAGGGAGTAAAAGAAGAGAATGTGTTCACAACCTGCTTCCAACGAGACTCGGCGAAGGATCAAGCTGTGGTGTTCATCTTCATAGGAGCAACGCTAGGGTTACTGGGTTGGGCTGGAATGAGGCCATGGGTTGAAAGGATAAGAGAGCGAAGAAACTACATACCCGTTTCAGGGCAGGGAAACCGATGAAGAGTTGTTCAGGGCAGAAGTGCAATCGTTAAATTGTTGGAACTTCGATGGTAACTATGGACATGAAGCGTAGATACTCCACATAACAGCAGCGTACGTCTAAACGGGACGCCCAACTCCACCATGCATACAGGTACTGAGACAGCGTTGTACAGGCGCGAGGTATAGTACATGGAGTAAGGAGTGATTGATCTCTCCAAGGTCGTGATATGCTTGCTTTTACTCTTTCTTGTTTCCACCCATAGCCCATCCGAGCCAGCCCTTGCCCGTCTGCTCGACCTTCTGCGTTACCTTTTCTGCCGTATTGTCCAGCGGGCCACCCACTATTGGCGAAGGGGACGCTGATGACGTTGACGGTGTGTAATTCTGCCTTGCCTCCTGCACTGCGTCCACGATGCCAGTCCCCGATCCACCAGTCATTTCTAGCTTCTTGACCTCTTCCAGCGCCAATCGCCTCTGCTCCGCAATCTCCTTGTCTTCTTTCCAGTCACCGTGTAGCCACCATAACAACCGCGAAGGTGCCTTCCGCTCCGACTTCTTCTTCTCCATAGCCTCTTGCTCCTCCGCGATACCTCGTACAAGCGCGGCCTGCGCTGCTGTTGGAGTTCCTTCGGCGACTGCTGTTCGTGCAGTTTCGAGGATGCGGGCTTGTGCTCGTTCTTCTTCGGCAAAGTAGATTGCGCGTTTCCGCCGGTTGTAGACGATCATGTCGCCAATTGAAAATACAGCCAAAACACCAACGCAGCCTATGAGAGTGTCAGTAGTCATACTACAGAGTGGCAAGTCAATGCGAGCGCAATTGACATGCACCATCCAAAGTCTCGTACCCGTTGCGAAGATCAGGCCATATACTGTAAATCTATGCGCAGCGTCTGCAGCCATTCGCCCATAGAGATACATGTAATCCCATCTTGTGACCTGTGCCATCTTTGCCCGGTTCGCTGCTTCTCTTAATCGCTTGACCTTTTGCTGTGGGGTTTCATTTTTGGGTGCCGGATCTGCGAATTGGAGCGTAGTTGCCCGCCCGCCGGGCCGTGTGTGCGCCCATACACCGGTCGCGGTAAATCTTGTGGACTCTTTGGGAGACTTCGACATCGTGAGCGGCGAAGACGGAGGTCCAGAGGAGGCAGAATGTCTGTGGTGGGTGGCAGCGGGATGCGGAGGTGGAGGTCGACTGATTGGCAAAAGTTGAGATCGACCAGGGTCATGATGCCACCAAATGCGGACATCGGCGAAACATTGGTCCAGCACGACTGCATCCTGAAGACAACATCAACACAATATTTGAGATTGTGAGATCCGCACCATGGACTATTGATCCTGTCTTACTTCTGGTTGCTTCTTTCCTATCTCATTTGGGATGAGGTTATCTGTGTCACGCTCAAGCACGTCAGCCCCTTCCCATTCACCGTGAACGAGGAGCCAACGCAGAAGCGCGCAATGTACGGGTCACAACGCGGCTATCACGATCCATTTAGCACATCGCTATCTTGACGTCAAGCTCCTTGCCCACTTGAGTAGGACAACTCTCCAAATTGCAGCCTGACCTCAACCACGACCATGGACAACATCGAGCCCAACACAGATCTTGCGCAAATTCTGGCGACTTTGGCAAGCCTTCAACAACCGAATGCGGGTTTGAACCAAGAATCTCAGCATTCATATGGTCCCGGCCAAAACTACCAAGCCTACCAGGATCCTTCCCAGGTGAACACGCCACAACAGAATCTGCCATATCACCAAACAGGGGATCCACGTCTGCTCAATCGACAAGTCCCGCAACACCCAAAGCCAAAATACAGTAATGCGACTTCACTCATTGATCCAGCAACTATCACGGAATGGAAGCAGGGTCTGCGATGCGTGAGCAAAATTGCTACTCAGAACCCGGATTTTGCCCCATCCATTCGCAAGGTATTCCAAGATTCGTGCAGCGTCGAGCATGTAATAACATGAGCAGCTGATGAAAGAGCAAGAGGGAAATCTAAAGCAGTGGTAAGTCTAGTCGTCTTTGATGAAAGCCTTGTTGACGTTTGAAGGGAAGCTGGACGTGAACGTCTCATCGAGGACCACAAGCTCAAACGAGAGAATGAGCGAACACATCGAGCTGCACTGTACGCCAAATGTTGCAATTCATCTACAGCTGATTGATATCTGCAGATCTCTTCCAGGACTTCTTGATGGATCCCCACTCTTACGTGTATGCCTATCCCCCCAGAAACCCTTCACAAGCTGATTTGCATAGACGCCCGAGCGCGAAGAAGCTGAGCTGAGCCAGTATGACGCCAAGGTCTACCGAGCTTGCAAAGCGATGACCGAGTCGCAAACGTCGTCGCTGAAGGTTCTCGGCGTTCCGTTCTTTGGACTGAAACCCCATCTGGTGATCATTGACAGCGACGACTCATCCACCACCAAGGACGCTCCACAGGCGTCTGATGGAGCGAGTAGTCAGAAGATCACGAAAAAGCAGCTGCTGGAGTTGCAGCGAAAGATGTTGAACCACCTCATGGAGCTGTACGGTGACTGATCACCAGGAGAAAGCCGAGCACTAAGTCTGTAACTGGCAACGTTGTGTCTGGAGGGTCTGAGGACTAAATATCGCATCGCAGCCTGAACCACCGGCTTTGATACAAAATCATGGCCGCAAGCAAACGATATAGTCCAACGCGCCTCTCAAAGGTCTGCTGATCATAAAGGCGTCGCCTTACCTTGAATGTTCCTGTTCCTTCTCATCTTCTAGCTTGTAACTCCTCACCTAACATTCACTGTTTTCTCTGTGGAGCCCGCAGTCCCTCTTTTTCATGCCTTACATTTGAGCTCAGAGCCATGGTCGTTGCACTTATCCCAGCAGCTATTTTTCACTTCACTCTCGAGGTTTGGCTTCTCTGCTCCCTGCCAACGGCGGCGAATCCTGGGAGCATACAGCGCCACTCCCGCAACAATCAGCAATTACGGATTGTCCAGCGTCGAACGACTGGTCTAAATGCAGGTTGTTCTGGGAGCCCACGTCGTCAATGCCCGACCCAAAAAGTGGTTGAGCGGCCGTGCGAAATAGGCAAGAGCCTACACCCCACCGCACGTGCTCAGTGTACAAACGCTCGCACCTTAACCCCACAACAATACACTAATTCCTCCACTCTCATTGGCTCTCTCGGCAATCGCTGAGAAGTGAAGTGAGATTTCATGTATGTACAAACGCGCTAGTGTGTGGCCTTGAGCTTCAACAAGTACCCCCCAGACCACACTTTCTCCTCTTCTACGTTCACCCTCATTTGAACCCCACACTCGCTCAACACCATCTGCTCGTCCTTGATAGCGATTCTACTCTCGTAGATCACTCGATCGAGACCAAAATCGCAGTCATGACTATCTCCAAACTGACTCTCGCTTCTCTAGCTGGTAAGCATGATCCTCTTTTAACGTCTCCCACCATCTCTGTTTTCATGGCGAGGAGGATGGCAAAAGACACTTGTATCATCAAGACCATGAATCTAACACAAAGGAGCTGTCGCCGTCGCCGAAGCCGCCCAGTACGGCGTTCCCATTGACCCCGGCTATGGCGTAGCTATGGCTCCTCGCGACGCCTGTGCTCAGCTGCCTAAGCTCTGCACCGGTGCGGTCATGATGCAAGGCCTAGCCACGACTCTCACGTATCTATGTCCCAAGACTACTGCGGGTCCGAGCACCGTCCATGTCACCGTCACCCAGACGACCACCGTCACCGCAGTGCCTGGCCAGAGCAGCGGTCCCGAGGCTCCTCCCAAGTAAGCCATCCACCGAATTTCCTTCATGTTTTGAAGGCGTAGGCTGATCTTGTAGGGACGCTCCGACTTCCAACGAACCAACTACAACGACCACGATTCACAGCACTCAGATCAAAACTAAGACCATCACCGTCAGTCGCAAGAAAGACTCTTCTTCCTCCGCGCCAATCCCAGGCCCAACCATCTCCATCCCCATCGTAACCAGCTCTCAGCCCGTCGAAACCAGTCCCTTGCCCAATCCAGACACGAGCACCATCCCCACCTTCACCAGCGACTGGCTGCACCCCGTCAGCACCACGACTCACCCCGCCGGCAAGAACAGCACCAGCACGTTCATCAAGCCCAGCGTGATCATCTTCACTAGCGCACCCGGTACCGCAGTGGGTTCGCACGGTGCAAGCGCGAAGCCGAGCATGCGTGGCAATTCCACGGGTTATGCGTTCCCGACGCCGCACCAGTTGCGCGATATCGATCCGTCGACGACTACAGAGCCAGCGAAGGGAGTTGCGGGGAAGATTAGTATGGGCGTTGTGATGGCGATGTTGCTTGGTTTCGTGAGTGCGGTGGTGGTGAATGTTGCTGGCTTCGTCTAGACACGTACGAAGTGCTCGCAGGCAATTTTAGGGAGGTGTGCTCAAGGACAAGAGTTTGGCTTTGGGAATTCGGATTTCATGTGCGATGGGATATTAAGGAGTTTCTTCTTTGATTATGAGTGGATGACTTTACGGATTGCATGATATGGGCGGCGCTGCGAATGGCGTTGAAGGGACCGACGATATCACGGCATGGACTGTGGGAGTGACAGATAATGTCATCATCTCTTATCAACGGAACGATATGGGTACATGACATTCCAAAGACCATTGAACAATACATAATGAATGTGCATGTGCGTGTCGTGAAGTGCCTAATTCGTTCCATAACGAGACATCATCCAAGGCTTGAAGAAGGGAGGCAGAGTGGTGACATGTACACGGTGCATAATCCAATTCATTGCGTCCCAAACAAGATGCACAACAACGGCCGACCAGCCGGCTAAGATGCCATTATCTTCCAGACACTACATGACGTTTCATCGCTTTCAACATGCATTCAAGTCCTTCCCAATGCGTGCCTATGTATGCTTGGCTTTTTCCAACAAACGATACGAAAAGATGACGGGATATAATAATGAGAGAGAGTAGACAGTAAGCGCGACGATATGACGACGAGTGCAAGGAGAAATCAACGCGGAATGCGAGATGCGCAAATGCTAAATGATGGCATCATTGATCGCGTGATGGTAAAGAAGCGGTGTCCGGTAAAAGTGCGAGCACAAATCATTCAGGGCAATGTACAAGTACATGTCTGGTAAATGGAAGGAAAAGTCTCGGGGCTAGATCGTGTGATCATTACTGCATGCGCTTTCTCTTGCTGCGAGGGTCTTCCGGTTCGTCTTCGTCGGCGCGTTCAGCAGTCTCTGCGGGGTTCAGCAGAGAGTGCACGTTAGATGCCATGCTTGAGCGACGGGTAGGTGGCCCAGGCGTGTCGATCCCTTTGAACGGATACCTGGCGCCAGGCAGCGCCCACCCACTCTCAGCACTCAAATTGGAAGGTGTGTTATCATTGGTCAGAGGAGGAGTGCCTTGTCTACTTGATTGCTGTCGCCTCGGTCCGCGGGGCAGCTGATAGCTTTCCAAAGCATCACGGAGCTGCTGGTCCCCGCCTCCGATAGGTGTCCGATGCGGTGAGGATGGCCATTGGGAGGAATTGTGACCAGAGGCATACGGCGAGTGCGCTGGCCCCGGTGGAGGCGGCTGTGGCTGCCAACCGTGTGTGCGGATATCTGCCGAGGTGTGTCGTCTATATAAGTTATAAGGCGGGGACGAGCTATTCCCCGGATTATTGTTTCCCAGGTTGGCACTGGCGCCCGGATGCTGTATTGACGGAGGAGGCGGTGGGGGTGGCTGGTGGGATGCTGGTGTTCTGGCTGAAGATGGGGAGTAATTACCCGTACCAATTGAGCCGTAACGACGTGGAGAAATCGCAATATGGGCCGGGACCGGAGGCTTATATGGAGCTTGGCGCGAAATACTCGCCAACGAACCTCGCCGTGAATCAGTCAAATTGTCCATGGGAATTTGCCGCGGAGAAAGAGGGGGACCATTGCTGTTGTCGACTTGCAGGAAGTAGGGCTGACGTGCAGAGAGGGGCTCTTCCGGCGCTTCCAAGGCACGCAGCATTTCGGTTTGGCGACTAATATCACGTTGCATTAACGAGACTAGTGTCGAAATAAGTATGTCGCCCAAATAAGGTTTAAGCAGTGGTACATACCATCCTTGTGTATTGGATTTTCCGGGTCTGGCACCATGGCCATAATGTAATTTGTGAGATCCTGATTCCACTGAGCGGTACGTTAGTTGCCGTCGATCAGGTCTCGACACATCGGCATACCTGGTGACATCGCATCATGCCCTCCATCAGGACCATGGCTTTTTGGTTGAGGTAAGCACATGTGTCTTCTGACCGCTGCACTCTCGCATGCATGTCGTAAAGATTGTGCTCGAGGACATTGAGGCGCGATTCGACGGGATCTGGCATTGGTTCGACTGGCTGGCCGGGCGGAGGCACGGTTGGAACTTTGGGTGCGGAAAACGAGTCACGGTGGATGAGCGCATGTCGCGAGGCACGTCGCTTGATCTCCCGCAGCCCGACGAGGTCCCCGCGCTTGAAATTACCGTTACCGTGCTTGAACTCCCACAACGGCGAGTCCGGGGAGCCAGTATGAAATACGTCGCTCACTGCGAGCAGTCAGTACAACGCAAGTACCACCAAGTCGCAGTACCTGGGAACTCGCCTTTGTGAAAACCATACATGTTTAATTGGCGGACAAATGAGGAAATGTTGGTGTGCTTGAAGTATGAGCTGCAGAGTCGGTTAGATATATTAAAGAGGTCATAGCTCCACATGTACGTACGACAATACTTTGGAGAACTCGCTCGACGGCGACATGACGAAGCTCTCGTTGGTACTGGACCACGAGATGAGGTGTTGGATGCTCTGGTCCTCCAGCATGCTGTGCGCACATTAGCGATCATGTCTTGCACTTGCGCGGGTGCGTAGTCAGTCTCACTTGTAGAGCTTGTGTATAAAGGCCGTCTGGACAACCTTGGGCTGTGTTGCAGCCGCGGCAGCACCCACTGCAGTCGCCGAGTTGCCATTGGGCGAAGTGTTCCCCGAGTCTCCGTTTGTGCGCCCTTGGTCGACCATTGTGCTGTTGCGCTCAGCGCTTGCGCAATTCATGCTTGGCGGACCCATCGACGACGACGACGCGGGCGTAATGTCCATGGGATCTCGTGGTGGCGCCAGCGTGGACCCGGAGGACGGCAGGATGGGTATCGACTTGTGGAGGTTGGGATTGGAGGTGTGCGGATCTGGCGAAAAGGGACTCCTGCGAGCTTCGGCGACAGACGCCATCATGGCAGGTGGGGACGGACAGTGGAGAGCGGCAGCGGTGTTGAGGCGTTGAGGAGGCAGCTAGGGCAGGACAGCGCTGCAGCAACGCTGAGCAGCAGGCCGTCGTGGTTTGCGCGGTGCAGCGGCTGCTCAACGACGGGCAGAGGGCGAGGGCACGTCAAGTATGGAACGTGGTCAGGATGCAGGGTCCCGGTAAGGTAAGCAGGTGATGCGCGGCGGAGGCAGGTGGAGGAACATGCGATTTGGCTGGTGCGGAGCAGTCCGTCGCCGGCTAGCAGTATCTGGGCCTTTGTCGTCGTTCTAGCGCAGCGCGTTCCTTGGGGAGCTGTGGTTCTGGGGCAGTTGGGCGGAAAAGTGCAGTGCAGTGCAGTGGTGCCGGGTTGTGCGGTTTGGCTCCCTATCGGATGCGAGTGTCGAGGCCCTGTAAAGGAGCTCCTGCAACTATGCACGGCGTCGATCGCGAGCAGGTCGCCGAGCTGCCCGAGCTTCTATCTCGCACGTCTGAGCCCTCGAGTCTCAAAGGGTCATGTCCAGCACGCGCAGGGCTGAGCAGAGGCGAGAGATATGGGCACAGGAGCATGCGTGCGGCGAGCGAGCGAGCGAGTGGCAGCAGCTCAGGCTACGGCAACCGCGGGCAGGTCAACTGGACCGGTCCACGGGCGGCGCAGAAAATAGTATGGGGTTCGCTGCCAGTTCGCGTGTGCGGTGCTGCATGTCTGCAGAACGGGGCCGTGGCCGAATAATGCACCCTAGGCCGAGTTCTGGCCTCACTCGCGCGCCTTCCGCATTCGACCCCGTCCCACGTCGTCCCCTCCAGCACCAGCAGGCGAGGTGCTCGACTGCGGCAGGGATGGTGGCTGGCGCCGAGGATTCCCTTGTTCCGCCGCGACGTCGGCCAGACTGAAACACTCGACTCGCTAACAGCCCGCTCCAATATCGCAATACCCAACGTTACATGTCTCTGCTGCGGGGCGCTGCCTATAACACCACACGCGCCGCTGCTAACGTCGGCCACCAACTCGTGTAATGCACTCCCAATCCATAGCATGTGCGCGTGTCTGGCGAGCGCTCCTCGGTGCACAGTGCGCAGTGCACAGTACACAGTACGGCCGACGTGCTCGTGCCAGCCCTGGACAGCTGTGACTGCTCGCTCGCGCAACCTGCTCCGCGCGGAAGCCGGCCAGGCCTTGACGTGCAGCTCAAACGCTCCTGGGTAAGCGCCACGCAGCGGGGCGTCGTTTCTTTGTGTGCGTGCGCGCCTCCAGCTCGACGATCTGCTGGAGCGGACCGCACAGTCGGCTGGTGTTACGCTACGCGGTCTGTGCTGAAGCCCTACGACATCACTGAACCGCTCCAACGACAATACGGACGAGGTGGGCAGCCGCTGCCCCGCGCCAATTGTTCTTCAGGCTGCGTCTCTGTGGTGGATGAGCCATCTGCCCTCGTCCATGGCCACCGATGCGTTGATGGAAGCCTTCAGGCGTCTGCCGACTGACTCGAGGCAAGATGCGATTGGCGCCTTGGTAGCAGAATTGACGCCGTACGAATGGCGAATGCTCCATGGGCTCACTGCCGCCCGGACCTTCCAATTTGACATCATCGGGAACCTTCCCGTCGAGCTTGTGGCGTCTGTCTTTGCGTACCTGAGCCCTGCCACGCCGTACCGTTTGCAGTGTGTAAGTACATTGCACCTGTCGCCAGACAAGGTAGCAGATGGTGGCCCTGACTAGCATACTAATGAACCAAGGTATCGCGGACATGGCACCGTGCTATGCGAAGCCCTGACCTTCTCAAACGAAGCCTGAAGCCATGGATAAGCACTGCCGAAATACAGGGTAACAAGTATAGCGTCTTTTTACAGAAAGCAAAACATGTGCAGGCCTTCCGCCGCGGCGAACCCGTCATGGCATTCAGCGTCACCCTCGACGATCCACATGGTTATATCATTTTGGTCGAGGACAGACTGATATGGTCCTGTCTCTCCCGTCATGACGGACAGTGCCGGGCAGTCTACCTCTTTGACATCAACAGTTGGCGTCTACAAAAATTCAATGGAGATGCGCGAGAGACTCTACGTCGCTTAGTTGCGTCCAATCAACTCATAGGATTTGCAACGAACAGCAACACAGTCTATGTGTGGGATCTTGACTCTTGCGTGAAACGAACGTTCAGGGTACCGAGTGCCTCCCTGTTCCAGGCCATTACGTGCCGCGAGCGTACAGTTGCATGTGTAGGATGCCTCGAACAGTATGTCATGGTCTATGTCTGGGATTTCGACAGCCAATTGGGCACATCTTTCACCATACCATTTGCCTCTCCACTTCTAGCTCATCCTACGCCCGGGTACGTCTGTCATCGCTTATACATATGTTTTGTAACTGCTGACCCAAACGAGATGCGACAACAGCCGCGGGCTGGCACTACTCTTGCAGCCGAACACCAAACACATCATCGTCTTTGCCGACGAGCGCTGTTCTCGCCACACTAGTCATCGCGCTGTCGATGACTCATCTCAAACATTGACCACTATTCGATACAGCAAATTCACTTACACCGGCGAGTGCGTCTCTGAGTCGAGAGTAACACTGAACGGCTGCGCCGTAAGCCGACTCCACTCACAAAACAACCGATTTACGCCCGTTGATCGCTCGGGGAGATTCCGCTTGAACATGTTCGACATATGCGTCCAATTCGATGAGAACCTCCATAAGTTCACGGAGCCACACCCAACTTCCCATCCAGGACTCCTTTATGCAATGGCATCAGACTTCTGGTGGGAAGATGTCTTCTTCGAGTCATTCATAAAAGACACAACAGTACAGGAAACTCCAGCAGCACTTGTGCACGTAGGCACCGGGTACGTCACGGTGCTCCTGGCATGCCTTGCACGCGGTGCTACCACTTTGGACACAGCAGGGCTAACAGTCTTGCAGCGACAAGACATACTTCAACCCCCTCCTAGAGCAGTGCACCGTCGATGACATAGTTGGCAGACTCGAAGTATTCACTGATCCACAGTGCCTCGGCCTCAACGACAAATACCTTATCCGTGCTCGAAGGAACACATTTGATATCCTGTGCTTTGCCGACAGCCCTCGATACGTGAACGAGAACGAGTCGTTCTTTGGCGTTGGTTCTCTCAAAATATTAGATCTTGGTCAGAATTCCAGGCAATGACTATGCATTTGAAAATGGCGAAGCTTTTTGGATATACTGCAACATAATAATGCTTAATATATAATTGTTTTCGTGGTTGAATTGGCCTCTGCTGCACAATTCGGCGTCGAGATTGGGATATTGTTTTGCTGGAAAAACCTAGATCTGATTCCTACTATAAGATTGAGTGTTCAGCTCGGCGCAGCTACGGTGGAACGATGACCCGACGATATGAAGTATATGACACCGAATAGAATGTCAAATGTTGCACAAAGGAGTTCGTTTCGACGCCGTTCGTCGCACTTACTTCCCATTATAAGCAACCACGTTGCACCCCCATGGAAATGCAGATTGACATTACACGGGACGATTCACCTCTATCATGCATCTCCGACTGCGACTCTATCGTCGTACCTTGACTTGCCATTGCACACTTCCATCCGCCATGTCCCACACCACATCACATGATCGCACAAAAAGAACATCAACGCCATGTAATCTTTTCTCAGTACTCTCTAAGACCAAAGAAAGGCAAAAAAGAAGACTCGCTGGCGGTACTGGGAACTGTAGACAGATTAGATCATGTCTCAGGACCGACAAGCGTCAGATAACGTACTCGAACCCAGGCTGGCGCGGATCGTAGGATCGGGCTCTCTAGAGAGGCCGCCAAGCCACAACGCGACGTCATACCACTAGCTGTGGTGATGTTAGTCACTGAGGGACGTGATGGAGGATGAAGTTAAGACTTACACCATACCACCGTGGAATTGTGATTCGATGGAAAATTTTTGATCGGGTGCGTATATAATGGAGATAAAATAAGCGAAGCGGAGAGCAAGTAAGCGGAAAGACGCCAGTAATCGCAAAAAAGGCACACATGAAATACGAATTCTCAATGGTCAAGTGCGGGGTGCTTCAGGCGAGAGAAAGTCTGTGCGTGGCGCTAATGGCGGGGGCTTTAGGTTCGAGTCGCATTCCGTTCTTGTTCTTGCATCCTTGACTGTGATTGCTCAAACCACTGAAACCTGCCTGGTGCGTTGTGCACCTGGCATTCGTTGTTCAGTATGTCTGATGGTAAGACATCTTCTGCTTCACACTCACGCTCACTAGATGGCAAAGTTTGCGCTAACATAAAGTAAAGAAGAACCACGCCGTCGGTCACGCGCCAAGCAACCCAAATCTTATCGTCTTGAGGATGAATACAGCTTCCTTGACGGAGATGATAATTCTGCGCCGTCGGGAGTACAGACTCCGAATGTGGACGAGTTCCAAGAAGATGAAGACGATTTCATGCCTGATGCCGAGGAAGAGCCGGAAGATGACTTTGACGACGGTCTCGTCGAGGAAAGCGAGTCTGGAGAAGGCGAGGAGGACGAGGAGGATGAAGAGGGAGAGCCCGTGGAAAGACATAGACCAAGTACTCCCGAGCTGAACATCATTGAGATTGGTGCCGATCACCCTGTTCGCGCGAATCTGGGTGCTGGCGCGCATAGGCGCAGGAAAGAACCTGGTGGTGAGGCACGACAAAAAGTCAAAGCACCAATCCATATCTCAAGAGGCGGTGGAGCGTCTGCTAAAGCAACTGGCGCAACTGTCCTTAGAACGCGAGGTGTGGCCGATTTTACCAAGATTGGTGGGCAGGAAGTACGACTCAAAGATCTGTTCGGACCGAAGAAGGAGGATCTGAAGCAGATCCTGCTAACAAGAGATCACTGGACACCACAAGAGACGCTGCCCCTGCGCGGAGACGGCGGGTTGAGGCGGAGTTTCTTTGAAAATGTAGAAGCGCGAGCGAAAGAGAATGAGACCACGAGAAAGTGGTATGCAGACACGGGACGCGCAGCATTCTCAAGTATGCAACAGGAAGAAGATCTGACAGCAGAAAAGGCGGCGGCCTATATGGTAACAGCCGGTTCGGATGCACTCAACGTGTTGCTTGGACCGGTCGATACCCCTCAACTACGTACCATGAAGAAATCGTCGTATATCAACGTCGCAGAGCCCTTCGGCCAGAAGAAGAACAGACGAGGCTGGATGCTCAGTCTCGGCTCACGGATACAAGATGCGCAATGGGCTGCGAACGAAGATGGCAACACTCAGCATCTGGCAGTTGCGGTGGAGCAAAAGCCAACATCTGGACCTCAGCCGAAACCAATGGAAAATCCAAAAGCGCCGGCGTTTTCCGCAACTAAGCCTTTCCCTGCTTCTGTACAGATATGGGCTTTCGAGGCAGGAGCAGATGGAGAGCTTGACAGTTCGAGGGAACCGCGGCTCGAACTTGTCATCTGCACGGATTGGGGAGCGCCAAAGCAACTACGATGGTGTCCTGTAGCCATGACAGCGAGTGCAAAAACGCCAGACGAGGAAAACGAGCAACACAGTGTCCATGCTGGTCTTCTCGCAGGAATATGGTCGGATGGTCGAGTCAGACTTCTGGATGTGTCATATGTCAAGGACAAAGAGCAGGCGAATAGGACGCAATACGTGCGCATAGCCCAAGCTGCCTTCGACGTGCCGTTCCCGCAAACAGTTCCGACATGTCTTAAATGGCTTTCAGGCACAACAATCGCAGTAGCAACAGCCATCGGTACACTAGCAATCTGGACCCTCAGCGCAAAAGTATTGACGCCTAATGCTGTCCAAAGTCCACCCAAACCGTGGTTCTATCAACAGATTTCAGATACTTATATCCTCACTTTATCATCCGGGTGGCCTTCTCAGCCCCAATTCATATCCATCAGCACAGCAGACGGCTTCGCTCGCCTCTTCGACATTCGGACACCAAATGCAGACACAACAGCCTCAATACGTGGTCGCACACTTTGCATCACGCAGGACTGGCACGAGCAGACGCAATCCTTCATCGCGCCAGATGAGTACTATATGCTCAAGCATAACCCCATCCGACGGTACTACCACAACCTCTACAGTATGCGAGCAGAGAGTAGCATCACCCGAGTCGCATCGAGTCCTGTTCATCCTGGCATTCTGATCGGCGGCGCAGATGGAAGGGTAGAAGCGAGTAATCCCATCGGCAGAATCACAAACTACAAGATCATTCCATGGCAACAAACTTGGTTCAAACACGAGTGGCGCGGACCGGTCAAGGAAATGATTATCCAGCCGCCAAGCGCGGACGTCGAGATGAGCGAAGGAGGACCAGTTGGCGAAACCACCGATATGCAAGACGCGAGCAACGATAAAGTGACAGACCAAAATACGTCGTCGAAGACTGTGCCGCAGTCAATACTTCAAGAGCCTCTTGCTCGCATCACAGAAGGCTACAAAGCGTTTCAACCAGGTATTCAGCATTCAGTCACCTCGAAGAAAGCCGCAAACCCAGAGATCGGCAAAGGCATCACAATCTACGAAGAAGCATCTGCTATCACAGTATTGGCGTGGAATCCGAATCTCAAATTCGGGACATGGGCAGTCGCAGGTATGGGCGATGGATTGTTAAGAGTGGAAGATATTGGTGTCTGAAAAGTGTTTGGTAATTAGTAGACACACTGTGGTCTTGAATAATCTAGCCATACCTCCAACCCCTCCCTTTCACAAATACAAAGCTCAATTTCTCACAATTCCCCCTCTACTCTACCTTCCCTCTAACGCTCCCTCTCACACTCCCTCTCATCCCTCCTATTCCTTCTTAAACCTACACCTCTTCTCCCCACACCCACAAAAATTCCCCTCCTCCCCCATCGTCTCCCAATACCTCGCTCCATACCCAATGGTCACCTCCTCACCTATATCAATCCTCCTAACCACATCCACACACACCCTTACCTCCTGCCCCACTCTCACCAGCACGAACTGCGTATTCGGCCTACATGAATGGTTAATAAACCTTGTCCAGTTTCCCGCGCGCAGGCTGTCAATGTACGCGATCGTTTCGGGCGCATTGCCGATAAGTTCGAAGAAGTAGCGCGCGTCTGGATTGGCGGAGGAGTCGGGGACTAGAAAACCGGTGTATTCGCCCAGGATAGTACCTTTTGGAAACAGCGCTTGAGCAATGGTCCCTATACCAAGGCCAGGACCGAGATCGACGAGCGAGATGTTGGAGGTGAACCATGAGAATGTATTGCGTGTGTCCCAGGGGGCGATGGTGCATGTGCATTGATCTATCAGGTTCGAGGGAGTGGGATTAGGCTTTGGGCAGTTTGTTGCGTGGCAGGAGAAACTCTTCATCAGTTTTGCTTCGCTTGGAGTACCCATCTCACTTTTACCTGCTTTACTGGGTCCTCTTTTCGATGATTTTGCACGCACGGACTTGGCTTTTGGGCGCTTCGTGGGTGCGCGGAGGTCATATGTGAGTGCTCGACATATATCCTGTGGCCAGGTCAAATGCCTGGGCCAAGTGGTTGGTACGTCAACATTTTCCCAATCATTTTCGATAATAATGTTACTTGGTGTGTACCGTGGGCGAAAGCTTCTGCCGCGCGATACACATTTTACAATAGCGGTGGTGCTGTGGCTTTTACCGCTGCGGGTTGTGCGACCTGTGGTCTTGGTATAAGTGAAGTATGGAAGCGGTTTCAGCGCTACAGCCTGATTTTGGGCCATTTTATTACCGAGGAATTGGAGTGTCACTTTCGATAATCATGTGCATGTACATATGCCTGTATATGGGTTTCTGGCTTACATTGTGTCGACGAGAGAGCTATTCTAAGCGGCGAAAGGACTGTGAATAATGCATTGTCTAAGCTGTCCACTGGGTTCATTGAATGGTCCTTTGTCGTTCATTCAAGTGGATTGCACAGTGTCCGGCTCAAATGAGGCTGGGTATGTTGAAGCGAGAGCTTAATACGACATTGAGCTTGTGGATATACTCAAGTTCTCCATCTTCAGCTAAGTCCTGCTGGTTCCAGGCGGTCTGGATTAGCGCTTTGGTCTCTAGTAAGGACTTCAAGTGTGGCCGCTTTTCCATGCGCGCAAAGAGGTCAAGCACGATGACACGATCGTCATCGCAATTGGTTTCGCAACCGATGACCAGCAGAGCGAAGGGACATAAGCATGAGTCAATCTGATCAAGTATACCAAGCGCCTTTCGAGTCCAGGAATCGATCTTGCTTGACTGACCTGAGAAATTGCGAGAGACACGCTCGAGATATGTCAAAGCCGCAAGTCGGGCAACCTCTAGGACCAGTTCGATTGGAGGGGTGGAATTGTTTTCGCTGTCCATGACTATCTCTGAAGAATACTGAGCAAAAGCTGAGTTTGGTGGTGTTAAGTTTTCACTGCCGTCCAAGCCCAAGCCTGCCAAAGCTTGAGACGTGTTGATCGCGCCATACGTACTGGTTGTGGAGATACTTGTGGAGACATTCTCGAGGTCAAAACGGAGATCAACAAGCTCCTGTTGATATACTCTGGTGAGGTATCGCGGATCCGCAGAGTACAAAGCCGTCTCCGAGACCTCGGCAAGGAGTCGAAGCACAGGGTGAGCGTGGCCGCCTATGTTTGGAACCGCTCGTGCAAAGGATGCGCGAGCCATTACATATTGAAGCTCGCAGACAGGCGAGCCGTTCGTAGCATAACCAAGTTCTGCCGCCATTGCTTTGATATTCTCGGTTCGCCAGTGCCGTAGGCTAAAGCGAAACATGACATCGAAGTAATATACCCAGCTCAGTAAAATCGAAGCATCACTACCTGGAATCGGGCAGCACTTATTGAACGCGTCAATCACGTGTTTTGCTGAGCATACATAGCCCACCCAGCGGGAATTTCTTTCGCTAGTCTGTTGCATCTGAGACAGATGAGCGGCTGATTCCGCTCAATTGGGGTAGACTTACCTCGAGTATGCACAAAATGAGGTTTGCGGCAATGTGTGTAACAGCCTCACACATACTTGGTTCTTGATCGGTATAGAGCTCCCGGATAGCGCTACTTTTCTTGGTTTCCACATAGATTGGATTGTCCCCGCGATGATAAGCAGACAGTGCAAGCACGGCGAAGTACACGGCCCTTGATGATCGGCTACTGTTCGACAGCGCCATTTGTACCAAAACGTGACAGACTCGAGCTCGTTGCATACACAGAGCAGGCAACAAATTGGCGACATTTGCCTCGACTTTGGCATGTCAGCGCCGTTACTGCTGATCAAGCCATCCTCTTTCACTTACAGTAGTGTAGTAGATCCATATCGGACGTAGCTAGAAATCCAGAGTTGAGAGGACTGAACTCGGGTACGTTCGGCAGACTGAGCTGTCGTCTAACCGTATCTTCGACCACTTGGGGCATCAATTAGTAACGATACTATATCAGATAAAATTCACATTCGAACTCATGTTACACTTAATTCAATGTCGATTGGGGAAGGGGCACATGTAGCGGCGATGATGAGATCACTTGCCTGCTCCTGTCGATTTGCTCCCAATCATATGGAGATTTATATCCACTTGTACTACATTCACCCAATTTGCGGTGCTATGGTGGAATGTGGCGTGCGTTCCTCGCGAGGAAGGTCTCACGACCGCGGCAACAAGCTGCTGATCTCGCGGCCACTTGAGACGTTTGCCATAGCCTTCACATACTAGTGTGCTCTTTGCACATCTTTGGCAGCTCGGAAGAGCTTGGTCGCAGCTGACCTTTCTTCCTGGATGCACATCAGCTTCGACAAGTTTATTGTGGTTGAAGAGGACTAACTTCTGCACGTCCAGCAGCCTTTTGAGCCCATTATTCAGCAAGCAAGCGTAGCAGCGATGAAGACGAAAGAAGAGGGCAGGTGAAGAATCGCGAGCTGTCGCTCGAAAGACTTGTCGTTCACATTATCAATAGCACCTGCAGGGACATCAAAGGAGCTAACGAATGATGGCTGGGAGACGGATGTCAGCCCACTAACGGACGCTAGTATCGAGTCGCTAACCGCTTTCGGGCACAAGGAAACACTTTGCGAGGACTCTGGCCTCAAGACCTCTCTTCATCAACTTTGGACTTGGTGCATCAACACGAGCTGCGACTTCCACGGATTTAAGGCTGAGTAGTTAGTCCGAATGTCTGAAAACAGGCCCGAGATTTGTAACCTTCTCCGAAGTTTGACGCCAGCCCAGTGCCTCTATCCTGAACAGATGCCTGCCACGCATGTAAACATGTGCCAAGTCGCGGCTGTCAGCATAAGCCTAAACCCGAATGAGAAAGAACTTTGGTGAAAGGAGACGTAACTCGACAATTACGTTGTCCTTCCTGAAACGCAAAGCCTGAGACATACCTCCGACTGTGAGAGGGCATACAGGACGCCTGATCTTGATTTCAAAGGCGGCCATCTTTGCAGTGCGATATCTGTCAGACCTATAAGTAGGGGTTTTGCCTTCATGATTTTTCCAATCAGACTCCACAAGCTTCAAGCATCAAGTACTACAATTCCGCGAGAGGTCCATCCCAATCCTACCACACGATATGTCTGTCTATCTCATCACCGGCGTTTCACGAGGAATAGGAGTAGGCTCAGGTCGCGTGCCACAGTGATAAAACAAAGACTGACATACCAGTTCGCTTTCTTGGAAATTATCTCCGGCAACCCTTCGAACACTGTCATTGGCCTAGTCCGCAACGCATCAGAAACCAAGGCTAAGATCGCCTCGTGGAACAGATCCAACATCCATATTCTCGAAGCCAACCTTGATAATTATGACTCCTTGAAGGTCCTTCGTCAGCACCAACTCAGCACACAATACACTAATCTTCGTTCAGAAATCCGTTGAAGCCGTTGAAGCCATCACGCCCAGTCTCGACTACATCATCGCGAACGCCGGACTCGTATCCAGCTGGTCCGCCTTCGACCCTCTCAGCGTCCTCGGTCAAGATCCCACACGTCTTACCACCGACCTGACTGAGCTTTTCAGCACCAATGTCATCGGTCAAATCCACTTGATCAATCTCTACATGCCGCTCATCCTCAAGGGAAAAGTGAAGAAGATCATAGCCATAAGTACTGGCCTCGCGGACCTTGACATCACCTCCGGATACGGTTTACACGAAGCAGCTCCGTATTCAGCCAGCAAAGCAGCCCTGAACATGGTTATCGCAAAGTTTGATTCCGAGTGGCGAAAGCAGGGTGTGTTGTTGATGGGTGTGGCGCCTGGCGCGGTGGAGGTTGGACGGAGTGAGCAGAGTACGTGCAACCTTTTTTATGTCGTTTGCGGAAGCTGGCATGATCGAGGGTACTCATACTGATTGAATGACAGTGACGCCAGAAGAAATGGCAAAAGGCATGGCTTTCTTTGGGAAGTTCCAGCAGTACGCATCGGGATTTCAGGGCCCTACTACTCCAGAGGTTTCAGTTGACCTCATGCTCAAAGTGATTGAGAACGCGAGTATCGAGAAGGGCGATGGCGGCGCATTCGTATCACAATTCGGCAACAAGCAGTGGCTTTGAAGCTTCAGCCATTCTAAGCATACTGGTGGGATATATATGGATTGGTGTCGGATATAGACAGAATGCAGGCAAGACACCTTAGTCATTCCCTTCGCACAAGAATTGAATATTTACATTCGAAGTTTTCACCGTCTCGTCTTAGCTCTCGTACAAGCCATCATCTGACTTGCACAATCCGAACGAGTCAATCGCTATCTAAAGGCAAGTACCAGGAATGGTTGCGGTAGCATTCTTGACATAGCCCTTCAGGAAGCCTCCTCCAGCACACTGCACGCCCTTGAAGAATGCCTTGGAAACCGCATCCGCACCTGCAGGGTTGGTGTGCGTGTGATCCACAGGGAAAAAGGCATTCGTCTTCGCCGCTCCAATGCTCTTGAAGTAACTCGCCGTGTACGCACCATGATCGACATACATGGCGTTGCTTCCCAGTGCCTTGGCCACGTCCCGCGCATACCCGACGAACCTGCCGCCATCCGTGTAGGCAAATGTGCCGGTCTCCCATGGGTTGTTGGGTGTCTGGCTGGAGATGATAACTTTGGCGCCCTTGGCGATGATAGCCTTGCCGGCTTCGGTCAGGTACCATGAGAACGTGTGTACGGTCTCAGCGACGCCGTTGTATGTGGTTTGGCATGTTTCGGTTCCGACGCCAGGGCAGTTTGAGCGGCCGTTGTCGGTGGGCTTCAGCGAGCCGCCATCGTTGTGGCCGAACTCAATGACGACGATGTCGCCGGACTTGACGGTGTTGATGATCTCCGTGAAGCGGCCTTCGCGGGTGTAGGAGCGGGCACTGCGGCCTCCGATAGCTTTGTTGACGGAGGTTATGGAGAGTGAGTAGGGTGCGTAGAGTCCCCAGCCTAGAGTGTGTTTGTTAGACGACTGCATGGCAAAAATTATGTGTACAAGGACGACTAACCGACGGGGGATTTGCCATTGCCAGGCGCCATGGTTGAATCACCAGCAAGATAGAGCGTCGGCGCACGCTTCGAGAGCTCGCCGCTTGGTGCAGCGAAGGCCGTACCGGCGAGCGCCAGTAGCGAAGCAACTTGTGTGTACAACATCTTGACCTTGATATTCCGGCTCTTGTTTCCGAGTGACTGAAGTAATAATCCTTAGGACAAGCAATAACACTGAGGATCGAGAACCAAACAGAACGCGCCAACCCCTTCCTTATAAACCCTAAGCTCTCTTGTCCCTACCCTCTGGACGAATGGAAATCTCGGTCCATATTCTTAACTTAGTCCTACACCGCGGCGTGCAAGCTCCGTTCGCTAAAGGTAAGAAATTGAAAAGGGCAATATGATCTACATCATACTAATTAAGGTGCATGACTTAACCCCAGATATGGGATAACTCTTTGCGGGGCCAAGTGCCGCTAGAATGCCCTCGTGTTACGGCGCCGGTACTTTACGTGGAGCCGAAGCGTTGGCTTCGTGGGAATGAGATACTCCGGCGGGCCTTTTGAAACGTGCGGCGTATTTGGGGCCGAAGTCATGATCATGTGGAAGCAACATGTTGCACACGACGGCCTTTTGTATAAATTGGGGTTCGGACGGATGGACGGATGGCCTTCTGTGGGGATTGTATTGGCAAGTTGGAAAGTGATGTTTGTGGTGGTTGGCACAAGCATGTTGGCGATGGTTCGCCAATGTGGCTGCCAACATGTGGTGCGGGGCAATATTGGCCGAACGACAATTACCCAGCATCAAACTTGAAACAAAGCTAATATTGGCTGTTCTATTTGACCGCAGGTCTAGGTGCATCTTACGCGACAGGTCCGAGCTGTTTACTTTATCGGAAAAAGGACCGCATGTCGTGACTTGACTATAGCAGAGCGTGATTAACACGCCATCTGCCACGCATTGTCAAGCTAAAGGTGGCCTTTCATTACGGCTTATGCCTCAATGCTGTGAAAAGGAAGCTATGCTCAAAGTCAGAATATTCTAGAAGTAATTTCCAGACGTATGTGCATTCCAATCATTTCGGCCAACACTGACAAGTCCTTTCTTACGAGTCTTCATTTTCAACTTCCTTCCCATTCTCCAAGCGCTGCTCTTCTTGTCTCGCTCGTTCCTCCTCCTTCATCCTCTCCTTGACTTTCCTCGGCTTCTTCGCACTCACCGGTCCATCTGCACTTCGATCTTTCCACTTTCGCAATGTCAGCTCCAAGTCCATCGCATTTCCTGGGTAACGGGACGCGACTTCAGGGACGTACCATTCCACCATATCTATAAAAGGGGTACTCTTCTCTCAAGCCCTTGGCATCTTCGACACCGCCCGAGACCTTCTTCCAGCACGCACCTGGGCACACGAAATGCCATTTCTGTGATTCGTCGATTTGACACCGAATGAGAATGGGTCGTGGCGTGGAGCAGAGAGTGCAAGATTTGGGCATACTGAGCGCGAGACCTTTAGCTTCAGTGGTTGGGATACGTGCAACTAGATTGATGCTTGAGGTAAGTCACATGTTTGACTGTGATGAATTGATAACTCGATGCGGTGAGATGAGGAAGTTGTAACATTGAAATCGAATGGGAGTGATGATGTCATTGCGCTGTAGTAGTCCAGTAGCGACTTCTCTGCCACAGTACGGACAGCGTCAACAGTACACCAGTACTTCGGAAAAGCTCGAAGCAAATGGTATTTGGCCGAAGTTTTTCAAGCCATATCCCAAGCACAACCGTTTTGTACATCGTCATACCATCCGCGATCTTCTCAACCCATCTACCATTCGACGAAATCCTCAACACGCTATCCCATCAAGAGTTATCCATCACTTTTCTTAGTGTATGCATTGCTCCCCTTCCATACGCTACCGTTTCTTTTCCCACACCAGTTCCATCTCCCCAATTTTCTCCCCCGTCGTCAATTCATACACCAGATCCACACGTCCCCTCACAACCTCCACTCTGACAAACACATCCTTCACTCGTTTCTCTTCTTTCACATCTTCACAACTATTCACATTGGGATTTCTTCGCAATAGATATTCGTCACCATCTCCATCATCTTGAACCTCGCCATCGCCGTGGGTGTCGAAAGGTGTAAGCCCTTCTTCCCGCGCCATACACCGCGCACCCACCATTCCCGCCCCCCTTGAATCCCACACGCCTTCGCGCCGTCGGTATGAAAGCAGGAGTGCGATTGCGCGGCGGCGGGTGGTGGGGTCGCGACACCGGCAGGCAACGATGAAGAGTGGGACGATGGGGGAGAGTTCGAAGGAGGGCGAGAAGCGAGGTTGATGTTGTTGCTGCGTTGTAGCTGGTGGAGTACCTTGTAATGATGATGTTATGTGCGAGAACACGGATGTCGGCGTATACGGCATTGGTAAATGCGTAGCTGGTGTTGATTTAGGTGCAATGCGACGTGTCCGCGATGGTATTGATGTTGATGACGACGATGCTGAATCTCGAGCAGACGGCGTCGTGTGTATCCACGCCACGTGCGTGTTCAAAACCGGCATTCTCTCAGCAAGATCGACAATATCCTTAAACCTATCCAGGAACGCATCCCAAGCCATTTCCGTCGTCGTGCCCGCGCCAGATCCCATCACGATCCGAATCGTGAGCGCGCTCATTTTCAACAACGTATCTCCAGCACGTATCTTAGGATCATTCTGCTCAGCCGTGAGTAGATATCCTGCGAATCTCGAGTCCCATTGTTCGAAGGAGGAGGTCAGGGCGCTATGCGTCGCAAGCCATGTCGGATGCGAAGCAGCGCCTGGATGACGATCGATTACGCCTGCGAGCCAGAACATGCAGCGCATAAGGCGGACAAGGTCATCGCGCGCAGACTCATTGGTCGTGTACCCATCCGGAATTCGTGGACAGACTGGCGCAGTATCGAGACCGTAGATGTACACCGCTGCGTTGTCGGAGAAAGTCATAGCCTGGAGATCGAATCTGTACAGCACATTTGCTACAGCGCCTTCCTTCACTTCAGACCCATGTTGCTGGAGAATTCGTAGCCCGTTGCGCAAATGCATACTCGCGGTGTGATAATTCCCGACTAAGTTCTCATAGGATGTGAAAATTATACAGGCAATGAGGACCATTTCAAGACCGATTTTGCCCTCCTGATGAGCGGCGAGAAGTCGCTTGGAGTGCTGGACAGCGTGCATGTACTGCACAAAGGCAAAGTCATTACTATCTGTCGTGAAGACTGGGGTCGAGGTTTCATAGCGCTCGTGCATAGTACTGAGCGCCAGTATGCCGTGTTTAATGGCCGGCTCACTGTGACTTAATTGAAGGACTGTCCGGCTCCAGAGCTCAGAGTCGAAGAATTCAGTCCACATTGGAAGAGTCCGTGTTTGGAAGTACGCGAACGATCGATTTTCTTGCGGATTCGGACTCAGACTGCGGGAAGGGCTGCTTTGGAGTGTCAAGCCGGTTGTGATTTGCGGCACAACCAGAAAGGACGAGTTGCGGTATGAGGCTGCGGTAGCATGGTCGCCCCTCTTTACCTTGGACAGATGTGTATATCTAGATAACCATTAGGACTAACTGATCACAATGATTTGGTGTCACCTGAAGACTCACCCGTCGCATTTTCGTCCAGTCCTCGTACACCGCAAGCACGCCGGTTTAGTTTCATCGCACTTGACTTTTCGAATGCTTGGCGTTGTCAGCTATGGAATCACACACAGCTATTCGATCACTGAACTCACCGACAAGTCTCACATCCCGTCTTCACTCTCAGCTTATACTGCTTTTCTAGACTTCGAAGCTTGGTGTCGTCCATTGAGCGCTCGAGTTCTATGTACCGACATTGGTGCTCGCATCTGGCCTCCTATTGGAAAATTACCATGTCGCATTGACATTAACCACGCATTGCGTAGGCCCACTACATTTGCAGCCTGGGGCTGAGCACTGGAGATGAGCAAGGATCGTACTATGAGCTAGTGCTGACAGCGTTACCGCAAGCGCTAGCACGTCAAGTCAGCCTTGTCGTATCAAGCATCATACACGCACAGAAATTGCACACACCAGCAGATTGGGAATGTAATAGGCGGTGATCATATATCTATGTACGCCATGAAAGGCCTGAGTATAATGTCCAGTGGCTGTTCATTCGCGCCGACGCCAAAGTCAGAGAAGCAAGTCATGCAAGAGGCGCACTGCCGCGCATGCAAATGTGTAAACAAAGAGCTTCATGTCAACAGACAAGCCAAGCACCCGGTTGAGGGAAACGCCGCCGCGAGAGCCCAATAGGGGTCTTTATGCAATCGTCATGCAGAGTATGTAGGAAAGTAGTGGAGGGAAATAAGGTATCGAGCCTGCCGACATAGACGCAAAGAAATCGTCCACCACGGAGGCAACGCGCAGGGGAACTTCGACTGGCTGATCATGCCATTTCAACCAGGTCGTCTGAAAGCCTCAACATTCAAGCTCGGAGTCTCCACCTGTCGATTAAAAGGAACGCCTTCGTTCTTCCTTCGATCGAAGAAATTTTGGCACTCATGGCTGACGAACGTCCACTCAGCAAGTGCACGACCGGCGTAGCGGCTCGACGTCGCCGTTGTGCCCGTTGGCTGTACAGCAGTGACTGCATCGATGTTGATGCCCTTCTGCTGGAGCAGGATTTGAGCAGGAAGCGGGAGTCGAGGTGGTTGTAGTCGCATGTTCTGGTATGTACCAAAGCGCTTATCGACCCATTCGAGAGAAAAGCGGAAGCTGTAAGAGCGGTGAGTCATTGCCGCGGGAGCCGGCGTTTCGGCGACGGTCGCCTTCTCCACTGGCTCGGGAGATGTCTTTGCCACAGACACCTTGCTTGTGTTCTCCTTCTCCTTTGCGGTTGGCGCGGGAGATTTTGATTTCGCAGATTGCTTCGAACTGCCCCCAAACACGCTCTTGAGTATGTTCCATTTGCCTTTGCCGGTGTCTTCGTCTGGGAAATCCTGAGAGTCTGTTGACATGGAAGAGGCTGGTCGAGTCTCCGGCTCAGGTGCGATGGGATTGGTGGGCGAGGGCTTGCGTTGGTGGGTGTTTTGGACGACTCCATCAAACGAGAGAAAGGGGCCGTTGTTGGCTACTACAGGATTATCATTACGTATGATGAGAAAACGTCGGCCCGGTGCCGGATTACAAGCTGTCGTTGACGGGGCGACGTTGTTGTTGTTCTCCGCATGTTCGTGAAGCCAGAGATAATGAGACCACACAGATCGCAGGCGATCACTTAGCGCTTGTTTGATTTTGCTGCTTACTGTTAGCGGTATGATAGATATGATAGATATTTGACCGTACATTTCAACATCAGTGTCCTCGCCATCGAACCGTGCTACACGCCAGCACAACAACCGCATGAAGTAGGACCGCACCATCGGACACCAATGATTGAATCTGCTCTCGAAGAACGCTGGTTCCAGAATGAAATCCAGACACAAGCTGGCTTTCCGCTGCTCATCGAGAACCAAGGTTGACCAAACGCTGTACAGGAACGAGTACAACTTGATCTCAGTTGCGGTGTTGTGACTTTCCGTCATCATCCTGCAGACGGAAAGCCAGAAAGGCCAGTTCAGGACAGAGTGGTGTTCACTGTCGGTTTGCTCGTATCGCACCAAAATGGCGAAGGCCTCTTCAAGAAAGTCACACAAGGTATAGCAAGCATTACTCTCGTATATGGAGATCTTGCGCGCTTGCGCTTGCAATAGGCGAGCAATACTTTCAGCAAACATTCGTCTAGCGGTGTGGAGATGTGTGTTGCGCTCAGAGAGAAAATCGCGTATGAGCATTATGAGACGGTTTTCTTGCATCTGGCGAGTAGCGTTCGCAGGCGGTAGTGCGAGAGCTGAAGCTGAAGCATCTGGTTCGAGGACATCATCAAATGTAATTGGTGCTGCTGCAGACGAGGGCTCTTCGGGCTGCTGAGGGGCTGCGTGTCTGTTGATCGTAGCGTCGAGATTTACTAAAACCTGGGCATGCACCAATATTAGCCCGGGAACGCAGACGCGCTCCGCATTGCTGGGTTCGATAGGCAAGAAGTCGGTCACAAGGATGTGATAGTGCTTGACAAAGACGTAGAAGAGATCGCTCTCAGAGCCTGCCCAGCGCTTCAACCAAAGGCCGTACCAGTCGAGGTTTGCGGTTCCCAGAGGTGGTGAGGCTGGCTTGCGAAGTGTGCGCACAAGTTTCGCGAGCGACTCAAACTTCAGTGAGTGCAGCATTGGGGGAAAGGAGGCCACGACGCGCTCGGAGATGGTGTCCAGTCTGTCAAGCTTCGAAACCCCAGATTCCGCAAGAACACGCTTCATCATATCCATAGAGGGGCTCCACAGCCTGACCAGCACATCGGCAAGCCCAGGGCAAAAACAAAACGCGTATGCACATGTCTTGCCGCAGAAAGTGACCAGACTGGCTGCAGCATTCCGCAGAGACATCTTCTCGACAACGAAGGACATCTGGGATAGCAAGTTCTGTGTGAAGATGTTCCGCACGTTGTGGTACACAGACTCAGCCAGAAAATCGGACGAGTTTGAAGCGTTCGAGGCAATGGTTGTCGTGGAAGATGTTTCGACACGATCGGCAAGCGCACAAAAGGGCGAGGGTGAGAGTCTCCATTCGGGCCGTTCCATGAGCCCAGCGATGGCATCAAGGATGGCCGGGCGGTCTGTGCCGGATATCGACTGATTGTTTCGGCCTGCAACGAGCTCCAGGAGTCCCGTCCACCACCCATTGAGAATGTTGGCACGTCTATCCAGGTCTTCTGGTCGGAGCTTGTGGTTCGAGGGATGCGAGGCATATTTACGAAGGAATGGGAGGAGCGATGAGCGGAGTACGTTGGCTTTCAGTGCCATGGACTTCGACTGGAACCTGTATCGTGTCAATGTTGATCAGATGGAGTGCGACTTGTTACTTACTTGCGAAGATCTGCATCGAGCGTCCGGAACTCGGTCCAGAGCTCATCCTTCTTGCGGGGCTCCGTCTTTACGCCTTTGAAATTCTCGTGGGAGGTGTTGCGCGGAAGTGGTGGCACGTTGGTCGGGCTGATCGGGGAGTGCAGCTGCGGGTTCAGCGGCAGCTGATCGGTGGAAAACGACTTGGGGACTGCAGGAACGGGCGGTACATGAGCTTTTGTGTTGAGAAATCCGCTCAGGCGTTTGTTCTTTTTGCTGAGGGGTACTGGCTGGGGCAGCTCCGGGGTAGTGTCCCTTGCCTCGGACTCGTCAGGAATGCTGACCGCGTTCGTCGGCGTCTTTCGCTTGCTCGCTTCCATGCTCTTCTTCGCGCCGTCCTCCTTCTCCGCAATCTTCCCGCGCGTTGGCGATGACGACGACCGCTGTTGCTGCTGCTCCTGCGCAACAATGTACGATTTCCTCCGCAACTTTGTGAGCGAGCGCGCTGGGGAGCTGCTCGGCGAGTCTGCCTGCTTGACCGTCTCTTTGCGACCGCGCTCGGCCTTGCGACCAGGCTTGGGCTCGGTGGATGGCTCTCTGCTCCTGCTGGAGAAGGGGAAGTATCTCGACGACCGGCGCGAGTTGTTGGCGGGCCGTAGCTGGGGCATCTGCACCGCATCTAGCTCTGGCGACTCTTCCGAAGAGGGGCTCGACCCGCCCGAGCTGTCGGATGTCCTGCCCACATGCTGACTGTTCTGCAAGTCCTCCTCGGTGATGGTGCCCTTCAATTCTACCACTGGGGGTGGGTCCAAGTCCTTCAAGCTGGGAATGTAGGTGTACGAGGCCGCCTTCTGCAGCTGCGCAGCATCTTTGCCTCGCGAAGGCGGTGGGCCGACTTCGGAAATGGCTCGACTGCGGCCTCGAAAAGCGTTGGAGAAGGCGTTGTGCCCGCGCTCAGCAGGGGCAACGGCGACGGGCATGGCGAGGTTTGGTACCTGAGGCAGTCGGTCTGCGGTGAATTGCCCACGACCAATCTCTCGACGTGCTGGAGCAGCGCCTCACGGGTTCATGGCGGTAAGGGGACGGGGGAGCGGAGTCGTCAGGCGGGCTGTTGCGTGCAGGCTGTGCAGAATAGTCTTCGAGCTGTTTGATCCCGATGCTAAGACGTCACACTGTGGCTGAGGGCCGGAACGAGCGGATTGGTTGGTCGACGACCTGTTGGCGGTGAAAGCGAAGGTGGGCAGAGTGCGAGAGGTGCTGTAGCGACGGGAGGAGGTTGAGAGTCTCAGTTCACGTTCAGGCTGACAGGTACTGGGGGCAGAGCATGGCATATTACTTGGACGCCTGCAGGACTTGTGGATGATGAAGGCTAGCAGGGATCAGCAAGTGCCATCCAGTGCACCTCCGATGGCACGCTCCGCCGCCAGCTGAAGACGCCCCACGCACATCTATGGCTGACCACGAACACTATATGGCGCTGTAGAACACCCGACTCGTTCTGGAACCCGTGAATCCGACTTCGTAAACTTTTTGGCGTGCCCCTTCACACACGGCTTGCCCAGCACAAAGTTACATCACTGGACGCTATGTCCCATCGGGTGTGGACAGGCGGCTGCAGATCGCTAGCCGGAGTGATTTTCCATGTTTAAAGATAGATTAAAAACGGGCATCCTGAGAGGCTCGCGAATCGCCTGCACTTCGCCTTGCCTGCCGATTCCATATTCTTGGTGGCTCACGCCTGCCAGCGTGCGCTCATCATGTGCTGTTTCACTGAGAGCGTGTGCTCCAGTGTGTCAGGGTTATGCAGATCAGCCTGACGCCATTCGGGATGCTGCAGCACAATCTGTGGCTCGTGCAAATGCCTCAGTGGACAGGCCTGGTCGTTCTCGCGTCGCGAACACTGCAATTTCCTGCTGGTACCTGGTCCATATTTGCGACTCCTAACCGTGTCATGTGAGCGAGATGACGTTTGTTATCGCGGGTGTGCTTACCGCTTGAATGCCGATTCCGAGCGGCCATTTGCCATGGCAAGGCGCAAATTTGTAGCCAAGTGGACTCTCAACGACAATGTCAAGACGCGCTAGGTATCCGGCCTGCAGCACCAGCCGAGCTCCGCTCTCAGCCTCGTCTACAGCCTCCTGCAAGGCCCAATGAGGGGCGTCTTGCTGCATGGTCGGCTCGTGCGATTGGTTTCAGAGCTACGCGGACAGTGTCTTCGTCCGACCTTTGCGCTGCGGCCTTACACATTGCAGAGTTGCAGAACGTGGTGGCGATGTTGCCAGCTGAGTCGAGCTGATCACGCCAAATATTGGCGGCAAACCTCAATCCGGAGTATCCAGTGGTGAATTGCTGATCGTAATGCAGCAATCTTGTCGTGCATTGCATACCGACCAGTGCATTTTCTGTCGGTATGCAGCCGCCAGCACAGTTTATGTATGTCTGCAGCGAAGAAGGACCGCTGTTATCGATACTAAGCGCACTGCTTGCGTCTGCATACAATCACGCAGTTTCGCAGCCTGTTTTAAACTCTACATGAAATTGACAGTGTTGTATTTAGAACATGCAATGTGCACATAAATTGTAGTCATCATTAGGGGCATAGAAGACTCGCATTTTCGACAATGTTCACATTCAGGTCCAGCCGTGATAATTTCGCGTGCAGGATTTGCCTTGTTAATACATATTATCTCGGCGGTTAGTTCTGCGCGAGCTCGAGCTTCATACGTTAAATAAGGTCACGTGATATGGTAGATACATCCCGATCCGTCGGTGGGCTCAGCTGTCTATTGCCGTTCAATATTGACACAATCGCTAGTATTTTGATACAATGTCTCGTCCAGCGCGCTTAGCCTAGTGAGCGGCAGGTGTACCCTCGTCCTCCTCCTCGAACCAGTCCTCCTCCGGAGCCACAACACCATCTTCTCCCGTTGCGCCCTCTACATCGACTGCCTGAGTCTCGTATGACTTGAGCTCGCTCGCAATGTCGGACTCCTCGGGAGATGTGGGGGTCGGTGGAACGGTGAACGTCTGGACGGAACCCTCGGCGTCGTTGGCCTTGACTGGCGGGACCTTGTAGGCCTTGAGCTCGCGGAGGTAGAGGTCCTGCACCAGGTCGGCTGAGGAACCAATTGGGTCAGTACTGTCGGATTGCGCGCCATTGGGATGAATCACCTGAGCGAACGGCCGTGGGAGTGATGAAGGTGCGGCGGGCCGCGAAGACAGGTTGTTGCCGGGCAACGCGTGCGAGCGCCTGGCGCTGTGCTGGGTCAGCGAGTAGCTCCAGAGGTGCAATGGGGCAGCCGTACCGAGGCCCTGATGGATTGCGCGATCATTGTGTTGGTGGTGACGGGGTGGGAGCTGTCAATGGTAGCTTCGGGGTGATGCTGGTGATTTTCCAGAGAGCCGACGATGAGCCGCGTCCGAACGCGGTAAGGTGTGACCATGGCTGGGCACAGTCACGTGCCGTCCTCTGATTGGTGCCCCGGAAAACTGTCAGCCTGGAGTCCTTTATCGCCATTGTCGTCACAAAGGGCCTTGTGTCTCACAACGTCTCTCCTCCACCACACACTCGCTCCCTGCGCATATCAACGGCGCAGTCTTCCAGGTGCTGGACGTCCACTCATTTTAGCATACACACAGATATCGTACAAATCAACCCCCATTCAAACCGTGACCTCATATAGCAAGCCGCCATGTCATACGCGCCAGATGGCCGCCTACTCTCGCCCGGCGAGGTGTATGAAGCACCCAGCCTCACCAGAGAGGAGGAGGAGTGGCGCGAAGACCTCAACGTTACCATGATGTGCCCCGACTGCCGCGAAATGCCTCCTAATCTCGTCGAAGAGTTCAGCAGCGGTGACACTGTCTGCGCCTCCTGTGGCCGCGTCCTGGGCGAGAGGGCTATCGACACCCGGTCAGAGTGGCGTACCTTCTCCAACGACGACCAGGGCAACGACGATCCCTCGCGTATCGGTGACGCCGCCAATCCTCTGCTCCACGGCTCGCAGCTGGCGACTGAGATCGGCTTTGGCGACGGCGGCCTGCGAGTACGAGAGCTGTCGCGCGCCCACAACAAGTCCAACCATGACAAGGCCAACAAGTCGCTGCAGTCTGCATACACCCAGATTGCGACGCTGTGCGATTCCCAGAACATTAGCAAGCCCACGGCGGAGACAGCTAAGCTGCTCTTTCGTGTGACGGATGACGCGAAACTGTTCAAGGGCAAGTCTCAGGACGCCATTATCGCAGGGTGCATCTTCATCGCGTGCCGTAACCATGGCCAGCAGCGTAGTTTCCGTGAGATCTTCAAGATGACGAACGTGTCCAAGAAGGAGGTGGGTCGTACCTTCAAAGCCCTCGAGAGTTTCCTGCAGAAAAATCAGAAGCTTACCGGCGGTGCCAAAACCGCCGCCAACGGTGCAGTCCTCGATACGAGCAACTTCCAGACTGGCGGCAGCACGAGCGCCGAGAACCTCATGCCTCGCGCGTGTACCAAGCTGGGTCTCGAGACATACATCCAGCTTGTCGCCGAAGAATGTGCGCGCGTCGTCACCGAACAGGGCGTCGCTGCAGGCCGTTCTCCACTGTCCATCGCTGGTGCCTGCCTCTACCTCGTATCCCACCTCATGGGCCATCCCAAGACCCCGAAAGAGATCGGCCAAGCGGTCGAAGTCAGCGACGGAACGATCCGAACGGCCTACAAGCTTATGCACGCACAGGCAGATAAGATCATACAACAGGACTGGATCCGTCGAGGCGGTGATCGCTCAAAGTTGCCTGCGGCATAGTGTGGTCGCAGCGGACTCAGCTGTATACACGAGGATGGAACATCATGTCACGGTTCTCGGAGCAAGCAACAGGCACTGATTCGTCCTTCCGTCATTGAGGTTTCTTGATTTGGCAAGCATGGGCGGAGTTTCTGGATCATTTGCATCGTTCAGAATGAAACTGCACAGGTACAAAATTGAGGATAGGCTGCTTCACGTCTCATATACCCTTTCTAGATAGGCGTAAGAATCAAATGTCACGGCGTTTGGGGATTTTTTTCGCACTGTTTTGTTGTGATCATAGCGTGATTCAGACTTGGGGCATTTGTGAGGCAAGATGCCTTGGTTGTTCCGGACGACAGTGAGTTCCTGCTGCGGATGGTGCTGCTGCGTCGGGTGATGTCGATTACCACTAGACCCAGTGTTTGGATCTCGACCTTTCCAAGAACAACTATTCAAAGTAGGGGTCGCAACATTGCTTCAACCACCTGCTGAACTCGCCACACCATCTCGATGGTAGGGCTTAAGGTCTCGCCGAGTCCTTTCATCATGCCACCTGATTTGTACGCAAAGCGCGTAGCCTATAACTCCCATTTAACACTGCATTTTACACATTCACCAGTGAAATTATTCAACGCTCTCAACAATTGCAGAGCATCTCGAGTTCGGGAAGGAACCGAACCGTAGGACGGATCGCCCCGCATCCCGGTGCAATATCCGGCGCTGACTACTGCAGGGGAAACCATACTTCTAGCACAAAAAGTGTGGTTGTGTAAACAAATGCTAAACTTTGAATGGTTTGATGTAAACAACGCATCTCAACTTGGAGATGGGTGGTGGCATCATCGTCAACGGCGGGTCCCCAGGCCGAGAGATGCTTCCACCGGTCCAGGTTCATCATAGTCAAAATATGGTTGTAACATTCAATATGGTGACATAGTTGATGATCCGCAATCACAGGTTGCAGTCTGTTGAGGAGCCATCGATTACGACGATGTATGACCGGACCAACAACGAGAACGAAGGCAAGGGTACGTAAGATGGTCTGACATGCCGACACTCACGAGAGGGTGGTTGAGCCCTGCTTGTCAAAATGTCAAATCAACACTGTGTTAAGATGATATGATAGATTATTCATCGAAGAACGTTTTGAATTTCCTTCGTGAATCTCACGTCCTGGTATACGCTTGAGAATACTACGACGAACATTATCCGGGGCACTACTACTGCTTTGAGACCAACTGGAACTAGAATGATCCACTGGAACGTAACCTTTGAGTAGCTCGGTTCTTGTCTCCGTATGCTTCGCGTTCTAGCAAAGGATCTACATCGGGATTGCAAGAGAGGTCATGACGACTTACATGCACTACTACACTACAATGCCGCTGGCTGCGTCATTGCCTCGTTGCTATGGAGCTAGGAAAGAACTACTGAGTGGCATCCGTCGAAGTCGAGAGCATATGAACGTCTCTTCCTCCCCTCCCACTGTCCTTCTCCATTTGATCCCACTATTTGTTGTTTGTCCTTCCCACCTCTCTCAACCTTTGCTTTGGGTGTCTTCGCCCTTCCTTTCTTTTGAATAGTGGTTACAGTACGCTCCATCGTCAACAAACGAGCCTACATTTTGCCAACAACCCTATCCTCACCACTCTCTTCGACACTGGAACGTCTCACATCCTTCACTTCGCCCGACAAGGCCGAATACGCTTTTTGACATCTCAAGAGCCTATATAATCTTAAAAGCCTTGTCTGCAGACGTCTCCACCACGGAAGTGCCACTGCCACTTCACTTCGCCTCCACTCGAAGGTCAATACGCTCTCCCTCTTGAGACCAGAGCCTATCTGCCTTGAACAACCACCCTCACACTCTCAGTTTTGATCCCAGAGAGCGCTTTATCTTTATTCACTGCTGTATTACAGTTTGTCTTTCATTCTTTGGTATTCAATCATGCTTTCATTCGTCTTCGCGCCTTTTGTTTTTGTTCTTTTGGGATTCCCCCAGCCATCGACGGCCGAAAACACCGTTACGTTCAATAACAAATGTCCTTATGACGTCTTCTACTGGACTGTTCCGCCGGGAGGCCGAGTCGCGTAAGTACCCTAACCCCTCTTTCTATTTCAGTTCCTTGCTAACAATCCCTCACAAGTCCCGGCATGATAGACTCCGAGTGGACGATGGTGCCAGCTCTGGGCAGCCACACCTACCCGATGCCTAACGGCGTAGCTCTCGGTGGCGGATCTGCCATGAAAATCCGCGACCTCCCCAGGTACCAGGTCAAGCCGGCTGGCATCATACAGTTCGAGCACAACGTCGAGACGGCCAAAATCTGGTACGATCTGAGCGTCATCGACTGCAATGCAGCAGTTGGTCCCGAGGATCCCTCGTTCTGCCCTCTGATTGGGGGTGGAGTCAAGATGTTCGTCCACAACCAAGGTGAGGGCGAAGACTGCCAGACTGCTACCTGCAATCCCGATGGGACATGCGAGCGGGTTTACTTCAACCATGGTCACTGGTTGAATGAGCCGTCGTTGTCTTGCCGTTCTGGAGCGGATATCACCATTGAGTTTTGCAGGGATCGGGTGGGACCGAGAACAAAAGGTATTCCGGAGATCGATGGAGATCCCCCTCCAGTTGGTCCGTTGTATCCTATCGTTTTTTCTCCTGGTCCTTCGTATCCAGATGCTTCTCCCGTTCCTCCCTCTTCTGTGGTTCCGTCTCCTAAGCCAACGCCATCGGGACCTCTTGTTCTCTCCACGGATGGTACATGTGGCGGTACAACCGGCTTCAAATGTAAAGGCAGTATCTACGGTAACTGTTGTTCGAAATGGGGGTACGCAGCCTCGGTGCCACTCCACATTCAACCCAGGCTGAAGTCAATATAGATTCTGCGGCAACTCTCCTGAGCACTGCGACGAAGGCTGTGAACCCAGCTTTGGTTTCTGCTCATCCTCCGAGTCCTTGTCTCCGCCATCCGCGCCCTCGGGCTTCAAGACGAGCATCATCAAGGAGTATGGACCTAAATCTTCGTCTTCGATCTTCACTACTAGCGCCATCGTGACAAGTACTTCTAGTCGTGAAGATCTCAAGTTAACTTCGTCGTCAATCCCAACGACTGCCACGAGGACTCAGGCAACTACTAGCACGTATACTGCTCACAAGACATCTTTCCCGGCCGCGAGCACTCAGCCTCCCTCAACCTCCTCGACTCCACTACCTTCTTCCTACTATCTTCCCGTCGGAAAGCCATCCCCTGAATCTCCGGAGCCAATCGATAACTACTCGTCTCCGCCATCGCACTCTGCGGCTCCTCCGCCAAAGCCAGTAGTCAAAATCTCGCCCAATGGTCTTTGTGGAATCACTACTGGGTACGTATCTAGCCTAATTATACTTCTTTCACATGATATCCCCATCCGAGATGCTGACACTGAAACAGCTTCACATGCGGCGGCTCCAATTTCGGTAATTGCTGCTCAGAGTACAATTACTGCGGCAACACGCCTGCGTACTGTAGCAGTGGTTGTCAGTCTGAATTCGGAGACTGCGATGATGCTGATGAGGATCTGGAGAAACCGATTGCCGCGGACGAGCCCGGGTCTGAGGAAGTCGAAAGCGTGGAAGTAGCCCCACATCTAGAACAGCCTGAGCGCCAGGACGAGAAGCATGAAGGTGCTGAGCCTGGTTACGATGCTCAGCCGCCGGTGAAGAGACGCGAGTCCCGTGCCGAAAGATTCGCTGCATTCATCCAGCAGGCAGCGCACATTGAGTCAGATTTTCGTTCTGGGCTCGACTCCGAGGCTGAGATTCGAGAGTTTGATTCAGAGTCTTAGCTATAGGTTCTCGCTGAGAGGGCAGTAGAATAATGGCTCTTTCCGGCTAGGTTAGGGCTTTCGAATTTGAATCTCACGTAGTACCTTTAGGATTAATTTGCATCAGTACATTTTGTAGGTAGAGATATAGGGTAGCGGCGTTATATGGTGGAATGAATCAATTCATCTCATTAAATGATTGAGACTCGTTGGCCTTATACGTCATAATGTGTGTATTCATTTAAAGGGGGTTGTCTAATGCTGTCAGTAGGTGAGAAAAGTTGTAAGTTCGCCTAGCTTCAGTGTTGGTAGCGTGCTGACTTGCGCGCTATCAAAGCTATTTGAGTGTATCGATGTGCTACTAATGTTGCTTCACTGGTTGCTTGCTGATGACGTGTGCAACAATCTTTTTAGTACTTTCTTTTAGGATGCTTGTTTTAGTACGACGTCAGTCGAGTTACTATGATCATTAGTAGTTGCTCGTGATTAAGTTTTTCCGAGATTGTTTCAAGTCGCTTGCCGATCGATTTGAGCCACTTGAGGGATTGGGTGCATGCTTGTTCGTGTTTATGGAGTGAAAACCTCGAGGATTTCTGCTTGCCTCGTACCCGCACATCATGGCAGCAAGCAGTCCTCGCGCGTATATAATGAGGCACAATATTATGGCTCTTGCGGATATAGTAATCATACTCTTCTCGCACTATGCGCCCCCTTGGGATATCCTTAGGGATCTATCAATTCCCTCTGATACTCCTCCCTTCTCATCGAATTCCCATACCAATCTCCAGCTCTTATCCTTTTCCACCAAGTAAACCTTTTGTCACTCCTTCGTTTCTCTCTCGTCCCCGATTTGGCCACCCGGCAAACGCATTCTCCTCGCTCACCACGCTTTTCACGCTTTTTCACCTAGCAATCTGGGGTGAGAGCAGGATGGAAACGGAAAAGTCTCGCTTCGTGCCGTGCAAACGCACCAGTCGTGGCTATATACCAGAACCGAATCTGAATTTGTATTGTATACTTGAAAAGCGGATCGATTCGAGAACTTGACTGCATAAGCGCACGGCAAGACGAGTAATCGACAAGCACTTTGTATACCGAATAGCTTCTTCAACAACCCCTTTCCCAACTCCTACGCCAGTACAATCAATTATATCGACCAGTATCAAGATGTCAGCTATTCAACCTCCACCTCCTCCTCCCGGCGGCAGCGGTGGTCCAGGCAAAGGTCCTAGCCATAATTCCCCACCATCGAACAAGTAAGCATATCCATAGATCTTACTCTTCCCGAGGACATTTTCTAACGATAATCTCAGGTTCACCCCTCGCCGCAAAGCCCGCCTGGTACGTGGTGACGGCAAGTCGGCCCAAACCGCGTGGTGGACAGACTCTCTCTGGGTCCAAGTGAACCAAAAGCAGTTCATGGTCCATCGTCGCACTAACGCACTACCAAATCGCTGGGTGCGCACCACTGAGGGCGAGGCACGCTATGATGCCGAGATGGGCTTCACAGTCTGGGAGCTCGGCGCGGGTACTGCGCGGCGCGTGAACCTTGTTGAAGGCAGTCGCTTGGAACCGTTCCAGTGGCAGATTGCGGAGGTTCAGGAAGAAGAGCGCTCAAGGGTGGCGAGACACGAGCTTCTGCCTGGCGAGGAGAACATTTTCGACGGTGAGTCGGTTTTTGTTGGAAAATTTAGATTCGAAAATGATTGGTGTAGATGTCGAAGAGGAATACATTGGCCAAGACTCCTCGCCTTTCGACTCACCTTTCGTCAGCAAGAGTAAGTCCAGGATTCTCCTCCAGAAATACACCCCCTTCCAGACAGCTAATTCTTGACAGCATCATCACCGAGCCCTGGGTTCGCTGGAGATCCTCAGACTCTGTCTCGTCGAGGTAACGACCAGAAGTCGTCCCCACCGAACCCTAGCTCTAGCATCGGTGGACGTGGCTTTGGATCCTACCCGGGTCGTAACGTGGGTTCGTCTCCTCGTCAAGGCCCCAGCTCGCCCATGTCGCCTTCGGCCGGTAAGGGTCGTAGCAGCGGTGGACCAAAATCTCCTACCCAGGGCGGGTAAGAAATGAAAGTACGTGTTGAGATCTTTGTGGAGTCTTGGAACTCGTTGATGGGTGAGCCAAGTCCTTTGGTTGGCTCAAAAACAGCTTTCGTATTTTGCGAGCAAGCAAATATACCCATAGATCCCAAAAATAGACGATCGAACCAAGACTTAAACAGGTTGAAACTTTCGAGTGCTGAAATTGAAATGATGAGACCATGGATAAGTGCGAGGGTGGGGGATTTGACGAACCCACAAAGGCGAGCATCAAGTCTTAAATGTTTCGAGTGCCTGAAGGTCATAATATGGTGTCTCGTAGTGCGTGGCCAGCCAAAAATCCAATAAATCGCTCCTAGGTGGCTCAAGGATATGTCGTCTCGGTGACACGATCTTTCATCTCGCGTAGCCAACACTATTATGCGTAGGTCATCATCCAAAACGGCAGCAATCCCGCATGGCAATCTCGCTATCCGGGAGGAATTCCCATATTCGCTTCGTCGAATTGGGTTCCAAGCAGCAAACAGTTCTGCGTTGCGAGCCTCCTATTCGACAAAACTGTGCTAACGAAACCCTAAAAACAGCGTTGCCAACCGCGTCAATGCTATCGACACTAATACCTAGCAGCAGTGGCCTCGAACCACTAGCTAGGATCTCCCGAACTTTCCATTGCGTTCCCGCCACCTGGTCATAAACTCGGTGAACATAGATTCGCTCAGAACCGGAAGTCGAGATACCCGGTTGAGGTTCATGAATATTGCCCTTGACGTGCGTGCAATCAAGGCAATAAATGAATCCGGGATCATCTAGTGCAGCCCGTTCCTTGATAGCGTTTCCGTGCATTTGGGAGAAATGTCTGCAACTGCCCTCTATGTGTATTGGCGATACGCGCAAACTAAACGTGGCGCAAAGACATCTCGAGTAAAGACCCAACGCTTTGAAGATCAATTTGATACTCGCTGCTTTGCAAATACACGTCAGGCCCAGTCTTTCGCTTAATGTCTTTGCGAGCGCGATGGGAGGGGAGTTATAATCGACCGCGATATCAGCCACATCGCAAGAAATCGACAAGAGGGAGTATATCTTATCCCTCGGGTCAAGACAGTCCTTACTGATGAAATCGGCCAAATTTTGCATCAGCTTGCGACCTTGCCTGCGTAGGGTCCGGTGGTGGTCCCGTCTGTATATCATCTGTTGCGCCCAATTGGACATATTCAAATCACCGGCGGCAACGCTGTCCAAGACCGTCGCAAGAGTGGTGTCAGGACACAATGCCTCGTCGTCGGCCAGGTAGCAGATGTGTTGTGCGAGAATGGTTTCTTGTGTTATCCATGCTCTATGCCAATAGTCGTCGTGGCAGAGATCTCTCAGTCCATCGATGAACTCTTGATTGTAACTGATTTCCAGGTAGTCCTTGAACAGCATTTCTACACGTGGGAACCAATGACGCAATTTCTGATCTTTTCCCAACCAGGCTATAACATGGTCCGCGTTCGAGTATATCATACCCATCCGCTGTACCTGATGACTTTTTTCTATCAGGTTCAGCTGATCAATGCACAAAGCATCAACCCATAACGACTGAACAGCCTCCTCGAAATCTAGCTCGGTTCTAGATATGCCGATGTTGTTCTCTCTAGCCTGACGCTGGCTCGCAATCTCGAGGAATTTCACCAAGTTGTGACGCACCCAAAAAGTTTTCCCATTAATCAGAATCATTCGCTTCCGCAACGGGTCTTCGGGGCCCCACACGTATGACAAACAAGTATACACAGCTGTAGTTGTGTCGTGCCGAAGCCTGCATTGTATGATGCTATTCGGGTCGTTCGGATCAGCGGGTAAAACTTCAAGCAAGCGGATCGAGTTATTCTGAAGATCGATAGGCGCGTGCGTGAAGGCTTGCTCTAGACTTTCAACGGAAGGTTGAGAAAGACTCTTTGGGTAAGTCTGGGGCGCGCTTGGTGTAATAGGCCTCGACCCCGGGATTCGTGCTTTGGGCAGCACTCGCGACCTTGCGGCTCGACGCGCGAATGTGGGTTTGGGATGTGCAAGAGACATGATACTTCGCTCATTTAAGTAAGAGCTTCGAGTGAGAGTATACTGGAATGCGAGAAGAGGTTAAGAGCAGAAGACGCTGCAAATTCGCAATGTGTGCTGACTTGTGGCTGGTGGCGGGGTGCATGCAGTGCTTCAGTCATCATTGTTGCTTAGGGCACCTGTGTATCTATCACTACGCAAAGCCTTATCGAGAAGTACATTTGTGCAACTCGATCTAAATAAGCTTAGTAGCATTTGTGTATAACATGAATAATGTTTAGTAAAGGTGAAGGCAAGTAAGAAAATGTCGCTTACAAACAGTTTGAGACACATATAAAGTTCTTCAATAAGATTCGACTACAAAATCTGAGACCAGAGTCGGACGCCATCATGTTGCTTACCACATCATAGATTTTTGGTCTCAGCCTGCTCGCTGAGATCAAACAATAGCTCTAAGGTAAGAAGTCCCATTTAGCCGCCATCTTGTCACGCTCAGCACATTGTGCCTGTGCATACCGGCCATTCATCCGACCCAGGTGGACAAAGCGCAACAATGCAACATGGAATACAGCCTTACCAAGACCGTAGATGTTCTGGACCACAATACCACGAGAGACTTCATAGGTTTCGCGCTTCGCGATCGAAAAGATCCGCCAATTGTTTCGTTCCTTTTGTTCGCGTGATCGGACCACGCAAATATGGAAGTCGTCGAACTTCGCGATGTTCGCACAGTGAAGACAATATATGAACGCCATACCCCCTTTTATGCTGTCTTCTGCTATGCTTGAATTGATTGGAGTATTGCAGCGAGAACACTTTCCGTCATGTATTCGGATCGGGGATGCCATGAGGCGAAATATTGCTTGGTCGTCCCATTCATCGACACCCACTGCTCGGAACAATGACTCCACACTCTCTGCTTTGCACGGGCAGAGGTGACCCAGCCTGCTGCATGTTCTCTTGGCGAGGGCGATCGGGGATATATTGTAGTCGACTTCCACATTGGAACTGTCGTGTGAGATGGATAGAAGAGAGTATATCTTGTCGCGTTGATCGAAGCATTCCTTATCGCTGAAGCGGGCAATGTTCTGAATCAGACTGCGAGTACTTACGTAGTCTCTGGGCTTGGGGAACATGTCGATCACTTCGCGAGGGGTTGACATAGATTGTAAATGAGCGCGCGCCAGATCGTGCAGTTCACTGATGCTGTTGGGGCACTCTCCAGATTTGTGCAATAACCTATACTGCATCTGACGTTTCCACAAAAGTATGTCGGCGTTTGAGTGCGGTGTGACGTACAGCGAATTCCCGAAAGCGGTCTCGTGGTGTAGGCCTTGGACATCAGCCAGATAGCAGAGGTCTCGAGCGAGTGTAATTTCTTGAGTGACCCAAGCTCTTCGCCAATAGACGTTACTGCACAAATCAGTCAAAAGATCTCCCTGAACTGTTTCAAATTCTGCCATTCTTGCGAACCCTTGATGGAGGTCCTCATTCTTTCCCAACCACGAAACAACACATTGCGCGTTGGCGTAGATTTGGCCCATTCGCTGTACTTGATAGTTCTTCTCCCGCATATTTTCCTGATCGATACATAAGGCGTCGACCCATAGTGACTGAAAGGATAAGTCAAAGTTGACGTTGTCCTTGTTGACGCCGTAATTGCGATCTCTGTCCTTTGAGCGGCTCGCTACATCGAGAAGATCCCACAGGTTCCGTCGAACGGAAAATAACTTGCCATTCAATTCAATATCTCGGACGTCGCCTTCCGCTCCCCAAACGTAGGATAGGCATGTATACGCTGAATCAGTGGTAGCTTGTCGGAGTCGGCATCTGATAATCCCGTTCGCGGCGTTACAATCGTAGGATAACACTTGGATGAGACGAATCAGATTACCCCCAGTATTAATTGGGGTGTAAGTGAATCTATCTGGGGCAAGGCGGAGCTCGGAAGGTTCGGGATGCTGAATACCTCTAGCGTCGTCTCGCAAGCCTTGCTCATTAGCCATGAAGCGTCGGAATAGCCAGGCCATATTGCTCCGCAAACTCAACACATGTACACTGCCTTGACAAGATTAATGGAGTGTGGGGTAGGAGGTGCCACCGAGTCGTGATATCTGGTGGTCTCATGGACATGCGGTGGCGGGGTGGATGCATTGTCTCAGCCGCACCTGGGCATCCATCCCAACAGAAGACCATGTTGCGGAGAACACTTCAATGACAGCATGTACACTCCTAGGCAGCTTCTGTCGCGCTGGCCACCGCCAGACGTATCTGGCCAGTGGACAGTAGCTAAAGAAGGTACCGCGAGGTAGCCCCCCGCGAAGGATTTTGGATCGGAAGCTGGATTCAAGCCAATATGTATTAATGCGACCATTGGAGTGCCCGACCAACCGAAAGAGATGGTAGATGATGGAACACGATCGACTAGGGTTGACCCATGCACGTGGACCTCGACTCTGCATTCGCGAGGCTGGAACTTTCGGTAAACTTCCCTCGTCTCGAAGATCATGCCTCGTGCTTTTATCTAGCAATAATGCAGCAATCGACTTCAGTCATGATGATGACCATAAAGAGCAGCACTCCGCGCCAAGGTCGAACGTACGTCAAGAGGAGGAAAGTAGGAAGGGGACATCTTGCCGATATCACCCGATCTGGAAGAGACGAAGAACAAGGTCGGTCGACAAGTGCATGATGCGCGCAATCAGCTGTCAGGGTGAATCCCCCGAATGCGACTAAGGAATGTCGGGTCATGTGGATGCCGTGAAATCTCCTCCTACGCTTGTTGTTCCCGTCGCGAGGGCTCTGGACTACGGAGAGTGTGAAACCGCGAAGCGGAAGGCGCCCCCGTTGTTAGTCTGAAATACACAATACACTCAATCGACAGCACGGTCAGCTCTCTTTTCGACATCCGTCCTCACAATGCCAGCTCCCTTCCTTGAATGAGTTCGGAAACAGGCCAATCGTCTCTGAGTGAAATTCTCGTGGCGGTCGCGCGACGCCAAACACGTCTCTGACACCGAAACGAAATGGTAGGGGCTTTCCACTAGCAACGCCACACCCGCGCTTCACCAAGTCCGCCAACGGACTAATGAAAGCCGAAGATAAGCCAAATACACGATCCTTCAGGACCTTTGCGTCTGCACGAAACCAAATGATCGACTCTCCTTGCAAGGGTCTTGGGGAGGCACAGCAGCACCGCACAGATCATTTATATCATGGCGCATAGTATGCAGGAACCAGAACCTGAAGAATTTTCCGATTAGTGGAGTCTCTGCGCTCCTTCTGTACGACTTTGTGCCTGATTAAGCATGATATCAGCCTCGGAATAATTTATTAGTCTGGAACAAATATGCGGGGCACATATACCCCAGGACCAAATACCGACGTCGTGCAAAGCCATGAGCTAAGAGCACATGCCGTGGTCCAACCTCACGGATCACAATGCGCCACTGCACGCATCATGCATCCCAGGTACAGCGGGACGGGAACTCGCTTAGCTTGTTTGAACCTTAATTGGCCTCACACGCAATTGGAGGAACATCCACGTTACGGTCAGCCTTCTGAAACAACGCCTCTCATAACCACAACCCCTGACGCTGCTGGTATTGTGTTAGTGGCATTTGCGATTCAGGTACTGGTCATGTTTCTCATGTACGTCGGTCCGATACGAGATCTGACCTGACACGATCGATTTCCTGGCCGCGTTGTCAGTCGTTCAAGAGAGCGGGACCTGGGCTAGACCGCGCGCCTGTGGACTGCAGTGAGATTGAACGAATCCTGCGGTTGGGTAGGCCAAGACGTCGCCAAGCTCTCCGATGCCTGATGCAGCGAGAACGCTGGTTTCAAGCTCTGCCTTGGCACTGCAGAGCGGTATGGCGCCGGGGTGGAACTCTGTTTGCAGATTCGAACAGGCGGTGGCACCCTAGCATGTGTTGTTCATGGGACCTAGTTTATCAGATTCGGAGGCGGTGGGAGGCGAGTGGTGGATTTTGTGGTGGAAAGGGAGGGAACATGGGCCCTGACCATATTGGCGGACCGTACACTGACAGCGGACAGCGGGAGTATAAGTATACTGGTCGGGTCCACGATATCAAAATCATCCTCATCACATTCATTCCACTTCAGTCTCTCATTTGCTTCGACAGCATCCATTCATTCCAATCTATCAGATCTTCCATTCTCTGACTATACTTTTCAACCAAGAACTCAATCAACCAACACACTTTCCAACCAAACCAAACCAACCAACCCAACAACCATCAAAATGAAGTTCACTCTCGCAGCCACCATCACCGCTCTCGTAGCCACCGTCGCCGCCTCCCCGGCCGCCATCCAGCCCGCTGGTTTCAACCTCAACAAGCGCGCTGCGTTCCCCATCCCCGCCTCCAAGGGCACCGTCAAGCTCTCCAAGCCCCAGACCGTCTCCGGCACCTTCGATGGTGGCCTGAAGACCTACGGCCGCGGCAAGTCCTGCACTGGCCAGGCCGAGGGTGGTGACGCCGACGCCGTCTTCATCATCGAGAACGGCGGTACCCTCAAGAACGCCATCATCGGCAAAGACCAGATCGAGGGTGTCCACTGCAAGGGCTCCTGCACCATCGAGAACGTCTGGTGGGTCGACGTCTGCGAGGACGCTCTCTCCATCAAGGGCGACGGCAACGCGCTCGTCAAGGGCGGCGGTGCCCAGGCTGCTTCCGACAAGGTCGTCCAGCACAACGGCAAGGGCACCGTCACCATCGACGGCTTCACCGTCAGCGACTTCGGCAAGCTGTACCGCGCATGCGGCAACTGCAAGAACTCTGTCTCGCGCAGCGTCGTCATCAAGAACGTCAAGGCCTACAACGGAAAGGTCCTTGCTGGTATCAACCCCAACTTTGGCGGAACTGCTACCATCACTGGCACTTGCGCTACCAGCGTCAAGACCATCTGCGAGGAGTTCCAGGGCACCAAGCCCGGCAGCGAGCCCAAGTCTGTGTCCAAGGGCCCCAGCAAGAACTGCATCTACACTGCCTCCGCCATCAAGGCGTGCTAGACGCTCACATTTGCTCATTAGCTTGAGCCGATGATTCTGGAGATGCGCTGAGGTGTACCTCGGTGGAGTGTTGGCTTTGGAGCGTTGATAGCTCTGGAGTGTTGTTGTGGATTCTTGTATATAACTACCTACTTTTGTTCTGGATCAGAAAGCACATGCCGTGCATGTAATACACTTTTGTTCATCAATTTGTCGAGACCCTTATGCATGATCGTGATGTAATTTGGGGTATATTACAGTTCCATTTGCTCAATTCTGGGGCCAATGTATTCACCCAGAATGTCTAAACAGCTCACAATCCAACCCGGGAAGATGCCTGACATCCTCCCCGCTTACTTCTTGCGGGGAGAAATGTCCACCAGCTTGACCATACCAGGAGTGACCCTGGTGATGGTCATAGCTGTAGCTATGTGAACAGTAGGCTCCTCAGAAAGATCTATGCTAGAGCGAAGTGAAGGTAGATCGTCATCATCCTCACTATCATAATCGATCTCCTCCTCATCCTGCTCCTTCTTGATCGCGGCAAAGTCCTCCTTCATCTTCTCATGGTTGGCCTTCAGGCCGGAAACCACCTTACTAATGGCAGAAAAACGACGGTCAAACTCCTCCTGGGAGGCGGCTTGAGTGTAGTCATCATCAAGTGCAGCAATGGGCTGCTTGGCCTTACTGAGTGAAGCGGTGCTGCCATGAACCAAATAATCTTCTTCCTCAGGCGAATAGTCCTCCTTAATGTTGATATGCTTTAGCTTCTCTTCGGCAGCATCCAGCAGACGATCTTCAACATTCTGTAGCGGGCTGCGTAGGCAGACGGGTGTAGAGCGATGCCACTTAGCATCGTCATCTTCGTCCGTCAAGCCCTTCTCCTTCTCTTCAACCAGGGTCTTGTCAGCATCTTCCTCTCCAGAAGACATCTCGTTGTCCTGGAGCGCATACTCGCCAGGCTGTGATGCGATTTGGTAGCCGTGGCGTAGATAGGGCTGCAGAGAAGCGCTGCGGGGAGGAATATCGTGCGCATATGAGGAGATGACGTCCAATTCAGAAGTGTCTTCACCACCGTGATAAGCAGCGCTAATGTCATCGTACGAAGCCTCGGTGATGGGCGCCATCTCGTCTAGACCTCTGGCCTTGCGACCTCTGCGCTTCGCGGGACGGCGAGAGTTCGCTGCTGGAACTGGACGTTCGGGTACTGGAGGCGGTGCGAATGGAGGCGGCGCAAGTAGGGGCTGCGCGAATAAGGGCGGAGCGAAGGTACGGCGAGGGCCGGCGAAGTAAGAGTCGTCAAGATCTTGATCGTTGCTATATACAAAGTCAGTTTCTAGGTGCCATGAAGTAGGCGGCGAATCGTGGAATGTGAGACGTGGGGATCTGAAGAAAGGCGAGGGGCTCTTCGGGTGTTTGCAAATAGTAGAGGAAAGGTAGCCAGACATTTTCTTAGTAAGTTTTTTGCTGTTGTTCCAGAAGCGATTGGAGTGCTTGGGCTTGGTCAGATCGACATCGATATCTTCCTCACGGAATCTGCTGTCGCGATATCCATTGGTAACCACATTGCTTGAGGCGGAACGCATTAGATTAGACGTGGAACGCTGCTGAGGCAAGCCCTGCATGTCCCAGATACGGCCATCGTAAGCGCCATCGGCAGATCCATCGTGTTGAGATGAACGTGGACTTGCAGCGAGGGCGGGATCGGAGGCGACACCAAGAAGCTTTGCAGCTTTGGTCGGGGTAGAAGGCGGGAGAGGTGTGGGCTGCAACGGTGACGGAAGCTGCTTGTTGGAGCCGAGCACGAAATCCTTGATCTTGCGGCCATGCTTCTTATTGCCTTCAAGCTTGGTGCTGGGCTCACTGCCGCCAGGTGGCGTAGGTGAGGCGCTTCCATGGACCGACAGCCCGCCTGATGTAGTAGGGCGCAGATCGGTTGGGATACCAGTGGGCGGGTCTATGACAGTCAGTACTCCATGCTTCTCTATATACTTGAACTATTTACAAGAGTTCATCGTGGCCTGCGACGTTTCGAGGTCACTCGTGCCTTCCTGAACATGGCTACTGGTCGCGCCTCCTCCAGCATTAGCGCCATAGCCGAGATCTTCACTGCCCTCGGAAGCAGCAATCAACGCGGTATTGAAGTTCGGTGTAGTCCTGGAGCGCGATACGCTTGAGCGGCGAACCAGTCGACGGCGCTGGTCATCACCAGTCTGCGTGGAGCGTCTTGGGGCGTGTTTGTTGTCGCCGGCCATGATGACGAGCGGGACAATCCGGGCTCTACTCGAATCACACTCAAAACGCGGCGTGTGGCAAATGGTACGCGTTACAGTTTCGAGGATGCGTTACTGGTGCAGCTGTGGCTGACTGGAGTGTAAGTGGGATGGCGATTGCGCGACAGTCAAATTTGTTATTGTCGAGTCACCAGCAAACGCGCCCTGACAATCGGCGGTGAAAAGGGAAGGCGCGACATCAACATGACGTTGCCAGGCGACGGGATGAAGAGGAGTAAGTGGTAACAAATGGTGTATGGAGATCATGAGCACAGTGCTGGTTCTGGCATTCTATGGGAGGGTATCTTGAGACGCAGATAGAGAAAGAAAGGTACAATGCCGAGTGACTGACGATAGTGAAGCGAGCGACTGAAGGTACAGAGGAAATCGATGGGTATATGAGTCTTATAGTACGCTTGAAAAGGGCAATCCGGGGTAACACTACCAACGTGCGACCATGTCTCTGTCCGTGTTGCAACCGAGGTGTGCGCCATGATCAAACCGTTGTCGACGTCAGGTAACACACGTACGGTATTGCCGCGATCTGTCCAATGCACACAGGTACCGCAAGTGTCGAGAATGTGGGGAAGGGTCATGCTCACTAAAGGTCGCTTGAGGGGTCAGGCAAAGCTGACGAATAATACCGTATTTTCTCCTTACTGAATTTCGAGCAACCAGCAACCTCCTCCTAGGGGTTTGTCTTATCGGCCTTATCCTTGGACCTCTCCAAGCTCAACCTTGCGACCTGTTCGCTCAGTCCACTGCCTCTCCTGGCCTTGATCGCTTCCGGTGAATTCGGCGTACTCTTGTCAAGAGACTTCCGCACGCCTAAACCAAGCTCGCTTAAGTTGCCGGATGCCGATTCAGTCGAAGGGCTCGCAACTTGTTGTTCATCGCCGAGAAACTTAGAGGGGCCACCTAGAGACTGGAGAGAGTCTGGCTCGTGAGATGACTTGGTTGATTTGGGTGATGCAGACGGTATGCGACCCGGACTTGGGCCTAAGCCACGGTGCACCTCGATGGGGACGGGAGCTGGTTGGTAGGACAGGAAGTCATTGATGTCTGCGTCGCTGGTGCCATTCCCAGAGGGAGTCTTGGGCTGTGTTGGTGACGTTGGGCTTCTGGGACTCTTTGGGTTGTTGAGCTGTAAGAACTTCTGGAGAGCACCACGATCATCAAATTCGTCTTCTTCGTCGCTAGTGCCTTCGAGGTATGCATCCCAGTCTCCTGGACCAATGCTCCGGGTGCTATCCATCGTATTTACCCTCTTTGGGCCCCTGGCGAGGTTCTTGAGTGGTGCTAGCTCATCAGGTGCCTCTCGCAACTCACTTTGCGTGCGCGGAATGGGTGGTTGGGAGCTCTCCTGACCTTTGACATGCTCGCCATCTTCCTTGACTGGTACTTCGACACCCTTCGCACGGTCGATAGCGGGCTCGTCCTCATCCCTAGTCTGAGCTGAGTAAGTGTCGGCAAAGTGGGTGTCGCAGAGGTGCTTGACGACTGGCCATCCGTACGCGTTGGCGAACATGCGACGAACAATCATGTTATTGTGCGCATCAGGCTCGAGTCGCACAAGGACTTTCCGCCAAGACAAGTCTTTGTGGTATGCTCGGGCGATCTTCTCTTCCACCCGCATCTGACCTTCGTCGGTACTCGCCGCTGAGTCTTGTGACGTGGTACTGTCGCGGGAAACAGAGCGCCCTCCGGCTCTCTTCTTCGCCGGAGGTGGCGGGATATCCTCGGGATGGTAGATGCGATCGTGGAAGATGGTGCGGGCTCGTGAAGCTGGGTCCACAATCCAAGACTGCGGAGGAACAGGCGGGTTGATGAGATCCCCAGCCGATTCGAAGATAGTGGTCTTCGGCGGTGCGCGTGCTTTCGTGCTGTTTGTAACAGAGTCCCCGCGGGTTGCTTGTGGTCTCTTGCTGCTGCTTGCCGTCTGCGAGGAAGAAGCTGTTGGCTCGGGACCTTGCTCGGCATCGTCCTTCATGACGGTCTGGCTGCGGTGGAACATCTTCTTGTCTCTCGCCGTGTGCTTGCCGGTAGGCCGTATGTAGCTCCACCACTGCAACAAAGTGTTTTGTGGCTGAAAGTACTGGCCCGAGTCGTCATCATCATCATCGTCCCTTTTGTTGCCATCTAGAAACTGATGTGCTGATGGGCCTGCAGCCACCTGGGCTTCATCGTCCTGGTTAGTCACATCTGCACCAGGCAGCGGCACAGTAGTGTCGTCGCCATTGAACGAAGGCGATGCGGTACCATCGCTCTCGTCATCTGTAAGTGCGACCTTGGATGGATTTGGCGAAGCATTCTGACCAGTCAATTGACCAAATCCCCATACAGCAACAGTCCCGATAAGACCGTTCTCCCGGCGGGCCTTTTCGACACGCTCAAGACCTCTCCAATCGAGGAACAGCAGACAGCTTGTACGAAGGGGCACGATGCCATCATTGACCACGTTCGAGTAAAGCGTGCGATTTCTGAACATGCGCAAGACGAGGTGGGCTGGTCCCGTAGGAAGAATACGCAGAAGTGGCTTCGCACCAGGATCTTCGTGGTCGTGATTATTGCTGGACTGAGCGCCAAAGACACTGCTCATAGCAGTCCATCCACTCTTTGCAATGGTAGGTGCACGCCATGTCAATCCAAGGTCTTGTCCAGTTCGGCCGACCAAGCCAAAGTCCAACGCGAATTTGACATACATCGGATTCTCATTACTCAGACCCAGCATGGGAGATGCCATACATATGAAGTTGATAGGCTTGATGTTCTCGAAAAATTGCGGCGAGTGCTTGTAGATGTAGGCTATGGCGTAGGTCTGCACTAGTCCGCCGAGGGAGTGACCAATGAAGCTGATGCTTGTAAATTTGTAGTCGCGCTTGATTTTCTGAGCGGGTGGTCGATGCACAGTACTTCCTTCGTGCGCCGGTATGCCTTCGTCGGCTTTGTCTTTGACGGGCGAAAAGGTGTTTGAGAGCTTCTGGCCAACCGACCTCTTAAGGGGGAGGAATGGCTGGTCCGGGTAGGTGAGTCGTAGAACGTACTTGGCCAGTCTCTTACCGAGAAACTGGATGCCGCGCTCAGTCTTGATGACATTTCCATCGAACCCACGCACGATGACATCCTCCTCGTCTTCGCTGTCGTCGTCTCTCTGATCCGGCATGTCCTCTTGGCCGCCGGAGAGTGGAGCGGTCGAAGTTTCTTGCGCAGCCTTTGACTGCGCGCCCGCACCTCTTTGCTCCTGCCTTCGCTTGCGCCTGTCTTCGCGCGCTTGCCTGGCGGTTGCATCTATGCTCTCCTTTAGGTACAACATATCTGCACCTAGATTGCTGTGCAGGCCATGCGTGACTAGGACAAGGTGGATGTGCTTCTTCTTCTGGGTCTCTTCCGGCTGCGAGCGATGCGAGTCCTTTGACTTGCGTCTCTTCAGGTGGTCGTCCTCGTGCTTCGACTCCGGCAGTTCCGGCTTATTCCAGAGGCTAGTGGTGTCGTCCACGACCAGTTTGATGGCCTTTGAGTAGACGCCTTTCGTTTGCGCCGGGTGGTGTGAGACGTGCTTCTTGCTTCCCTGCTGGTGGTCCTGGACCTTGCCTGGTGTTCCATGGCTGTTCCCCGTGACTGCCGTGAAGCCCAGGTCCAGCGACCGCTCATCCCGCGCTACCAGCAGCTCGTAGTTCACCGACGCCGAGTTGGAGAAGATGATCTGTGAGGCGACCTCGATTATCCACGTCGCGCTCTTGGGCGAGCCGTCCTCGTTCCGGCTGTCATCGCCCTGCCTGATGTGCTCAGGCACCGTCAGCTTCGCGTTCCAGTACCCGCCCGCCTTGACATTGGGCTCGAACTCGGGGGCACCATAGGTCTTGGGGTTGTCGGCCTTCTTGTTCGGGTTGAAGGTGGAGGGGTAGGCGGAGACGTGGATGGTGTAGGGCCCGTGGAGGTAGGCGGCGCGCAGCGGGATGGCCGAGGTGTTGCGTATGCGGACGTGCAGGAAGGCGGGCGAGGGCAGTATGCGGTCCTCAGAGGGCGTGTATGTTACCGTGTACCTGCACGCAATGTCTTAGCACGCCGTCCGAACCGACTCGGGAGACTTCCGCGGCACGCGTGGAGCAACATACCTGACCACCTCGCCCACCTTGACGCTGCCCGTCTGGTGCAGCAGCAGCATCCTGGTCGCACGCTTTCTCTCTGCTTCCAGCTGCTTACGCGACAGTCCTCCACACAGGAAATACGAAGGTTCGGGGCGCACTTTGCCCGCGTCTGGGGTTTGGGCGAGACTATACGTGCGAGGCGAGAGCAGCATCTATGCTAGCGGACTCAGCGGAGGTCGGTACGGCCAATGGCGGAATGCTAGCTGAGGACAGACACACTACACTCGTCCAAACGCGTCATATGTCATCGCCTGCTGCTGATCTGCCGGCGTGGACGATGCGCGGAGGGTCCTACTGTAATATCGATGTCCAGCGCAAGCGACTCGGTGCTATGTGTTGGTGGTACCTTCAACTTGTGGTCGACTGATTGGCGTATGAAGGTCTATTCCATCATGCGCGCAGGCATGGACACATATGCTATGCTCATGTATAATTCACATGCAACTTCGCAACTGGGCAGGTCACGCACCGCGCTCCATCGGAGACTTTGGACGTCATTTGTCGCGTGGCTCCTTTCCTGGCACAGCACGCCTCACGAGCGAACATCGTGACCTAAAACATCACAGACTTCACCATATCCGAGACTCCCGAAAATCGATACAAAAGTTTCTGACAAAGATGTATACCTACTGACAAGACAAACTATGCCTGCAAGTTCCATGCAGCTGGTAACAATCTTACCGTTCCGATACCCTGGTCGCTTCTGGAAGTCTCATGCTCGCACTCGCATCCGGAAGGTGCATTGGCCGATCCCGACCTCACATCACCCTCGCCTCCACCCGTAATACTGCTCTGCACTCATCAAAGTTGCTCCCTTCATTCAGGACGGAATCAGTAGTCACGAACTCGTTGTAATCCCGCCTGATGTGCTTAAAAGCTTCGCCCAATAGTAAGCTGCGGTGAAGATTGAGCTCTCAGCTGAAGCTGCACCTCGCCTCCACAATGTCAACACAGCCACAGTTTCAACTGCGCCCTTCACCTCTGCCTACTTACGCACCTCAAACACGACTTCTCGAGAGGACTCGTCTTGTTAAGTCATGAGCATGACTTCACCCGATCCTCATGGAAACTGGACAAGGAATATCAGACTCGACGGGCGGGGCTGTGATTCCTCACCAAGCTCAAGACTCAGCCAGCGAAACCTTGCGCACAATGTTCAAGCATGCGCCTATCGATCTCCAAAGCAACTCCATACGTTTGGTTGAGGTCCTGCCATTTGACTCGAATAACCCAGAAGGTCCGATTCAATGCCGGATTCGACACGCGACGACTGCAAACCGGTACACATGTCTGTCTTATGTTTGGGGAGACGAAGGGTCCGAGCACATTATTATGATGAATGGAGAGCCATATTTAGTCCGCCAAAATCTATGGGATTTCTTGCATGTTGCTAGCAAATGCATGGCAACGAACAACAACTTTAATGTCAAAAAGAGACATCTGGACTTCACAATAGCACTTCGTTCACTATGGATTGATGCATTATGCATTGACCAACAATTCATGCGAGAGCGAATCCACCAAGTACAGCAGATGGGAATGATATACTCGAAAGCCCAACGCGTGCTTGCGTGGTTTGGAAAGGACGACGAAACGTGCAGTCAATTTCGAAACATCAAACATCGGCGCGGCGACTCAAGCGAACTCGTCTCTAGGTTCTGTCAAAACGCCTATTGGCGGAGAGCGTGGATAACACAAGAGACTATCATAGCTCGCGAGCTTTGGTACATGACACATGAAGAGGCTGTAAGCAACGATGAGGTGTGGAGAGGCTTTGGTCCGACTCGACAACAGTTCTCATCAGCTTCTGCTAGAAGCTACTTGCCGGAGTACAAAGCACTCTACGACATCAGGGAACGAACCATAGGACGCACCCTTGGGCAGAATTTAGGATTACACCTGGAGAAAGCATGTGCCGATCCCCGAGACAGAGTCTACTCGCTATTGTCAATCTCAACAGATGGCGCCAGTTTCGAAGTGGATTACAATATCTCTACCCCCGAGCTCGCCAAGAGAGTTTGCAGGACCTTATCAAACGGGTGTCCTTGCCATCGTTCAAGCTTATGGGATGCCCTCATATCAATGACACGGGACAGTATGGACGATGTGCTCATGTATAGCTTCGTTGCATGGCCGTCCAAGATGCATGACGGAGCATGTGTCCGTTGCCCGGTATCCATCCGTTCCAGCGCTCCAATGAAAGACTACGAGGTGGACGGTGGGAACCTGTACTGCCTCGAATGCGACGCGTTCACTCCTCAGCATTACGTCCACGGCCACGTCTTCCGCGGACGGAACAAGGATGCGGATGACTACGCTTGGTACAGTTTCTGGACTAAGAAGGATGAAGTTGAATGTCTTCATGAAGGCTTCCATCTGAGTGTTGACGACGTCACAGGGGCTATCACGTGTCACGTCTCTTTGTCCGGGCTCGCCCAGCTAGAATCTGCTGGTTCGTACTGGATAACGCCCGATAAGCAGACAACTAAATCTCCTGACTGGGGACTTCACTGGAGAGTACTCCCCTGATTGAATCGGCCATCTGAAGCTCTTTACAAATCATTACCGTTCTTCTAACCAAATCGACCCTTGCTCCAGATAACAATATTGATTGTTGGATCAATTTCAAAACTATAGCGTTTAGCCCCTTTATAGTGTTTATGCTCAAACATGCATAGCATAACTTCGCTCACCACCTTTTACTTTGTAGACACGATACATTCTCCACGAAGAATATCAAAACAACAAAAAACACATATTAATCCAAACGCCGTGCACTCGCTTCTACATAGTGAAATGGATCCTCTTTGGTGTTTCAGATGTATACCGTCACCCAGCGACATTTGATGATCATTTGGAACACATGTGCAAAAGCGTAGAAACATTGTGGAAGTTTCTACTCTTATTGGTTGGCGAAGAACTTAACACTGAGTATCTCAAAACACTAACCCGGAGCCTTGTACCAACCTGAAAGTCAGCCGCGGCCGGTATCATAAATAGCAAACAAATCGTTTCCAGCCAGCTAATCTGCACAACTAGAACAATAGACTCAAGTGCTTCGAACAAATACCTTGACACCATCACCAAAATTCAGACAAATATGTTGAGCTTGAGCTTGCTTTGGAAGCCCGAGTCAGACGCACTTGTCGCGTCATCCAACTCCTCGTCCGCCACAAATCGAGCCCATCTCGATCATCATCCATCGACGTGCCGTGGCGTGACGTCGAAACGCCACCTCCTGTCTAATCAGGAACCACGACAGCAGTGTATATACATCCTTCGTGACCGTAGTCTCTTTCTTGTATTCGTTTGCGTATTTACTGAGGTTCTGGGTCTATTCTCACGGTGAGGATTAAGTCGAATTGCTGCAAATGTAGAATAGTTTGGCAAAGAAACATAGATTGAAGTTCTTGAGGCGGACAGCGCGGTTTGGTGTTTGACGTATCTTGATCCAAATGGATAAAGTCCTCGGAGACTTCGTCCAAGGTATCTTCGTTGTCGTCCCAGACATCGTCACAAGTGTTGCTTGGAGATGCCCCATAGATGCCGCCCTCTCCTCCGCCTTCACTAACGACAGTCGGATCTACCAGGGCCTCGTCGTGCTGCAGCTCATCTGACTTGTCTTGGCCAGTTGTGTCCGCATGTTCTGGCTCAATCGTATGTGAATATATATATCTCCGCTCTCAGGAATGTACTGTGGTGTTGTACTCGTCACGGGCTCGCTCGTATCGTATTGCTCAGTCGCCGACATTTGCCCTTTAGCACCTCCGTCTGCCTTTTAGTCCTGCGGTCGAGCTTTTGACCACCTCCTCCAAACATGTAGCGCACCCCGTGTCGCTGTCCAAGGCGTGCTTGTCGCGACGAGGCGTATCGCCAACATCGCACCCGTGTCACTGAGCTGGGAATTCACCCAGAGGACATCGAAATCATCATTCTTCAGGAGACCTCGCGCACGGAATTGGTCCGCACGCCCCTGTGCCATATTCTACCGCCCAGTCGTACCAAGTGCATGGTAGAACTGCAACCACCAATGCTCGTTTAGTCAATGCAACCTATTCTGCTGGACCACCTCAGGGCAGCGGTAATTCCACGGAGAGCGATCTAACCTGGACGGATTTTGCTTGGAAGTGCCTCGAAGAAAAGGATGGGCAAGAGCTCCCGGGCTTGACCTTCATCCAACGCCAAGAAATCACCCAACGCATCGTTAAGGATCTCAAGCGACATTACAGCTTCTCCAAGGCTGAGATCATGTCGGTATACTTAAAAAATGGTAGTGATTATATATAAGAGCGAGGTCAGGTGGGTGCACCTGAAGGTGAGGTTGATGAGGACGTTTCCAACAGCAACGCACCAACGGCGGCGGAACGTGGACTTGGGGACTTCCGGGCGCATATGATCCAGAAGATCGCAGAAGGATATAAGCTCATATACGTGTTTAAGCGCCGATTTAGTGGGCTTGTTCTTGTCCAAGGAATCTAGGTAGATCGCACCTGGAGAGGAATTGATGCGCGCGTATAGTACGATGATTCCTGGTTGAAGGACTTGGGCAGACTTGTGAAGAGAAAGCTGGTGGGACTCGAGCACCACAAGAAGACGAACTTGTTCATCGATTAGGGAAGTCTCTTGAGTCGTAAGCGATTCGAGGCTGTCATCCTCCCCGAGGGGTGAGGTTGTCGAAGTCAATGCCCACCCAGACTCTTCCGTCCCATACGCCCTGCAACTCTTGTCGTAGATCGTTGAGCCACTTGTCAAACGCGACGACTAAAGCTTCTTGTCCAGATCGGCTGGCAAAACTTGTCACAGAGCATTTGACGATAGTCAACTTCACACCCCAGGACATTTCTCCGAAGTGCATGCTGGCACAGAACGTGATATTTCCGACCTAGAGTCCTCGGGCGCGAAGTCCTTGGAACGCTAGCGTCGCGTTAGTGTCTCTTGAGTGGTGAGCAATGCGACGGCTGGCAGCTTCGCCCAGGGATGATAGCTAGTGTTGAGTAATGATGATTGCTGAACGAGTCTTGCATCTCACCCCCGAGAGGAAGGAAAACTCACATTTGCGTCGCGTACGCGTTTGGGTGGCCAGTATATATAGTTGTATATAAAGTCACATAGAATCCTAGAGAGGAGCTGCAGTGCTCAGAGTGCGGAGGGGTGACTTGCTGATCCGCGCTCACGTTTGAACGACCCTTCCGAAACCTGGAATGCACAAAGTACGGAAAAAAGCGTGCGCAAGGTAGAACATCGACGAGGTGGGCCCTACTGGCGTATATATAATGTATATAGGTGTTCGTCCCAGGCGCGATTGGCGAGGCCACGCTGCAAATTGAATCGAGAAATGTAATCCGCAGAATTTCGATCGGCAAGTGTGCTTGGACGCCTGGGGCTAGAGCTGACGCAGATGCATGGTTAATGGCGTCGACGAGGCCAGTATCCTGAGCTCCGACTCCGGTAACGACCAGTTCAGCCGCCCCCTTGGTCCTGTGCAGCAGCTTCCTGATACAAGCGCGGACCTCCTCAATCTGCTTTTTGCGATGTCGTTTAACAATATAACTATACTGTATAGTAGGCAGCGGAAAGCCTCCTACATAGTATGGTCACATTCTTAAACGACATCGCAAAAAGCAGATTGAGGAGGTCCGCGCTTGTATCAGGAAGCTGCTGCACAGGACCAAGGGGGCGGCTGAACTGGTCATTGTGCGTTGCCCAGTATTTCACGCAGTCTACCTACGTGAGCATCCGGTACCAGCAGTCAGAGCAGGCAGTCGCGGTAGCCATCTTGATCCAAGAAGCATGCTAGGCGCGGAGGAAGTCGACATCGAGAGTCGAGGGATGGAGAGCATGAAATCCCTTTCGTATATATACCGGATGTTTTGTGACAAGACCGCGGACTCCGAAATTGTGCGACGAGAATATGGGTGACTTGGCCATCGATCCTGCACACAGCCTTTTTGAAGTAGAGGCAGAGATCAAACAGCCGGGTCCTTGAACACACTGGATATGTCTGCCTTCTTCATCTTCCTGGTACGCTTGGCAACTCACTTCTTCCTTTGTCCAGGAGGACTTTCTCCAGAAGCAGAACCTGATTGACGTCGATAACCATCCGCGTGCCCAAGGCTTGGATGACAATAGGAACCACCAGAGATTCGAGGACGCCAACAAAGGGCAGGCAACCAACGAGGAGAATATGCTGCTGCAGTCCTCCGTGTTCCATTCTCTCCAGGTTGCGGCCATGGCAGAATTCCTTGGTCAGCCATTGGCAGAGCAGGTGACGCAGGAGGATGCTGCCGGCTATTGAATTCGAATGCCAGCAGGGGATTGCATCGGAGGATTATGAGGAGAAACACGAGTTACGCATCGTGTTGATCTTATATATTGTCTGGCGACAACATGGCCAAATGTGGCGCCGGCTCCAGATGCTAAGTCCAGCAGGCAAGGAAGTCAAACGATAGACTAGGAAGCCTCGGTCCACGGATTGGACTTCATGATATTCATGTCTGAGTGCATGTGCGTCGTTCTTAGCAAGTTGCTCGAGGGTGTCGTCCTCCGCGGGAGCGGCTAGATCGTCGACCTGCCGTCTCTGGGCACCGTGAGGCCGCTCGGGAGTCAATGGCAATCGCCGGGTGGAACTTGGCAAAAGACGTCGCGGGAGCGGCGGCGGCTCAACACGGCTGTTGTCTGTGCTGATGTATTGTCGGAGCTCCACTGGGCGAAGGTCAAAGGTCCCCAAGATGTTCAGTGGGGCTGATGCGATGGGAAAGGCCTTGATATCGTGTAACCACAACTTAAGGGCCTTGTAGGTAGGTGGCGGCGATGCATTCGTGCCTGGCGACGTGTTCGCTGTCGAGACATGGGCGAGGGACCAGATTGTGCGTGCGGGTGCCCGACGACATGCTTGAGGTTGATGATTAGTTGAAGACAATCTCGAGGGAGTGAAAAGCTGCTCACAAGTATACATATAAATATACCGGAAATGAACATGGATGAGGACGTGGATGATCCTCAGTATATACTAGTCCTCACCCGCCATATCGAAAAGGCAGGTGAATCGACCCCAGGCTGTTCGAAAACAAGATGAAACTAGACTGTAGGACTTGGTCGATACTCATTCAATATGAGCAGCAGAAGCCTCTCATATACCTTCAAAGAATGCAGTTCTTATTCGATGAGGGCGGGGAAGTCGCGCGCCAAGCATGTGTATATGTTTGCTCTTAACTGTTGAGATGCATAGGTAGCAAACAAACACTATGCGCACCTGCACAGCCCGCTCCCTTCGTAACGCACTACGCTGAAAGAGATTCCATTCATGCACATGTCAGCTGATTCCGTGTTTCAGAATCGTCTGCCGTGTGGGATGTGGCAGTGAATAAAGGCATGCCGTTCGATACTTGCATACCGCTTTTCTGTACGCTGCCGGGCCTAGTGGCAATATGGTCGTCTTGGCATGTATGAATGCGAAATAGTTTCAGCCAGCAGGCTGCGCTGGCCAGAAGGATGGAGTGAAGCCTTTGGTGGACATCAGATCTATTGCCATGTATTTCCACTTAGACTGCGTGAATTGCTCCGTTAATCAGTCTATGGTGGAAAGTATGCCAGGAGGTCATGTAGGGTCTGTACTGTATCGTGATTTCATACTCAGACTGATGACTGCACCCTGTAACTGCCATGTATCACCACCCGAGCTACTAGCAGTCGGTACGGGAGGAGACATACTCGAGCCACATAGCATTCGATACGGGAAGACACATACACGCCCCTCCAGGATCGATGCATCGGTCCACATCCCGCACGTCGACCGTACATGTGTCACTGTTACCCACGCCTAAGCCACCCACCTTTCTCCACCAAACAATCGACACGGGAGTCCACATGTACACATCCACCCACTTCCCAGCATCCGCGTATCCTACCAGACTCCACATATCTACCGTATGGCATCATAATCGCATAAATCCAAAGCGCTGGTGTAACTCCTATATTCCCAACCAGCCCACCCACCTCGGCGCGTCGAGCAGTCAATATGGGAAGACACATACACGAGCCGTCAATACCCTTGCCGTGATGGACACTCCGGATGCCTACTGTATGGTGTCATACTCGCATGAAACCAAAGTCCTAGTGTGACCAGTGACTAGGATACCTATCCTCCCACCAGCGCAGCGACAAACAAGACGTCATGATCGTAGTCCGAGGGGAAAGCTAGCCGCGGATCGAGGAAGCGTTGGCAACAGAGCGCACAGCTATGCGAAGGGGTAAGTTAAGCATGTTGCGGCAGTGGGAAAGAACGTTATACATTCATTCTATTGAACTGTTGGACATGGACTTTGAAATAGACGCCCAGATGGGTCCATGGGCCGATCACGAGTCTCGCATCACGAACACACTCATAGACTCGAGAAGCAAAAGTCCTTCGTACATCTATGTAAGCCCTGGAAAAAGGGGTATCTAAAGACATACGCCATATGATACCATGCACCGTGCCAGTTTGCCATGCTCGATATAATACAGCCCAGGGAGTAATGTTACAAAGTATACTAAACAATTGCTCGCCCGTGCGTGCAACACCACATTTCTAATACCAAAGTCCTTACGCCCCATGACACAAAAGAAACCGCAACAAGTCTACTTCGCCTGCTTATCAACCTCCATTTTCTGTTCTCCTGCGCCAACACTCATTCTCTTAATACCCTCAGCACCAGGCGTACGTACATGTATCGTGTCTTCCACAACGTCTGTTTTACTTGATTCGGCCATCTGCTTGTCCATGCTCTTGCGACTAGCTAGGTTAGGGAACAGCGGCTTTGCGGCAGCTATAGACATGGAGCGACTCGGTGCGCGGATCTCCTGCTCAATCTCCTGGACCTCTTCTTCGTCGAGCTCGCTAAGCTCACTTTCATCGTCGGCATCGTCGTGAACAGATGCGGGAGCACTTGGCTCTGGCTCGGCGTCAGGTTCAGGGTCGTGGCTGTCGTTGCTGACGCTGGCTGCTGCGGTTGCAGTACCACTCTTGTCAAACGATGGCTGCAACTGGTCATTCGTGTTCGCTGCTTGTTGAGGTGGTGCTGTCTTCTCCGGTGAGGTTGTGCGAGTGAAGAATGATGGGATCGTTGCATTGAGAACAGGTGGAGACCGGATCGGCATAGCTGTGGCCTGGGGAGTTGCAGGGCCGACTGGCTTCTGCACACATGCTTCAGCTCTGCGAGAGATTTCCCGACGGCCGACCGCCTTAGGTCTCGGCTTGACGGGCATCTCTGGTTGCGGTGGCTGATGCATTGGAGGCACAGGTTGACTGGGATGATACACAGCAAATGGCATAGCGTTAGAGGTCTCGCCTACTCCGTCCATTTGCACCTGCATCAGGGACGAGATAGGCAACGCGCTTGGAGTTTGTTGCGGAGCAAAAGGGAATGCCGGGGGCGCTGCGGGCACAGGTTGCTGTTGCTCAGATGGAAGAGGTGGCAAGCTGGGTACAACGGTGGTATACAGAACCGCATAGGCGTCTCCGATCAAGTCATCGATCAAAAGCGGCTTCATCAACCCGTTGTTGAGACGTTTAAGCTCGATGGCGTCACGCAGTACATCCAGGACGGGATGCTGCGTGAGTGGATTCTGGCACCAAGCTTCCATACGAAGCGCGAGGGTATTGAACTCGTCGTGGTTGACTGACTTGAAAGCTGAGTCCTCCTGGCCATCAGGGATTCTGCCTAATTTCCGCAACATCTTCAAATATCTCAGACATAGCTCTTGCCACAACTTAGAGTGCTCGAAGAAATCCGGGGCTTTTCTTCTGACTCTCTTCGCAAGTGCTTCGAAATTTGTCTTGTCTCCAGTTAGGTCGAGAAGTTCGACGAAGAATTTTGTGTAGCGCGTGGTATACACAAAATGTCTACCAGGGCGCTCGTTCTCGGGTTTCCATACTTGCACAGCCATAGTCTTTGTGAACATTTGCTGTGTCAGCTCATGCTTGGCACCGTGAGCCATCATTGTGTCCTTTCCTCCGTCATAGATAATATGTGCGGCCCGAGCTATGATGCGGTGATGCCAACTCGACTTGTCGGCAGATCGTAGTGCTTTGAGTACAGCGAGAACGTACCGCTCCCAGTCGTCCGTGTTTTCCGGCTCATTGACATTGTGCGAGAATGGTGTATGCTTGAGGAGCTCTACACCTTTGGCACGGTCGACAGCGCCACGTTGGAACAGCTTGTGTGCTATCGCAACGAGTTTGTAGTGTGGCTCCAGAACGGGCTCACCACTGCGTCCCTTCTTGCCAGGCAATGTGTCAATAGCTGTGATGATCGCACCAGTGACGTCCTCCCATGTTGGTCCACTACGATGAAGAGGCGGCGGTGGTGCACCGATCGAAGCGCTGTAGCGGATTTCATTGTCGTTTGCAGCCCACATTTTCCATCTGCATTTTCCGAGCATATAGAAATTCCACCATTTGTCCATGTTGAGTTGAATAGCTCGCCGGAACAACGTGCTGCACAGCTTCCAGGCAGTGTACAAGTATAACGGCGTGAAGAGCTCGCGTGGCTGTACACCGGGTTGATTAGGCGAATTGTAGAACTTCTTCTCGTTGTCTCTGAAATGGAAGGCTTCCATGCTGAAAGGTTCCCTAGACGATGCGTACATTCGATTGCCAAATTCCATGTACATTTGCGCTACCTTGGCAATATCTTGAGAGTCGGAGTTGCGAACAGCACATGCTACCGCCATTGTGTAGCAGTTGATGGCGCCGCGCTGATAATTGATAAGCTCGACGCTATTGCTGTTGAGCTTGTCTGCATTCCAAGATACGGCCTCCTCAAGTTGCAAATCGTTTACTTGGGCGAGACGGTACCATGTTTCCCATCGATCGACCGAGTACTCCAGGTCCTGCAGAAAGAAAGCCTGAGCGTAGCTGAGATCCTCTGTGGGTCCTTGTGTCATGCGCTTTTGAGATCGGAACTTGCTGAGACTGATGTTGCCCATGAGATAGTACCAGCCCATAGATGCAGCGACGGCATCTTCAGCCGGTACAGACTTGGTGGAAAGTGAGCCAATACCTTTCAAGCAATTGAATAGCGACACCGGATTGATCGGTGATTTGAACCATGCAGTTATTAGTTTGTGGTTGAAAGAGAGGTCTTTATGCTGCTTGGGCCGTCCTAGAGCAGCATGGACTTTGTCGATAGTGGCTCGCAATTCGGTCTTGGGCAGATCTTTGAGGTCTACCTTGCCCGCTTGTGCCATAGCAAAGGGCAAAATACTGAATGCAGTCTTCTTGTCCAATACATCCGGGGCAGAGAGGAAATCTTGACAGTCAAGAGGCTCAATGAACAGCTTCAGTCCATAGAGATCGTGCAGCACCTGGCAGAACTCAGTATCACGGCTGTTAGCATCGATAATGTTGTCTAGGCGCAGCAGTTCGTCTTTTTCGAGTCGCAGAAACTGGCGGTTTGACGAATGACAATAGTGGCGCACACCAGTGGCGTGGTGCACGTGTCGTAGGAATTCGAATAGATCTTCCGAAGGCGTAGGAAAATTTTCGGCGTCCTGCGACAGCCCTTCCCTAAGAAGATGATATTGGATCATCCACAAGCGCATATGCATTTCGTCGAGCTTGGTTGACATATTGAGAAAGGCTTGTGGTGGGAGGGCCTCGATTCGCGGCATCGCTACTTTCCCGATCCGGATCAAATCGCGGAACATATCAGCTGCAGATAGAATATGCAACAGTTGCGCAATCGCCGACATGGATGATTGTACATGGTCGTAGGAGAGACAGTCATAGGCGGACTTCTCGTCCCGAATTAACAGCAAGGTTTTAGTGACCAGGTCGTCGACTACACGGAACTGGGTCAGGAGCTTGATTTGTCGCTCGAGAGGGGACAATTCCTGAAAGTTGATAGACTTCAGATCCGTCACAAACGTTTCGATGATTCGCAGGTAACACGAGAGAACCTTTGGCGGATATTCGATCGCCTCGTATGCCTCGCGTAGTCGGTGCCACAAAGACACGCGAACATTGACATTGGCTGCGTCCAGGAATTTTCGCATTTCTACGATAGGCGACGGACGATCGACAAAGCCTTCTAGTTGCGTTCCTGCTTGGTCTCGTTTGGCCGAGGAGTCAGTGGCTTCGCCTCCTTCCCCTTGGTGGCTCGCTATTGGGAGTTCGGGCGAAGAACTCGTCTCAATAGAATCTTCAAGAATCGGCTCTAGGCTTTCGATGACAGTTACCGGGTCTTTCTCGTCGTGGTCGAAAACCTTGAGGAAGAAGTCCTTCATACTAATACGCACCAATTCGCGTTCTACGGCAGAAGTGCACAGTTCTGGCATGATGGCGTTGTTTTGGACCTGGATGATACGGTCACCTTGCGTCTCAAGAATGTTCTTCAGTTCTCCGATCGCCGACAAAACGTGCTCCGGAGATACGTCGTCGCTGACGCTCATCTGAAAGACGGTGGCCCAGATGTGACGGAGAGCGAGGGTGTCAATGCATGCGTCAGAGCCGCAGTTCGAGCGCAATTGTATGACGTCTCGGGCAAGTGCCGACCAGCGTTCTAAACGATCGCTCTGCAGGACTTGGGTGGATGTGTCCACCTGACTGTGCGGGTGCTTGATAAGAGAGTATATATCCAAATGTAGTTCGAATAAGGTCTCTACAATCTCTACTTGAGATGCATCGGCATCCGAGAATGTGTATGCACAGCCCTGGGTCTGCGCAGAGAGAATGCGTGCGTTGAGATCGAGGATGCGCTCCAGCATACGTTCATGAATGTGATCGTCGATGTTGACAATGATCTGGACAAGATTCCGCTTGAGATCATCACCCCATCTAAATTGCATGTAACTTGATGCAGCGCAGTCTGGGTCCCCTTCTTCTGGCATGGGGAAGTGATTGCAGCCGAGAAGTGCTTCCACCCAGTCAAAGGCAACCTCTTTCGTCGAAAGCCATCCTTCGTTGATACTGCGTGCAAAAGCCCCCAACTTCTGACTTACAAGCATAGGCTTATTGCAGGCTTGACCAATCCCTGACTTGGCATAACCGAGAAACGCATTCAAGCCGGCGTCGCGCGTTACACCAACCAAATCGAACGACTCGCTGCTCAGAAGCACCTGAGCAGCTTTGCCCTCTCCACTTTGCAGGGCCGAGAACAAGTCGCACGCAGCCTTGTCATAAGCATTCGAAGTGGTGCGGGTTGCAGTTGCAGTTGCAGTGAGTAGCTCGCGTAAGACGTGCGGCTCCTGAACCTCATCGATGCCAAGCCGTGAGTAAATGTCCTTAACGATCTCGTAGAGGCATTGATCGGCATGCGTATATGGCTCCAGTTGTTCTTCCAGTTGTCTGGTGGCTTCCTGTGCAATGCGATCACCTCCAGCACTTGGTTCGGTGATTGTGTCGCGTGCACGAATGCGCTTGCTTCGAGAGCGAGCACCATCCGCAGTTTCAGGAAGACCAGCAGAATCAGTCGAGCGCTTGCGAGACTGAGCTGGCGTGGATTCGTCTGCACCTACTGTGTTGGGTGCTTCGTTATTATTTCCGGTGGTGGTTTCTGGTGACTCTGTCACAGTGTCCTCGGCAGTCTTGTCTGCCGATGCTCCATTGCTGTTCACTCTAGCTGAAGGCTCATCGGGTTGAGCCGGGGCCTGGTCGGTGGTCGGCGCAGGGGCAATCTCAAGTATCGGCTCGGGCTCATCACGCTCAGGAGTCACACCATCCGGTGGTATGTTGAAAGTGATGCTGGATCCGGGTGCCATGCTGTCAGCTAGACCGCGAGCTTCTGCCATGTGCTGTTGCAAGATAATCTCTCCGACGCCTGCCCAATCCCATTTCGCGGGGGTGAGAGGAATGCGCTCTGGCGGTCGTGTGAGCATAGGGCGAACGTCTGCATTGGCCACGTCTGCTGGCAGTGGTGCGAACGGGTAGGGGTTGAGGCGCTTCTTCACGGTCTCTGACAGTTTCTTGCGCTTCATGGAGCTTAGAGGCGCCTGCATCAGCGACACGTTGTCCTCCAAGCTTCCAACTAGCTCTCGCAGCTGTTGGCCAGCAAAGCCCTCCTCCAGGCCCGGAAGTCGCAGGAGATTCTCCCAAGTCTCATCGTTGCCGTCCAGCACGGCTTCTAGGCAATACCGTGTGAGCCGCTTGCTGCCCAGCATTGCGGAGACGGAAGCCGCACGCAGCCATAGGTCCAGATCAGTGTCTTCCTTGTCCAGCGCCTCAGCAAAGTAGTTTAAGGCGCCGCGAATGTTGTTCCATCCCTCAAGCTGCGGAAGAGGGCCGTGCTGGCTGACCCAGTACTGCATAGACTCGAGCAGAAACTGGCCATGATTTTTGTATGAGAGGTGCAGTATTTGCGGTAGCGTGTTGGGTGCAGATTCGGCCGCGCCTGCCACTTGCGCAGGGCCAGCCTCGAAGTCGTCCTCTAGGATGGAGTCGAACACCAAGGTCTCGCCGAAAACCTCATGTCGCTGGAACTCGGATAGAGACTCGTTGTATTTGAAGATGTCCGACGCGAACAGCTCACGGTAGGCTGCAGCTGTCTTTTCGTATGATTCGGGTCCTTCGGAGTGGTACTTGAGGGCCGTCTGGTACAGCTTGAGAGCCTCTTCAATTTGGATCTCCTGGGTGTCGTCGACCTCATCTTCGACCTCTTGCTCAACTTCGACGTTGAGGGCGCGCCATGTGGTCGCCTTGGCCTGTGTAGCTTTCGCCATGGTGGGCGCCATCTCCGAGAATTTGCGCAGGCGATGGGAGTCGGGAAAGCAGCGTTTCAAAGAGTGGAAGGCGCGACCTAGAGGTTGAAGCGTACCATGTCGAGGGCGGTCCGTCGGCGCTGTGTGTTAAGGGGCAGAGCGTGCAGGCACACAGCAGGTTATCATCAGCAACATCTGGCGCACTGTCGCTACAAGAAGGCAGCCATGCGCGCCTCTATGGGAGTACAATGTGTGCCAGTCCGCTGTGACGTGGGCGCGTCGCGCTGTGAATGTCGGCGCTCGGAGCGCGTCGTGATCCCCGTCCAGCGGCTCCTAGGGCTGGCCCTCCGCGCGCAAGCTACCTTCGTGCTGTAACCCTGACCATCACGGATCTGCCACCAGAAAGGACGTCCACGCGCGCTTCGGCCGCTCCACAGACTTCAATACCCCGCTATAGCCTCCTCCCTCTGCGACCGAGCTCTCGCCGCGCGGGGCACGAATTGAGCCATGGTCACTTCTCCAGCTGTTCCTGAGTATGCCCGCATTTCCATAATATTATAGTTATAGCATGTCTTGGGATGCGCCTCTGCGCATATGGCTGCAAGCAAACATGTGACAGTCGCTGCACAACACTTTCTATCATGTGCAATGCTAGCATCAGTACAAGTCATTCGCTAACTTTGGACAAGGATATACGAGGATGAGCTTCACTCCGCCATCGACGCCCGCTCCGAGTCGCTTCAGACGCTGCGGGAATTGGGCCCGCCCGACCTGGTCCACCTCATCAAACAGCCCATCAAGTCCGCGACCAAGCAGATTGGCGTGTACCACCATGTCTCCGGCATCGATGCATCCTCGTCCGCCAGCTTAGCCGCATACATCAATACCCTTACCTACTCCCAGCACGACAAGCAACACAAGGTCGTGTCTGGGCTCTACTGGTACGGCACACAAGGAATGAGTGCAGGACATCGCTGACGGACCAGTTGCTACAATGCCTTCTCACGACTAGACATGCGCGTGCAGGTGTACATTCCAGGTACCGTCGAGAGCTACTGCATAGACGAGCGCGGCGACAAGCGAGTGGCAACCGACGAACTGTGGCTGGAGACGTACCTGTGCAGCGTGCTCCGCGCATACTCGTACGCAGACGACGGCTCAGGCGACACCATCAAGAAGATTGTCGGCGTCCGGAGATTCAACCCCGTTACAAGCACCGAGAGCGAACACAAGTTTCTGGATGCGGCTGAGCGCTTGTTCTTCAGCGGTCAGTGCCAGTCCAACTTCTCATGAACAATCAACTGACGTGTATCAGGCTGGCAATTGGGATCCGACCCTGAGATTCAGGTACCAAACTTAGTCTCCAACCACTTGACCACCGGACTCCTCAGCTACATTCAAACTACGGGTAGATATGCATCGGGCATCAATCTCTTTGAGAAGCTACGAACCCGCGATCCCGAGATATCTTCATTGCTTGCCCGCGTCTACATCGAGGCTGATGAGGAAGTCAAGGCAGTCCAGTTGCTGCACGAGGCAATCCAGGAACTTCCGATGGACTATTCTTTGCTCGATTGTCAAGCGGAATTCTGCAACAAGAAGGGTCGCGGAGATCTTGCACTTGAGATTGCGAAGAGAAGCGTAGTGTCCGCGCCTAGCGAGTTCGGAACTTGGGCACGCCTTGCAGAGATCTACGTCAGCCTGGAGCAGTGGGATCTTGCGCTGTTGACACTCAACTCATGTCCAATGTTCACATACCAGGACAAGGATGCACCTCGGATGCCTGAGCCACAGAAAGTGTTCTTACCTATCATGCCGGAAGCCATGTGTGACGAAATCGAAGACAGCAACCTCGACGATATGGAGCTGGTACACCCAACCTTGCGGAAACTTCACGCTTCGGGCTTCAAGGGGACGTTCCTGAAAGCTTACGTCCTGCTTACTGAAGTCACCAAAAAGATTGGCTGGGACCAGCTGCTCAAAATACGGTCCCAAGTCTTCGTCATGGAAGAAGAGTACCGCCATGAGAAGACCGGACAGCAACCTCACTCCCGCAGTGCTAGCACCACAGCACTCCGATCCCCGTCACCCTCGAACGCACAACTAAACGGCACCGCGCACGGCGAAGTCGAAGAACGCACGTCAACCGACGAAGCGGCAACCAACGGCGAAGGGTCCAGCTCCGCCGTAGTCGCAGCCCAAGAATCAATAGAAAAGCCAAGTCACACTGTTGCTTCCGAAGTCGTCAAAGCCGGCTCCGAAGACCCACATCCCCTCCCCTCTACGTCCAACAATGCCGACTCGCAACCAAACTACACACACTTCCAGAACAAGCGCTTATGTGAGCGCTGGCTCGATAACCTGTTCATGGTACTATACGAAGACCTCCGCGTGTACACTATCTGGCGCACCGAGATGGCGCAGTATAGACAACAACAGCTCCTCTATAAGAAGAGTGCTGAGGAGTGGGAAATCCTAGGCGAACTAGCGGAGCGCTTGCACCATGAAGACGACGCGCTCGAAGCATATGAAAGCTGTTTGCAGATTCGCTTCAGTCCGAAAGCGATGCGCGGCGTGCTCAAGTACGGATTCGTCGGTGAAGATCGAGGAAAGACGAGAGATGCATGTGCTGCGCTGATTCGTCTGGTCACGTGGCAGTACAGATGGTACTCTGAAGTAAGTCGCATCTCCAATATCCTTGATTGAGATAAGTATACTAACGCTGGGATAGTTCTCGCCTTCTCTCATCTTCACGATCCGCAAACTCATCGAGGATGAAGGCGCGGTCAAAATCCGCTCAATCATCCAGGGTACTAGTCTCCCGCAACACGTTCTTGATCTCACACACCAGTACGCGGCGCTATGTGCTGCATTCAGGAGTAGTGGTAGCGATGGTTAGATAGTTTGGCGACCGGATGCGCGCATTTTGGGCATTGAAGGGATGGTTACGAGAAGGGAAGGACTTCGCGTGGTGACATAGGCTCGGGAAGGGCTGCGACGGAGCCTGAAATACTTTTAATGCAAAGCATATGTGCGACGAGCGTTTGATATGTGGCTAGAGGGTCACTTGCAATTCGACGATTTGATCTCGCTGTGTCAGTTGGCTTTGGGTCTTGGTCATGATGTACTTTTGGAATGCCACGAAACACATGTTGACACAACAGGCGTGCATGCATGGGGAGGCAGCAATCGTCCTTGATCTGCCAAGTCCGCACCTCCCATGCCAACGTCTGCTCCATCTTGCACTTTTTCACACGTCCTGCAAAGAGATATCCGTCACAGCCAAGCCCATAATTGTGTCTTGTAAACCGATGTATTCGTTTTAATTCGTCACAAGATCCGAGATCCGCTCCAATCAGGCGGCCCGCAATAACGCGCAGAGCACAGCCAGGTCACGTAACCTCGAATAGCAGGAGACCCATGAAAAAGCCCAGGATGAACACCGCTCCATGCTCCCCATACACCGTTCCAGCGCCACCGAACCGCTTAACGGTACGACTTCTGGTACCTCGCGCGCGCACCTGGACCACCAAACTTCTTGGGCTCGCACCGCCTGTTGTCGGCGACGAGGAGTGTGCGGTCGTACTGGACGAGGGCCTGCTTGAGCTGGTTCTTCGAGTGCTCGTCGACGTACTTCTGGTAGTAGGCGACAATGGATTTGGCAATGGCTTGACGGATGGCGTAGATTTGCGAGGTGTGGCCACCACCGGAGACGCGGACGCGGATGTCGACATCAGCTGTGTAGCATTGTCAGTATGCCAGTTCCCTCGCGCGAGATATGATGTGTGGTGCGGTGTGTGTATGCGTACCGAACTTGTCAATGCCGAGGATCAGGACGGGCTCGTAGACCTTGAATCGCAGGATCTCGGGCTGGACCAGGGAAAGAGGCTTTCCGTTGACCTTGATGAGGCCCTTGCCGGCCTAGAAATTTTGTGAGTATGCCGTTCGGTTGCGCGCGCGATTGTGGCAGTCGTAGTGTACCTTGCAGTGGGCGACAGCTGGTGGTAATTGTTAGCACATGTTCAAGGCGTGCATCGCGGTGGAGGTGGTCGTACCAGTCGCGGTCTTCTTCTTGCCGAAGCATTGCACGCTCTGGGAAGCCATGTTGGGCGACTGTGGGTATGCGTGCGGGTGGAAGGTGGGCGTGGAATTTGCTGATTGTCTCGTCGTCGAGGCGGTAGGCGAAGTTCATCGTCGAATTTGCCCAGGTGTGTGGGCGGTCTAACCGCTAGCGCTTAGCGTTAAATTCTTGGCATTATGTCAGCTCGAGCCGTCCGACCACGAGTTGTTGCACCCAATGAATAGTCGAGTGCACCTTCACAAACTTTTCTACAACATATTAAGGGTTGTAAAGTGTACTACAGATATTCAGGCCGCCATATCAGAGAGGAAGTCTCTAAGAGTCCTGACTGTTAAACCGACGAGCGCGCATGAATAAGTGCACTTCACAGCCCGACGACTCTCCACCCATGTCGGATGCTTGCACGAACCCGCTCTCTGGCAGGTAGCATACTACCGATCTCAAAGATGCATAGTGAGCATCGGTCACCGAGCAAATCAGAGCATTGCATGCAGGAGGCTACTACCAAGCGTTAAAATTGCGTTTCAACCTGCAGCACGATCTTTACATATCAGCAACGAACGAGCAGCCCGCAGCATGTCTCAAAGACTGTTTGTGTTCGGTAGCAACGGCGAAGGCCAACTCGGTATACCTGCTGCAGATATCGTTTCTTCGCCGATCGAAGTCTCAACGTCTCTGCCACTTGCAGACCTACGAGCTGTTCGTGGTGGGACAAACCACACACTTCTCATCACTTCTAACGGAGTGATCTACGGCGCTGGAGATAACCGCAAAGGCCAGCTCGCACCCGAATTAGAAGGCGAAGAGCGCCTCGACAGCTTCCAGAAACTGGTTGGGAATATTGCTTTCGCTGCCGCCACTTGTGAGTCCACGGCGTACATCGCTATTGGTGAGGAGCCTGGACAAAGTCAGCTCTTCATCCAGGGCTCTGGTCAGTGGGGAGAGACCGGTCATGATCACAAACTTCCACCTGAATCTTTGGTGGAAGGCGAGCCGTGGCCTTTTCTTGGCTCTCTACCAGGTACAGTCATCGACTTCGCCGCCGGTGTCTGGCACTATATCGCAGTGCTCGATGATGGATCCGTTTACGGTTGGGGAAAAGCTCGTCTTCATCAGTTGGGTGAAAGACTCTCCGGCAAGATCACTACCCCTACTCGAATCGAAGGCATACCGTTTAAACCTGTGCGGGCTATTTGTGGGAAAGACTTCACCTACCTTGTTGGCGATCCATCAGTCGGCGAGCATATAGTGCTCGGACAGAACAAGTTCAACATCATCACCGGAGCGCCGCCCAACGTCCAAGGTTGGAAAAGCATTGGCGCAGCGTGGCACGCTATATTTGTACTTCTCGACGACGGAAGACTCATCGCCTGGGGTAGAAATGCTATGTGGCAGCTCATACCACCTGACCTTCCTCTTATTGACAAGATAGCCGTTGGCTCCGAGCACGTGCTCGCAATAACAAAGGACGGCAAGCTCATATCTTGGGGCTGGGGCAAACATGGCAACTGCGGAGACTTGTCGATGATTCAGGACAGAAAGGAAAACGACATGGTCAACGGCTTCTGGAACGAGATTGAATTACCAGGAACTATTGAATTCATCGGAGCAGGATTTTGTACCAGCTTCGTCACCTTGGACCCTAAGAAATAGTCTCCTCGTCACGCATCTGGCATCTAGAGAGCTGGAAGTCGGTGCTAGTGAAGGAGTGAACCACATCTGCTGAGTTATCGCCCTTCATGGTAAAATCGATCTTGATCTTGGACGTCCTCTTCTTTCCGTACCATTCGGCTTGCAAGTACATTTGGTCCCAAATGAACTCTGTCTTATGTTGCAATAAATCTCTCTGTGTGGCGTTCAACTTTTCCTCGTCGGGCATTTTGTAAGGCTCGCTCCCGAGCCCCTCGAATTCTTCCTCTGTCAGAGGATCTATCACGGCAGCAGCGGACCAACGTGACTGGTTCCAGATACCGGGCGAGTGGTTCCAGAATTCGAGGGGCGCATTCCGTTCGGAGAGCTTGCAGCATATGACATCAGTCCACTTCTCGTTCTCGTAAATTCCGCTCTGAAGTGGATTTTAGTGATCTGACACGACCGAAGCAGGGAACAAGCATTACCGCGACTCTGTTGTTAATGCGCTTAATAGCATATCCTATGCGCTTCTCGTCGGCTTGAGCAACCTCGCCTCTCAATTTGAATCTCGTCACCTTTGGGTCAAAGAACAAGTCACGAGCTGCGGGAAAGCCTTTGGAACTCTGAACGATGAGAAGGAAAGTCGCTATCCAGTCGCGTATGAGTGGGTTCTGACCATACTTATCGTACTCGCGACTCAACCAGACGCTTCGTGATGTGGCTGCTCCGGTGTTCCAATTGAAGTCACCTCCATCGTTTTTGAAAGGGTAGGTTGGCGTTTCCGTAGGCAGTGACATGATGTCAGACGTATTTGGAGGTTGAGACATGCTGTATGCAACAGTAATTGAGGATAGTGGTGTTTGTATAAACAAAAGAGAATATGCACAAGTCGAAGAGAGTTTATGTACAACTCCGACTCATAGTAATACGAGTCACTCGCAAGTACGCAAGATCGACCGATACTGAGTGACTCCGATGGTCTTGAACAGCAAACCACATAAGCTAACTGTTTGCATAACAACGAGTCAAGGATTCTACCAAAGACTCAGGAGCAGAGTCGTTGAATACTCAGCAATTTCGCAAACGTATCTGCATCCTAAGACCGTTACAGTCGTTGGTACAGGATGTTGCACCAATCTTGTCATTGCAATGAATTGCTCGAAGCTACGATGTCGTACACCCCTGAAGCAAGGGGTTCACCCATTCCGTAGAGGGGGATGCACATGTCGGTCTCAAAGAAGCCAGAAGTCCAGCACTCGTCAACAGGTAGCTTCGAGCGCGCGCAAGCTGAGCCCCAAGTCGTCTTCCAGACGGCATCAGGCGCGACCTTGGACAACGTTGTGATGCTCAACGACTCCCAGAGGATCTCGTCTGGATTGTCGCGTGGCCTCTGAAAGCCGCACTTATTATGTGTCAGCGACATATTTTGCCTACCAGATTGTATGCTGTGGGAAACTTTACTTACGATGACGGTGGTTCCCTTGCGGAGAATTGCGAGGGCGAGCAGAAAATCAGAAGTGTCGCCTGAGTGACGCAGGAACTTGAAGGTCTTCACGGCGGGGTCGAAGAAGCTCGCAAGTGCCTCAGGTTGCTCTTTGACGTTATGAAGAAAGGTTGGAATATAGTCGCAGAGCCTATGCAGCTGCGGGTCGAGATCACCAGCGTTCCGAACCATGTCGTCGAACTTGTCAAAGATATGCGCCTGGCCTTCCGGAGCACTGGCAGGCAGAAGCAGATGATCGAGGTAACCCGGGAACGGAAGAGCCATGGCGATGGTCTGTTGTCGTGCTTCGTATAGTTTGCCGGTGTTATGGGTGGTGTTGAAGAAACGAAGACAAAGCGGGCTTCGAAGCTCTTATACTGTAGTGAACGAGACTTCCCGATGAGAAGTGAGAGGAAAATGCCACCTATTGCTGACGAATATGGCGAATTTCAAGGTGAAGGTGGGTAAGGCCACCTGGTCCTGCCTAAATTATCCAAGGTGAAGGTGAGAAAAGCCGGCCATCAATTTGCTAGAGCTCACCTCTTCTTCTCTACTGCTGGAGTTGCCAAATCTTTGTTAAGCCATAAATGCATCTAAGTTCGAGAGTGCGGTGTGTGCGCGGCCGATTTCATTGAGGCAATTGCGGAGCTGGGAAGAAGACAAAACCGAGTGCACGCAGTGCAGCCGAGGACGTCTCGATTCGCCTCAAACTTAGATCTCACCTGCTTGTATCTGGATAGTTTCCACTTGTATTCAATTCAAATGCAGGCGCGATAATCTATCTATCATGTCTTATGTCTCACAATTGCAAATGCTTTCTTCACAAGACTCACAACTCCCCATCTATAACCACCTACAATTCCTGCCTAACCATTCCCCACCCCTGCCTCTCCCTCTCCATTTCTTCTCTTCGTCCGCCTTCAACTCCCCACCCCTCCCTAATCAAATTCCATTCCGCCACCGTGGCTCCCTGTTCTCTCCCTTCAGCGTACAAATTCCCCTTGATCCCCAAATGCGCATACCTCCCACTCCACACCACCTCGTCCAATGTAACATTCGTCTGATTGCCCACATACGTCTTTATCTCGTACGCGGAGACCGGATCCCACGGCGCGCTGATGCTCACTTCGCCCGCTGCCACTATCCGTACATCTTTGACGGTCGAAGAGAATGGTGGGAATGAGGTGTTGGAGAAGGACACGGAGAAGTGACTGGGTGGTTGAGATGACCAATCGAGCATGACGGCGGCGATGGGGTAGATTGCGGATGGGCCGAGATCGACGGTGATGTACGATGTAGTGTTTGAGAATTGCGGTTGCCATTTTGTACTTGCTGCGCCGTCGATGGCGGCGAGTGGAAATTGACCTGGGCGATTACGTTGAGGCGGGGACAGTAGGGCGCCGCATTGGAGTATATTGCCTGCGACGGTAAGGGTTTGGCCCACGGGGCGGTTGGGAATGACGAGGGGTTTATCGAAGTGGAGGTAGTACGTGTCATTGTTGCGCTTGCTGCGGGTACCAATTGTGACGGGGATGGGTTTGGTCAAGTATGTAGAGTTGGCCGAGGGTAGAGTGTATTTGTTGCGTGGAAGGCGTGCGAGAGTAGTGTGTGTTGAGTTCGATGTCGCGTTGATGCCGTGACCCATGTAGTAGAAAGTACGGTAGTTGAGATAATCAATCTGCGGTGGAAGGGATGGGTCGATGTCCAGGCTCTCATAGTACAATCCTAGACCAAGGTAACCAAAGATGGCTACGCGATTTGTGCCGCCCATGCCGGTCAAGAAGGGAAATGCAGGGTGGGTGCCGCCATTTTCGGCCGGATCATCGAGCAGTTGCTCAGAGTATTGATACCAAGGCGCTCGCGCGTATGGAGAAGATGAGTAGAGGTCATAGGTATAAGACGAGCATCCGGAAGGTGACACCTCATTTGCGACCACCGCAAACGAAGAATATGTCATAGCTGGACCGTCAAGCGACTGCTTCGCCGCATAGTAATCCAGGTTGGCCAGACTGTAGGGATTCGGATAATGCAGTAGATCGTCCACGAGCACAACATCTGCCTGTTTAACTTCAACACTGCCATTCATGCCTGTATATTCAACAATAATGCCGGCATTATCGTTGATAGGAAGTCTCATCTTCCCGGCCATGTTGTCCCAAGAAGCATTTTGTGGTCGATCAAACCATGCATTGAACTCATTTGTCTCCGTTAGATGCCTTTGAATGAGCGCAGTCGTATAGCCGGCGTTGTTGACCTGATTCGCATACTCATCTGGATCGGTGGCGTTCCAAAGTTCGTAGTGGCCCGACGTTGCATTGAACTCCAGCACTTGCCCGAAGAAATGTGCGACGGCATTTGAGATCGGTAGAAGTGTATCGTTGAAATACTCCGCGTCCCCAGTGATGATGAGATGGTTATTGAACGCTAGACTGATGTCACCATTGAGATGATACTCGTAGTCAAAGCAGGCCCCGGTACCGGTGCAGTTACCCCAGCGTCCACTAGTCCATGGGAACACGGCGCCGCCGGGTGTAAACCTATCGCTTTGATTTTTGCTAGAGGTAAAAGCCGTCTCGACATTGCGTTTCGCCTGCTCATAACGATCGACTCTGTAGTTGATGATGTTATGCGCATGTTGCGGATGCGAGACTTGGATACCTGGCGCCATCCAGACATCCGCGTCCCAGAAGATAAGCCCTCCGTAACAGTCAGCACCAAGGCCGCACACCGGAATACTGTTAACGTTCAGTCGAGTATTATTTCCGGCCGCAGCGATAGCATTCGGACCGACCATATGCGATAGCAAATAAAACGGATTTGTATGTGCGAGAATGTGAAGTTCCCGAACGCTAGGATCACTGGGTAGTGAGCCATTGGGTAGGCGGTAGCTGTCCACAGTCTCCGGTGCCAGGATCGTTGCCCATTCCTGGATATGCGACTTCAGCAGCTCGTAGTATCCAGTTGTCACGCCAGATATTGAAGCAGCCTTCGCAATAGCCTGTGGATTCGGGAAAGCATCCGTTGATGCGACGCCAACAAACTTCTTGATCTCATGCGGCTTGGACGCCGTCAACTGGACCTTGATAGTTTGTGCTATCGTTGAGTCATTAGTACCGAAACTGCCTTCCTCCACCTTGCTCCGAGTCTCAAGATCCGCCCACTCGTCAGCAGCCAGTGTCGAATAGACATATGCCGTGATATTGGAGACATTCCCGGGCCTAACCGCTGTCCATATCGTCGGAGTATCCATTTCGAACCTCTTCTTGACAAACTCCGACCGTACTGCACAATCCCCATCCAGCACATCGAACACCTTAACATCCATATCGCGACTCGCCGTAAGTCTTAATCGCACCGCTGCCTGATTAACATGCAGCTTATGCACAAACATCTGATAATCCACCTCGATCGTTCCGTCCCCTACGCCCCCAGGTTTCCACATATACTTCCAGCTCGCAATTCCCGCTTTAACATCTAAACTCGTCTCAAATCCCGACAAATGCGCCGAATCAACCGACGCATCCAGCAATTCCCCATTCGCTTCAACAAGCAATCCACTCCAATGCGGAATCCCCGCAATCACACTATCCCAGCCATACTGCTCCAGCCATGGGTAATTCGAGCCATTTGTTTTCTGCTCGTTATTCCAGAACCCTGCTATTGTCGCAAATGTTTGTCGGCGCGTGAACAATGGCCATCCACTTATTCCTTGCCCACCTCTTTGCTCATCGACTTCGAAAAACGGTCCTGCTGCTGCGACACTGATCCCGAAATACCCATTCGCTAACGAAAGGCGCGATTGGTAATGTCCTTGGTCTAACTTTCGCGTCGACAAGACCCAATTATCGTCGTCCCAGTGCACATGTGCAAATTCTTCTTGTTCAGTACTCGTAGATGCGAAGACGTGTGGAAGTGGGGCTACAGTTGCCAGTAGCGCGAGAAGTGGTAATCGCAGGCGCATGGGGAGTTGCAGTGTGTTATGAACTGGATTGGTGTATGTACCATGTAACAAAGCTTGCGAGGGAGGTTTCTAAAAGGCTAGGGCATTGACGCGCAGATCATTCACCCATTCCTTGGTTTCGAACGCCACCCGTGGCTACGGTCGCGGTCCGCTATCTATGGATTTGACGCACACCGCTAAGTCGCTGGCGCGTGGTCTTGTCGCTTATCAGCTGGGGTTGCCATGCTTGGAGGGGCAGGGCGGGCATGCTGCAAGGCCGCGTGCTTGCTCAACATGTGTCCGAAAGCGGATGGTTGCGTTTGTTTTGTCGTGTTTACTATTCGAGGCGCCTGGTGAGAGATTGTGGCCCTTCAGGTGGAAGGAAGGGCAGCTGAGATCGGACCCTGTGACGTCATGTGTGACAAAAGCAGACCAGCTGGACGTATCACTCGCTAAACTTCACGCGCAACTTTCAACGAAGTTTACACATGCAGTGCCGAACCCTTCGATTATGTCTCGTTTGGCACTGAATTGACCCGCTGGTTTCACACTACTATTCGCGGAATTGCTGCGCGCAGAATCCGACTGCAAGTTGTTTCTTGCGGCACGCATGCAGACATCTGAAGAGTTATATGTACAGTCCGTATATACTCCCTATATATAATTTTTCTCATTTATCCAACTCCAGCTATGTCAAAGGTAATGTTCGAGACAATCAGATCCGAATACATTAGCATGCAGCTGTCCATCACTTCTCACGACTCCGTGACACACCATACGGTACATTCCTAGTAAGGTAGAATTACTATTGTCCTACCATATCAACAGCGAGCTCATCTTGCGCATCTCTAAGTGGTCCGTCTTTACTATGCGTAGTTCTGCACTTAGATTCTACCTAACCAGAGTACCCCGTATCTAAACTATAAGCGCAGTATACATTTGCACCACTGTGTACTAAAGTCGCGATTTCAAAGCATCCGACCCCAGAAATACGATATCTTATAAAAAGGGAACAGCCCCGCTCATGGACCAGACTAATGTGTTATGTCCAACGCATCCAGCAGTTTTCCGACACTGAACTGCTTTCTTGACCAATAAGCATATCCACAACACCACAAAATCCACACAATGGCACCATCTACGACGAAGCAGTGGACGATCAAGGGCAAGACCGACTTCGACTCATTGAAACTCAGCGAAAGCGCATAGATACCAACAATACGTCACAAAGATGTTCTCGTCAAGAGTAACGCACTCCTACGACATTACCCCGTGGCGTCTGCTAATAATTATTAGTCAACGGAGCATCTCTCAACTAACGCGACCTCATCATGCCTCTAGGCAAGCATCCCAATTCCCCGCAAGACGGACGAGTCCCCGGTTCCGATGGCGCCGGTGTAATCGAGTCTATCGGTAGCGGCGTAACACGCTTCAAGCCTGGCGATCGCGTTGTCACCATGTTTCTCCCTGGCCTTGTCGCTGGGTCTCTTCCCTCTGAGCCCCTCGCACATGGCATCGGCGGCGCAGACGACGGTACACTGCGCGAGTACGGTGTCTTTGATGAGCAGAACCTTGTCGCGGCGCCGAGGAACTTGAATGATCTTGAGGCTAGCACGTTAAGTTGTGCGGGTCTGACAGCATGGAACGCGCTGTACGGCTTGGAGAGTAGGGCGCTAAAACCTGGTCAATGGGTGCTTACACAGGGTACTGGCGGCGTTTCAATCTTTGCTGTCCAGTTTGCCAAAGCTGCTGGAGCGCGCGTTATTGCTACTACATCCTCGGCCGCAAAGAGCGAGACTCTCAGGAAGCTTGGCGCCGATGAGATTATCAACTACAAAGAGACCGCAAACTGGGGCGAAAAGGCCAAGGAGCTCACCGGCGGTGTTGGCGTGGAGCACATTCTCGAAGTCGGTGGCGCCACCACAATGGCACAGTCTCTCAAGGCAATCGCTGTCGATGGTGTTATTTCTATAATTGGCTTTGTTGGTGGTCCAGGCAAAGAAAAACCTACTTTCCTCGAGGCGCTAAGCAACTGTTGCACAATCCGCGGTATCATAGTCGGCAACAGGTTACAGATGGAGGCTATGGTCAGCGCCATCGAAGCAAACAATATCCACCCCGTTGTCGACGACAAGGTCTTCAAATTCAAGGATCTGAGGCAGGCGTATCAGTATATGTGGGACCAGAAGCATTTCGGCAAGCTTACCATCAAGGTCTCCGCCTAGGCGAACAATTTGAGCGATGCGAGAGATTGGTAATGATGATAGCTCATTCGTCTACGCGATTCTTTTAGAGCAAACGTGCCGTAATTCAGCTCCGATTGTGCCTAATCGCCGAAAACAAAGGCACGTCTTTGCTCGACTCTAGATGCCGGGCGTTTCAGTTTCGTTTAAAATTCATGTTTCCAGTCATCGAACCACCGCTCAAAATGTTCAGGGGAGTCCCCCAAATCAGGCGTACGTGGCGATATATCACCGACGTCTCTAGAGCGGTCGATCCCAATTATTTTGCATTCGGTGCATGCTGCTCTTCCTCCTGGATCTTCGCTGCGGCGAACATTTCTCTTCTTACATTGTTCGCATATGTGTTCGTTGAAGTGCACGGTCATCGGGAAGCCATCATCTGATCCGCTATGGATGCTCTCCAGATGGCTGGAACGAGAACGGACCATGGGTGTTGATAACGACGACGTTGCATTAATGAGAACAGGCACTTGGGACGAGGAATGACTTCGTGCCACCCTTTCCTGTGGTGGATGCCCATTTTCAACAAGGGGTCGTGCGTTCGTCCCTGGACTGTACATCAAAGCTTGCTGCACTGGTGTGCTGGTCCCTCTTGCGAGTTCGTCCCGAATTATCTCTTTGAGTGATGCTGTTTTTGGCCGCACGGTGTCCCGCAGCGGAACACGAAGCCCGTAGTCCTTCTCGATGCCGTCTCTTCTGGCGACCGAGATATGGAATTCTAGCTCCTCCACTTCGCAATTTATGTCCAAAACCTCGTTCATGATTTTTGCGAAGCGTATCAGGCCCTTCTTTGTTTGCTTCATGTCTGTCTTCGATGACTGTGACGTTGAAGCGTGGTAGAGGACCTCGACGAGCAGATCCTTGGGATGGATCTCATAATTGATTGCTATACCAGCACTATCGCACGCCAGACCATGGAGGGCATAGACCTTGTCGCGAACATTTGTGGATTGCTGGGATCGATACAGCTCTAGCAGTTTCGTCAGCGGTTGAGGGCTGCCATCCCAGTTTGACTTGGCTCGGATAACGACGGCAGCCGGACTGTCCAGAACTTGCAACACCGCTATGGTATGAAGTGCGCGGCCCCGGTCAAGGACAGTCTGCAAATCAGCCATCAGTTGCTGGAGCTTGTTCCAGGAAACCTGCTTGTTGCCGCACCATATCGTTGCCTTCTTTGCAAGCATGATCTCTTGGACGATCCAGATTCTTTTCCAGTATGGCCTTTCACAAAGAGCCAGAACAGCATCAGCCTTTTTTGGGCTCCAGAGATTGCGAAAGTTGGGGTTGTCACCACCAAATGGTAGACGTGTCTGGACATAGTGCATGGCCAAGTTGCTATCGGTCCCTGCGTCGACTTCGCCAAGCCATACCCAGACCGAATGAGCACTGCTGTAAATCTGTCTCATCATCTGCACTTGATGATTCTGCTCTTTCACATCCGCCTGATTGATACTCAACGCATCGATCCAGAACGTGAGATACAGATGCTGCTCTCGCATCTGATGCAGAAAGGACCATAGACTCCTTCCCGCAGGAAGAATGCATCCATTGAGCAAAATGTCATCGTGTCGTTCCTTTAGGCCCCATGAGTACGAAAGCGAAACGTAAGCGGGACATTCTTCATCTAGTTTGTATACGCGGAGGCTGCATTTGATGAGTTCTGAGCCAGTGCTATGCTCTAGTTTGACGAGTCTGATTTCCTGGTTTCGAAGATCGAGTGGTTCAGCTGCGTAGACATCGGCCTCGGATGGTGATGGCATCGTGGTCCGTGACCACCCTAAGTAAGGACATGCGAGGTTGTCGGCAGGGTGGTGCGAAGACGTTGTGTCGTTGTTGCCTGTATCGCACGCTCAGCCTAACACTACTGAGTCGTTTTTGTGAATGCTCGCATGTCGTAGAACAAGTGCGCGCTTGCTAGGAAGGCTGAACGCTGATTGAGACACAGGTGGCAGTGTGGCGGTGCATCATGGCTGCCAAGAACAAGGCTGACATGGGACAATGTAGCTGCCTGGCTGCAGAGGATCAAACTGAACATGTACATATACGCAAAACAAGTGAATGTGCATTTGGAGTGAAAAGTGTCGTTGATTGTCGTGTGCAGTTTATGACGCGAGGAACTAGCGCGACTGCGCTGGTCGGAACAATGACGGCTCACACCTTCCAGCATTGCGACCGTATGATGACACAAGGTCTTAATATATCATGTAACCCAAAGGTTTTGCGAACCATATAAACACAAAACGCCGGTCATGCATTCCGAAGACCAATATACCCAATGCCAGCAGTGTTGAAGCAGAGCATTATCGTTGGCGCCGGACTCCATCGCTGGTGTTGAATGCAAGAAATCTATGTTGAAGGAGAAATAACCACCCTAGCCCATCGTTCCGCATATCGGCATGCTTATGTTGGCGTTGGCGCAGCAGCACCAGTGAGGTCTGAATCTTCTGGCTCGACTGGTGAGCAGGTGCAGAACAGGTTGGTGTCACCGTATGCTATGTATAGTAAGCCAACCGATTTGTTTCTCTCTCAGGGGTTCGACATACCGTCATCTAACCTGGTCACCGATGGCCAGAACTTCTTCTCCTTCAGGTACGGCAATGGGTACGCTGCCGCCTCACGCGCGTACGGCCTGTCCCACTCTCCAGTGATCAGGTCAAGCTGACTGTGCGGTGCCATCTTGAGCACATTCTTCTCCTTTGGCTGCTTGCCATCCTCGACCGCCTTAATCTCTTTGCGGATGCTGATCAAGGCATCGCAGAAGCGATCAAGCTCCGTCTTCGACTCGGACTCCGTAGGCTCGATCATGAGAGTGTTGGCGACAGGCCAGGACATGGTGGGAGCGTGGAAACCATAGTCCTGTAGGCGCTTAGCAATATCAATCGCTTCGATGCCTGCTGTCTCTTTGAATCCGCGAACATCCAAAATGAACTCGTGAGCGCAGCGCCCTTTACCATTGGTGTAGAGAATCGGGTAATGTGGCTTCAAGCGGGAGAGAATGTAGTTCGCGTTCAAGAGGGTAATTTTCGTTGCTTGTGTCAATCCGACTGAACCCATCATCTTGATGTACGCCCAGGAGATCGGGAGAATGCTGGCTGATCCCCACGGTGCACCGCTAACGGGGTGAATGGCTTGTGCGCCACCAGTCTCGTTGCGAAGATGGCCAGGGAGGAATGGAGTGAGGTGCTCCTTCACACCAATGGGGCCCACACCTGGACCACCGCCGCCGTGAGGAATGCAGAAAGTCTTGTGAAGGTTGAGATGGCAGACATCAGCTCCGATCTCGCCGGGTGAGCAAAGACCAATCTGGGCGTTCATGTTTGCGCCATCCATGTACACTTGACCGCCGTGTTGGTGGATGAGATCGCAAGCTTCCTTGACCTTGGGCTCAAAGACACCAAAGGTGCTGGGATACGTAATCATAATCGCAGCAAGCTCCTCGCTATGCTTCTCGCACTTGGCCTTGAGATCCGCAATATCCAGATTGCCAGTGGCGGTGTCGCACTTGACAGCAACGACTCGCATGCCCGCCATTGCAGCGCTAGCTGGGTTGGTGCCGTGGGCGGACACAGGAATCAAGCAGATGTCTCGCTTCTTACCAGGCTGCTGTTCCTGATACTTTCGGATCACGCGGAGCCCAGCAAACTCGCCTTGCGCACCGGAGTTGGGTTGCAAGGAGACAGAGTGGAAACCCGTGATGTTGGCCAGATCATCCTCGAGCTGTTTGATCATCTCGATGTACCCCTTCGCGCGATCCAGTGGCAGGAACGGGTGCAGATTGGAAACGCTTTCAAAAGACACGGGTGCCATTTCTGCTGTAGCGTTCAGCTTCATGGTGCAAGAACCGAGTGGAATCATGGAGTGAATAAGGGATAGGTCTTTCGATGACAGGTGGTTGATGTATCGCAACAGCTCCGTTTCTGAATGGTGTGAATTGAACACAGGGTGGGTCAAGAATTGGCTCGTCCTCTTGAACTGCTCAGGTACGTCGATCTTGACCGATTGGCTGAACAACGCATCGCTGCCCTTTCCAGAATACCCGAAAGCGCTGAGGAGGTGGTATATGGTCTGTGAAGTCGTGATTTCGTCGAAAGAAAGACCAATATGGCGGTCATCGATCTTTCGCACAGTAATTGTCTTGCTTTCTAGATCAGCGATGATTTTATCAGTTTTGTCGCCAGTCTGCACAACAAATGTGTCGAAAAGCGCGGGCGCATTGTCCAGCTTGCCTCGCTGGCCAGTCTTGAAACCAAGCTCAATGAGCGCCTGCTGCACAAGACGAGTCTTCGCCACGACTTGCTTGGCGATTGTGGTCAAGCCGTTGGGTCCGTGGTAGACAGCGTACATGGCGCTCATATTCGCCAATAAAGCTTGAGCTGTGCAAACGTTACTGGTTGCTTTCTCACGGCGAATGTGCTGTTCCCGGGTTTGCAAGGCAAGTCGTGCCGCAGGATTTCCCAATCTGTCCTTGGAGAGTCCGATCAGGCGACCTGGGATCTTGCGCTTGTACTTTTCGTCGCAAGCGAAGAATGCTGCGTGGGGTCCTCCGAATCCCAATGGCACACCGAATCGTTGGGCGTTGCCAAAGGCAATGTCGGCGCCGAATTCTCCGGGCGGAGTGAGCAATGTCAAGGCTAACAAATCGGTTGCGACACTGAAGAGAGCTCCAGTCTTGTGCACCTTGTCTGCCAGGCCCTTGAAGTCGTGCACACCTCCATCCGTATCAGGATATTGAGCCAACACTCCAACAAGATCTTGGCCCAACTCCTCAACTCTCTTGCTGCCGTCCTTTAGCACGTCAGCCACCTCAATCTTGATTCCAAAACCCTCCGCTCGTGAGTATAGGACGGCGATTGTCTGGGGATGGCAGCGTTCGGACACCAGAAATGTCTTGTTTGGCCTCTTCTGCTTGCTTGTGGGCATCATTCCTAAGCTCAAAGTCATAGCCTCGGCCGCCGCAGTGGGCTCGTCCAAAAGCGAGGCATTCGCGATGCTCAGGCCCGTCAGATCCGTCACCATAGTCTGGAAGTTGAGCAAGCTCTCCAGACGTCCCTGGCTGATTTCAGGCTGGTAGGGTGTGTAGCTGGTGTACCACGCCGGGTTCTCCAGCACGTTCCTCTTAATGACCTCGGGCACCTTGGTGCCGTAGTATCCCTGTCCGATCAAGCTCTTGCCAGGCCTGTTCTTGTCCATGATTCTCTTTGCATTCTTGAGAAAGACTGACTCGGGAATGCCATCTTGCTGCCATTTGGCGTTGTGTGTAGGGGACAGTTTGCCGATCTCCAGGTCGCGGTTATTAAGAATGTCAGCCGGAATGACCTGTCTGACAAACTCGTCTAGGCTTTTGACAGGCGGGTCCAGGGCTGCAATCATGGCTGCAGTGGACTCTGCAGAAGGTCCAATGTGTCGTCGCGGGAAGGTGTCGAGCGCTTCGTTTGGTGTCGCCGTCTCAGTCTGTTGAGGCGGGGTGTCGAACAGGTCCTCTGCTGCTTCGACAGCCGCGGCGGCCTGCTGTGAGGTCGGCGCATTTTGCTGGAATGCTCGTTTCTGGAGGAATTGCTGACTGCTGTATGCAATCGCACGTGGAGCACTGCCTGCAAGTTGTGGTCGCGAAAGCTGTGCCGTGCAGGTGGAGCGGGCAAGCCTGCTCGCCGAGGAAGCTGCTCTCAAGCACGCGGTGCGCATTTTGGCGAAGGCGAAGCTTCAATGCCACGCGGGAGGGAGCTGGCGTTTCTTTTCTGCCTCCGTGGGGTGAATATCGCTCACCGAATCAGCGGCAAACCACTGCGACGCGGTGCTCAAAAAGTTGTTGAAGATTGCCACCACGCAGTGTGACGTCGGCTCGGAATATGGTCGCACCACCACGCGAAGAATCAGAGAATGGAAAGTGAAGTGCAGAAGGAGGAAGAAGCTCACAACACGTCAAGACACCAAAAATTCACGGGCGGTGACCGCTGGGACGATTGTTGGAGCTATCTGCACTCCAAGTGGTAGCCCGTCATTATCCGCGCCATCTATGCTCGAAAGCACCCGATAAGACCCTGGCACCACCACAAGCGAGCCAACGGCCGCCCATCGCTGACCACGACCCGCTCTTCCTTGCAGCCGCTGCATATTTGCGACAAATCGGGCAAACGAAGCCTGAAGCTTGCCGCAAGCATGCATCTATTACATGATCTCTACCCACTGGCAGCTCGTCGACTCCGCACCTCCGATTGCGCTACTGGATGCCCTCATATGCTCGCCCGTCGCGGTGCCATTGTCCGACGGAGATTCTTCTCCTTCTCCGTCTCTTCCGTCACGGGCAGCACACCTTGCTCCCGCAGTTGCGCCAAGTACTCTCTGCCATACTTGTAGCCCACTTCGTAGATTTCTTCGAATTTTGCAAAATCCAGTGTGCCGTAGGGGTCGATCGGAGGGCGCATGTACCTGCATCCAGCAGTGTTCTTCGCGCGCTCTAGCGCGTCAATGCTGGACACGTACGCGAGGCGCGATTGGATCTCAGAGAGCGTGGGAGGGTTGGGGTATGCCGAAAATGGGTTCCAGCGATTGAACGTCGCCCAGAACCCTGAGAGCGAGTCACCAAACGACTGGGGCGTGTCATTGTCTAGGCTTCCGACATCGACTGCGAAGATGACATCTGCACCCAGGCTCTTCATGTGTGTGACTGTGAGATTGTCGATGTAGCCGCCGTCCAAGAGCATGCTGCCATTGTCGCACAGTGGAGGCAGCAATCCAGCCAAAGACATCGACGCCCTGACATACCGCCAGACATAGCCACTGGTGTGTATCTCTGACCTGCTTTTGCTGATGTTGGTAGTGTTGCAGTAGAACTCGAGCCAGAAGTCTTCAATCTGCGAATTGCCAAACGTCTTGAAGATACCCCTGTTGAATTCATGGCCGGTCGTGTATGAGGCACTGGATCAGTTAGCTCCAACTTGCGAAACGTGACGTACAACTTACGAAGGATACGTCAGGTCGAGGGCGAACCTCCACATGCTACCCATACGTCCGGCAAACTTCTTGGCTCTGCCGTACATCGGCACCACGTCCGCATCCCAGGCATACAGCGCTCCAATGAAGCTACCGATGGATGTGCCGCCTACAATGTCGATGGGAATGCCAGCTTCTTCCATTGCGCGGATGATGCCAATCTGCGAAATGCCTCGGGCACCACCACCGCCCAACACCAGGCCGACGGACTTTCCACACAGTCGCCTTGCAAGTCGATGAAAGTCGCCCTTGAAAGGTGTATCTGCTGAGTATAGCGGTGTCTGTCGTACTTTTCTCGAGGTGTACTTCTGGATTTCGGCTTGAATGACTTGTACACGCTGCTTGATAGCACTTCCAAATCGTCGTCCTGCATGGTGCACCGGCTCCGTCGTTGCACGGAACGACATTTGGATGTGGTGGTGGCTGCCGTTGATCCACGGTCGATTGCGTAGCCATTTTCGAGTCAGGCCAGACGTACAGTACCGCTCAGCGTGTAGGAGCACTAGCTCTTTTCGAGCAGTGGTCTTAGTTGTTAGTAGGAATCGCTCATACTCTCCGATATTGGGCGACGACTCAGCAAGACCAACGAGCAAGATACAGTCGGCTTGGCTAATGCAAGTCTGTGTCCAAGGAGACTTGACTGGAGTGTCTGCGACGTAAAGCACCATTCCGTATTTCTCCTCCAAATCTGCCAGATATTGCGACAGTTTTAGCTTTCCCATTCGGTTGAAGGCATGCCGTCCCAGGTGATTCAGGATCGCAGCTTGATTCAGCGACACTACGCCTTGTGGCATCCCAATCTGTGTTAAAGCATTTGTGAGTCGGCTTGCAAAGTCAACCACCGGTATACCAGCGGTCACTGGGAGAATCGTAACGGTGCGAAGATTGACCGTAGACGATACATTCGTACGCGTGGCTTTTGTGCTTCTCTCTTTGCTCTGCTCGTGCAAAGGATCGTCCATCAAAGCTCGCATTCGAGAAGCAATGATCTTGGAGATCTTGATTGTAATTCCAGGGTGCTCAAGGGCCAGGCTGTTGAATAGCGTTTTTGGGAACTTTGCAAGCTCAGTGTCGCGAATCGCATGCAATGATCCCGGTCGTGGCGATTCCGTCAAAACCTCGAGCTCGCCAACGCTATCACCCTGCCCGTATTCGCCAATCACTTTCATCTTGCTGTTTTCTGCGTCCTTGATTGCCCGTAATCGTCCATTCAGGACAATGTAAATTGCATCACTCTCTTCACCTTGGTTGTAGATCACCTGCCCGGCATTGACTTGAACCCATTCGAGTGCGAAGTCGATGTGCTGAATCAGGCGAGGAAGGAGAGTAGTAAGGCGCTTTGCCATTGTCAGAAGAACCACTGGATACCTATCAACAATCCTCTCAATCGACGCTCGAGGTAGAAAGCCGACATAGACATCAGTCTTTGCAGTCACATCAACGAATGACCGGTTCGAGGAAATGGTGCCAAGATACCCAGCCAGACCTCCAGGCCGAGTCATGAACAGACTCTTCCGTGTTTTCTTCTTTTGGACACCATCTGTCGCGTGTCGTAAAGACGTGTTCGTCGCCGTTCGTTTCAGCGGAGGACCGAAGAGGTCATCCTCGGTAACAGCAGGACCCGTTGGCAGAGTTCCAAGTACATTGTGCTCGGAGCTATCTTCTTCAACCGTCACGCTGACATCTAAGAACCCATCAATGACATAATATAGCCCTGGGTTCCGTTCGCCTTGCTCAACAAGAACAGCATCTTTCGGGAAATGTACAATTTCCACATCATTGACGATCTCTTCAAGGATGTTGCCGTGATTTGAAGCGCTCAATGTGGACATATTGGATGCGGAGATCACTGAATCGCTGTCGCCATCTCTCGATGCCTCATAAGGATCTATGAAGCCAAAAGCGTTGGTGAAAACAGCCTTGTGCCTCTTTGCGTCGAACGACACAAGTCGTGGCGACTGCTCCACAGAAACTGCAGGCCTAGGAGTCGGATTCTCCGGATTCGTCAGCCCTATAGCTTTGAACATGCAACGGAGGACCGATTCTCGGAAGACTGTAGCCTCATCTATGGATTCTTGACGATGAAGGTTTGGCCGTAGCGATGGCGATGCGAACGGGTTGAAACCGTTCACGTCAAGTGGAGTTCGAGCATCGCGACGTAGATCCTGTGGGTATGGCTGAGAGAAGCTACTACGACCAGGCCGTCCACCGCCACGCGACATTTGAGCGTTGGTAAGGAGATCTCCTGCACTAACCCGGTCGTTGCGCATACCTGGCTCGGGAGAGGTCATTCTGACCAAGACTTCAGACGTTGTGTCCATAGACGTACCACGCGCAGCAGCAAGGCGAGCTTGTGCAGCTGTGCTTCGCCTCAAAGTTGCACTCGATCTGCGTCGACGCCCTGCGCCTGGGTTATGTAATGCTATTCCTTTCATGCCTTCATCAGACCCCAGACGTTCAGTCTCCTTGTTGAACTTCTCTTTCAGTCTCTCCAAAGGTGCATCGCGAAGAAAACCTGGGAGGTCGTATGTGGTATACTTGTTCATCAGCTTTTCGGTGCGAAGTACCTCGTTTGTGAGACTAAGGTATGCATGACTTGTGGCTAGAGTGACTCTCTGCAAACGCGTAAGAATGACTTGCACAATATGTGCGGTCGCCTTAGGGTAGATACGTGTGAGTCGGTGAAAAGCTGTGGCTGGAATAATCGCGATTGTGGTGTCGACAGTAGCCCGTGCGACGATGTCCGGATGAACAGATTTGGGCTTTGTGCTGCGCGACAATGACCTGCGCTTTTTGGAATGTTTGATATGGTCACCGTATCCTTCCGTGTCGAGTGAAAGTGGTGGCACCTTGGGAAGTCGTCCTCCAGCGGTGGGGCTAGCTAGGTTCGACGTTTTGCGGTTCCGCAATGTGCTCTCCTGGGGATCATTCGGAGTATGCGGCCGAGAATCATCCATTCCAAAACTACTATTGCGAGTCACTGGCGGCCGTTCAGCTCCATCTAGTGGTGTTCCCGGCACGCTTGAGCTCGGATCGGTATCTTCGTCGTGGCGGAGTTTCACATCTTCGGTGAATAGCGCAAGGATCGAGAACAGGGAAGACATCGGCGCACCATTTTTGACCTCAGTCAACAGCTGATACCCTTGCCGATGCCCTTGCCCCGAGGACTCGCCCGACCCTTCGCCTACGCCATCGTCTTCATCGGAGTCGGTCCCTTCGCGATTCGATTTGACGAAGATTTGGACCAGGCCATCTACAACCATACAGAAACCCTTCTCTTCTTCAAGAAGAATGGTCTCTCCAGCAGCAAGTCGCCTGGTCTGCATGGTGCGGGTAAGCTCATGGAAAACAGGGCGCTCTAAATATCCGAACACCTTGATTGCACTCAGAAATTCGTCTAGATAGTTGGAGAGACCCCTTTTAGAGTCACCCTCTTGACTCTCAGGGAAAACTTCTACTTGGGGGTCTTCACGTTGCGGCTCTGGTGGCAGTCTTGCATACATGGTCAAGTAGCGATACCGCACGAAGTAGCTGATTGTAGACACAACAAACACGATGACCAGCATTCTGCTGGTGTTAGCTCAATTCTATGGCATTGAGGTAGGATCCTTACAAGGTAGTGAAGTTCATGGTGAAAGTCAAGCTCATCGAGAAAAGCGTGAAGAGCCATGCTGGAAGTGTATAGGTGATCCAGAAAAGGATAGTTGGCAGTACGCTCAAGATAGAAAGGATCACGCGTCCCAGCACGCCGAAGGTTGTTGATGGCGTGGTTTCTGCCGCTTTCATAGCTGCGTCGGACGTGTGAATAGCTTCGGCGGCGTTGGAAACGGCCGCAACGGAGCTCTTAACGAGCGACGTGACAACTTCCGATGCTGCCATATTGACGACGGTATCGGAGGGGAAAAGTCTTCCCAATTGCAGACTGTCACAGGGGGTTCTGCTGGCGTCTACCAATGCTTTCCTGAAGAAGAGTGCCTCGGAGATTGCCCCATGATGTTGCGTTCCTGGAGCACGTTTGGGGAAGCAGCAGATGCACTGGCTTGTGACAGCCCTGCTGCAGAGTGGGTCCCGCTGACTAAGCCGCATGAACAGCAGGCGCGACCGAAGTTCGCGTGTCGCAAGAGCTCAAGCTCCATCACGGACGCGCCGACGACTTTCACCCATTGCGCCGCCATGCCGCCCTTCAAAGATGACCAGATAATAGTGCGCAGTCACGTGTCCGATGTTCTGCTTCGTGCATGTGCTGATGTGTTGGACAGATAATTGCGCCAGGCTCGGAGACCACCGTGGCCCAGCTTGGATTGCCAGAGTCCTTCACTCCTGGCAAGCTACGCTTTCGGTCGCGCATGTTCCCTGCTGAGAAGGCGGGCGAATTTGAGCCGTACAAAATCCGTCGGAAGAACGAGAAGGCCGTGCAGTCCAACGGCGAAGCCAAAGACGCAGCACCGGAAGAGGAGAAGCCTGCAGCAGACCGAGAAGATGACGAGGTTCTTTGGGAGGAGGATCGTATATCCGAAGAGGGCGCAGTCTGGCCAATACAAGAGGGCAGGATCGTTGACTGGCCGTGCTTCTTCGCGCTCATCACTCACGTCTACAACACCTTGAACCCGCCCTTTCACACCGCGATTCTGCTCATCACACAGCCATCATGGACCCCGCGCGAGCACGAGAGGCTCACACAGTTCTTCTTCGAAAAGTTCAAAACCCCGGCCTTCGGGCTAATGGATGCCGCCCTCGCGACCACGTGGGCATTCGGTGTACACACTGCGACAGTCATAGACGTCGGCAAGGAGAAGGCTGATATCACTGCTGTTAGCGAGTTCATCCCGCAGACACAGGGCAGGGTCGTATCACTATCAGGCTGTGGTGGAGAGGCTTTCACAGCTGGTCTGCTGTCGAAGCTGAAATCCAAAGGCTTCAATCGAGACATGTGCGAGCAGCTGAAGCGGTCACCAATATGCGAGATTCTGACGCCAGGAACCCCATTACCAGGAACTGGAGCTGCACAGGAGAAGGATGTCATCACGAACCCCGCAGCTGCTGCATCGACAGGCGCTACTAGCTCAGGCCCTGCAGGAGCTGCCACTATTGGAAACATGCCACGGGGTCCAGGCGCTGACACCGAGGTTGGGGAAGACACAGCGTTAGAGGAGAACGAAGGCGTGCTGGACGTCGCTAGTATCGTTGCTGGTGGCAAGATGAACGAGTACCTTGCAAAGAAAGAGAAAGAGAAACAGGAGAAATTGCTAGCGAAGAAGAAAGGTGCGCCAGCACCCGACGTTGCGAATAGACAGGTGCGACTGCCAAACTCGAAACGTGAGAAAGCAACGTTCTTGTACACGGACCATGCGCTCTTGGACACTCTAAAGAACATGGAGCTCGGTACACAAGGCCTAGCGGATGCAAAATCAGCCTTGAACGAAGTGACAGGCAAGCAAGCGCAGGAACATAGCGAAAATGCTGAGCAGGCTTCAAACGCTGAGCCAAATGGCACGGGCGAGAGTGGTGCCGGAGGTTCTAAAGGAGGTTCAATCAAGCGTGAGATCGAAGTTGGCACGGAGCGCTTCTTATCTGACAGCGACGGTACCCTGGAAAAGATCGCTGCTGCAGTGCATCGTACCATATCATCTGTGGACGAAGTTCAAAAACGCAGCGATCTTTGGGACAACCTGATCATCTGCGGCAATGGGTCACGGTTAAGAGGTAAGTCAGCTCGCCCATATGCGCTTCTATCAGGAACACTAAAATCGCGCAGGCTTCAAAGATGCACTTCTCCAAACTTTGCAAGGCAAATATCTGATCTCGCCTTCGTCAGCCACAATCTTCACATCTGAAATACCTTCCAACATCTCGACGCCAGCAGGAACAGGTGCGAACACGCCGCAACCTCAACTTGGTCCGCATGGCGGTTCTGGTGTCAACCCTCTGCTTTTTGCAGCAACAGCGGGCCAGACACAGCATCTGACATCGCATGGAGGCAACCCTCTCATGGCGGGCATGTCGCAAAACACGCACTCTTCGCATGGCCAAACACCAACCAACATCAAGGTCGTCAAGCCGCCGGAGTACTTTCCGGAGTGGAAAGACGTTGGTTTCGAGGAGTCGGCCTTTCTTGGTGCTCAAGTCGCGGCAAAGGTCATATTTGTGGTGGATCAGGGGCAGAGCAAAGGATACATGACGCGCCCGGACTACAATGACCAGGGCCCGCAGGGGATCCACGATTACAGCCTATAGATGCGGCTTCTAGTCGCGATCTCAACTGTGATCGATTGGACGTATCGGATAGGTGATTGTCATGCTCGCAATTGACTTTAGGAGACGCACTTGTATACCCAAAGAAGGAGTTAAGAGGACCATTGGGATATCTTCTCGACACGGCGCTCATGGTACGGAAAAGCGAGACTTCGGCTCGATTTTTTGGCAATGAGCCTCAGGATAGGATCACGGCGAATGCAGACTCAGAACCATCGTACTAGTTATCAAATGTCACCGATCGCTGATCATCTTGCACATTTCTTTTGCGGTTTTGATAAATCATCGGAGGACGCCGATAGGGCCCGGTCCGCTCCACGTGCTTGGGTGCTTTCCTCTCTTAGCGAGCCACTAGCCTCAAACGAGCTACCATAGCGCCAGGCAGTGATAAAGCTCTTGCTCGTGCCCCTCGGCTTGACAACACTAAAACCAACCTTCCTATGATCTACAAGAGGAGTTAATTCTTTCAGCCTCCCAAACCTTCATTTGCTTCCCCTGGTTCTTCTCAACTGTTGATCTTCCATAAAGGGTCGGCGTGTAGAGACTAGAGTTCGATCCGACCTCGCGAAGACACAGAAAAGAGATCTCGTGAAGGAATTCGATATGGCGGCGTCCGCTTCAATACAGAAAACAATCTACCTTGGCCCCTTTGTGCACAGCCAGTCGCTCACAGAACTGGAGATATCCGAGCAAGGGGCCATTGGTGTTGATGAGAAAGGAGTAATTGCATTCGTCGAGAAGAGCAATCCAGATGTAGAAGATATCAAGAGCAAGGACCCGACCTGGAAAGATGCGAAAATCGTCAAGATCACAGGAAATGGCTTCTTCTTCCCCGGCTTCATCGACACCCACACACATGCCCCTCAACATCCCAACACCGGACTGTTCGGAAAAACAACCCTGCTCGACTGGTTACAGACCTATACTTTCCCCATGGAATCCAGCTTCAAGGACTTGGATCGTGCTGATCGAATCTACCAAAACTTCGTCGCCCGTACCCTCTCACACGGCACGACGACATGCGCCTACTACGCCACCATTCACGTCCCGGCAACAAATCTCCTGGCCGATATCTGCCTGAAGCGCGGCCAACGCGCCCTCGTCGGCCGCGTATGCATGAACAGCGATCTCAGCCCCGAGTACTACCGCGACGCAAGCGTAGAGTCCAGCGTCGCCGACTCCAAAGCCTCCATTGACTACATTCGCTCCATCGACCCATCCGGCGAGATTGTCAAACCCATCGTCACGCCTCGCTTCGCGCCATCCTGCACAGCGGAATGTCTCAGCGCAATCGGCCAACTCGCCAAAGTGACCGACACACACGTCCAAACGCACATTTCAGAAAACAAAAACGAAGTCGCACTCGTCCAGGAACTTTTCCCCGAGTCGAAATCCTACACAGATGTCTACGACACACATGCGCTTCTCGGCCCGAAAACCATTCTCGCGCACGCAGTACACTTGAGTCCCGAGGAACGCAAAACGATCTTGGAGAGGGGGAGCAAGATAAGTCATTGTCCGGCAAGTAACACGGCGATTACATCGGGATGTAGTCCCATTCGCACCTTATTGAATGAAGGCCACACGATTGGTCTCGGGACAGACATCTCTGGCGGCTTCCACCCGTCTATTCTGGATAACGTGCGCCAGGCGATCTGGGTCTCGAGACACTTATCCATCCAGACGTCGTCCGACGCAGCGAAACTCAGCACCGAGGAAGCGCTGTACCTAGCTACACGGGGCGGCGCGGCGGTCGTCGGTCTCGAGGACAAAGTCGGTGGGTTTGAAGTTGGGAAGGAGTTTGATGCGCAGATGATTGTACTTGGTGAGGTGGGTGAAGTTGGAGGGAGGGGCGAAGGCGGTATTGAAGAGGGACCGGTGGATGTATTTGGCTGGGAAAGTTGGAGTGAGAAGGTAGAGAAGTGGGTGTATGCGGGCGATGATAGGAATACGGTGGCGGTGTGGGTCAGGGGGAGGTTGGTGCATAAGACAGGAAAGTATAGAGGGCAAGAGTAAGGACGTCGTAGTGGAAAAATGAAAGGAACAAAGTGGTAGGATGGGATAGCTACGATGGATTTTGTACATGGTGTGTGTGTGTTGATACCTCTATAGATTTCCTAAAGATGAGATGAATGGGTTTGATGAAACAATTGTTATATGTTAAAGCGTTTAGATTATGCGAGCGTAGTTATGAAACCTCGCCTCCATCCATCACGATCAGAGCACTGCCATGTTTAGAAAGAGAAAGGGTATATTCAAATCGTCATAACATCTACTTCGTCACACCCCATCAACATCGTCTCCCGTCACTCTCCTCACGCAACACTCAATATCCAGTGCCTCCGACATGACTCGCTGGGTTTGCACGATGATCCATGTCAGAGTCCACACGAGGGTCGACCTTGTTTGCGACATTGGATGAGTGAGGGCCAGCATTTGATGAACCCGTATAGCCACCACTAGGTCCGACACCAGATGCAGGGTTGGCGCGGTGATCCATATCAGAGTCAACCCTAGGGTCGATCTTGTTCGCAAAGTTGGAACGATGCGGGCCAGCGTTCGTCGAGTCGTTGTATGCGGTGTTTGGTCCTACGCCTGAGGTATGGTTGGCACGGTGGTCCATATCCGAGTCAACGCGAGGATCGACTTTATTGGCAACGTTGCTTGAATGTGGGCCAGCATTCATCGAGCCAGTGTACCCTCCACTGGGTCCTACACCGGACGCATGATTGGCGCGGTGGTCCATATCAGAATCGACGCGAGGATCGAGTTTATTGGCGACGTTGCTCGAATGTGGGCCAGCGTTCGTCGAGCCTGTGTACCCTCCACTCGGCCCTACACCAGAGGCTGGGTTGGCGCGATGGTCTTGATCTGAGTCTACCCTCGGGTCGAGCTTGTTCGCAACGTTGGAAGAGTGAGGGCCAGCGTTAGTGGAGTTTGTGGCAGTGCCACGGTGATCCATGTCGCTATCATATCTGGGGTCGAGCTTGTTGCCCACGTTCGAGCTGTGCGGACCATAGTTGGTAGAGGTAGAGTGAACGGTGTTCTGGGCCTCGACGTTCGATGCGGTGTTGGAAGGTACATTGTGGCCGACGCTGTGTGCGGGCTGAGATCCGAGAGCTGCAGAGATCTGTCAGTGCGGCTATTGGACTCTTAGGAGAAGGACATACCATGTCCACGATATTCGCGGTCCCACTCGTCCACTCCCTTCTGCGCTATCTCTTTGTTACGAGTAGCGCTGGCCTTGTCTCCCGTGGCATTATCGATGGCAGCATTGAACTCGCCCCGGATGGCCTCGCCAGTACCGTGGATCATGCCAACGCCTTTCTTGATAGAATCTTTTAGAGGCATGTTGCAGGTAGTATGCTTTTGATTAGGTGGTGAAGTGATAATGGATCTAGTAGAGGAGCAGTGAAGTAAGAAGCTGAGAGTTCAGATGTCCACGGCCTACTGTAACATTATATACTAGACGTGTCGCTGACCTCACAGCAATCGCAAACTGCTCACATGCCTGTGCTGATCTTGAAGCCGGAAAGCGCATCGCGTCGCGACAAAGGTATGATGTCATTGATGAAGGCAGAGCTAAGCTTAGATAGGCAAAGCGTATGTCTGCTTTTCAACCTGCCATCCAGATCTGGAACACTATGGCTGCTTGTTTGCAGGACCAGAACCTAGAATACGGAGCGGATGTAGGTCCGACGATACCAGCGAAGTGAGTCTTGTAGCAGAATAGCCCCCGTCATTGCATTCTCCTGCCAGGTATTCAGCCGTGTCTTATCAAGCTATACTCGAGCACAAGTGTGGTAGTGTTCCGGCTCGTAGACCATACCTTACCTTAATTTGCGCACATAGTAGGTCAACTTGTCAGGCAGATTTGAAGTAATCAACTCGAAAATAAACCCTTCATTGCGTTATTTGTACATTCTTTTGTAAAATCGCATATTGTGGTCATATCATCATATCACGAAAGCCTTGGCTTTCATGCCTTGCTATTCCGCTGACACCGAAACTATAACCACAGCTGCCAGGAATGCTTATAGCTGGCCAGCAGCCAAGAAGTCCTCAAGACCAACCTTGACACGCTTTGTCATGGTCTTCTCACCCTCACGTACCCACACACGAGGGTCATAGTACTTCTTGTTTGGCTTGTCCTCGCCATCAGGGTTACCAACTTGGGTCTGGAGGTAATCCTTCTTGGACTGAACGAAGTCGCGGACACCAGAAAGGTAAGCCCACTGCATGTCGGTGTCGAGGTTGACCTTGACGACACCATATGAGATTGCCTGTCGGAAGTCGTCGACGCTTGAACCGGAACCACCGTGGAACACCAGGAAGACGGGCTTGTCACCCTTCGCGCTGGTCTTCTCCTTGACGTACTGCTGGTGCTTCTGGAGCAACTCTGGGCGAAGCTTGACGTTACCGGGCTTGTAGACTCCGTGCACGTTACCGAAACCGGCAGCGATGCTGAAGTATGGTGATACAGATGAAAGCGCGGCGTAAATGTCGTAGATGTCCTCTGGTTGAGTGTACAGGGAGTTGTTGTCAACATCCTCGTTGTTGACACCATCCTCCTCACCACCAGTGATACCAATCTCCATCTCGAGCCACTGCTTCATGGGAGCGGCGCGCTCAAGGTACTTCTTGGTGGTGGCAATGTTCCAGTCCTTCTCCTCCTCGGACAAATCAATCATGTGGGAAGACTGTTGCCATGAGTTAGCACACGCGCGAGGAAATGCAACTATCCGCACTCACGAAAAGAGGCTCGCCATGCTCCTTGAAGTACGCCTCATCGGCGTCCAGCATGCCGTCCAACCACGGCAGCAACTTCCTAATATCATGTCAACTAATATTCATTATAATCCCCAGCAGAGAGACTGACTTTGCGCAGTGATCAGTGTGGAGAACGACGGGGACGCCGTAGATAGGAGCGATCGAGCGGATGTAGTGGGCGGCGGCAACCGAACCGGCAATAGATGCCTCCTGGTTCTTGTCTATACGAATGTCAGAGAAAGCTTACATCCGATTTCTGCGGTCAGACTTACTGTCAACGCCCTTTCCGGCGAAGTATGCGGCCTGAGTGATCCAGTTAGCTTCAAGGTTCGATTTTCGGCGCTCGATTGACCTACTCCACCCTGAGAAGTCTGGAGGATACTAAGCGATTGTCAGTGCTGATCAACTGAGAGCAGTGCGCGAAACTTACATTGGTGACTTCGCGTCACGAGCAGCCTCGAGAGCTGATATTTGTTAATGATCGTTCGCATGAGATGGGATTTTGCAGATCTTACTCGCAACGACGGTGGAGGAGGAAGTGACCTAGAAATGTTAGCCCAAATCCATGGTGGAATCTCGACTGCCACTTTGAAAGCTCTCCGTGAGAATTGCGGGTCTCATCGTGCTGCTTCATCCTAGCGATCGGGGAGTTATTGTACTTACATTCACGGCAGGAATGGCGTAGCCTGTATTGGAGAGGGAGAAAGTTAGAATTGCCTCAAACACATTCTCAGTTGAGCAATCTCATACCGTTGTCCTGGGCATGCTTGAACAGAGCCAAAACATCGTCGCCGACGATGACACCGCTCCTGCGATCGCAAGTCAGTCTCTACTCGTGGCCCGAAGCCTAACAAATCCGGAGAAAAGGTCCAACGTACTTGCGCTTGAGAACATCTTGGGCACCCATGTTTTCTGATTGGAATCGATTGAGTTTCTGGAATGTATTTGATCAGATTGCGAGGTCTGAGAGGAAGTATAAGAGGAGATGAGGTTGTTGAGTTTGCTCGTTGAGAAAGAAGTAGCAGCTCTGGTGGGGTCACCCCGCTAATCCAAACGCGAGTGACGCAGCCACACAGCTTCAGACTGCTGCATGCTCCCACGCGCTGAAAAGCAAACCCCCGCGCAATCTCGCTCAAAAACTTTTGTGGACAAAAGCAATTCCACGTACCTGGCGATATCAATTGCCTCACTTTTGCTTTCGCTGCTGCTGTGGGATGTTGGGCGCGCGCAATGTAATGTTATGTAAACTACGGAAGCTTTCACGGCCGCGCTCTGAAGTCATGGCGGGGCGCCGCGCTCGGTCCCAAAAGCGGGCTGGCTGGGTCAAGTGGACTTGTGCTCTCATTTTCGTTGCCATGGCCAGTCCGAATCTCGCCGTGAAACGCTGCGTGCTTGTGCCTCCAATTGCCGAGCTCCTCGCCTTGCGCTCGTGTGTCTGTCAGGGTCCCACCAATCACGACATGCAGTGCGAGAAGTCACGAAGACGAAGTGTCCCGGCATGCGGCATCGTGGCCTTCCATTGCCATTTTTCCGAGCCTGTGCTATGCTCAATGCGTGGCTACACGGATTATACGGGCACATCTTTACAGCGAACGGAGAAATGTCCGAGGTTCTGGACCTTCTGTTTGAGCTCGTGACTGATCTGCCGAGTGTTCTCTCAGCCTCACGATGCCGAGCTATGCTTCCACCGCTTTTTCTCTGATCCGGATGTTCCTCACAAGAGGATCCTCTGCGCCCGGCAACCGAATCTCTACCTTGAACACGCCGAGCTGTTTCACCCGCGACGCATCGCCCTCCTCGTGCCCCGTGATGAAGCTTACATCTGCCTCGTTCAGTATCACTCTGGCTGCTTCATCGTTGTGTGCCAGAGCTGCTCGGATGGTCGATACAACGTCTGTAGTCGAGACAGAGCCGTAGATAGCGTCTGCGTGTGCCTTCGGTCTTGTAGCCATGGCGGCCGCAGTCAGGACATCAGCGGCTCCCGACGCGCCCACCCGCTGCTTGGAGTCCTTGTCTTGCTCGATGCGCTGGCGATGGAAGTCGATCGTGGGCGGGACAAATGTATTGAGCAGGTCCAACGACCGCTCAGGCTGGTCATGTTAGCTTCAGCCATGCGAACGATGGGTGTAGACGCACGCTCAAGACATCTATCTCAATTGGCCGCACATAGCGCCTTGGTGTGATCAGGTTCTCGTCATCCTCCTCTGCCTCCTCGAGATTGACGCGTACGCCGAAGGTGAAGTCTCTTGAAAAATCAAGCTCGCGTGCCTTGAGCTGCTTCAGTTGGGTCGCGGGAACGTAGTCGGCGACGCGGGCAGGGAACCATCGATTGCGCATCAAGGATGGGTTCAAGGGCACATATGCACCTGGTTCACATCAGCAAAGCTTGCGAGAAGAGTGAACAGCCCGTACCTGCGCGCCCGTACCGCGGGACATCCTTCAGCAGCTTCACCACAATGTTGCGCTCTGCCTCCTTCGCCTTCTTCGAAATATTGCGCGTCTGCTGCGGCGCCCAGGCGTCCAAATTTTGCCGCGCAACTCTTCTTATGCATGACGTACACTGCGGTAGCAGCGCTGACCTTGTTATTGAGGCCATGGTGCAAGCGTGGTCAGCTTCAATGACATCCAAGAAAAGAGGCTCGTCGTCTGAGCAAATATGGAGATAGTTGCGATCCCTGCAGGCGGAAGTGGAAACAGCGACTGGCCGGTGCACTTGCCGTTTGGCTCGGCATGCTTGCGCCCGCTACCCTCACCTAGCAAACGCAGATGACTGCCAGCACCCTCTTCGCAGGTGGGCGATTGTCAGACAATGGAGCCTGAGCATATCCTGTCGTCGCGGTCCTTTTTCTCATTATCCGCTGCACCCGTCGACGCCGGTTGCACTGTCCTGCCACAAATTTCGCACAGCATCACACAACCCCAGTCCGCCCGTCCAATCCCGCGGTAGCGGAAGTGGGAGCGCCGCAAAATGCCTGAGAAGCCACTCACAATCGCAACCTATGCAGCAGGCGCTTCTCTCGCCGCAATCACTCTGGTCTACGTCTTTGGGCCGACCTTCTTCATTGACGATGACGCTACAAGTAACAAGAAGAAGAGCGTCGTAGGGCTCAGCAATTCGGCCAACGACTGCTTTATCAACTCGGTGCTGCAGGCACTCGCTGGCCTACCAGATTTGCGCATATACTTAATCCGCGAAACGCATCGCCGGAGGCTCGACGGCCCGGAGGTCTACGATGTCGACCCCGAACGAATCAGCACGGGCAACTCGAATTCCAGACCAGGGAAGCTGGAGGGCCTGCAGAAGGGCCTGCTTACCTACGGCCTGAAAGACGTCCTGGACGCGCTGAACGAGCGACCAATATACAAAAAAACAATCTCTCCGCAACCCTTCATCCGAGCCCTCGAGCGAGCATTTGGCACGCGCATCAGTCGGCAGCAGCAGGATGCGCAGGAATTCCTTCAGATTGTCACAGAGAGACTGTGCGACGAATACCATGCTGGCACCAAAGCACGTCGGCAAGCAAGGCGCAAGGGCATAGCGATCGCGAATGGGGATACAGCTTCGGAGCGACGAGAGATAATCGAGCAATTCGGCGTCGCGCCTCCCACTGCGGCCAGGGGCAACAACCAGGAGGACGATGATCACGACGAGGAGGATGAACCACCTCTGGACGAAGAAGGATTCCCCTTCGAAGGCAAAATCGAATCGCAAATTGAGTGCGAGACATGTCACTTCAAGCCGAAACCTTCCATCTCGACTTTCGTCACTCTAACCTTGAACGTACCTCAGGTCTCATCGACTTCATTGAATGCATGTTTTGACGGTATGCTAAAGGTCGAGTACATTGACGACTTCAAATGCGAACGGTGTCGGCTCGAACACGCTCTGAGGAGCAAAGACCACCAGCTCTCACAAGCAAAAGATGATGAGGCCAAGGAGGCTTTACAATTAGACATCAGCAAGATCCGGAAGGCAATGGAAGAAGATCCAGAAAATCCGCCTGAAGGTGTTGAGCTCCCGGACTCCAAGGACGCTCCCAAAAGACGGATTGCGCGGCATATGTATATCTCACAGTTCCCAAAGGTCCTGGCTGTCCACCTATCAAGATCAGTTTACGCAGTTGGGGCTGCGTCGACGAAGAACCTCGCCAAGGTGTCGTTCCCCGAAACGTTACCACTTGGCACACTACTCCACCGAAAGAATTACAAACTGCTTGGGCTTGTGACGCACAAGGGCAGTCACAACAGTGGTCACTACGAATCCTTTCGACGGCAAGTGCAGCCTCTACCTTTCTCCACGCCTGTCTCTTTCGGCACAGAAGGGGCGTACAGCCGCCAGGCGAGTCCAATGCCCTCTGCGAGACCATCCGCAGCGCCCTCCGCCGTACCGAGTCCTCATCTATCAAGCATAAATCTACCAGCATCGAGTGGCCAAGGATCTCCAGTGCCTTCGACACCCACGCTAGACTCGCCGTCAATGCGCTCGCTTTCCTCGCAGGACTCGACTACAACATCAAGAGGGCCTGCGCCTACTTCTGCTCCAAGAGAGCCAGATACCAACTCATTGCAACTGCCGCCCTCTTCCTCCGATACCGAAGGACTATCACGGACTAAAAGTCTTCGATCACTGAGAGACAAGGCCACGGAGAAGGCTGCCTCCATAGCAGACAACAATCCCCTCAAGCGGCGTTCTAAGAGAGCGAGCAATAGGTGGTGGGGCATAAGCGATGATAAGGTCAAGGAGAGCAAGACAAGCGATGTTCTGGGTAAGCAGAAGGAGGTGTACCTGCTTTTCTATGAGCTGGACAGATCTTAACAGATCTGAGGCCGCGCACTTTGGACAATATATAGAGAGCTTAAGGTACGATGCATGGGAACCCGAAATCTACCTGCCATCTATAGAACTTAGACTAGAACAAGAGCACTCGTATGCGTCAAATACATTGACAGAAGCGATCGATTTATCATCAGTGATCTCATTGGCTCGAGCTTCTGCCTCAGGCACGAAACCCCACAACGCGACTGCCTCTCTTGTAGTCAAGCACCAATTGCTGGCAGCCTGGTCTGCAATGTAACATGCAGCGGTATCTTTGATGCTACTCTCGTACTCCACCATTGCATTTCCCCTCAGTACACCGGTGTGCGATCTACTAGATTCTAGGCAACTGCAGTGTACATAGTGAGGACGCTTTATCGCTTCCACGTCTACGTAGCCCTGCAAATTGTCCATATCACCTTATCAAGTCACTTCATCTGCCTCATATCCAAAGGATTCGCTTCAGGAACACAACCTCGCACTAAAAGAAGTCTACCAACAAACCAATTTATCATCCCCAACACCATCATGTCACCCACTACACCATCTCAAAACGGCTCAACCGAAACCTCCTTCCTCCAACCCCCTCCCAAACAGTCCTTCCCTTCCCCTCCCCGCATCCTCGTCATCGGCGCCGGCAGCCGCGGTACCTCGTACGCTTCCGCCGCTCTATCATCCACCAACGCCCTCATCGTGTCTGTCTGCGAACCCAGCGAGTACAAGCGCGCCTCCTTCGGCCAGAAATTTATCTGGGGCTCAGACTCCGCGCCGCCCTATGGCGCCGCGTTTCCAGACTGGCGCGACTGGATCCGGTACGAGAAGGCGCGCAGGGAAAGTGCCAAGTCGGGCGAGGGATTGACTGGGAACGGGGGATTCGCGCCGGTGATTGTGGATGCGGTGTTTGTGTGTGTGCTGGATGAGATGCATGAGGAGGTTGTGTGTGCGGTTGCGGAATTAGGTGGCGTGCATGTTTGTGTGGAGAAGCCGTTGGGGACGAGGTTGGAGAGTTGTTTGAGGATGGTAAGGGCGTTGAATGGAGTGGGTGAAGTAGAAGAGGAGGATAAGAATGGGGCAGTGGTGAATGGAGTGGCGAACGGAGAGGCACTTCGAAAGGAGACGGTCTTTGGGATTTGTCACGTGTTGCGGTATTCGCCGCATAACATGATGCTGAGGCATCTATTGCTGGAGAAGAAGGTTATTGGCGACGTGTTGAGTATTGAACATGTTGAGCCCGTGGGTTGGTGGCATTTCAGCCATTCATATGTCAGGTATGTTGTCGATATTAGGCGCAACATACCATGCTGACTTGCTATAGGGGTAACTGGCGCAAGGAGTCCGCAACAGCGCCATCGTTGCTGACGAAGTCATGCCATGACATCGACTTCTTGATGTGGCTGCTCTGCACTCCAGTCCACAACGCATCGGATACGACGCCACACCTACCTTCGTACATCACTTCCACGGGCTCAAGAAAGTTCTTTCGACAAGCAAGAAAGCCGAAGCAGGCAGGCAGTGCCACGAACTGTCTGTCATGTGCCCACGAACCCGATTGCGACTACAGCGCGAAGAAAATTTACGTGGACAAGCACCTCGCTCGGCGTAACACTGGGTGGCCAGTCAAGATTGTCAATCCTGAAATTGAGGACATTCTCAAGAAGAAAGGCATGGACGCTGCCTCGGAACAACTACTGAAGGATCTCGGGGATGACTACACAACATCAACACCGAGCGCAGAAGTTGAAGCACGACCTTGGTTTGGCAGGTGCGTCTTCGAAGCCGACAACGACGTCTGCGACGATCAGTGCGTGACTATCACGTGGGACGATGATCCACTCTTGACATCTGGCGAAAGGACACCTGAGCTGGGCAGGAGAGGCGCAAAGACAGCGCAATTCCATATGGTCGCGTTCACAGAAAAGATATGTGAACGACGAGGCAGAATCTATGGAACGGAGGGGGAGATCGAATACGATAGCAGCACCATCAAAGTACATAACTTCTCCACCGGACACACGCAGGTACACACACCACACATGGAGGGTGGTGGCCATGGAGGAGGAGACACAGGTCTGGTAAGGCAATTCCTCATGGCTGTCAACGCTGTCGACAGTGGGACCATGCCTGCAGCAAAGGCACAGCGTGAATTCCTCGGATGTGACCTTGAAGAAGCCTTCAGAAGCCACGCTGTGGTATTCGCAGCGGAAGAAGCAAGAACAGAGAGAAAGGTGGTGGACTGGAAGAAGTGGTGGGGCCAGAAAGTGGAAGGAGAGTTACTCAAGCGATGATGAGCATGACCGCGCCCCTGACATGCTGATGGCGAAGCCGGGCGCGTACGGTAAAGCATGATGCTGAGCATGCTCGGACCGAGACGATGATGGCGTGGACTCGTGTAAGGGAGACCTAGACACAGAGGTGGAGTTCTTCCGATGCGGCTGATGGCGATGGGCGCCTACGGCAGATCATGGCGTTGAGGCTCTTTGAGCGGGTCTTGTGCAAGGACGCTCCGTCAAAAGGGGCAGAGGGGATCTCCCGACGCTCACGAGCAGACCAGGTGGTCGGATAGACACGGGCGCGTAGATCAAAGCATGACATCGAGGTCTCTTGAAACCGAGATGAGCTACATCAAACCTCCAGCCACTCTTTGCAAACCATGAGGCCAGCGCCGGTTGAGGCGAACAGACCATGGGCGCCGTTTGACAGCTAATTCCACGATCAGGCAATTAACGGCCTTTTTCGCTGCCGGTTTGGAGTCGAGACGACTCGTTTGGGCTATATTTGGGCTCATATGCCCCATGCTAATCAAACCTAATACTTCCGCCTCGAGAGCGGTCGGCGCTTAACAGCCCACGTTTGGGAGTGACACATGGCAGGCTGGCTGGCGTGAGGCTCAAGCAAGGAGCAAATTTCCCCACGACAGCGCCTCCGGGTGCAACGTTTGGACAGCGTCGGCGCTTCGATTGGCAGATGGGTTGTGGCCAATGAGGGGGCTGGAATGGTCGCACGGCGGACGAGAACGACACCGGGACAGCGCAAACTGACGTTCGGACGGTTCCGCGCTCGAGGCAACGTCATGCTCGAGGCTGAGGCGAGCAGCGACGAGCGCAGAGGTGGGCGAGGCCTGAGACCCGGAATTGCAGCATCGCGAACGCGTGCAGTACGCGTTGTCAATTGAGCGACTTCTGAGCGTGTTATAGTCGTGAAGTGCCTCTCGTCGCCCACTGTGAGTCACTGGACGTGCATATTCTGGATGCCGGGGAGACGGCCAGCATGCACGTTGCTCCTTGCAAACGAAACGCTGGAGTCGTGTGGTCCAATCGATGCCCTTCACCGCACTGATGACTCTTAACGGGCTGCAGCGACAAGCCTTGTGCCCCACGCATCGCGGGACGGCGACGCACGGACGCTAAGGCTGGCGCTAAACAACAAACACCACGACCATCCATTCGCTCCATCGTCTCTGCCAACCTCAAACTGCCGCCCCAGGCCCAACGTCTACGTGGAGTCGCTTGCTACACAGCATTACAATACGGCGCCGAGTATCCCGGTTTCATCAGTCCAACCGCCCCAGCTGCAAGCGCCTCGCTCGATCTTGCCCGTTTGGGGCGCGTCGTTCTGCAACCTCATGTCTTTGCGGCCACTCAGAGCGCGCCAAAGAATGGGGCCCTGCTCGATCGAGCGCATACTGCCTCGAAAATAGCATAGAGCCGTTTGCTAGACATGTTCTGCCGAACGCACCACGTACTCGCCCTGCCAGCAACGCTATGTTTCAGGCGCCTTGTGAGGCTCCATGTTGTAGAACGACTTTGCCATGACACTGCCGCCAGACCGCCAGATCTTCCCCAGTCCAGCATCTCGGGCCCCGATGTAGAGTGTTTCAGGTTTGCTAGCGCGCTGTGGGCACTGGTCGTCAGTTCTTCCTGAGCATGCACCATAAGAAGAGCACTGTGCCGCAATCACCACACCATCATCAGCTTCCAGCATTTCAGCGAGCATAGCCCACGGGTTGACACGAGTTCTCTTTCTTTTCGTTTCTGTTCGACCATCTTGTCTTAGACATTGGAGCTGGTCCTCCTCATAATCACTATTCCATAATCTTCCTGTTGCTATACTCGTCTCCACAGCGTAAGTCACTGGACAACACAGCCTACTTGCCGTTGGTCCTGACAGCCCTCCAGTCTGGTAGCTCTCCCACAGTCATCATGTACAGCCGTCACACAACCCCACCTTCCACTTCTTTCAACTACATGCCGGGCAGTGTTGGATCAGATGTCACATACTACTCGCAACGCTCATCGCCCGAGATCAACACAGCCCCAACTCCACCACGGTCACCCATCAGACAACACGGACCTCTTCTGCTTCCCAAGGTCCGGACTCAAGACCAGGTAGCCGAACCCACCCAAGGTCCCATCAGACATCGCAGGACGACGTCTACCTCCAGTGTCGGCTATGGCTACAGCCCATACTCGCGGCCGGCCTCGATGGTCCGCCGTGGCTCAAGTCCATTCAACCATAATCTCCACAATGCCCACAATGCCCACAGCACCATGACATCGCCAGTGTCAACCTCCTCCTCCTACGACTTCAACATCTCCACTCTCAACTCACCTATTGTCTTCACACCTCAAGAAGGACGCCGCGCATCGTCATACATGGGCTCACATTCGCGCTCTGCTTCAGCAAACAGGTCGCGTCATGCGCGATCTGGCTCTGCTGGCAGCGTCGATGAGAACGTCATCAGCCGCTATGGCTTCCCTACCTACCGCAACCTTCCCAACTACGTGACTGCTTCGGGTGCGCCCTCATCGCACCTTAGCCTGGTCACTTCCCTCCCCTCCACATTCTCCACCGTCCAGGAGGTCCCCAGCTTCACCGCCACCTCGACTCAAGACTTTGTTGTCCCAGAGTTCGAGCCTGCGCCGGCTGTCCAGTACCCCAGCTTCACAGATGTCAGTTTTGATAGCTTCCAGCCTCTGCCACCCACGTCCTCGCTTCTCGAGTACCTCTCATCCACCAACCCCACTCCTTCGCTGGTCCGCCGTGTCACAAGCGCACCCCGAGGCATCAACAACCACTTCTGGTGGGACGTCCGCAACCTCCGCAGCTGGGAGGACTTCAACATCTCCACCATCAAGTCCATCCCCTCCGTCCTTCCTCTGCTCGAGGTTCCTCTCTCGCCCTCATACCTCCCCCAGCCATGCCGCTCTAACATGCAGCCCGAGAACGAGTCCGCCCTCCAGGATATCTGCACCAACTACTATGCCAACAAGGTCAACGCTGCTCTCAAGGTTGCCCAGGGTAACACTCATATGGTCATGCGCGCCTGCAAGCCCATTCCTGGCATGCGCACACAACCTGAATTCGTCTCCAGCTACCCCTCCGACTACGAGAAGACCCTCTTCGGTGACAGCCGTGGTCGCGTTGTCGGTCTTGTCAAGTGCTACGACAATTGGAACACTGGCATGCGCAGTGAGTCGCCACCCAAGCAGGTCCTCTACCTCCAGGGTCTTGCGCACCTCCACCGCGTCATGCGCGAGCACGGCTGCCGCTACGGGTTCATCATGACCGAGATTGAGCTTCTCTGCGTCCGCGCTGGTGGCCCACTCGACGCTGCCACTGTTGACCCCACCACGGTCAACGCACAGACTGGTGTGCCGATCTTTGGCTACCTTGAAGTCTCCGCGCCCATCAGCCTTTCTACCCACGGCGCTCACCCCGAGACCGGCGACATTCAGCTCACTGCCGGCCTTGCGCTATGGTACCTCCACATGCTCGCCAAGGAGAACCCATTCGAGGGCATGGGCACCTGGCGCATGGACGTCGGCGGTCCTGCTGCTCTGACACGCAAGAACCATCTCGAGAAGGACAGCTGGATCCCCAAGCCTCAACTTGGCGAGAAGCGCGAGGCGAAGCGCGTTCGTGGCTGGGTCTTCCCTGACGAGGCACTGAGTAAGAGAGAGTGTGGTAAGGGTAAGAGGGGAAAGAGTGTTGGTTGAAGTAATGGTCCGCATAAAAACAAGGCTGCTGGTTCAGCGCAAAAGATCTTTTTCCTTTGTCATACTTGCATAACAAGCATTTCGCGGCGTTTTTGTTTTCAACCAAAGCATTTATAGGTGTTGGGTCTGAGCATAGCATTTACATGGTCGTTTTGGGTCTGATACAAGTCTGGCAAGATTCCAGCATATTTTAGTAGTTCAAACTTTAGTAGAATGGTATTATTTACCATCCAAATACCTCGACTCCTTGTACATGTGAACAAAATGTGACATAGTGAGACTTGGTGGTATTGATATCATGTTTGTTGCTGCTCTTCAAGGACGGAACGACTTCCGCTTCAGCCCCTCACACAATCTCACATTTACTTCCCAATCCGGTATACCGCAAATCAGCTGTGCGGATGGCTGCAACGAAGGATGAACGATACCGAGGGCAGCCATGGCAGATAAGACTGTTCTCTTCAGCCCATTTACTGCGCTACATTGTGATAGTCACGCCTCCCGACCCGCAACTATCCTTTCCGCATCAGCACCCAGTCCAACATGGCTTCATCAACCCCACATACAAGCCAACAATCCAACAGTCTCGCCTATGTCAACGGTCGCGTCTACACTATTGACGACACACAGCCTTGGGCGGAAGCTTTCATCGTTGACGAAGATGGCCTCTTCACGCACGTGGGCAGCAACGCTTCCATCCAAAACATCACCAAAGAGTCGAAAATCGTCACTGTTGATCTCAAAGGTCAATTCATCATGCCCGGTATCCACGACGCACACATGCATCTACTCATGTCTGGTCTTGGCCTCACGTCCGGCGCCGTCATCAGCATGGACGCGACGCATCTCGACATCGCTTCCCAGATTAAGCACGGAAGCTGTGCATGTGAATACATCAACGTATACCAGAACTGGATCCTCGCTGCAGCGTATAACAACCAAGGTTTTCCTGATGGCATTGCAGATCGCAAGTATCTCGATGAAATCTTCCCCGACACGCCAGTCGTTATACAAGGCGGCGCGGGACACTCTTCGCTTCTCAATACAGAGGCACTAAAAAGAGCGGGATATGATGTTGAGAACGAACCAGATACCCAAGCTGCGAAGTTCTTCCGACGAGAGGACGGGAGTTTGACTGGAGAGCTGGGCGAATCGGCAATGTCGAAATCAGCGCTTGCGATTCCAAAGCCGAGTCCAGCGCATGTTAAGAGGACACTTAAGCATGCTATTCATCTGGCCCACAAGGCGGGTGTAACGAGTACGCAAGAAGCGAGCACAAATACACAGCTTCTCCAGGCGCTGAGCGAGATGGAGAAAGAAGGGTCGCTCAATCTAGATATCAGCGCACATATCGTCTATGGCTGTGAATGGCTCGCCTTCGAATCAAAAGACAGTCTGAACCAACTCCTCGACGCAGCTGACCGATTCAAGAGTAAGCACGTCGACACACGCTTCGTCAAAATCATGCTCGATGGCGTCCCCCTTCCGCCGCTGTGCACGCACGCCGCCCTCGACGAGCATGGGCATGTCGACCAGACCAGAATCACCACACCTGACGTCGCTGCCGCAGTGTCAAAATTTGACAAACTGGGCCGAACTGTAAAGATCCACTGCACAGGACATGGGTCAACAAGACTTGCGCTCGACGCGATTGAAGCTGCGCGGAAAGAGAATCCGCATGGCCCGAGACATGAAATCGCACACAACAGTGGCGTGCATAAAGGTGACATAGGCCCGCCCTCGTTTTCATCCTTTCATACCTTGATACATGACTTATTGACAACACAATATATTAACGATATATAGATGACTACCCCCGCTACAAACACCTAAACACCACCGCCGAAATGTCGCCCGCAGAACTCTTCGTGCACCCACTCACATCCGCCAGCTCCGGCCTCATGAACTGGGACTTTCCAGCCATGCTTTCTGCCAACGCACACGTGACAATCGGATCCGACTGGGGCGCCGTGCCGGACCCGTCGTTGTTCGCGTCCATGGCACGGATCGTCTCGAGCGTTGGGAACGGAGATCAAGAAAAAGGTGGACAGGTATTGTGTCGCATGCTCACGCTGAACGGCGCGCTGGCCATAGGGAAAGAGGATGTGCAGGGCAGTGTCGAGGTGGGGAAGAAGGCGAGTTTTATTGTTGTGGATAAGGATTTGAGTAAAGGGGAGTTTGAAGGGGCGAAGGTGCTTAGGACGTATTTCGAGGGCGAGAAGGTTTGGGATGCGAATGTAGTGTAAATGGTTGGATGGTTGGGGATGCTCAAGCCGTTCGAATATCAATATCAAATAATACACAGTATGTCCGGCAGAGCTATCGGCTGTGAAGTAGATGGTAATGGTACAAGCTTCAATCACTGGAGCACATGAACTCTTCAATGCTGGGCTTTTGGTAACTCCATTGATGAGTTTCAGCAAAATGAAGGGCCGGAAATATGAACTGGTCTGCACAAATCTGGAAAGCATGCAACACATCGAGTTCTTCTTTTGGGTTGCTCGGCCTTCTCACACAAAAGAGCCTCTAACGCGCTGAAACTCATGCACGTGCCTGATCCACTAATTCGAAATTTGTGCTTGCGACGCAGCGCATAGCTTGATCCTGGCGACGTTTGGTTCAAAGCACGTTGGCTCAAAACCATGTTGAACTTGATATATGGAGCTGTAGGTGTCTCATCATATACATGGCTTCGTCATTTCGGAGCTGCCGAAGTACAGCACGAAGAATAACAGCTTCCAATGCGACAGCGCCACGGTCACGTATTCCTTCATCGCGATTTTTGGAAAGGATGATATACCACATCATTATTGGGATTCAATTTCGATAAGACCGGGAAGAAATTCCGCTGTTGCTCTCTCTCTCCATGAGAGACATTACTCTTTATATGATGGAAAGCGTTCTTGGTCCACGCTTCTCATGCCGAGCGCGTTTTGAATTCAAGCTCTGCACGCTCCTGTCATGAGCGACTGTGTTGTGAACTTAAGGGGAGCAAGAATCACGCAACCCATTCGTTCTTGTTTTGACTCATTGAGTAAAGATTTGACATTTAAAAGATTGTGACCTCCGCACTGAGAACCAAAGTTATGTGATTTGCATTGTTTCGTAATGTACATGCGACATTGCATGCTGAATTTCGACATCTAGATTAGTGACGATTACTCCAAGGTTTCAACGCCAAACTTTCATATCGAGAAGGACATGATTATGTTGAGGCATAAATCAAATGCAGATTCACCGTAAAGTTCTTGTATAATCAGAGTTTGTTATCATGTTGTTCAAAATTCGTCTCATCTCCCCTCCCTGATCTGGACCTAACCTTCCTGTGTTCAAAGTATCTCCAATCTTTCTATTCCCACCAGTTCATCTCATCGCTCCCATCTCTTTTATCTACTTCGCCACACCCCCCGTCTCATTTCCCTTCCCACCCACCGTCTCCGTTCCCTTCTTCGTCGTATCACCAACCATATTTCCCGCCGCTACACTTTACATCAGTCGCAATCCTCTAAATCTAAGTCCACATCCCCAATCCTACGTCACCACACCCAAACACTCATGAACATACCTTTGGTCGTATCGCCCAATCCCTGCGTCACGCCCGTCACTGCGTCGCCTAGACCTTTGCCCGCGCCTGCAACGACATTGCCTGTCGTGTCTGTCACGCCGGTGACGCCTTTGCCGATGGTGTTGCTTGCTGCGCCGAGGGTGTTTCCTGGGTTGTATTAGATATGGTTGTGGTAATAAGGGTGAGAACGGTGAGGGTATGTACCGAGACCGCTTGCTGCGGTGCCGAAGAAGCCTGTCGAACGTTAAGTTCCCATCATCTACGAAGCAGACAAGGATCGAGTCGTGAAAGAGCGTGTAAGCGTACCCTTCTGCTGTTGGTTGCCTTGATCGGTCATATCGTGTGATTGTTTGGGTTGAATGAGTAGTAATATTTATACAACTTGGATGGATCAGGTGCTGTTGATGTTTAGATTGAATATTGAGATGTGAAGCTGCGGCTCTTTACATATACCGCATGATTGTACCCTATGACGTAACACTGTGCCTTACACACATCCCTGTCGAGCCCCTCACTCACCCGTAAGACACGCACGAAACGCAACGCTTCTGCAGCCAGGTATGCGGGATCCCGCGTTGATCGACGTTGGTGTCACATCATCGACAGGGAAGGTACGACCAATGCAAATCTAGCAGATATGCAGTGTGGTTCGGGATGCTTGCCAATCAGCTTTCACTGTGAAGTGTCCACGATCAAGCTTCTCGAGCAAAGTGGTCGGGTCATTGCACGATAAGGACAGGACTTGAAGTGACTGGTGTATTCTATGAGATGGTACTATGCACACAAAAAATGTCGCACCACACGTCCGTCTCCTAGATGCCTTCCTATCTTGCAGATGCAGATAGCACATGCCGAAGCAAAGCTGTCCTAGCTGATTCTTGCGTCTCCAAACCACCTCCCTCGAACGTCAAAAGTAAGAAAGGAAGTGTACACAAGATTGACACAAACTCCTCGTTGAGTCTCGTAAAACGGTAGACCCTGTCATCCTGGTCATACTGTAAGAAAGACATCGTTGAAAGGACGACATGACGAAACGGGATTGCAAAGCCAGAGCCAAAGAAACCACCGAAGACGCTGTATGAAAAGCGGTTGGTGATGTCTTGCCTCCCAGATCCGGAACGCCGTCGTGGTGATGCCCTAACTGCCACCGAGACTCATGACGCATAGGCCGAGATGATGGTATGCAACTGCTCCATCCATCTCCTTATGCTCCAGGACTCGACAACATATAACTTTTGAACCCGTCTTGAGTTGCACTAATGAAACCCCGCAAAATGCAGTACAATGCGCGCTGATGCAGACCCGATCTATGCAACGAAACAAGCGATTAGATTACCGCGTGTGGCGTCTAGGGGTATCAACCGACACGCGCTCTGAACGAAGTGAAAGATGGTAATCACTCGGAAGGTTTAGCCTCCGCAGCAGCAGGTTCATCTGCTGCGGCCGAAGGTGAGCCAACCTCGCCTGCGTCTTCAAGGGCAGCAAGAGCACTTCTAGTTGTTAGCATAACATCATATATAGAGAGCCGAGTGTGCTTACCTGAATGCATTTGCATGTGCAGTTGACTCCTTCTCCTTCTGTACAGGAGGAGTACCAGTCCGCGAGGAGTTATTAGAGTCATCGCGACCACCCATCATGCCAGGGCCGAGGCCACGGCGACCGCTACCGCTACGGCTACCAAGCATTGATGGACCGAGAGCAGCGCCAGTGTTCATGTTGCGACCAGAAGCTCCCTTGGACAACTTGCGAAGATCGTCCATCTGAACACGGCCGCCGTTGTCTGGCGGAGGCATCATACCACCACCAGAGAATGAGCGGGCATCGCCACGACCCATGGGCAGACGGCCGCCACCGCCACCACGCTGGTTGGATCGAGTGCGCTCCATTTCGGCAGCCTGTTGAGCAGCCATGGCTTCCTGGTGAATCTCGGCGATTGTCTTGGGTCCTTTGAGGACGTCCTTTGACTTCCAGCCAGACTTGCGCATGTCGATGGTGTCGAGTAACATGAAGCGGAGACGGGAAGGTAGACCATCCATGTTCATGACCTTCTCGATGCGCTCGAAGTACATGTTGATCATCTTGGGGCCGGCTTCTGCTGACTCCATGGTGGAACCAACTGTTCGCAGCAGCTTTACCAAGCTCTCAATTGCGGACTCATCGGGAAGACCCTCGAAATCAAGAAGCTTGAGAACACACTCGTGCATGATACGGAGTGTAAGCATGCCAAGCTTGTAGAGCTCACCAATGAATTGGATGAGACCAAGACCCTTACGCTTGGCAGCAGCTGCGATATAGTACTCATCCGTAAGCATGGTGATCTCCTTGCCTTCTTCAGGCGCATCTGGAAGGTTGATTTCCCAGCCTCGCTCGAACTCTTCCTGACAGCGGTTGAGAAGGTATTTGCGGAACAGGGCACCACCGACTACAGGGTTGCCGTGTTTGTCGCGAACGTTCTCGTCCTTGATGTCGGTGCTCATGGTGGCAAGCATGCGACTAGCAAACTTGGCATACATGGACGACCAATGACTCTCGTCGCAAGCCTTTTCGAAGGTAAGCTGAATGACCTGGCGAAGCGTACGACCATCAGTCTCATCCTTGGACTGTGCGGCAATCTCCAGAATCTGGTCGGAAATCTTGTCGAACTTCTCGGGGGTCATCTTGTTGAGAGCAGCCTTGACCTTACGCTGCACCATATCGGGTGCCATATGGCCAGCAGTTTGCTGAGGTGCAGACGATGTAAGTGTTGGCGGCTTCCAACCAGTCTGCGAGCGCTCGAGGTCCTTGACAGCCTGTCCAGCGGTGAGGGGCATCTGCTTGGCTTCTTGTGCTTCATTCTTGTTCGGTCCACGTCGGCTGCCGCCCTTGCCTCGCGAGCTGCCCACACGAGGAGAGTTAGGACCACCATGGGGCATGCTCTGGTAAGAGCCGCTGCGCGCCATCTGAGGTGCGCCCATGGGGAACTGACCACGACCTGCACCCATGACGACATGAGCTAGAGGATTGGTCATTGTGCCACGACCAGAAGCTTGCTCGAAACGTTGCTGAGAGGTGGTGCCTGGAGGAAGCGTGCGACCACCGCTGGCGAAAGAGCCCTGGAAATTGCCCATGACATTTCCTGGACCGGCGCCGCCGCGAGATGGCTGCCGACCTCCCATCATGGAAGGAGTACGAGCAGACTGTGGACGAGCGGAATCTGAACCATCGCCGACAGTCTCCTTGAGTTTAAGGTCCCAGTCTGTCGAAGGCTTCTCCTTGAAGACCTCTTGAAACTGGAGCAAGAAGTCTTTGTCGTACTGGCGGCCCTTGTTCCTGCTACCCGCATTGAGGGCAGGGTTCGGAGACTGAATGCCCTCAGGATAGACGGCAAGTTCGCTCTTGACTTGGAGGAATCGGGCAGACTTCAGTGACTGCATGCCAGCAGTGGGCTGCGCAGGCTCGACAGGCTTGTCGGTGTTGAGCTTGAGTGCAGACGGCTTGGATTTTGTGGCACTGATCGGCTTGGCCTGGACAGCGGCAGGAGCTGCTGGCTCAGCTGGGGTGGAGTCGCCGCTGGTGTCTTCAGTGGCGTTGGCGCCGGGACCGAATTGAGTGTTCTTCTTGAGTCCAGCGAAGAGCGCCTTGTTCTTGGCCTCGCGCTCAGCTTTCTGCTCAGGAGTCTCAGCCTCTCGAGCCTTCTCGGCCTCTTCAGCCTCACGCTCGAGCTTGCGAAGACGCTCCTCTTCTTCCTTGACACGCTCTGCGGCCCTAGACTTTTCTTCCTCGGCCTTGCGCTTTTTCTCTTCTGCATACTTCTTCTCGTCTTCCTCACGCTTGCGCTCCTCTTCCTCCATCTCGGCAATCATACGCTCCATCTCCTCGTCTTCGAGACGCTTCTTCTCTTCTGCATCAGCCTTGGCTTTCTCGGCAGCCTCGGCTTCTTCCTTCTCCTTTGCCTCTTGCTCAGCCTTCGCCTTAGCTTCTTCCTCGGCCTTCTGCTTAGCTTCAGCCTCAGCCTTTACACTTGCATCAGAAGTCTCCTTTGCCTGTTTGGCCTCTTCTTCCTGCAGGCGGATCTTCTCCTGGAATTGCTTGACAAAGTCGGCTTTCTTCTCTTCAGCAGTTTTAGCCGCAGGCTCATCTGCACGAGTAGAGTCAGTGGCACTAGGAGCTCGTGGAGGTGGTGTAGGTGTTGCGGCGATTGCAGGAGAGCGAGGCTGCACAGGAGGAGCCAGGGCGGCAACGGGTGCCGGGGAAACACCTTTGGGCTTGTTGAAGTCTACGACCTCGCCATCGGCTGCACGCTGGTCAGCATAGGATTTATACATACGTTTGAACAAGACCTACCATTCTTAATCACGATCGCCTTGCTCTGCTTCTTGGGCCGCTCGAAGGTAGAACTGGGCGCGGGGCTAGCAGCCGTTGCACTGGGCGTGTGTGTGTGGGAGATATGGTTGACGTTGGTCATGGCGGGCGTAGACGGCTGCGGTACGGCGGAGGGCGGGCGCTCAGACATGTTCGAGGGAGTGCGCGACATGCCTTGAGCTTGCGGAGGCTGGCCATAAGGACCAGGCACACCATAGGGTGTAGCCATCTGCTGTGGGAAACCATGGGTACGACCAGGGCTGGCAGGTACACCAGGATAGTGTATGGATTGCTGGAGCCCGAAGCCCTGACCATAGTGCCCGTTGTACATGTCGTAACCTTGGGGTGGCATTCCGTACATACCCTGATTCGGTAAAGCTGTTAGATACTGATCGTGATTGCTAGTGGAAGAAGAGAATCTATCATCAAGAAATTCGAGGAAAGAGTTTGGCTGATCAGACGGAGCCCGAAATCCGAGCTCGTTCGAGTCTGCCGAAGGAAATTGAGAATGGTGAGAGGATTGCCGACAATGTCGAGCAACAGTCGTGTACTTGACCGACTGGCTCGACTCGGACTTCAAAGGAACGCTGGAAATAGTAGAGGGTATACGAACTGGCTGAGCGTAGGGCTGGCCTTGGTAGTAGGGCATGCCCTGCGGGTTGGCAAGATGAGCTTGCTGGTGCATCGTAGCAGGTGTGATAGCTGGGCTTCGGTTCTGGCGGTATGGCGAGTTCTGCTGCATTGGACCCTGGGGCTGGAAAGCAGGAGCCATGCCGCGGCCCATATGCTGGTGAGGAACAGAGCGGTATGGTTGAGGCGAATGGTTGGCAGCCATGTTGGGGTTGTAGTGTTGCTGAGGAGGGAATCCACGGCCGCGGCCGCCGTTGGGAGGATAACCACGGTTCATGTTTGCGTTGCTCATATCGCTGTGTGCTGACTGGGAGGACTCGCGTCGTAGGTGTTGAGCTTGTGGAAGTGAATTTGGCTGTTGGGGCACGTTCAGAGGGCGGGACTGCGAGTTTGTTAGAAAAGGATTCGAGAAATTGTACGGGCTATAGGGCCAACTCACGCTTGGGTCGGCACTTTCACTTCCTTGACCGCCAAAGACCAGGTTCGGGCGCGTGGGCAGACCGTCAGGCTTGGGACCGCCAGAAATGGGCGTGGGAATGGGTGATGGTGAATGCGCAGGTGAGGCGACTCGCGGGTTTTGTGCCTGGATGTTCAAGTTGCTCTGAACCACGGGCGAGGCGTGGGCTGGCGCGGGGGAACCTGCAAGCGACCCAAACTTGATGCCAGAGGGCGGACCAGTGGTGGGAGGCGTCTGCTTGATGTGGACGGAAGACTTGCGGCTGTGGTCGCCCGGAACGTTGCCGTTACCGTTGGGACCGCCGCTGACAATAGCGGGCATGGTTGGGATGGCGGGCTTGATGGTGCTCCCATTCACGGGGGACACCGAGGAGCTCTTCCCATGCTGCGCGCTCTGCGGGCCACCCACTGCCACGGGCGGCGCTCCGCTGGACGCGATTGTCGGAGAAGAGGTCTTCTGAGTCGCGCTGGCGTAAGAGCTTCGGGCAGTGGGCTGAGCCGATCCAGCGGCCACGTTGGCGGCGGACGATCCTGCAGAGGAGGTGTTCGCGGCGGTAGCAGTCGAGGAAGCGGCGATGGTGGGGTTTTGCGCGTTCGAGATGGATGCACTCATTAGAAACCTAGGGGGCGGGCTTTGCCGTGCGGCAAGAGGGCGTCGTGAGGTGAGATGCGGCAGTCCGGTCGGGGCGTGCGCGCGGTCGCTCGGTTTGTGCGGTGGCGGCGCTGAATCTCAGATTCGCGCGTGCAGTCTGCGTATTAAGAGTCTGCTGCTAGAAGCGCGACCCGGGTGCAGAAAGGAAGGCGAAAAGAAGGGATGCGGTCGGCTCCTGGGGATAGGGCGACGGGAGGCTGTCCGAGCGCTTCACTGCGAGAGTGAGAGGGTCGGTACAGGTGCTCCGGGGAGAATTTCAACAGACGGGGCTGTGAAATGGCAAGCGGCTCGGGTGATAAACACGGAGTCCGCTGCTGTGTGTTGGTGTTGATAAGTTCAACGATGGGGGTGAGGAGAAGAAAAATCGTAAACCCAGTGGGTGATGTTGGGTTGCTCGGAGGCGAGCAGGCTAAGCCGCCTAGGGCGAAAGGGCCTGGGGATACCCAAGAACACTGGGGGCTTTAATTCATTCACGCATGCCATGGTTTGTCTCTGTGCTGCTGCCTACTCTTGCGTGAAGCAGCCAGTCGTCTTGCATCTATTCATCATTTTCCAGTCTGTCACAAGAGTGTGTTGTGCGCAGTGCGCCTTCTGCAGCGCTCGGCAAGATCAGGCAGGCGTGCGGGACGCTCCTCACCAAAACAAACCTGAACGCAGTCATCGCATAAGCACCGCACACTGCGCCCCCAGAGCCTTGACGTGACTCTGACGACTGTTATTAAGATTGCCTGTGCCCCGAAGGAAGCGCATCTCTCCTGTTGAGGGGCCCATGCTGCGCACTCGACATGCCACAGCAAACACATCAAAGTATCACACCATTCCGTCACCGTCGCGGCCAAATACTTTGTACGCACTTTGATTTCTCATACCAGGTGAATGGGCCCACCGCTGAAACATAATACTTCATCCGTGTCCTGTCTGCTGCCCTAGCGGTGCGCTGCTCCTTGTGCCGTGTCGCACACGCTCACAGTCGTGGCTTTGCGAAACCAGCGACAAAGCATCCTGTAGTAGCCATTGCATAGTGTCGGCAGTCGAGATCTTGTACAATATGAAGTCCGCCTACAATCGTTGACCCCGCCCTCATCGAAGAAAAAAGTGCCGAGTCGTTGATATTTCTCATGCAAGATGACCGCATGTTCCGTAGCGGACCACACATGTGAAAGATGATCATTTCGGCCGGACTTAAGATCACGTGAGTCTCCTATCCCCCGGCCAATCGAATGAGTTGCCCTTCCGTTTCATCGAACGGAAACACGCTCCATCCTTGCGCGGATGCGGATAACGAACTTGCCCAATCTTATTCAGCCGTTTTCTATTGCAAACATATCATCGAGTATTAAGGCTGCTGTTATCTTCTTATTAGCATCTTATACCACCAGACGCAGTTTGACAGACAAGTCGAATGTTGCTATAGTGTGTGGAAATTGTTGCCCTTCAAAAGCGTTTTGGGCTCTATGCAGGGCGAGCCATCTAAATACTCCGAAACTCAAAGCAGTATGACTATGTCTCCTGGAATACTGGCATCTGCTGGCTGATACTAAGGGATACGTAGTCGAAACATTGGGAACTTGAAGATAGCATACATCTATTTGGTTGCAAGGCCGTAGAAGTAACAAAGTTTTAGGTCTAATTGCTTATATAATATAATAGGAGAATCATTGGCAGTTCCGGTCGTAATACGTACTCGAAGAACGTTCCCGATGTTCATGCTTTGCCTCAAGAGCAGGTGCAGGTGTAGGGGTGGTAGAATTGCTATATGGCATCGGATCCCATGTCGTCGCCGGCGTATGCCACACATATAAATACCCGGTAATCGACTGAACCTTTGTATATCCAGCCCTGTACGTCACATACAACAGTGTACCTGCAACGACAGTTGTCCCTACAAGCCAACACGTCTTTTCTTGACCATTTCCTTATGATCTCTGATTTGGCTTTCTCTCGCTTTTTGAATTCGTTCCTTTGCTGCTCGCCTCTCTTGATTATATTCTCGTTCAATGGTTCCTGGACTCTGCGATCCATCAAAGGAGGTGAATAAAGCGGCGTATATTGGGTGTATTTCAAATGGAACCCCAGTATCAAGACTCCGCCGAGTTGATCCAAGGCGGAGCGGCTCACTCTCCAAGCAGGCACCATGCCATTCCCATCGTTACACTTGGAGCTCTCAACCGCTGCGATCAAGAATATGGTAATCTTGGTCTCCTGGGCGTCTTCCTGCCGGCAGTTAAGCATATCCACCAAGCATCGGCCACGCAAAGTCTTGATTATACTAGTCAAGAGTGCGATGCGCAACCCAGTGTTCGTTATGGCCATTGGCCTGTTGAGTAGAGCACGCGCTGCACTGCCCACGCCAGATAAATGACTTGCCAGTCTTGGATGTGCATGATTGGCGTCATATGTCTGAGCGCAGATGACCGAAGAAGACTCATGAAAGCAATCAGGAGTCGATGCCAATGTGCTGCATCGGTATTGCAGACTCTAATCTCTCGACTCTCTACCTTTCGATGGATTTGACGGCTTGAAAGGTCCCTTTGACTCCACGCGAACATTGATTGATCAGTCGAGACCTTCAGAATCTCTTCTTGTAGACGACCGAAGGCTTTACAGTCTTCTCAATAAAGGGGCGGAAAGCAAATATTGAACAATCCCAGAAGCGAATAGGCTCGATCTTCAATCCGAGTTGTTTGACGAAAAGCTGCCCAGCTCATCTTTTGAGCACAGCTGAACTCATATGAAGATTTCTGACCCAGCAGAAGTCCCGCACTAATCCTAGTGACTTGTAAGACCACTTCCGCCAGCTCTGTTTTGGTCCCAAAAGGACGCCACCGGTAGTCGTAGAGTACTACATGTTCGGGTGCAACCAGCTCCTGTAAGGTCCACCCTCTCTTAAACCAACGCCTATTCCCGATGTATTTTCTACTCTTGTATGTGCCCTTCTGGGGAAGTTGGAAGTTGGAAGTCAGACAGGTACGCAAAGCAGATTGCAGAACCCCGATACCATGCGTACATGGAGTTCATGGCCAGTGAAAGCTCCACGAGATTCGTCTTGTCAATGCAAAATGCATCGACCCAGCCCCAGTGGACGCCTCTGGCAGCAACTTCGTCACGAAAATCTGAGATGTTCCTGGAACCATTCTTCTTTCGAGCTGCTCGAGTAGGTAGTTCCTTGAATGTGACCTATTCTTCGTCCTCCCAAGCGTGGGAAAGTATAGCGTAGACAGGAGTTGATCCTGCTTTGAAGTCTTTGAGCTCAAGATCATGTGTGTGAAGCAGCCTCTTGGTGTATATGATTGTGGTGGAGAGCGCGTGGCATCCACTGCCAAAGAGATCCTGGAATAAAAATCGTATGGAAAGGGACTGTAACGCCGGTGGAGTAGGGCAAGAAATAATGCAATCTACAGTAATACAGGATCTCTATAAATGTCTGATGTATGCCAACTTGGCACTGACCGGTCAAAATGAGCAAGTGCTCACCCCGCCTTCAGCCTCGAAGGAATCGTAGAAGCAAAATGAAATTTATGCGGCTAAGACAACGACTCAGTATGAGAGTCATGAGTATTTTGAGATTCTCCCGCTCAAGCGTCGGAACTCCGAGAGGTCTCTTGTACGCTTTGTTCATGGACTTTGCAAGCAAGAAGTGCTGAAGATGCATTGCTTCTTTCAGATGACGAGAGTAATGACTGTCCCAGAATTTGGCTATGATGGGAAGGTCGTCTTTACGGCGCAGCGAGTCCCAAGGTCTAGACGCATATGCACGATGCAAGTGGCGGTGGGTGTGGACCACGAGGGCTTAAATAAAATACCCATTTCTCATGCGGTATCTGCAATCTCACAAGCTAAAACTGGACATCTTGCTGGTGCTTCTCTCGTGGCTGATGCACGTAAATAATGCAGGGATATAAACATCTAAATACCATCTTTAATAGGCTTGACATGGAAAAGCAGGCTCCCTTATCTTGATACTGAGCAATTGGAGGCTGAATTTGGGGCGGAGGATGCTAGCTTCGCAAAGTGTACTGAAACATACAGTAGTAAATTACACGTTGTTTCTATATCTGTTCCGTAAAGTGTTTGTAGAGGTTTATGGTAGTGATACTAGGGAATAAGTCTTTCTGTGATCCCGGAAGTCAGACTACACCATCAACCAGTTTCGCAGCACCGGCAGGCTTCATCCACGACTTTTGATTATGCGCCATTCTGCACCTTCAATCCTCTGATGGGACATACCACTCGCTGAGTCTACAGATGCATATAGATGCAGCACGAATAATCCCAAGCGCTAGTGGCGCCCTCGAGTTGCGCATGCGGTAGGCTACAGGACTTGAGTTGTAGGTTCCCGCTGAAAACCTCAATGCGCGCGGATATCTTCGAGCGGGTACCACTGGCAGTGTTAAGTTGCGATAAATGTGGTTTCGAAGGGACCGCATCACGTCCAAGTGCCAGCACTAGACCAACTCGTCCGAAACGGATGCACAACGGCAGCGGGGCGGGGCCTAGGAACGCTGCCGCAGCTTGTCATGCTGCCCTACGCTGTGTCATTGGCCGTACCAGGACCCAGGTTCTTGCTGGAAACACAGCGTCGTCAACCTCATGTCGAGACCCAAACACTTCGATCATGAAACACAGCCGCAATTCTGCCACCAGTCATGCAGTGCCGCACGTCGGGAAAGACAACAGGCATGCCTATCCCCGGCCACGTTGGGTATACCTGCTCTCTGCACGACAGTCGTGCGACAACTGCTGCTGGTCGGCTCTCGGATCGCAACTTTACCATTACGTAGAAGCCCTTACCCAACTCAGAGCTGCAAGTGGCTTTCTCAGAAGCTCGTGGTGACTCGAAACGGTGACCAGGAGGCCGGGTGTGGTCTGGTGGGCTGGCGACGATCCCCGAGTTTCCATCAATCGCAACCATCGCAGCGAGCCTCTTCAGGCACAGCCTCGGTCATGACTCCATCCGCCTACGCGACGCCTTGGAGATGAGGAAGGGGAACAAGTTTCGCATGCTCACTCCGGCGACCCGAGTACTTGAATGTAAGGACGATCGCTGTCGGCCTTATGTTGTTCCACCTCTCGCCGCTGTTGCATGCCACACCGAAGACCTGCACCTCTTCATGCGCAGCCCTGCACGACCAGCACCGCCAGTTGCCACATGTCGGTCTTCCTCCGACGTCGGTCCACAAAATTTCAACGGCGGCGCGCCCCAGCCCGCGGTTCCATGATCTGCCATCGGACTCGTATTGAGTAGGTAGGAGCTCCAAGGGCGTCGGGAGTCCAATGGCCCGCAGCAGCGACCTGCATGATCAGTGAGCAAGACATCTCGGGCACTAACAACGCCATCGCGCGCGCCTCCAGGATCCTTCGGGCCAGAAAGGAAAAGGCAGGTCGACGCCAAAATCGACTTCGCATAAGCTCACCAGCGCACTTGTGCTTTTTGCTGGCGTGCCGTTGGTGGCTTCGATTACGGAAGGAGGTGTGGAGATAAGTAATGCGGGAGTGGTGCGAGCGATGGCACTGGTTGCTCCTTCCCGTCTCTTCTCCGCTGCATTGTCACTCCTCCCGTCTTTGTCGCGTTGACTTGCCTTGTCCTGTATCTTCATGCTGCGTGGGATGGTTAGCCTTGCAAGAGTTGAGGAAGAAGCGTCCTAGCAGCCTCGGTAAGACTATTGAGGCTGACAGACGGCGATGATGCCTGCTCCTCAGCACTACCTTCACTGCCAAGACCATACCTCAGTTACCTTTCCAACAAGAGCAGCCTGCCGTCACGCTCGAAAACAATCTTAACCCCTGCTAACATGTGAAGCTATATAGACGCAAATCTTGATCCATGATGCACGCGCCCACACGTGATTCTCGTTCCGACTGTTCCACCAATCGCACCTTCTTCTAGCATTCATCTCCGTTCTAAATGGGGCAAGACCGCCTGCAGCCTCTGCGCCAATCGCATTCACGGAACTTCCCTTCTTCTAAACACCACAACAGCCATGATGAGGTCACACAGGGCTGACCCTACGCCCCTCGCCAACCCAGTGGTTCTCAACTTATCCTTTCTCAGAGTCTCTTCGGCTCCCAAAGGGTCCAATGACGGGACGAAATGAACAAGCCCTCGACGTATGCGCTCCGCATGTCTGACAGGCAAAAAATTTCCTGTCGAACCACTGACTTCAGCCGGATGATGAGCGGTTGGGATGAGCACAGCGGGTGTTGCCTGCGTCCGTGCCATTGTCATTCTCAGGCACGACGTTCCGGACTCCTTGAACGTGCTTGTTCGTCAGTTCGCCAGACGCGATACGGGCGGTGCGATCATGGCGTGTGTGTACCTGCACGACACGGACAATAAGCTACTGGATGTCAGCGCCTTACCCTATCTTCCGGCAGTCATGTCAGCGGTTAACTCGAATGCGAACACATCGTGAAGAATACGGAGGGGCTCCGCTGCAAAAGCAGCGCTGTCGTGGCTAGCTGCATCGTCGTGCTGCACCTGGTGCAGAGGTTAGGAGCGGAGCGGCAGGGACATTCGGAATAGCGTACCGCGTTGCGGCGAAAGTTGTCCTGGGCAGCCTGGGATGACTTCAGACTATTGAGAAGCACTGCGTGCTTTCGCTAGTCTCGCGCATTCATGCTTCCATTATTGGCGTGGCTGACGTTGGGACCTGAGACGTCGGTTCGAATTGACTATGGTGAAAGGACCGTTTCGCGCCGTTTCCATGCACCCTTACCTAACCGGAACCCGGGTAATATGTGAACGAGTCTGTCTACTCACCATCAGAACACTAGCAGACGATGAAGGGACGCCAATCACACCGCCACGTCTTGTTACAGCCAGCCTCATAGTCATAGCACCACATGTCGAGCGATCACTAGATCACACGCCCACAATCCCCACCAGATCCTGCATGTAGCCTACCAGGCAAGCATCAGGCTTTGAGAGACCGCTTAGCCATGACATCGCTTGTGTTCTCGAAGCTCTGGAACCCGCTTGGAAGAACGGTGAATGCTATCATCCAATTCGTTGACAGCATCAGATGCCCAGCCTCAATTAAGCCTAAGATGTGCAACCGCCGACAAGTTTTGCGCCGGCGGCTCGCTCGCAGGCGCCTTATCAATCTAACTAGCAATCAACGCTTCCCGAAGGCCAGCACAGCCGTTAATAACTCTAATAAAGTTAAGATCCACACCTAGCATGATCTTCCTAGGCAAATGGCAAGAGATTGATGTCCGTGTCACGCATTCGCTGCTCTTGCCCTGGACAAGACCCTTGTCGCCACCAGCATGAACATCGATACATACGTACATATGCAAGTTGCAGCAAACCGAGCCTATGAGGCAAAATGCCCACCATCCAAGTTTCCCCGCAAAATGCAGATCCCCAGAGATGGGTGTTTGCACATCTCCAGAGGCACGTTTTTTGTACTCATCTCATGACTTGGCTGCAAGGACCCTTCGTCGCTCTCCCTCTCTTGCCAGACCCTCTCTACCAACTAAGTATAGTACACCACCACCTGCCACCACATCTCGCACGCCCTGCGAATTTAGCCAGCGCGACCAGATCGTCCTGACCTTGCAGCACACTACCACCCCCCATACCCCATACCTTCACATCACCCTAACTAATCCGCGGAGCACTAGTACCGAGCCCACCACTTTCCGGTTCCTGAGCCTCAGAAGCCGAAATGGTGGCCAGGACCGCCATCTCCGTCTGGGGTAAAGTGTGGAGAACGGCACCTTAAGACGCCCACTAAGCCGTTCCGCTGGCTCTACACTGCAACTGTGCTGGTCATGCGGCGCCTCCAAAGCCATATTAGATTGCAGACCACCTGGGGAGGGGTAATATGGCATGGTGGTTACTGGAAGGGATCGCCGCATCTGCTCCAGAGAAGCCATAGAAGCTTCTGTACGGAAGATTCTTCGCGTCACGGCGCGGGACATGGTTCGTGGATGGAGGTGCGCCTCTGGACTCAGGGACGCGGTGATCCTCACTGGCCCTGTTTCTGGGCGAGTACAGTGGTTTGTGGATGCAGAATACCGTGGTTGCGCTCCACGCGCGCCCCTCGTCACTGGGTGCGCTTGCCACATACCGTGGTGGATGGTGCGCTGGCTCAAGGTCATGTAGCAGTGCCGAGTAGCGTCCTTGATGGACCAAATTTCGGAATCAGAGGGTTGGCAAGCCGTGAGCTGAGCTGTGCTGAGGTGGCATTGTGGGTTACTCGGCGACTTGGGAGGACAAGGTACATGGCAAATCCAATGTGCGCTGTTACTGCTCCATCATGCTTGCCTCTCCCATTCAGACTTTCGTGGACGTTTACCCACTCGTACGAGGCGAATTTTCCGATGTCGCGTGGTACTTACCGGCGGCGACTTTGTTCATGCCACTGTTATTGAGTCGCTTGGGTATACAGGTACATGATCGATATTCCCTGCGCAGTCTCTGTTGCCAAGCCAGGGACCACGCACACGTGCAGTAATATAGAAATTCATGCCGGGAGAACAGGCAGCGATCGCAGTGTGCAGGGTGCGTACGAGTGCGACAAGCCGATGGAAGTGTGGGGTATCATTGAATTCGTGTTGACATTTATCGGTCATTTTCTGACAAAGTCTTTTCTACAGTAGAGGATTTTCCATGGCGCAGCCGCTGGTATTCGCGCAGTTTGCCCCCCAAAATATAGCCGTGAAGAAGTGAAGTGAAGATCCAAACAAGTGTGTACAGCAGCCAAGAAAGTGAACAAAAAGCCTGTGCTCCATCTCCCACCATTAAAATGAAAAAAAGGGTGGGTGTCCAAAAACGTACGTACAGTAGAAGGGTATACCAGCAACACGATTAGCTTCTATCAAAGAAAGCAACAGGAAGGAAGTCCCCAGCGTGCTGAAACCTAGTAGTACTAGACGGAAATATTCGCGCGCTGAGTGTTCGACGCCACCGGGGAAATAGAACAACATGAAACAAGCCACCAAGACGCAGTCGCGGAAGCCGAAACGGGGTAACGCGAGCAACACGTCAACCTCCGAAAAGCAAATCAGCCGTTGCAAGTCGTGAGATCCCAGCTGTCTTTGCCCAAAACAAATCAGCCACGGGCGCTGTTGAGAGGCGGTCGCGTTGCTGCAATTTTGCCGCGTCTAGACTCCTGGAGATTTAGTGGTGCCGTGCTTTCCCGCCCTATAACGCCTGCGCATAACCATCAATGGTGAAACATAGCTCAATAAGACTGGTGAGATATCTGGTCGTTATTGTCATCGTTTTCCTGGTTGTGGTTGGAATGCTCAATCACTTCCCCGAGCACGGACCCGACGCCAGGGTACTGCTCGCTGTGTGCCGAGTCGTTACGGAGGTATGAGTTGGGAAATGTGCTAAGGTGGTGCGGCGCACTCAGTTGAGGCATCGCATAGCTTTGAGGTGTGACCAAGGGTGACCCGGAGTATGAGGGGAAGTGCGCGGTTTGTGGTGTTTGGTGGCTACGACTAGGTGTGTAGTGTGTGCTCAGCTCAATGCGTCGAGGTACCCCATTGGAGAAGGACCGCATCCTGTTAGAGCTCGACGCCTGGAAGCCAGGTACTGGCGAGTATGAGTAGCCAATACCATATGGCAGCATGGGACTAGAGTACGACCTCGAGCCATCTGGATGGGCGTTGGGATCCGCTGACCCGTGCATACTGTCGCCGCTGTAGCTCATGCTTGTCCTCAGAGGAGACGACAAGGACTCTGCTCGACTCCTTGCAATGCGGTCGGCATGCAGGGTAAGCCTGGGGATGCTGTGTTGTGCGGCATATGCTGGTGGAGCACTGACTGGCATGGAGAAGGGATTTGACGTTCGCGGGCTAGTGTCTAGCGGTGCGGAGTTGAAGCCAAATGGTGAGTCTCCATGGGCCGAGACAGGCGAAAGAGTGTCGGTCGCGGATTGCGGAGGTGTAAAGGTGAATCCGCCGAAGGCAGGCGAGATACCAGTGGGCGAGATATGAGAGTCGAGTGGTCCACGTCGTAGCGTGTCGATGCTGAGAGGTCGCATCATGTTACCTTGAGAGAAATTGGGTGTGTACTCTCCTGGTGAACCAAGGGGCGTTCCTAAGCCGTGATGATTTCCGAATGGCGAGTGCAGCGCTTGAGCCATGTCGAAGTCGTCGGGCAGTGCTCGGGATCGCATCATGCGCTCGCGATCATCGCTAGTTAAACGCTTGAGCTTTGCTCGCCTTTCGCCTGTTAGCAGTGTTCGTCGCGAGTCGCTGGGTTAACGTACCTGTTTTGGAACCAGACTTGCACTTGCCGCGGGCTGAGACCGGGGATCTCGCGTGCAAGTCGCTCTCGGTGAGCGGCATCTGGGTGAGCTTGACGAGCGAACTCGCTCATGAGGAAACGGGTTTGGTTGTGCGTCAACCTGAAGCGCTTCATCTTGCGCTTGGCTGCCCGAATCTCTGCTGCAGACATAGGCGGCTTCTCGTCGTCTTGGCCTTCGCCATCATCATTCTCATCCTTCTCATCGAGAATCAGATCGTCGTCCTGATCTTCTAGCTTGTCGCCTGATTGGCCATCGTGTGTTGATGGTGGAGTCAACCTAGAGATTGGGCTGGTAGGTGCAGAGCCTCCGAAGGTGATGTTGGGTACGTCGTGCTCTTCAATGTCACCTAGTCCAGATGGTGACTCGGATCCTCCGTTGAGGTGGCTCTTGCTGTCGAGCAAGTAAGGAAAGCTCTTGTGAGATCGCACCATGGGACGCTTGAGGTCAAAGTTGTGACCAGAGACTTCGGCCTGGAGCATCGCCATGTCGCTGTCCGAGTGTGGTGGTGTGTGTTCCAGTGTTCGGACGTCAGCGGAATGCCACTCAGTCTCTACAGGGGCCGAGCTGTACGCAGACATGCGCGGCGAGCTAGGCGGAGACAAAGGGATGATGAAGTTTCCGTCAACCATTGGTGCCTTTAGGAGACAAATTCGAAGAAGTCACAGTGTGACTGCTGGGCCCCTGAGAGGCGTTAGTCGATGGGAAAGAAGAAGAGCGGAATTGTACTGACCTCGCTACTTCAGATACTACCAGACACGGCCAACGAAGCCGGGTCAGTCGTGCTTCGTACCTTAGTGAGTAGCAGAATTTGAGGCTCTGATAGGAGAGCTGCAGATTGAGAGAGCCTTGTGGGTTGGGATGGCGATTCGCAGATCTAGTGCGGGGCTGGAGGCGGATGATCGGGGGGAACAAGGGTTGTGATATCTCACTGCCCAAGCTGAGATGTGGAAGAGTGGATTGGTTTTGTGATCCCGTTTGTCGAAAACTTATGGATCAGCAGCTGTGCAGAGACAGGCTGAACTGATGATGTCGCAACTGGGATAGGACTGGGGCGCGGATGGTGGTGCAACGTTGACCTCGAAATAGAAGCTGCTGGGGAGGTGATACTGTGAGCCAAATAAAGATTGATGCTGGCCGAGGGCGCTTGATGCTAGATGCTTGATCGAGGTCGGATGGTGAGCAGCCGGCTAGCTCGTGATGGTCGAAAGAGTTCACCTGGAGTTGACGATGGGCAGCCCTTTGTAAGTAAGGTCAGGAACCGTCCGAGGCTATATCAGCGATAGCGGCAAGGCAGGGGAGAGCGACAGATCATTCAGACAGAAAGGCTTGACGGCACTCTACTGTCGACGATCCGGATAAAATCGAGGTTAAGAGAAGTGCGAAGACTGGGGTCGGACCACGCATGGAACGTGATTTTCTATCGAGGATCTGGCGCCCGTTACACAGCCAGAAGCGTGACAGTCGAGGGCCAGCAAGTCCCCAAGAGCCCTGGACACAGGGATACGGTAGCTCGGCCCTGTGAAGAAGAAGAAGCCCGCTCCCGCTCCGGATGGGCTCTGGATCATGTGTGCTGGTGCCGGGGTCCCTCCCCTCCAAGGTGAATGGCGGCAATGCGTGAACATGGGGGTTCTGCAGGTTACTCATGGATGCGTGGAGAAAACCGCCGACGAGCAAGGTCTGCTCCGTGGCGTCGAACAATCGGCCTTCAAGGCAGATGGGGGCGCCATTATTGGCTTAATGCATGGCCATAGCACAAACGGGAGCTCAAGGGACATGCAGCAGCAGAAGACAGGGTTCGAGCGCAGTGTTGCAGGGCCCCCTGGCTCGGCAACGCTTATTAGAAAATGTTGCGGGGTGTCTGGTAGGCGATGCTGCTTTAGTCCAAGCCGTGGGTGGACGAAGATGGTGGTGAGGTCTAAGGTCGGACTTGGGATGGAAGGCCCGCCAATGTGCCATGCAGCCCATGCTACTGTGGAGTAACCATAGTATTCACGCCGCCGTCCTTTGCGGTCATGCAAGCGAGTGGCCGGCGGCTTGTGCAGTGCCCCTCTAGCAGCTGTTCTGACCACGGATGTGACCCGTAAATTGCGTCAGGAACGCTTTGCATCAGCCTTGCTAGTCCTTTGAGCCGCCCATCGCGCCCGTGAGATGCATGAACATCGAGCCTTGGACAGCTTCAGCCGTCGGCGTGTGCGCCAGACCCCACCAGGGCAGCATCGAGCAGCAAACTGCGCTTAGCTGTTTTTGTGTTGCTGTTGCTGCACACCTGCGCAATCGGTCGTAGCGAATGGTCGGCGGCTAGCGGTGAATGCTACCAATGAGCGAAGCTCTCGCTGCAACGAACGAGCAAGAGATCTGGCTGGACGTGCGATCCTCCAACGGCGACAGCCCGGCCCGCCCCGGGATCATGTCTTCTCGAAGCCTGCTGCTGCTGCGTGGTGCAACGCCGGCGCTGCGTCGCTTGGGGTTGACAGCGGCTGGCCGCGAATGCGAAGCATCAATGGCCAAGGTGTACGCGGTGCGACTGCACTGCGTTGCGCACCGAAGCGTTTCGTTCCATGAGGCTGCGACGGCGGTGGGCTGTCTCTCATCTCTGCAGGGAATGATGCGCCCGCCCGCGCCATGATCGCACGCCACCCCATGCTTGGTCCAAGGTCGTTCCGCGGCGATCGCCAACTTCTCCCGTGCCTGATACGGCATGTCAACTCCAACCGATACAACGCTCACGTTAGGCGCAGGCGACCAAAATTCAAGCGACTTGGTACCAGCCCCCAAACAGCGCTCGGCACATGCGCACACCGTGTGCGAGCGAGCAAATAGCGCTGGTGGTTCGTGAGGCACACGGGTTACCCACCAGCGTTTGGGAACGGAAAGGACCACCAGGACCACCAGGACCGCCAGACGACTGGCAGCGTACGCAATCAGCAATCTCCAAAGCCTATGCCGAGGGCGGCATCGCGGTCCATTTGCAAAACGCTGCCAAGACCGACTGGTTGGACCGATGTGCGTGGGTGTGAAATGACAGGAGGAACGAAACCGTAGGCGGCTTCTGCGGCGACCCATTGGTGGAGGTCGGAGCAAGTGCGGGTTTGATGGTCGCATGGGTACGGTTTACACTTCGGCAGAACATGCTGTACTGCGCTGTCCTTGAAGATTATGCTTGACCCACACTGCGGGTGCTGCATTGACTTTCGCAATCATCCCATCGCCGTCGAAAACGCGATGGTGCTGTGGTTCAGGCTTGGCATCGATACGGTGCCACACAAGTTGCACAGCACTGATGCTCCCACAAGTGGAGTGTGGTCGCGACTGGTAGTACGACCAGTCCCTTTCATTTCGGCAGGCTGCAGCATCGACCGCAAACGTGGATCAAATGCTGACAACGCACTCTGGTTCTTGAATGAGCCTGATTTACACGGCCCCATCGCCCGCCACTACCCCGGCCCGCGACGGCACTTTGTGTCCTCATCTCATTTTCTGGGTGCGAGAGAATGCCGTCATTCTGGCCAGGTCCCAGGCCAGGCCACTCGAGGAACGCTGGTACACCAGCGATATTTCCGGGGCTGCCACTTCTCGCTCCCAGGTTATTGTATATGGTACAGGTTGATATTGATCCAGAGGGGGTACTTTCATCTCCACCACTGGCTTCCACCGCATTAAACGCACCGTCGCAGATCGTGGCGTTGCATGTTGACAGACGCCGTAGGCGGACACACGCCTGCCCAGAATGCGAAAAGCGGGTGACTGAGCTGATACGATGAGAGCTGCTCGGGAAATACTTTCCCCAGACCTACTGGTACAGACAGTGAGCTCTGGCGGCAAAACGCCACAGCCCTTCCCCATACTGCACGTTGCCATATGGAGGAAAGCCCGGGGAAGATGCATGAGCTCCAAGTGCTCGACAATTCCTACCTAACTGGTACAGGCGCTGAACGCCCCCCCGTGCCTACGAAGCTGTTGTTTCCGGAGTCACTTGACTGCGTTGGTCGGCCCGCAGCTCCTCGACGCTTTGATGCCTTTCTTGCGGATCTGAACCCCTGTCATCCGAGACTGTGGGTGCAGTGTCATCGCCGGTCGCCTCAATGGTAGAGGTGGCCGGCTGAAGAGCCTCCAGACCTTTGCCATGTTCAATCCTGTCGAATGAGCTAAGCTGCCTCTTGGAAGCCAGTCGAAGCCCTTTCCAGACGTAGCTGCTTTTCTTGCCCCCCACTTCGCGCTTTTCTTCCTCCGTGTCAGCCATCTCCAGGTCCAAATCAGTCATTCGGACTTTCTTTGCATATGACTCTGCATTCGGTACATTGAATCTGACAGGCGTTAGAAGCTCGGCCGACTTGCCAGTCGGATGAACGGATCACATACCTTTCAGTCTGTCGGAGCTGTGCAAGCCCCTTTTCTGCCTCAGTATTGTAGAGAAAATTCAAGGTAGAAGGAACACCCATGGGCTTCGACAATTTCTTGGTTTGCACAGCTCTTTGTGCAGCAGATTTGGCCTGTGAGAACTCTTTCGTGGAAACTCGGTCTCGAGTGAATGGCTGGCAGTTCTCCATTTTCCACCTGACCCAGTTTTTGTCGCGGGACAGTACTGTGTCCACCATTCGGTAGTAGATTTTGCCATCTGGGCCCTCCTGCAGGTAATTTGCGATGGCGGTCCTGATGCCCAACGCCCACTCGGTCTGTGCACTTGTGGTCAGCCGAGATGGTGATGATCATGCTCAGTGTCAAGCGCCAAAGCAATGCAGAGCCGAGCCAGGAAAGATGGGGGATGGAACTCACGTCCTCTTCACGTAGTGTGAAGCTGTACTGCACTGCTTTCTGCGCATTCTGATAGATTGGTTTGCTCTTTGCCTTCTCAGTGAGTGCTAAGAGAAATTCAATGAGAATCAGTGCTTGGACAAGGATGTGTCGCTGGAAAGCGAGATCACTCAACTGGAAGCGGTCAGTCATAGCGCCTCAACCAAATTTGCAATGACAGCATACCTCGAGCTTGAATAAATCGCGGCTTGTGAGATACTTGGGATTGTATGTGTTCGCGAAGTTGTCGTGATCGTTGTCAATGCGTTCTTGTTGTGACTTTGTGCGATCAGAATCCGCTGCTTGCCTGACCGTAGGCACCTCCTTGAACTTTGCTAGAGTGGCTTCGAGACTCCTTTGGAAATGCTGAAAATGGTCGGCTTCGAAGAGTCGTGGCGGATTTGAGAAGGAGTGTTGCAGCGACCAGAACACGGGATAGAGCTTGTCGATATCCATCGTGGTCAATTTCCCTTCTTTACGTACGTCAGACTCTCCGATCTTGACGGTCAGCTCTTCTGACTTTGGCTCGCTCTTCACCGCCAGCAGGGCCGCTGCATCGTCGACCTGCATCTCGTCATCGAGCCCGCTCGACTCTGCCAAATAGTCCTCGAACGTCGTTACATTCTCTACGTGGAAGTTGCCACGAAGGTTGACGGAACTCTTGTCCCCAAGTGGGAAGCTTTGAAACATAAAAATGTAGACGCGGCCGCAAAACACTGGATCTTCCGCGCGGGATAGTCGGCGGAGAAGCTCATTGCACAAGCGCAGGATGACCAGGTCCTTGTTCTTAGAGTTGATCTGGACATTGGGTCAGTTAAGAGCATACGGCGCATAGTATTTTCTTACGGCGATGATGGCTTCTCGGCGAGACTCCAAGAAATTGAAGACGGTCCGGCAACCTTCGATAGACTGGCTGTCAAGCAGTTCCTCGATGAGCAGCAAGATTGATTGAGGCGAACATAACTCTGTAGCCATTAGCTTACTGCAGCCGTCAATCCCCTGTCGCACATACCTCGGTCACCACAGTATTGGAGGATGTCTAGCAGGTTCCATATGTTTACAAAGCTAGGCTCCTTGATGTGAGTTGTTCCCTGGGCTTGTTAGCAGACTGAAGACTCTATTGAGCTGACGACTGACAAGGTAGGCGTAGAACAATCCCTTGGCTGCACTGTCTACAGCGAGCCAGCGCACTTCTTTCTCGCCCTCAATACCACGGAATAAGGGCTCCGTTTCTGGTACAAGCTCGGACACCTGGAGAGGAGGGTCGATGGATGAGCTCGTCTTGACAACGCGCGCTCGTTGCAACAAGTAGTCGAGTCTGAGCGCCACGGCATCCTGGGAGGCTTCTTCGTGGACTGTCATAGTGGGGTGCGAAGTCTGGCGGGGACGTTAGGTCGCTGTTGGGCTTGAAGCTGCGGGTTGACTGCCGATTGGGAAACAGCAAGTGGATGTGGACGGGCTTCACAGCAACGATGCAGAAATTCAAACTTTTGGTGTTTGCGACTGTTCGTCAGCGACTTTCCCACACTAGAACAGTGACACGTGAAGATGCTCGAATGCGCTCGAACACTGCTGCTTTGCTTTCGCGCAAGTGGACCCCGTCGTGAGATTTGGGTGCGGCACAATTTGAGTGGCTGCACTAGCGCGGGGTCTGTGCATGTGGCTGATGGGGTCGCGCTAAAACGCGTCGCGTCATTCACGAATTGCCCAAGGCGGCGTGCATGTAAAGTCGATATTCTTGTGTCGCAAAATCCACCTGCATAGCGCATAGAATCCAAAATGGCACCAATGAGCCCACAAGCACTCGGTGTACCCTCTGACGATGAACTCGACGACATCCTCAACAACATCGCCCAAGGCCGCGACCTTGCCCCAAGCTACAACACAGAGCCACAGTCGACGTTTCCCACCAAAGCATCCGGAACTGCTGGCGATGGGCTAGGCATAGACGAGGAGATCATCATCACCAAGAAGCGCATACCAATACCCAAACTCGATGATCACCGTTTGCTCTCGGATCCCGGCATACCCAGGTTGCGCAAGATCTCAAAGGAGCGGCTGCGCTTCAGGGGAAAGGGCCATGAGGTATGTGTGCGCTGCTATATTGTGTCCTAGCGACTAATTGGAAGGCAGTACGGAGACATTGCCCGCATGCTGAACATGTACCAGTTATGGCTCGATGACCTCTACCCTCGCGCCAAATTCGCAGACGCGCTAGCAATCATCGAGAAGGTCGGACATACGAAGCGCATGCAGATGATGCGAAAGGACTGGATAGATGAGGGCAAGCCGCGACGGACCACAGAGGGCGACGTAGAGGATGAGGAGAGGGCACAGGACAAGCCCTCTGAAGGGCTGCATGGAGAAAGCATGGACGGCGTACAACAGGCCGAAGCGACTGTAGAATCAGACGTTGGCCAGGACCGCCAGGCTCAAATTGTGTCGGGAGCATCTGCGCGTTCAGTGGGTATCGAGCCCGACGAGGATGAGCTGGATGCGCTTCTGGCAGAGGCTGATCAGCCCAACGCACCGGCTCCAAGAACCTTCCATGGTGGCCTGCCGGCTACAGCCGTTGCTGACGACGATCCTTTTGCTGACGAGATGGATGCCATGGCCGGCATGGAGGATTGGTAAAACTTTATCTCCACACTTGACGATGTTACGATAATCTTACCTGCATAGCGTGGCGTTGTGGCTTGTTAAACATACTACAAGCTTATTTTAACGTCTTGTGGTGGTGCATGTAAAGTAAGATCATGCAGTACACCAGACTTGCAATCATTGCGTTGTCGTGTTGTACATCCCGCCATTCTTGCTCCCTGCCCCGCGTGGCTGAACCCTGAAAATCAATGTCTGTGCAACCGCGACCTAGTGACAAACAAGTGCCCGCGTCATCAACTCCAAAGTTTGCCCTCTCATGATCGTCTACAGAGCCTAACACCACAACGAGAATGGAGTGTATCTCGGAGCAGCTCGAAAAGCTGCGGATGAGCAGTAGTGCCCTAGAGGACGCAAGCTGGGCGGATTCAATAGCTGCCGAACAGCGTCCGCCAAAGCGACAACGCAAAACCAAGGAAGTCCTCAAAAAAGAGTTGGAAGAAGAATTCCTGACACCATCACGGTCGTTCAACGCGCAATGGTTGAACAAATTGCAGCAGCGGTGGGATGTGCCTACAAACTACCGCAGCCTCTTTCAGATCGCGCCCACTCAAACTCGGACCATCATCCGCTTCACCCGCGAGGGATTAGAGGGACGCGTTACCGGATACAAAGAAGTCACTGTTCCAGCGAACTCTGCGACTGCCAAGAACTCGACCTCACTGTTGCGCAAGCCTGCGAACAGGGCTGAATTCGTCCGTGGCGCTGCGGGCTTCTTCCCTTTTGCTCCCGGTGGTCTCGACGGCGTTGAAGCCATCGCTGCAATTGAAGACGAAGCGATTCTACAACAGGAGAATGCTAACGCAAGGAAGAGTAATGGCCTCGAACGTGTCATCAACTTCAGCGCAGAGGGTGGATTACTGGAGATTCCACCAGGTTTTACTCGAGGTCTAGACTTCCAAAAGAAGCCAAGCACAGACAGCAAAACGGCGAAGGAAGTCGAAGATACACTAGGAGAGTCGTCGAATGATCCTAGGAACGACAATCTTGACGAAGATGAAGGCATCAACGGCGTCGATGCCAGAGATGGCGCTACTTCCGGAGATGATGGACAAGCAATTGGGGAAGAAGAGATTGACGCACTCCTGCCTGTAGAGTTCCCTGCTCTCGCCCCGCATGGTACGCTTGCAATGGCTGCTTCAAGGAAGGGAGGGCGTGAATGGGCTCATATGGTGGACATCAACCGCGACATCACGAATTTCCGAGAGCTTGTACCCGAGATGGCGCGAGAATATCCATTTGAGCTTGATACATTCCAAAAGGAAGCGGTATATCACCTCGAGAACGGTGACTCTGTCTTTGTTGCGGCACATACTTCTGCTGGAAAGACTGTAGTCGCAGAGTATGCCATCGCTCTCGCCGCTAAACACATGACCAAAGCAATTTACACGTCGCCCATCAAAGCTTTGAGCAATCAGAAGTTCCGAGACTTTCGCCTCACATTCGACGATGTTGGCATCCTGACGGGGGATGTCCAGATTCGACCAGAAGCAAGCTGTCTCATCATGACCACCGAGATCTTACGAAGCATGTTGTATCGTGGTGCAGATCTCATTCGAGACGTAGAGTTCGTCATTTTCGATGAGGTTCACTATGTCAATGATCTGGAGCGAGGCGTAGTGTGGGAAGAGGTAATCATTATGCTGCCGGAGCATGTCACTCTCATTTTGCTCTCTGCAACTGTGCCAAACACTTATGAGTTTGCTTCGTGGGTCGGCCGTACGAAGAAGAAGGACATCTACGTCATCTCAACACCTAAGCGCCCGATTCCACTGGAACACTATCTTTGGGCTGGCAAGGACATCTATAAGATAGTGACAGCTGACAAGAAGTTCATCGACAATGGCTGGAAAGAAGCGAATGATGTCATGTCTGGGAAGGACAAAGTCAAAGCACCCGCTGCTAAAGATGCACCGGCAGGAAGAGGCGGCGGCGGCCGTGGAGGACCACCAGCACGCGGAGGTCAGACTCAACGCGGCAGAGGCAATCAGGCTGGTGGTCGTGGTGGAGCACAGCGAGGCGGGGGTCCACCAGCAAGTCGAGGTCGCGGCAACATCGCGCGGACTGGCCGTGGAGGCGGCCGCACCACAGCTGCTCAGGATCGAAACATTTGGGTGCATCTCATTCAACACTTAAAGAGCAAAGACTTGCTACCAGCCTGTATCTTCGTCTTCTCGAAGAAGCGCTGTGAAGAAAACGCCGAGGCACTCTCGAATCTCGATTACTGCACCGCAGCAGAAAAGAGTGCTATTCACATGACCATCGAAAAGTCACTTGCTAGGCTAGGGCGCGAAGATCGAGAACTTCCCCAGATCAAAAGACTTAGAGAGCTACTCAGTCGTGGCATCGCTGTACACCACGGTGGCATGCTCCCAATCGTGAAGGAAGTCGTCGAGATTTTGTTCGCCAAGACACTGGTAAAGGTGCTCTTCGCCACTGAAACCTTTGCCATGGGTCTCAACCTGCCAACACGTACAGTCGTGTTCTCTGGTTTCCGTAAGCATGATGGCCGCGAGTTCCGGGACTTGCTACCAGGAGAGTACACCCAGATGGCTGGTCGTGCCGGACGCCGAGGCCTTGACACTGTCGGGACTGTCATCATATGTGCACCTGGGGCGGATGAAGCGCCGCCGGCCACCAGGCTGAGGCAAATGATGCTTGGTGAGCCTACGAAGCTAAGGTCCCAGTTTCGTCTTACATACAACATGATGCTGAATCTGTTGCGTGTCGAGGCCCTCAAGATCGAAGAGATGATCAAACGAAGCTTCAGCGAGAATGCCACTCAGGCACTGTTGCCTGAGCACGAAAAGACAGTGAAGCTCAACGAGGCTGATTTGGAGAAGATCAAGCGTGAGCCATGCAAGATCTGTGACATTGATCTTGAAGCGTGCCACCAATCCTGTGAAGACTACAAGCGATTGACCAACGAGATGCATTTGAGTTTGCTCATCGACCCAGTAGGCCGGCGTGTGCTCAGTAGAAATCGACTCATCGTGTACAAGAAGGTTTGTGAAAAGGTTCCTGAACACGTTTAGCGCTAATGTTAGCAGGACAACAAACGAACAGCCGGCATGCTCATGCAGGATGGTACAAGCAAAGGCCTTGAGCCTAGTATCAAGGTCCTGGAAATCGCACAAAACCAAGATCGCAGAGCGGATGATCTTTTGCCGTATCTAAGCCCGTTCGCCAAATTCTTCCGAAATCTTCCCAAGAGTCCCAAGGATCTTATCCTTAGGACAGCACTGGTGCCGCTCAGTGACATTGAATGTTTTACTAAGACCATCATCGATATACCTGAGTCGGTTCAGAACCTGAATAGAAAGAAGGACACCTTGAAGCTGGCTCAAGATCAGTTCCTACCATTGTGTCAGTCTTGGAACTATGAGGACTGGGACGAGTTTGACTATGGGCGAATCAAGAGCCTCAAATTCCGCGAGCTCATGGAAGCTCGCGTGAAAGAGGGACACAATGCGGTCGACAAGAAGAGCGTGGAATGTCCCAATTTCTTGAAGCATTTTGAAGTCGAGCACGATCAATGGCTCATCAAGGAGAACATTCTTTCGCTTCGACAGCTAATGTCGGACCAGAATCTGCAGTTGTTGCCTGATTACGAACAGCGCATAAGAGTACTCAAGGATCTAGGCTTCGTTGACGATGGTTCTCGGGTAGAGCTGAAGGGCAAAGTTGCATGCGAGGTCAGCAACTATACCTCCATCCACTGCCACTACATGACTGACATAAACCGCAGATCCATTCCGCTGATGAGCTTGTTTTGACCGAACTTGTTCTCGAGAACGTTCTTGCAGACTACACACCCGAAGAAATCGTTGCCCTCCTCTCCGCTTTCGTGTTCCAGGAAAAGACAGACGTAGAGCCTACATTGACGGCCAGTCTCACTCGCGGAGTTGCCGCCATCGTCAAAATTTCCGAAAAGGTCAACGAGATACAGACACTTCACCAAGTCATTCTATCTGCTGACGACTCCAACGACTTTGTGTCCAAGCCACGCTTTGGCATGGTCGAAGTTGTATACGAGTGGGCCCGAGGCATGAGTTTCAATCGCATTACCGATCTGACGGACGTTATGGAAGGCACCATCGTGCGTGTCATTACTCGCCTGGATGAGACGTGCCGGGAAGTCAAGAACGCGGCGCGAATTATCGGCGACCCGACGTTGTTTCAGAAGATGGGGACTTGCCAGGAACTCATCAAGAGGTACGTTCCGCACTCCGCAGCGTGGTTATGCCAGCTCGACGCGTCACAGGGATCATGGCTGACTCTTTCAAACACAGGGATATCTGCAATTGCGCAAGCTTGTACCTGTAGTTGTGGACCTATTTCCAGCTTTCCCGGGTACCTGGTGGGTGCTGTGGAGCGTGTTTCGGGCCCCTCAACCATCTCGCTTTCGGGTCGGACTTTGTTGGGCATTCTGGGGCGCGATTAGAAAATGGAGTGAGGCCGACCCGAAGTCTTGCGCGCAGGGCATAGCGATAGCATAGCGTGGTATGTGCATGGTCTGGGAACATAGCTGTTCACTATAGCATAACCTTGCGGCGTGAAGTTCTTGGTATTCCGAGTATTCCGAGCGAATGTTTTGAATGCAGAGGTGCATTACATACAGGTCGTGCTTGCTGACCATCCATCCGCATGCCGTGCTTTTGTGTGACCGTGGCGCGTCAGGCCAGTGTTGATAGGCCAATGGCTGAATATGACATGCCGGCACCCAGGACACATGCCGCGAGATAGACGTCCCTCCGATTGCACATGCATGAGGCAGGTGCGAAGATCATACATTCACTACCGAAGCAACGGTCTTTCAACAACGGCAAATAGTCTCGAACGACAGTTGGCATGCCGACTCAGTGAAGAGGAGCACAATCGCATGGGCTGAGCCATATTTTTCCCCCATAGTTCCTGAATGCCCATTAGTATCGCGAGGTGCACGGCAATGCACCCGAGTGGCAAGGACAGTCAAGCATTTTGTGATGGGCAAGCTCAAGGCTGCAGGTAAATGCGGAGAAAGTCACGCTGGTGATTGGACAGCATCTCCGTAGCCATCTGGCATCAACGGGACAGATATGGAGACGATTCTCAATACCAGGTAGTGAAGTAGCAAGCACTAAATCACTCTTGCCAGACATGAGGTGGTGAAGTGAGGAGCAAAGAAGCAGAGAGGGAGCAGGTCAATCGATAAGCTTCTCGAGTGGGCACTGGCCACGTGCTGAGCCGAGCCAGGGACAGGCCGGTAGCGTGGAATTCGCACAAGATTTGAATGCCCCTCCAGCTCTGAACTCGCACAAGTCGAATGCAAACCGCAAGGGGCGCAAATAACTGACCTCACCACAGGCTGTCCGCCTCCTCTATCCCTACCCGTAATTAATCCCCTCGCATCCCCGCACACCCTGACCGTGCAGCGCTGAGGACACGCGCAGCCCCTCCGCCTACACCGCACCAACCTGCCGTCTGAGCTCGTCTGCACCACCACCACCAAGACACTGCACGCAAACCCTCCGTAGACCGTCGCAATCATGGACGTGGCCGTGCTGCGGGACCGCATCCAGGCGACCCTCGACCCCAATGCCGCCATCAGACAGCAGGCGGAACTCGACCTGAAGCATGTGCGTGGGCTGCCGAAGCATGGCGCACTCGACTCGACTAACAAAAATACCAGGCCGAAGAGCAGCCAGGCTTTACCGACGGGCTGCTGACCCTGCTTGAGGGCGAGCAGGACCACGCTATCAGGCTGTCGAGTACGGGACGCGCCTACCCATTGCAGTCGGACTCGGAGTGCTAACACGTGCCTGCAGCCGTCGTCTACCTCAAGAACCGCGTGTCCAAGGGCTGGTCGCCCGCCGAAGAGTACAGCCAGGCCAAGCCCATACCAGAGGAGGAGAAGACGTCCTTCCGGAGCCGCCTCGTGCCCGTCCTCGTCGCCTCGCCGCCGCAGGTCCGCCTGCAGCTTATCCCCACCCTCCAGAAGATCCTCGCCTACGACTTCCCGCAGAAATGGCCAGACTTTCTCGACATCACTGTGCAGCTGCTGAATGCCGGCGACATCGCATCCGTATTCGCGGGCGTACAGTGCCTGCTGGCGATATGCAAGATCTACAGGTTCAAGTCGGGCGAGAACCGCGCCGACTTTGACAAGATAGTCGGCCTTTCATTCCCACAGCTGCTCAACATCGGCAACTCGCTGGCGAACGAGACGAGCCTCGAGGCTGGCGAAATACTGCGGACTGTGCTCAAGGTGTACAAGCATGCCATCTATGTAGGAGCACCGCGTACGCAAAACTATACTTGGACTAACAGACCTAGTTCGATCTCCCTGCCTCCCTCCGTGAACAGCAAACCATGGTCGGCTGGTGTACCCTCTTCCTGACGGTTGTAGGCAAGGAGCCGCCAGAGACATCCCTCCCCGAGGACCTCGATGAGCGGGAAACAAACCATTGGTGGAAGGCGAAGAAGTGGTCATATGCAAATTTGAACCGTCTATACGTCAGGTGCGTTGTTGTCGCGTGTTCTCCTGACAAAATTACATGGCTAACATGACTAGGTACGGCAACCCCTCTGCGTTGGGCAAGAACAACGAGGTCGACTATACAGACGTCGCAAAGAACTTTATTGCCAACTTTGCACCTGAGATTCTCAAAATATACCTTCAACAAGTGGAAAAGTGGGTTGGAAAGCAGGTCTGGCTGTCCAAGGCCAGCTTGTACTACACGCTGAATTTCCTCGACGAATGCATCAAGCCCAAGTCAATGTGGAGCCTGCTTAAGCCGCACACCGACAACCTCATCTCGCACCTAATATTCCCGGTGTTATGTCAGTCCGACGAGGATATTGAGCTGTTTGAAGACGAGCCACAGGAGTACTTGCACCGAAAGCTGAATTTCTACGAGGACGTCACAGCGCCAGATGTCGCCGCGACCAACTTTTTGGTTACACTGACGAAGAGCCGACGGAAACAGACATTCAGCGTCCTTAACTTTGTTAACGAGATTGTGAATCGGTACGAAGCCGCCCCCGACAATGAGAAGAACCCAAGGGAGAAGGAAGGTGCGCTGCGCATGATTGGCACCCTGTCAGGCGTCATTCTTGGCAAGAAAAGTCCCATCGCGGACCAGGTCGAATATTTCTTCGTTCGCCATGTCTTCCCCGAATTCCGAAGTCCTCATGGGTTCCTGCGTGCCCGAGCATGCGACACCCTGGAGAAGTTCGAACAGCTTGACTTCAAGGATCCCAACAATCTCATCATCATCTACCGCAACATATTGGAATCAATGGCGGATCCTACGCTCCCGGTCCGTGTAGCAGCTGCATTGGCGCTCCAGCCTCTTATCCGTCACGATGTCATCAGGACGAACATGAAGCAAAACATCCCACAAGTTATGCAGCAGCTTCTGAAGTTGGCCAACGAAGTGGATGTCGACGCCCTCGCAAACGTAATGGAAGATTTCGTTGAGGTCTTCGCGCCCGAGTTGACACCATTTGCCGTCGCGCTTAGCGAGCAACTGCGCGATACCTATCTCCGTATCGTCCGCGAGTTGGTTTCAAGAAATCAAGAAAAGGGTGAGGACAGCGACTATGGCGACTTCCTGGATGAGAAAAGCATCACCGCCCTCGGCGTATTGCAGACTATTGGCACACTCATTCTCACGCTCGAGAGCACACCAGATGTGCTGCTACATCTGGAGACGATTCTTATGCCGGTTATCACCATTACCCTTGAGAACAAGCTCTACGATCTGTACAACGAAGTCTTTGAGATCATCGACAGCTGCACGTTTGCCGCGAAAAGCATATCGCCAACAATGTGGCAAGCCTTTGAGTTGATCCATCGAACCTTCAAGGCAGGCGCAGAGCTCTATCTTGAAGACATGTTGCCAGCTTTGGAGAATTTTGTCAACTATGGAACGCAAACCCTGATACAAAACCGCCCTTACCTCGACGCAGTAGTTGACATGGTGCGAACCATCTTCAAGGATGACAAGGTTGGTGGCGTCGACCGAATCTGCGGCTGCAAGCTAGCCGAGATCATCATGCTCAACATGCGTGACCATGTCGACGACTACGTTCCGGAGTTTATCGCACTTACCATGCAAGTTCTGACCAACGAAGAGCCCAAGGTCAAGTCACTCAAGATTCACTTGATGGAAGTTGTCATCAACTCCATATACTACAACCCCGTTCTGGCACTCCATGTGCTCGAAACGAATGGTTGGACAAACAAGTTCTTCAGTCTGTGGTTCTCAAGCATTGACAACTTCTCGAGAGTTCATGACAAGAAGCTCTGCATATCAGCCATCTGCGCGTTGCTCACCCTACGCGCACAAGATGTCCCCGTTAGCGTACAGCAAGGTTGGCCTCGCCTTCTTCAGGGAGTGGTGCGATTGTTCCAGACCCTTCCAGCCGCGCTGAAGAGTAAGTTCTTTTACTGTCTATCCATAGATTTGTATGCTGACCACTTGCAGACCGCGAGGAAGCCAAGCGGGAAGACAACTTCGACTTCGCCGAAGGGTACGATGACGAAGAGGACGAGGAGTGGGAGCAAGAAGCGGACTGGAACAACGAAGCAGACGAAGCGGAAGACGTCAAAGACGAAAGTGCTGCATACTTGGAGTTCCTGAACGAAGAGGTATGAAAACGAACCCACTGGCATGATAACCTCTGACAAATATCAGGCCCAGAAGTTCTCTTCTGTCGAGGACGACGACGATGATGAGCTCGAGGAAGAGAGTTTGCTAGAGACTCCACTCGACAAGGTTGAGCCCTACGGCATGTTCAAGCATGCATTGCTACGTAAGTACAATACTAGGATACTGGCTTCACCTATTGATCATCTACAGGCCTCCAACAAGAACAGCCCGCTTTGTACGAGAATCTTACCAAGAATCTTAACCCAGAAGAACAGCAAGTCGTCCAAGGAGCTGTTCATCAGGCCGACGTCATCGCACAGGGACAAATACAAGCACAGCAGGCGGCAGCAAATGGCGGTGCGGTACCGCAGCAATAGTCTGCTCGGATCTCAGCTCGGATTGATGAAATCCGACGTCAACACGAAGCTGCTGAGCGTATTCAAAACGCCCGCCTGCACCGCAAGCGCTACAAATATAGATAGCCATCTCCTTCTTCAAAAGAATTTCCAACTACCCCTTTTCCAGTTTAGCGAGCATCGACCTGGCACGTTCCCTGGCGTTTATTGTGTTTTGTTGGAGGAGAGATCTTTGGGCGGGGCAATTGGGCCGGCGTTAAATGCAATGTGTGTTGCGAAAAGAGGAGGATCATATGGCATGGACGATATCCCAGAGTACAGTTGTGTGGGCAACCACATGTTTCCTGCGTTTGGGCGGGTTCGATTGAGAGTGTTGGGGGCCAGCGAGGCTCGTGGGAGCGTGCATGTAGATAGCATTCTTGTCACAAGACTAGATGGAGCGAAACATTACTATTCCGTTCAGCATATCTACTTTTGTTCTTTGTCTCGCGTGTCGAGCAAGAAAGCGCTGCCCGTTTACATGCAGAGCTTATCGATAGACCCAAACAGGGATGTGGAGTTCTGGCCGCAGGCGCGCAATGACGCTTGCGCCCACGCTTCGCTCTCTCCCGCGGCGGCGCGAAACGTGGAGAAAAGCAAGCTCGGAATTGCTACACCTGTCCTTCTCCAGATGCTAACCATTCTTCGCAAACCCCTATAGAATTACAGATCACCTAAGCTTCCTAAGCATAATTCGACACGTTCAACGAACTGTGCGCTCGCCCGTGGCGCATTCATTATTCCTGGCTTCCCAATGTCGCGTCCCACTATCTCGAAAGCTCAGACAAGCTACCCGATCTACGCTGCCACCTGGGCGACGTCTAGGCCCTCACAATTGATCGTGGGAGGAGGCGGAGGCGCGGGAAAGCATGGCGTTAAAAATCAGATCTCGTTGTTCGACTTCAGCTCAAGAGCGCCCTCGGTCGAACCGGTCGCTGAACACGAAGTGTCAAAAGACGATTCTGTGACGTGCCTTGCGAATTTGGCTAGTGGCAAGGACAGTTTGATTGTTTATGCGGGAAATTCTAGTAGCGAGGCAGAGAAGCTGAAAGGAGTTGATATGCACTTCAAGGCGTTTGAGGTCAAGCTCGTAAGTGTGGTCTTGGTGGAGGCCAATGTTGAGATAAAGGCTGACCTTCATTTTCAACTGCCAGCCGACAGTTAAACCTGCGGACCTTAGCAAGGAGAAGGGAGGCAGCATATCGCCTTTGAGCAAAACACAGTTGTTCACAACACCGAAAGCAGAAAGCGCAAGACGAGAGACATACCAACGCTTGATACGACTATCACCGCCTCAACGGTCGGCATCAGGCACGCCCAATAAACGCATCGGCGCAATAGCTTCTGGACTCGCGGGCGACGAGAACCAGCTTGTTATCTTCGGTGCGACGTCGAATCGCCCGGAGGCTCAGGACATCATCACCAGAGTACAACTGTCTGCTAGTCAGGAAGCGAATGATGTAGATATTCTGGATCAGAATGATGGCCGTTTTCGGGTTGCGTACATCACGGACCATGATGTTTATGTTCAGGACATTGATTACGACTTCGCGCGGAGACAAGAGCGAACCAGCAAAGAGCGTAAAAAGGCCTACAGTGTGCCCCACCCTGATGTTGGCGACCGGAAAGGCAAGCCAAGACTACGAGGCGTACGATGGCTCTCGAACTCGCATCTCCTTCTACTGTCAAACAAGTATAACCGAACTGGTGTGGAATTGGTGATACTACATCTTTATGAGGAGGGGCCGGCGAGCGTCATCTCCAGGAAGAAGCTGCCAAAGCATGTTGCTGCGGCCACAGACATGGATGTGGCACTGCTGAGTCCTTCAGAACCGAATGCCGCATATCAAGTTGTAGTCGCGGTCGGTGCGATCGACATGTCCCTCAGCGTGTTCACGTTGGACTACCATGGCAGCTCGCGAGACTCGTTTTCTTCACTCCACAAGTACGCAAATTATGATGATGTAAGTCACGCCTCTTCACGAGTGCTGCTCACGCTAAACAACATAGGTTCATCCTCTGCAAATGACCAAGGTCGTCTTCTCGCCATTCTACAAGCCCGATGCTGTAGCGGCAAGACCAGCTGGGCCGCAGTACCTTCGACTTGCATCGACGAGTCTTGGTAACACCATCTCTGTCGAGACGTTTCAACTACAGATCGAGGACTCACGATGGGTTCTGCAAAGTATGTTGCAAGCACATTCAAACTGGTACGGAAGAAGAGCTAACCATGGTTACCTGACAGCTGCTCGCACACGCCGTATATACACCGCCGCAACCTATCTAACCATCAGCATTGTCGTTGCAGCCATCGCGCTCATGATCCAGTCTCTCATGGACCCAGAGGGCCATCTGACCAGAGGGCTTATTCCTGCACCGCTCCAGAACATTGCGGGCAAGACCTTTGGCGAGGGACTTCGCGCAAAACGCCATCAAGCCGCACTCAACAACGCAGACACGCCAGCAGTCCAAGTCGAACGACGAATTCGTGACCTACTGCATCTGCACAACCCTCCACTAGGCTCCGCAACACCACAAACCGAGAAAGCACTCGTCATCCACCATGATCCTGAGAACGATGGCGAGCTGAGCACAGAGGTTCACGAGGGTCATGAAGAAGTACTTAAGAAACACGCTGAAGCTAAACGATGGGACGAATTGAGTCACGAGGATCAGCAGGCCTGGAAGCAGAAGTTGCAAGATGCAGGCATGTGGGCCGTCGGTGAGGGTGAGACGATTCTCAAGAGCATCTTTTTTGGGCAAATCGGTGGACTGGTGGGGCAGGTCGCGCAGGGTGTCATTGGATAGTCTTGCGCGGTGAGTGCGTGCGCGGCGAAGAAGTAACGTGGAATGATTCGGGACGAAAACGCGTGGTGTTCGGTGAGTGGATGGGTCTTAGTCGCCGCCGCGGGCAAGTGTCTTTGGGACCCTGGTATCATTGGTGCGTAGACGTGGTGAAATGGTCGCCTTGCATCTTGTCACAGACAGTGGTAGATTTGATGATCCTGAAGTGCGAGTAGAGAATGGTACACTTGCTTCGAGTGGTGCGGGTGCTAGTGATGTCAACAGCTTGCAACGTTTGAACCGTGCGGGGTGCAGGACTCTGACAGCGCGAGATGCACATCATGTACAGCATCGACATGACAAGATAATAAGATGAGCAGGGGCTTTCACTTCACTTCACGAATGTTGACTGCGTCGGAGCATTTGATAGCGTGCCAGCCTAGTCTGCCCGATCGGGCTCGCGGTGAGATTTAAGGTTTCCCGCGCTTGGACAGTGCACGTCAACTTGGCGCTCGTGACATGCAACGGCGGAAACAACGTCGACAACTTTACAGCACCCAACTTCAGTTTTTCTCCCTTATATTCTGCTGGTTTATCCTTTCCATGGAAGGAAGCAGCGCAAATCTCTCAGCGGCTGCGAGCTTCAGGTGAAGCAGTCAAGATGTCGCAGCAGGCGTCGTCCTCGCTGGACCGCATCGTGCTCGACCTGCGTTCAAAGTGAGCTCCGCATTGGCACAGTCCAGGCTGCACATTGCTGACTCTAGTTAGGAACGACGAAGTGCGGCAAAAGGGAGCGCACAGCCTGCGCCAGGTAGTCGAGGCGGCGCATCGCGGTGAGCTTCAAACCAGGAGGACGGGCCCCGCTGAAGCTCTGGGGAACTGATGTCGCACAGAACTCGCGCCCACCGTCTTCACCAACTTCTACAATGACGTCTACTCCAAGATCTCGGGCCTCGTCGTCACGGGCGGCGACTCCAACGAACGCATCGGCGGCATCCACGCGCTCAATGCCCTCATCGACTTTCGCGGCGACGATGCCGGCCAGAAGACGACGCGTTTCGCGTCATACCTGCGCGCTGTTATGCGCGGGCAAGACACCACGGCCATGGTAGTTGCAGCAAAAGCGCTTGGACGGCTCGCGAAGCCCGGCGGGACACTCACGGCAGAGCTGGTCGAGGCGGAGGTCAAAGGAGCGCTGGAATGGCTGCAGCTCGAGCGCAACGAGAACCGCCGTTTCGCCGCCGTGCTCATCCTCCGCGAGCTGGCAAAGAACTCCCCAACGCTCATGTACCAGTGGATAGCGCAGATCTTCGAGGTCATTTGGGTCGCCCTCCGCGATCCCAAAGTGCTCATAAGAGAGTCGGCCGCCGAAGCCATCAGCGCATGTTTCGAGATTATATCCCCGCGCGACTCGCAGATGCGCCAGCTCTGGTTCGGCAAGGTGTACGACGAGATTCTGCGCGGTTTCCAGATTGGCACCAATGAGGCGATACACGGGTCTCTGCTCACTATGAAGGAGCTGCTGGATAAGAGCCCCATGTTCATGAATGAGCAAAAGTACAAGGAGACGGTCGACACAGTGCTCAAGTACAAGGACCATCGAGATACCCTGGTGCGGAGGGAGGTGGTGCTGATCATTCCGATACTCGCTGGTTATTCGCCGACCGAGTTTGCGACAAAGTACCTGCACCCGTGCATGCTGCATTTGCAGGGTCTGATAAGAAAGGACCGTGATCGGGACAAGGCGTTTGTTGCGATTGGGCAAATTGCGAATGCGGTCGGTGTAGCTATCTCGCCATACCTGGAGGGCATTCTGGGTTTCATACAGGAGGGCCTCCTTGCCAAAGCGTGAGTGGAAGTGATGACAACCCATGGCTTTGCTAACATCTCCAGACGAAACAAAATGGCCATCAATGAAGCGCCCATCTTCCAGTGTCTCAGCATGATCGCGGCAGCAGTGGGTCAGGCCCTCACCAAGAGTGTTGAGCGATTGCTGGAGCCCATTTTCTCCTGCGGTCTGAGCGACTCGCTATTCCAGGCCCTTGTTGACATGGCGCACTACGTGCCACCGTCAAGGCCGATGATTCAGGAGAAGCTCCTCGATCTCCTCAGCCAGATCCTCGCTGGTCGGCACTTTTTACCTCTAGGTAGTCCCTACCAGGTATCACAGCCACCGCAGATCTGGACACGCGATCACAAAGACCCTCAGACAATTCAGCCACGGGAAGCAGAGATTGCTTTAGCCCTCCATACTCTTGGCAGCTTTGACTTTACCGGCCATGTGCTTAACGAGTTCGTTCGCGATGTCGCAATCCGCTACGTCGAAGCAGATAGTCCGGAGATCCGCAAACGTGCAGCCCTAACCTGCTGTCAACTTTTCGTCAAAGATCCCATAGTCCACCAAACAAGTACGCACGCTACGAAGGTCGTTGGCGATATCATCGAGAAGCTTCTGACCGTCGGCGTTGGTGACATCGACCCTGATATTCGGTACGAGGTCTTGCTTGCGCTAGATGCCCGATTCGATCGCCATCTTGGAAAGGCCGACAATGTTCGCACCCTTTTTCTCGCGCTCAACGACGAGGTCTTCGTTATTCGCGAGGCTGCCATGTCAATCATTGGGAGGCTGACGTCTGTCAACCCAGCATACGTCTTTCCTTCCTTGCGCAAGGTCTTGCTACAATTGCTCACGGAAGTCAACTACGCCAACAGCCCACGGAGTAAAGAGGAAAGCGCCCAACTGATTAGCAGTCTGGTTGGTGCCGCGGACAGTCTGATCAAGCCACTTGTTGACCCGATTGTCACAGTCCTTTTACCAAAGTGCAAAGACCCCAACCCGGAAGTCGCCTCCACCACGCTCAAAGCTATCGGTGATCTTGCCACCGTCGGCGGCGAGGGCATGATCAAGTACATCCCAGAGCTCATGCCTGTCATTCTTGAGTTCATGCAGGATATGAGCTCAGATTCAAAACGTTTCTCTGCTCTTAGAGCACTGGGCCAACTGGCGACAAATGCCGGATATGTCATCGAGCCTTATCGAGACTACCCGGAGTTGATGAATATCCTCATGAACATTGTCAAGACTGAGCCCGAGGGCGACTTGCGAAGAGAAACTGTCAGATTGATGGGCACTCTCGGCGCCCTGGATCCGGATGAGTACCAGAAAATCATGGAGCAGTCGCCTGACAAGCATCTCATTTTGGAAGCGCAGGCCGTCACAGACGTCTCACTCATCATGCAAGGCATCACCCCATCCAACGAAGAATACTACCCGACAATTGTCATCAGTACGCTTATGGGGCTGCTGAAAGATCCTTCGCTGACTCAGTTCCACTCCGCCATTGTCGACGCTGTTATGAACATCTACGCCACCATGGGTCTGAAGTGTGTCCCGTTCCTCAACCAAGTTGTGCCAGGCTTTCTCCAAGTCATCCGAGCAACGCCTGCTGGGCGCTCAGAGGGCTACTTCAATCAGCTTAGCCAGCTGGTCAAGATCGTACGACAACATATCCGCCCCTACTTGCCAAGCATATTGGCCACTATCAAGGAGTACTGGAGCAGTAGCCCGCAGCTGCAAGCGACGATTCTGTCACTCATTGAAGCCATTGCTCGCTCACTCGAAGGCGAATTCAAGGTTTATCTTGCAGATGTGCTGCCACTCATGCTTAGCGTGCTGGACTCGGATCAGACTAGCAAGCGACTACCCTCTGAGAGAGTTCTCCATGCATTCCTCATCTTCGGCTCGAGCGCTGAAGAGTATATGCATCTCATCATACCAGTCATGGTCAAGATGTTCGACAAACCAGGCCAGCCCATGCACATCCGAAGACTGGCGATCGAGACCTTGGGACGGCTGTCGAAGCAGGTCAACGTCTCGGAATTTGCGGCGCGCATCATACATCCTCTCTGTCGAGTGCTATCTGGATCGGAGCCATCGCTGAAACAAACGGCTCTCGAGACGCTTTGCGCGCTTATCTTCCAGCTGGGCCCAGACTATGTCCACTTTGTCCCTACAGTCAACAAGATCCTTGTTACTCACAAGGTTCCACATGAGAATTATGGTCGCATTGTGTCGAAATTGCAAAAGGGCGAGCCACTGCCACAAGATCTAAGTCCAGATGAGCGATACGGCGAAGATGACGAGGACTTGAATCCTGCGGAAATCCTTACGAAGAAACTAGCGGTCAACCAGCAGCATCTAAAGCAAGCTTGGGAGGCGTCGTCAAAGACGACAAAAGAAGATTGGATCGAGTGGATGCGACGATTCAGCGTCGAGTTGCTCAGAGAGTCACCGCAGCAGGCGTTGCGCGCTTGCACACCGCTGGGCAGCGTTTACAACCCTATCGCAAGGATCCTCTTCAATTCGGCATTTGTTTCGTGCTGGACAGAACTCTATGACCAATACCAAGAAGAGCTCGTGCGGTCCATCGAAACAGCGCTAACTTCGCCAAATATTCCACCTGAGATTCTTCAGATTCTGCTGAATCTGGCAGAGTTTATGGAGCACGACGACAAGGCTCTCCCGATTGATGTGCGCATACTGGGAATGTACGCTGGCAAGTGCCATGCATTCGCAAAAGCGCTGCATTACAAGGAGCTGGAGTTCAACGCGGAGCAGAACTCTAATGCCGTCGAAGCACTGATCAGCATCAACAATCAGCTACAACAGACTGATGCAGCCTTCGGTATCTTGCGCAAAGCTCAAAATTACAGCGACGTGGAGCTCAAGGAGACTTGGTACGAGAAGTTGCAACGATGGGATGAGGCGCTGCAATCCTATCAAGACCGTGAGAAGCGGGAAGGAGATTCTTTCGAAATCACTATGGGCAAGATGCGTTGCTTGCACGCTCTTGGAGAGTGGGATCTGCTCTCGACACTATCGAAAGAGAAGTGGGCCAACGCTGGTCAGGAGTATCGGAAGGCGATAGCACCGCTTGCTGCAACGGCATCATGGGGTCTAGGCAAGTTCGCCGACATGGATTCGTACCTGAGCGTCATGAAGGAGCAGTCGCCCGACCGAGCCTTCTTCGCGTCCATCCTCAATATCCACAACAACCGATTCGAGATTGCCATCGACGAGATCGCAAAGGCTAGAAAGGGGCTCGATACCGAGCTCAGCTCGCTGCTTGGAGAGTCGTATCAGCGAGCCTATCTGCCGATGATCCGCGTGCAGATGTTGGCAGAGTTGGAAGAAATCATGCAGTACAAGCAAAACGAGAACAACAAGGAGAAGCAGGCCAGCATGCGAAAGACCTGGATGAAGCGTCTGAAGGGTCTGCAACCCAATCCAGAAGTCTGGCAGCGAATGATGAAAGTTCGCCAACTTGTCATCACGCCGCACGAGGGCACCGACATGTGGATCAAGTATACCAATCTTTGCCGCAAGAACAACAGGATGAACCTCGCCAACAAGGCACTCCAGAAGTTGTTAGACATCGAAGGCTCTGGTGATGGCAGAGTTGTGGAGTACGTCCGCGAGCATGGGCACAAGATCCCTCATCCAGTAGCATACGCAACCTACAAATACATGTGGGCGGATGATACTTTCAAACAAGAAGCTCTCGATTCGATGAAGGACTTCACAGCTCGACTTTCGGACGATCTCGCAATAAGGGCGAGAGCTGCTGCAAACCCAATGATGGCAGGAAGCGCCGTCAACGGCATGGCGCCAAACGGTCAGCATTTCAACAACATTAACCCATTTGCGGCTACCAATGGCCATAACGGGATGAATGGATCAAGCATGCTCAACGGCTCCGGTGGCGGTGTTTCGCCAACAGAGCTTGCAGAAGCCCACCGACTGCTCGCCAAGTGCTACCTAAAGCAAGGCGACTGGCAGCAGGAGCTTCAGGACGGCGAGTGGGAACACGAGTTTGTACACGAGATACTATCCGCGTACGCTGCCGCCACTCGCTACAACCAGAACTGGTACAAGGCATGGCACGCTTGGGCGCTGGCCAACTTCGAAGTCATCAACTCCATCACGTCCAAGGCCGATCGGGAGACGACAGATGTGCCCTCTAACATGGTGCACGACCATGTTGTCCCGGCTATTCATGGCTTCTTCAAGTCTATTGCGTTGTCGTCTAGCAGCTCGCTTCAAGATACCCTTCGTCTGCTCACACTGTGGTTCAGCCATGGTGGGTTGTCAGAGGTCAACAGAACGATTTCCGAAGGGACAAAGTCGGTGCCAATCGATACGTGGTTGGAGGTCATCCCACAGTTGCTTGCCCGAATCAATCAGCCCAATCCCACGGTTCGGCAGTCTATTCACCAGCTGCTCACCGAGGTTGGAAAAGCACATCCACAAGCCTTGGTCTTCCCGCTTACGGTCTCGATGAAGTCGGACGTGTCTAGGAGACAGCGATCCGCCAAGGAGCTCATGGAGGCTATGCGCGAACATTCACCGCGTCTGGTGGAGCAGGCAGACCTAGTCAGCCACGAACTCATCCGTATTGCAGTGCTCTGGCACGAGCAGTGGCATGAGGGCCTTGAGGAGGCTAGTCGACTCTACTTTGGAGATCACAACATCGATGGTATGTTCGCGACGTTGGCACCTCTCCACGCCATGCTCGACAAGGGCCCCGAGACTCTCCGTGAGATTTCATTCATCCAGTCATTCGGGCGCGAACTTCAGGAAGCTCGCGACTGGTGCAACACATTCAGGACGTCTGGCGAAATAGGCGACCTCAACCAGGCGTGGGATCTCTACTACCAGGTCTTCCGGAAGATTGCCAGACAGCTGCCCTCGCTGATGACGCTTGAGCTGCAGTACGTGTCGCCGAAGCTCAAGGATGCTCATGACCTTGAGCTAGCGGTTCCTGGAACGTATCGTGTTGGCAAGCAGGTTATCCGTATCATCTCCTTCGATCCGGTCGCTTCTGTGATACAGTCGAAACAGCGACCCAGGAAGCTGGAAATGCGCGGCAGCGATGGCAAGGCGCACACCCACATTCTCAAGGGCCACGAGGATATCCGCCAGGACGAGCGTGTCATGCAGCTGTTTGGGCTCTGCAACACACTCCTTGCCAACGACGTCGAGTCCCGTAAGCGCCATCTCAACATCCAGCGCTATGCTGCCGTTCCGCTTAGCACGCAGTCCGGTTTGCTCGGGTTCGTCCCCAACAGTGACACCCTGCACGTGCTCATCCGCGAGTACCGCGACAGCCGCAAGATCCTCCTCAATATTGAACATCGCATTATGCTGCAAATGGCGCCCGACTACGACTGCCTCACGCTTATGCAAAAGGTTGAGGTCTTTGGCTACGCACTCGACAACACCACCGGGCAAGACCTGTACCGCGTGCTCTGGCTCAAATCTAAATCCTCGGAAGCATGGCTCGACCGCCGTACTAATTATACGCGCTCGCTTGCAGTCATGTCCATGGTCGGCTACATTCTCGGCCTCGGGGATCGTCACCCGTCCAATCTCATGCTCGACCGCGTCACCGGTAAAATAGTACACATCGATTTCGGCGACTGCTTCGAGGTGGCCATGCACCGCGAGAAGTACCCTGAGCGCGTACCTTTCCGTCTCACACGCATGTTGACGTATGCCATGGAAGTTAGCAACATCGAGGGCAGTTATCGTACGACGTGTGAGCATGTCATGAGGGTGCTGCGAAGCAACAAGGAGAGCGTCATGGCTGTTTTGGAAGCTGTAAGTCATCTCCCATGTCGAAGTCTGTGCAAGCGTGCTAATTACTCCAACAGTTCATCCACGACCCACTACTGACATGGCGTCTCCATCACACCGCTTCTCCACCCGAACCCAATTTCCCCTCGGAACGCCGTCAATCCATCATGGGCGACATCCACGCGTCCTCGGCCGACCCCATCTCGTCGCTGCAACCGCGCCGGCACCGCTCAAGCGTCGCGCCGCCCGCCAACGACGTCGAGGCCAAGGAAGTGCAGAATGCGCGCGCGCTACAGGTCCTGTCACGCGTCAAGGAGAAGTTGACGGGTAAAGACGGCAAGCCGAATGAAGAGCAGACGGTGGAGGATCAGGTTGCGCGATTGATTCAGGAAGCAACGAATCTGGAGAACTTGTGTCAGCATTACATAGGTTGGTGTAGTTTCTGGTAGATGTGCGATTGGCGCATCGCTTCTTCAGGTTGGCTCGAGGTGGTTGGAGGGTTTGAGGTCCCTTGGGGAGTTGTTGAGGAGCAGGGTGGAGAGTATCACGACTCTGGGGTAGAGCATTTGAGCATGGGATGGTGCATGGCGTATTGGTCATTCTTTGACAAGCATAGGGCTGGTCAGGACATTTGTGTATGAGTATAGGACATGAGGGCATTATATTGGGTGCCCGGGCGTTTCCACGTCCATCAGTCGAGATCGGTGCATTTGCATTGGACCTTGAGTAGGTTCGGCAGGAAGTAATGCATTCATTGCTCCACGATTACTTCTTTTGACATCGTTGTGCTGGTGTGTTGATGAGAGTAAGGACTGCCCATATATGTAATCCATTTCGAAAGCAGAAAAGAGTCGCAGGGCATGGCATGTGTCGCTACGGGTCTGTGTCTGCGAGAGTACATAAATCTCCTCTGGACAGCAATAACCTTGTCTTTCTGCAATTCTGTCTCAATTTTGTCCTTTTTATCCTTCAATGCAAAGACGCGGATGCATCCCTCATGGTCTGTTTCTGCTGGCTAAAATGCACAGAGGCGATTTCGTGCGGGGATCGTTTCTCTTCGGCGCTTATAGAGAACATGAAGGTTTACTTCATGGTTTCTCATTTCTTTTCTTTAAGATACATCAAAACAACATGTCGACTGGAATATGAGCTCCGTGGCTCGAAATAAGGAACGCCCCTTGACGATTCTCTATTCACGCATGGTAATTGACATGTGCTCTAGAGACTTGCACTTCTCGCTCTGGTCTGAGAGCATGGTCAAAAGGACATTCGGATGCTCTCATGTGAACAGTGCGTCAGAAGGAGGCAAGCAGTAAGATCATGTTCCTGTAGAGCTGTAAGTCCCTAAACTCTGCTGAAGCGATATATGTGATCTTGTGCTGGATTGGGGTAGGTGCGAGGTAGTGGTTATATAACCTCACCGATCGAGGCGTGAGGTCTAACTTCTGATGCCCCATTCTCGCGGGGCTAAACACTAAACCCCCCAAAACTGCTCTCATGTGGACCAGAAGCGGCCTTTTGGAGAGATGACAAGAAAATACTTCTGTGTCGCTTCTGCTGAGCTTGTTCAAACCTGAATACATGTAATAATGTATCTTGAGTGCCTGAACTCCCAAAGCGGAGTGTTTGTAATTCCATGTCTTCACCATTTGAAATCTCAAAGCAGCGATAGAAGATCGCGATGTCAAATCGTCGGTCTGAGCTTGTGGTACAGCTTGCCCAACGCTCAGCGTGGGCTTTTTTTTCGCTTTCCTATACCTAAATCAATTGAATAAAGCAACGAATGAAAGCTTGGATGGTGGTTCTCTCGCCTAAATTCAATAGATACTGTCAAGTAGAAGCAACCAGAGGCTGCAAAAAGTACTTTTATGAAAAACGTGTTGATTGCTCGGAAGACTTACCTGCGCAAAGCCATACGTTCTTGAGAGTCCGGCTGGGAGCCCAACGTAAGAAGCCACTTCCAGTAACTATTCAAGACGAGTTTTTCGTCAGTTCAATGTCGACTTAGTGGTTATATGTTTGCTCGTCTATTTAACCATGACGTGGATGATAATGAGCTGGCGGACGCCCGGAAACGTTTGTGGAACTGAGCTTTCGAATAGATCGAACCAAGATTGATGTAACAACAATCCGATACAAGGTTTAGAAGTCAAGTCAAGAAGTTGTGGCACCTTTTGTACACCGTGGAAAGGCCTTTCCGAAACAGTCATGTTATGGGTATAGATCATTGGCAAAAGAGCTGAGATCAACATAAAGCCGCCTCAATCCTACAAACAGAACAGATATCAATAACTTTCTTACGTGTCAGGATGAGAAAATAGATGTACAAACAGGGACGGAGATGGAGTTCCTTTGGTCTTGGCAGGTGTCAGAATCAGAAACTCGGCCGAGACCCACGCAAACCACACAAAGAAGCGGGGTAATTTGTGCATCAAGCCTTGCCGTCAAGTTGAAAATGAGTGGACATCGGTGTTCTCCTTACACTACTGCTCAAGGAGCAAATGTTGGATAATATAGTTTATCTAATTCACCAAATTCTCTATTCAAGTCCTTGATTCATGGCACCATGGCCTAATGGTAAGGCGTTGCTTTCCGGCGGGCGTAACAGCCAAGAAGACTGGCAAAGATTGTGGGTTCGAGTCCCACTGGTGTCGTACGAGCATTTCTTTTGCTTTTTGTGTGTTCTGTTGTGTGCCGGACCGAGGTGTGTAGTGTAGTGCGGTGTTGTAGCTCCACCCAAGACAGTTGGGCGTCGCGGGGCGCGCACTTGTCAGCACCACGCTCTTTTTTATTTGCATCGAGACAGTCTTTCTTTTCAACCATTAGTCGAGGCTCTCATTCATCGCAAGGAGCATGTCTGCCATTCATCCTTTGAAGGCCGGCCCGCGGTAGGTCACGAGACTTCTTTTGACCCCAGCTCCTCGTTAACATTATTCAGGCTCCGCCAGGCGACAAAATGTACGCGAACAGCAATTGCAATAAGCCGGGTTAGTCGAATAAGTTATCAGGTGGACTTCCTCGCTCATCATCCAGCAGGTCACATACCGTCTCAATTCCACAACCGCGCAACCACTCAGCGTGCCAAGCACCATAGAGGGCGACTACGTTCCACTGAGCAAAGCTGATGCGAAAAGACCTGAAAATCGAACCCCTAATCTGGATCAAATCGTTGGGGCGGAATGGACTGCAGCTGCCAAAGGCATCCAAGCAGAGACGAATAGGCTTGTTGTTGAGCTCCAGAGGATCTTTCGGCAACAGAAGGCTCTAAAAACAACTTTGGCGAGTGAAGAATATGTAAGTAATGAGGCATTTTGATCGTTTTGTATAAATGATATAATGGTTTGTATGCTCATGACAATGTAGCGTGTTCGGCCCGTGGTATTCGACCGTCAGTTGACACACGCGATACAAACCGACATTGCCGATGTTATTGTTGCAGGCAGAAAGATGTAAGTGGTCAACGCTGGTCCATGAAATAAAACTGACCAATCTTGAAGTCCTAATATTTGGCTACGGTAAGCACGAGGAGAACTGGAGATGGACCTGGAGCATGAGCTAAAACTTGGTCATAGAGACAACTGCCAATGCAGCAGCTGTGTTCATGAATCAACAAAGCAAAGACTCCTAGACACTTTCTCTGTAAGTCGAAACTCTTTTACATGTGCAACATTCTGTTAATGATTATCAGATCCCGGAAGACATCCACATGAACACATGTCATCTGTCAAAGGACAACATCTTAAAGGTCGAATGTAAGCCGACCTCGTGCTATTATGATCGAGCGTGTTCTAAGTAACTCCTAGGGAGCGACGGCCACAAGAGCGAGTATTCTAAAGAATTCCTCAACTTGACCGTTAGAGATGAGCCGCATAGAGCAGTTGTGCGGCAGGGCTTGACCAAGTAAGAATGAAGGAGCGAAAAATACTACCCTCACAACTAACCACCATCAAGTCTGTCACTATGGGACGCTTCCATCAAACGAGACCCTCCGCGCGTAGTCGACAATACCGATCTCACAGTCGCCGACATACTGCGTCGAATCGTACGTCCGCTCTTCGCTTCCTTTCAAACCCAGCAGATATCCTAACATCACCCCAGCGCAAATACGGCTTCTGCTACGTCGACTCCGTCCCGCACCCGGACCCAGCACCAACCGAAGCCCTGCTCCGCCGCATCGCCTTCATCCGCGAAACCCACTACGGCGGCTTCTACGACTTCACCGCCGACCTCGCCTCGCAGGATACAGCATACACCAACATCGCCCTCGAAGCACACACCGACAACACATACTTCTCCGACCCAGCAGGCCTCCAGGCATTCCATCTGCTCTCGCACACCGACGGCGAAGGCGGCGCATCGCTGCTGGTCGACGGGTTCAAAGTCGCGCAGGAACTACACGAGACGGATAAAGACGCATATCGCATCCTCTCAACGGTAAATGTACATTCCCATGCATCTGGCAATGATGGGATCTCGATACAACCGTACCGAGGCTTCCCCGTCCTCGAGCACGATCCCGCGACGGGGGATTTGTTGCGCGTGCGCTGGAACAGTTCTGATCGCGCGTCGATTGAGCTTCCGATTGACGAGGTGGAGAAGTGGTATAATGCGGCGCGGAAATTTGATGCGCTGCTTAAGAAGAAGGAGAATGAGTATTGGGAGCAATTGGTGCCTGGGCGGGTGTTGATTTTTGACAATTGGCGGGTGATGCATGGGAGGAGTGCGTTTACGGGGAAGAGGAGGATTTGTGGGGCGTATATCAATCGCGATGATTGGATCAGTAAGTATAAGATGGAGGTGACGGGGAAGGAGAAGGTATTGGGGGCTCTGGCGTCGGGGTAGACACTGCAGTCCCGCTACTCGACTCACGTGTGCATAAGTTGTCTGAGAAAATCGAATGTTGATACACCTGTCTTGGCGTTCTGACACTTATATACAGCGGCTGTATTCCCGTCAAGCACTCCCTGGCCTCTTGCTTTTCTTTTCCGCACTTGCCCCGCTCATGAGCCGCCCCTGCCTACCTTCTCCTGCTCCAGCTCCAACTCTGCTTGCCGATAGTATTTCGCTGTGTCGACGCCGTGGTAGGGGTGGTTGACAAAGTTTGGCCATGGGAGCACGTGTGCGAAGGTAGCCGAGTATCTTGAGTTCCTGTGTGCGACGCCCTGCATGTACTCGGTCATCTCAGTGGTGCCGTAGAGCGACTCGCCCTTCTTGACTTTGTCGACCATTTCCCGCATGTCCATCTCAACTTCGCGGCGGTTCTCGCGGGCTCCGTAGAAGCGCACTGTCGTGTCAATTAGCACTTGACTCCAATCGACTGTACCCAGATTCGCATCTTGGAAACGGCTGCTTGGACATACTGGATGACCGCGAGTAGGCAAACATGAAAGCGCCGGTAACGCCAATAGCACCGCTCAGCCGCATGATTGGCGCGAATCCGCCCTTGCCGACAAATGAGGGCGACACCTTCTCCCAGTACAGCATCAAAGCAGGGCTGATGGCGCCAACTGCCGCACCAGTAGCCCAGTCGGAGGGGCGGGTATACCGCATCACCCGCTTAAAATGTCTGCATCCCTGGTGAGTACTCGTGTGCGATTACAGCAATCAGGTAGCGTACGGGTCATTATCAATGAGCTGCGGGAGGTTAGTTATGTCATGCCATTGCGCGCGTCCCAGCGGCCCAATTACTCACAGGATACTCTCCATTGGGGATCTTGTCCGGCACAACAGCCTGGTGTCTGACGGCGTGGTCCTGCGAGGTCGTCATGGCGCTGGTGGGACGGCGGACTGTGGAGGCCCTCGCTCGGTCACGAAGTGAGGTTGACGGTTGATCGGAGGGGTCTGTGCGCACAGCTCCTTCCGCGCGCCTGCTCGCCGTTCCTGCAACTTTTCTCTTGGCGCGTCTTGCGACCGATGAAACCGCGACAGCAATGAGCGCGCATCCCCTTTGTCGCGCCCAACACCCTCACCCACGATAGCATCCGGGAAACGACGGACAAGATGGAGGACATCAAGCAGGAAGGCTCCTCGAGGGCCCACAACGGCGCCAGCGCTGCGCATGCGACCGACTCGTCCAGCCTGCACGCCCGTCCTACCGTCGCTGACTTGCATGGAGACAACCACTTCGCGCAGGTCGCGAGGAAGCACTGGTTGACAGCGAAGAAGGCGCCCAAAGTGCGGCCAGAGGTGGTCAAGAAAGAGCTGTGGGACGAGCTGGAGAAGGTCGACTTTGCATTCCCGTCATTACTTGTCTTGGAGAACCTGCAGCTGCTGGAGCGCTATCTGTGGCCCGGCTTCACTGAGGAGGCTTCAAACTACCACCATCTGCTCCTGGCGCTTATGGTCAACGTCAAGAGGAGGGAGAACTTGCCGTCATGGGGTAAGACATTACGACCCTGGTATCCTGTACGGCGATGTGCTGACAAGATGCAGAACACTTCGCGACCAAGCCGACCGAGTTCTCGTCCTTCTTCCGCCGCATCCTATCCATGACCGTCGACCCTGCACAGCCATCCAAGATCCGCACGCAACTCGTCTCGTTCGTCATTGGCGCATTCCAGTCCTTAGACAGCGGTCTGGTGCGAAAGGAGTGCGCTCCGTTGGTCGGCATCTCAACATGGCACAACCTCCACTCCGATGCGGTGCGAGAAAAGCAATTTGAAGAGCACCAGATGCTGCGCAAGGCGTGGCGAGCAACATCCAAGCGGTACGACGCGGGCGATGAAGCGCTACAGGCGAGGCTGCGGTTCGAGCGATCATGGCTCTACACGCTCCTCCTCGACTTCATTGACAGACTATATAACAGCACTACCAAGGAGCAGATCAGGGATAACCTGGCCTACTGCGAGCGCTTCATGGAGCTATTGACAGACCTCGAGAGCCAACTGCCGACACGGAGATATGTCAATACGCTGATACAGGACCTCAACCTCCTCCCGGCCATCAAATTGTCGCCCTTGTATATTGACGAGGACAATGGCTTGTTCCGCGACCTCTACAACCTCCTAAACCACTTCGCCAACTTCCCAATCGAGGACCAGACTGGCAAGCAATTGTCGAAGCTAGAGTATGACCAGCAGTACTACGATACTCTCGCCAAACTCCAGCGAACTGGATTTGCCGCATTTCAAGACAAGCTCCAGCTGATGGCTCTCGCCAACTATGGCAGCATTGGTAACCGCGAGGAACTGGACGGTCATTTGCGAGCGTTGAGCGATGACGAGCTCGTGCAACTATGTTCACTCATGGGGCTACGGACAGAATACCCGACCTCCACTTACTTAGTACGAGATCGAACATTCTACATGGAGACACTTCTCTGGCTGGTCGAGCTGCGGCCGACGTTCAAAGACCTCATTCGTGACATGCCAATTTTGCCGACCGAGAAGATCTTGTACGAGAAGACTTTCTTAAGGAACGAATCATATGATGGCTCGAGACCACTCGCGATCCCGAAGCTGAATCTCCAGTATCTCACCATGGGCGACTTTCTCTGGAGGTCGTTCATTCTCTACCGTGCCGAAGCACTTTATGGTATTCGAAAGGATATGGAGGATGTCGCGAAGAAGGTCAAGCCCCGTGGGAAAGGCGTCAATTCCAAGTTTGGCGGCGTGTCGAAGATGTCCTTGCCCATCATGAAGCCGGCTGTCGTCGACGTTGCCCCACCAAAAGTTGGCGAGGATCACCCAGCATACGTACGCGCAGAGATCATTCTCGATGTTAGCCGTCTTCAACATGGTGTGCGGAGAGAATGGGAACAACTCAAGACGGACGACGTGGTCTTTCTCGTCGCGATCGAAGGCCACGACGATGTGCCTATGAGTAACGGCCACCACGATGAGTTGAACCCTGGAGAGCAACTGGGTCTTCACAAAATCAGGTGTGCGCAAGTTGTTCAAGTTTTGGATGAGAACGGACGCCAGCTTCGCGAGCAAAACCACACAGACGGCTTCGCCCCGCGAGCTCGCCAACGTCGGCTCCTTGTCAACATCGATGCGAAGCAATACAAGCACGACATGGACAACACTGCCGAAGGCCGGCCTAATGTTTACGAGCACATCAACCACATTGTCCGTCGGCGAGGACGGGAGAACAACTTCCTGCCCATTCTAGACTCCATCAAACGCTTGACGCTCTCGGACATCCCAGCACCGTCGTGGCTGCAGGAAGTCTTCCTAGGATACGGCGATCCCTCATCGGCATCATACCAGCGTCTACCTAACCGACTGAATTCGATAGACTTCCGTGACACGTTCTTGGACTGGCAACATCTCATTGAATCCCTGCCCGGCAAATCTATCGAACCCCACGAGGAAGCACAAACATCATTTGGGCCTCCATACGTCGTAGAGTATCCTGCAGTAGTTGAACCAGAGATCGCCCCTGCAAAGCCGTCGAAAAAGCGGCGTCGCGATCAAGTCGAGGTCGCACAACCCATGCACGAGTCGCTGCATGTCTCCACGTACAAACCACCAAACATGGGGCCGTATCCTGCAGATGCACCCAAGCTCAACGCAGTCAGGTTCACCCCTGCTCAGATAGAAGCTATCACATCTGGCACGCAGCCTGGTCTGACGGTGGTGCTCGGACCACCGGGCACCGGAAAGACGGACGTCGCGACCCAGATTATATCCAATATATATCACAACTTCCCGGATCAGCGGACATTACTCGTGGCGCACAGCAACCAGGCGCTAAACCAGCTGTTCCAGAAGATTGTCGCGCTTGACATCGATGAGCGGCATCTGTTGCGGCTGGGCCACGGTGAGGAAGACCTCCTGACCGAAGCCAGCTACAGCAAGCACGGCAGGGTAGAGTCATTCCTCGAAAGAGGGCAGTACTACCTGGCTGAAGTCGATCGTCTTGCGAAGAACTTTGGTGCGCCGGGTGCACATGGGAGTTCATGCGAGACTGCAGATTACTTCAATCTTGTCTATGTGAAGCCAGCATGGACACAATACTGGGACCATGTTTCATCTGAGGATAGCAGCGTTGAACAAATAGTGTCTGAATTCCCCTTCAAGGCCTACTTTTCCAACGCTCCCCAGCCATTGTTCCCACCAGGAGCAGATCGAAGTCGAGTTTTGGACGTTGCGGAAGGCTGCTATCATCATGTCGAAAAGATCTTCGCTGAGCTCGAGGACATTCGTCCGTTCGAGATTCTGCGGAACCCGCGCGACAAGGCGAACTACCTCTTGATCAAGGAGGCTCGCATCATCGCGATGACTTCAACACACGCTGGGATGCGGCGACAGGAAATCGCATCATTAGGCTTCCACTATGACAACGTGATCATGGAAGAAGCCGCTCAAATCACCGAGATCGAGAACTTCATCCCACTCGCATTACAGAATCCACAGAACGGCGAGCTCCCGCTTCAGCGGATTGTCCTGGTGGGTGATCATCTTCAGAACTCACCCATCATCCAGAACCTCGCATTCAGACAGTATGCCAACCTCGAGCAATCCCTTTTCCAGCGCCTCGTACGCCTCGGTGTGCCAACCATCATGCTTGACCAGCAAGGCCGTGCCCGCGCATCCCTTGCCGAGCTCTACAAGTGGCGGTATCCCAAGCTCGAGAACCTGCCATCCGTTCTCACGAATCCTGAATTCCAAATCGCCAACGCGGGTTTCAAGTATGACTACCAATTCATCGACGTCCCAGACTACAAGGGCAAGGGTGAACAAGAAGTCTCGCCGCACGTGCTCGCCAACGAAGGCGAGGCCGAGTACGCGGTCGCGATCTTCCAGTACATGCGGTTGCTTGGATACCCCGCAAGTAAGATCTCGATCTTGACAACGTATGCTGGCCAGAAGGCACTGATTAACGATGTTCTGGCGCGGAGATGCAAGGGCAACCCACTGACGGGGATGCCGCGCATCGTGGCGACGGTGGACAAGTACCAGGGCGAGCAAAATGACTGTAAGTATCCCGCAAACCTCAATCTTCCATGAACGGGCAACTAACGCAACGTAGATGTCATTCTCTCCCTCGTCCGTACCCGGTCCATCGGCTACCTGCGTGACATTCGCCGCCTCACTGTCGCTCTGTCTCGCGCCCGCCTGGGCCTGTATGTCCTCGGCCGCCGCGCCGTGTTTGAATCCGTCTTTGAGCTCAAGCCCGCATTCGACATCCTTTTCCAACGTCCCGACAAACTAGGCCTTGTGACCGACGAAATGTACGGCGAGACCACACGTGCCGCAGACGCACTGGATGTCGAAGGCGAAGCCATCATGGAAGGCGTCGAGCATCTAGGCAAATACGTATACGACATGCAGAACGCCAAGTTTGAAGCTCTTAAAGCAAACGGCGGACAACTACCGACAAGAGAAGTCAAGATGATCGACGCGAATGGTACTGCGGATGACGAGGATGTCGAAGAGAACGTGCTCATTCCGGAAGAACAAGTGGAGGATATTGGAGAGGACGATGAGGATGACGAGCCAGAGGTTCAGAATACCGGGCGACACTTGGAAGTCGAAGCGACGAGCACTGTACAGATAAAATAATCGGGTCGAGGAGCGCATGGGATATGTATAGATAAGATACCAAACTTTCCAAAACAATGGAAGTGATAATTGCATGGAGTCTTCTCGGTGCAGCATGTTTGTTTGAAAAATCGCCCAAATTGACTGACTACCTTTACACTTCCACATCCTCTTCTTCATCCTACACTTCGCTCTCCTACTTCACACCTCTACACACCTTGCAGTATCAATCATGCCTTCGCCTTCTCTTTGGACTTCAGAATTGCTTCGGCCGCCACTGTGCTTTTTGGTCCAAAGCCGGGCATCCCAAATTCACATCATCACCAGTCCAACAGCTTCACCCACCCCTTGCACGAGACCTATATCCGGTCTTCAGCGTCCTCGAGCACCCGCCAAACTTGCACCGACTGAAGTGTCGATGCAATTTGGAGTTTGCTCGGGTTCTGCAGGGTAGGATATAAGTGTCACTTCAAAAGGTAGAGTCGGCCTTCCCCCCGAGATCTCAGCCCTGAATACTGAGAAAGCGATTCTGAGAGGGAGGACAAGAGGTGGATTTACGTACGTATATCCCCTCCCTCGTTGAAGACTAATACGTATACTACAGCAGAGAGGGTGCAGAGTTACGGGGTTGTGGGCGTTTTCTAATGCACAACCATTTTCTCCCTCCCCACAACGCTACCATTTAAGTGCGACTTTCCAACCGCACATGCCGACCCGGAGAAAATTGTGTGCAGATTCGTTCCACGGTTCACGGGTTTCGATCTATCGGTTTTCCATCTGTTTCGGTCCTGGACCGCGGTATGTCGCGGCCCTTCCATGGATCACTGCGAGCATCCAACACGCTATGGTCGCGTCCGGTAACGCGAATTCTCGAAACTTGGTTGCTACCAAGTTTAGTGTCGGCGCGAGTACATGCGATTCCACGCAACGCTTCCGAGCCGGGAGAGGCATTATACGCTCACTTGGTTGTTGGGTGAGCTAGGTGTTGATGACGCGGCTGGAGGAGTCAGATCTTATACTTTTGGTGTTGGAATTCTGGGACCCTTCTGTGAAGACCGACGCGAGAAATGGTGTCGTAGTCGGTAGCTTTCCATCGATGTCCCAAGAATGAATGCAGTCGTATATCATCCTATTGTTTTGCGATGCTCACATCCGTACCGCGCAACATGTGCACCTTCTGTGAATGTTTGCAAATTAGGGATGCGCTAAAGTCTGAAATGAGGAGTTTGGTATAACTATTCTCGCTGTGTTTAGGGCATAATTATATCCTCCTTTGATAGCTTTTGGTGTAGAATATGTAAGAACAACTACTATCATGTCACTATGACCTCATGAAGTTTGCTGTTACTTCCTCGTGTACTGTCTTCGTAAAGCAGCGAGAATTGATTGGCAGCTGAACAATGTTGCGTCCTGGGCGTTTGCGACATTTTGCTGCCGAGTTCTTGCGTTCACAACTCGTGTCGAATTCAGCAATCTTGAAGAAGCGAGCTGAAAAGTGCATAGTGTAGAAACATGCCTTCCGCGTTCACATTAGCCTTTCGTTTATGTACTAGCTATGCCTCACTGGGTTTGACTCCACTTCCGAGAGTGTAGTGCGCCAGGAAGATTGCGGCACAGCACTTTGCAGATGTTGAATGGTTGGGCACGGACCTCGACTCCTCGGAGGTCAATATCGACGTGTTATAGGTCGAACTCGTTGCTTCGTGGAAGTATTAAGGCACGGTAGTAAGAAAGACAATTGTGTGCCGTGATTCGTTCGAATGATTAGCATTATGCCCCAGAGAGATGCAACAGCTCATCTAGATCAATTCAATTGATTGAATTATGGCATCTTTGCAAATCTATTTAACGAGACCGTTCAAATGAGAAAACAAACTCCTTCTCGTCTCTCTTTCTTGTGCTCAAAATCCCAATTCATGGACACTCCTAGTCACTGCAATCCTTATCCGCTGCCCTCTGTGCTTGAGCCCTCTGAAACTATGCACATTAACCGTCACCTGATATTCTTTGTTCTACCAGCACATATAAACGCCTTGCCTACACCGAAACGACCAGTCTCCTCGTAGTGAGATTGCTCCTCTCATCTCAGACAAAGTTGACTGCAACGCTGGCGCGAATACCTTCCCGCACTGCTATGAAGGAGACTCAGCCGGCTGCCGCTACAACTACGTCGGTACCTTACCCTGCCAAGATGAAGAATGCAGAGCCTACTGCGGATGCCAGCCGTGCGTAATTTCTCCCCCGGGCTTTTTCCCTACTATCAACTAAGACGTAATCGTACACAGCATTCCTAGCCCAGGCGACTGTTATCCAAACTGCAGCTAAGGACACAGCGCATGAAGACTTCGACGTGACCATCATCTGGCAAAACATAGATAGTCGCAGCAACTTTATGATGTTCCGAAAGGAGTCGAGGGGTCCCATCGAGCGTATTTTGGTCGACTTTGCGACCGTGCTAGAGAGCGGGGTTATCGATCAAATCATCAGCGTGAACGCAAGCAAGCACTTGTTTTGCGTTACGCTGGCGACTGAGAAGAACAAGGAGGATGGGGTCCTGGATCAGATCATGGCAGTTTTGTAGGGTAGCCGCAGGGTTGGGTACTCCAGCTTCTGAAAAATGCAGTACACCTTCCTTTGATACGAGACTGCCTCCACGCTCTGTATTAGAGAGGTTGTTGCGTGTACACTCCCTTCCTTAGTGATGTAGGTGTTGTTCGGCCATGCATGGGGAATGGGACGGTATTCACCTCCAAAGAACCCGTTGGAAGCAGTATTGACGCTCAGGCTCGAAAGCGGAAGTAGACTTTGGTAAGGTCACTTTTGAGGTGAGAGTACATCGCGAGTAGTCGGTGGAAACTGACTGACTCTATTTCCTAACTGGGGTCAGTGCCGTATTGCCTGTTGCTTAGCAGAATGCACTGATCAGGCCATTCTTTGCATCATTCCCTCGTGACGTATCTGACATAGTGATGCTGAATCAACAACTCCATTCGGTAAGCGCAAATGATGAATTGCATCGCCATGGGACCTGATATCCACGTCGCGTAATGCTTCCTTCTCCAACCGTAGGTGGCAGGGACTCGGGGCAACCTTCTTCCAGGACTCGACAACATCATCACTGAGCTCAAGATTCCATGTACCACGCCATGTAAGTGTGGCCATTGCACTTGCAGTATGTTGTTGATAAATTACCGCACAGGCTTGTCTCGGTTCACTATTCCAGAGAACCATGGTTTTCAGCTGCGGCATCTTCAGCGCGATCGAACTGGCGTTTCGCAACAGTGTATAAATATGTTGATGAGGAACCGTCCGGGCCAGTGTGGATGATGTCAGTGTTAGCGACTGCAGGAGACTCCAGGTACATGGCAGCTGCTGGCATGAGGTAAAAAACTGCTGGGCGTTGATCATGTATGAAATAGAAAGGTGCTCCAGATGGTGACTTTTGGCGGCAAACGCTTTGGCTAGCTTGAGATCTACAGCTGAGGTAGTTCCGATCTCTCGGCTTGAATGTGGCGTAGCGTTATTTAGTACCAGCGCAAGTTGGTTGTTGAAGTCCTTGAAGATAGATACTCTTTTGACGTGTTTTGGGATACTGCTCTCGACTAAGAAGGCTAACTCTATCAATATGTCAGAAGAAAACTGAAGACGTGTTTGATATAGGTTGGAGGGGGGATCTCCCACAAAAGGGTATGATATAGGGTAAAATGTACCATATGCGCATGCAATCTGGTTCTGGTAGTGATGTCGCCGGACACGCCACAGCTCGTAGACTATACTTTCTAGCCGGGGGAGTTTGTCCCACAAGGCGTTTAGTATTTCGGGAAACAGCTCATGTCGAACTTGTCGACGTATGCAGAAGCTTGTAACGGCATGAACTACGGGGAGAGTTTGGGGAACGTTCAAGCAGAGCGGAGAAAAGAGGCGCATGATAGCGGGCGCATCGGGAGTCTTAACCTGCTGACCATCAACCCAGCCGTGCTTTGGGTCGTGCCATCTGATAGCTTTCTCCTGTTGGGTCCAGTCTCTTGTGTCTTCATGTCCGGGTCCAAAACAGTAGTTCTTGAACCAATGTTGTGAGTCACTCAGTGAAGATGCGCTCAGCTCCAGCGTCAACCGACCTGTAGGCTGCCAGGTACTCAGGATAGAAAAGAGCCTTAGAATAGCCCTCCTAGAAATGGTAGACTTATGAGTGGACATGGTGTCGTTTCGTTTACAAGTGCGACAGGCGTATCGAGGAAAGTCGATATTGAGACAGATGTGCTGCACAAGAGGCCTTTGTCGGATAACGAGGGTTTCCAGGTCGTCTAGACAATATGGCTCCAATGCTAGTTGGGAAAAATTCTTGGGTTCAAGAATGGCCTGCCATTCTTTGCAGACGGCTGCGCACTGAGCCCATCCACGATGTTTCTGGCCTGAAATTTCATCGAGCATTAAAAGACGGATATCTGCAGGCAACGAGGGCCAGGGAAAGGCGATGTGATCGTGTCTCTTAGTCATTGTGAGATATAAGCTTCTTTGGCAGTACACGTGGATGTAGGAAAGAAAAGTATTCTGAGAATAGTACGTCGCATGATCTTCTATGCGCCAACATGTTATGCCTGAATTCATACACTGTCCCAGTGGGCACGCTGAGTTGAGATGGACCATCGGAGGTTCGCGTGGAAACTCCGATGGCGCCAAGAGGCGCTAGTAGCGGGCCGGGGAGCTTCACTGTTCGTAATCGAGCAGCTGCCTCCAGACAACAGCCCACAATATCTACACAACTACCCGCACTTGTTCAACGACCGCATTCCACGAACTCACCTGAATCCATCACACGCGGATCTGCCCTAGGTCTGCACGTTCCGACTACCCCACGCCGCCACCATGTCAACACTCGAAGATCTTGACGACCTTGAGCGTCACGAGAAGGAGGAGAAGAAGGACGACGATAAGAAGAAAGATGGAGAGGGTGGCAAGAAGGCCGATGGCGATGCAGACATGGAAGATGCGGAGCCCGAGGAGGAGCAGTTGGACGAGGAGATTCTCAACTCAAGCACACGAGACATCATCTCACGGCGGCGGTTACTGGAGAACGACATGCGCATCATGAAGAGCGAGTTTCAGCGCTTGACGCATGAGAAGGCTACGATGAACGAAAAGATCAAGGACAATCTCGAGAAGATCGAGAACAATAGGTAAGATTGCTTGCTCGTCCTGCGGGGAGGTGTGGCGGTCAGGGAGGATCTTCGTTTTAACACCCAGCAGGCAACTTCCGTACCTTGTCGGCAACGTTGTAGAAATTCTTGACCTCGATGTCACGGCCGAAGCGGCAGAAGAGGGTGCAAACATCGACCTGGACGCGACCCGCGTTGGCAAATCTGCTGTTATCAAGACATCGACAAGGCAAACCATCTTCCTGCCCCTCATCGGTCTTGTGGACCACGAAAAGCTCAAGCCTGGTGATCTCATTGGTGTCAACAAGGACTCATACCTTGTTCTCGACACCCTACCCGCAGAGTACGACAGCCGTGTAAAGGCTATGGAGGTCGACGAGAAGCCAACAGAGAAGTACACCGACGTTGGAGGTCTGGATAAGCAGATTGAGGAGCTCGTTGAGGCAGTTGTCTGGCCGATGAAGGAGGCGGAGCGCTTCAAGAAGATCGGCATCAAGGCGCCCAAGGGTAAGAAGGCAGTGTGAAAGCAAACCGAAGTTATGCTAACATGTTTTTAGGCGCTCTGATGTATGGCCCGCCAGGTACTGGAAAGACACTTCTGGCTCGAGCTTGCGCAGCACAGACCGACGCCACTTTCCTTAAACTCGCTGGACCACAACTGGTGCAAATGTTCATTGGTGACGGCGCGAAGCTTGTTCGTGACTGCTTTGCGCTGGCGAAGGAGAAGGCACCCTCAATTATCTTCATCGACGAACTCGACGCAGTCGGCACAAAGCGTTTCGATTCCGAGAAGTCCGGTGACAGGGAAGTGCAGCGAACGATGTTGGAGCTCCTCAATCAGCTTGACGGTTTTGCGTCCGATGATCGCGTGAAGGTGCTGGCAGCAACTAACCGTGTGGACGTTCTGGACCCTGCCTTACTCCGTTCCGGTCGTCTCGACAGGAAAATCGAGTTCCCTCTCCCCAACGAAGAAGCCCGCGCACAGATCATGCGCATTCACTCAAGAAAGATGACGGTGGACGAGGGTGTGAACTGGCAGGAGTTGGCGCGTAGCACGGACGAGTTTGGCGGTGCCCAGTTGAAGGCTGTGTGCGTTGAGGCTGGTATGATTGCTCTTCGAAACGGTCAACACAAGATCAGCCACGAGCACTACGTCGATGCCATATCGGAAGTACAGGTGCGTATCTTTCGCTTCAATGGTGTCCATTTTGCATATACTGATTTTCTTTCAGGCCAAGAAAAAGGATACTGTCAACTTTTACGCATAAGGCATTTACGAAGCTCATGGCTTATCTTGGAAATTGCGGTTGCATTTGCACGGCACAAGACTGCCTATGTAAGATCAAATAGAGCATTAGCATGGCTTGCAGATTTAATCACACAGCCTCATCGAAAGGCTCCAGACTCTTCCACTGTGCGCGAACAGTCCCACGAAATGCTGCGGTTCAATCAGATTCAGTTGATGCGGATTAGACATATCACCGATGAATATCTCAACTAACAGATTCATCTGCCCCGTGTGTTTAGATTACTAACCTATGACTACATATTTGCAGACTCGGCGTCAAAGACTTCAGCGACGCTGCAGCGCTTTCTTTGGCTGAGCCATGCATAGGCAGCCTAAAGTCCTGTCCCTATCGGCATACCCTTTTTTCCGCATCATCATCTCTGCAAGGCTATAACATGTTCTGTGCCTTCCAGTTTTGCGATGGAAGGAGCACTTGCCACACGAGCTAAAGCACAACAACATTGGTTCGTGACAGCCACTGCCGACGTCGCCCGACAATCTCCCACTGGCGCGCACAGCGAAGCAGTTCTCGGCCGCCTGCAAGTCACTTTCAACTTGCCGATCCAAAGTTGTCCCTGCGTCGAGCCTCACAAACTAGCACGCCTCTGCTGCGTGTACTCTGATTGGCTACCGAGACAACAATGAACGTCAACCTCAAAGCCTCAACACCACGCATCTCTACACCCACGCGCAACGTCTCCACAATCTGATAGGCCCAGTTGATGGTTCGTTAACTTATGATTAGCGAAAGATCTGGAGAAACTCTCGGTTCTACTAGGCCCTGCAAAACCGCCTGCAGCGGTTGCTGGAGCGCGTTGGAGGGGCACTCTGAGCCGATATCCCACTTCGCGCGTGCCTGGGGTCCTTTCCGCCGTCTTCAGATCTTCGTGACATGTGGCGAGCTCTATTGGCTAGTAGGCGTCCGGGCGAGGCAAGACGAAGCCTGACGCAGCTGCTGAATCTCTAGCATCATGTGGAACAGCGTTGTGACGAACCGAAGTCGGAATGATGCTTCGGGACGCGTCGTGGAGGGGCTCATATAAGCCATGAGGGGCACTATTGACCTTTCTTCTGTTGTGTTCCTTTTACTCGTCATCTCGCTATTCTGTCTCACAAGTCGTAGCCATGCTGGGACTTACCTCTTTCATCCCTCGTGACCCCTTCTACCAGCTTGCGATAGCTCTATGCTTCGTAGGCATTCTGGTCGCCACCGTGTTCATCTATGCTGCAAAGTCTAGAACAAAGGAACGCTCCGTCGGCACGATCGAAGCATACTTGAAGTTCGTCTACGGGTGCTTCCTAAAACCTCACACCGGCGATGGCTCCGGTAGCCAACAAGACGCGCTTGTGGGTTTGATAAACTTCAAGTCGGGATATAGTTGAGCTGAAGCGATACAGGAGAGCTTCTACAAAGCTCAGGCAGACGTTTACGATGCTACACGACTTCGCCTCCTCCGTGGTCGAGAAGACATGCTTGGGCTTGTCGCGGCGCAATTGAAGCACCGCGCAGAAGCTGGTCTCATCACTCAGCGCCCTGTTTGGGTCGATGTATGTGCATGAATCATGAACAATATTTCCACAGCTGACAGCCATAGATTGGTGGCGGCACAGGTCACAAGTAATGCCCACAAGCGCCTCGCCTTCCCGCTCTGACAATCTCCAGCGTCGAGCAGATGAATACCTTTGTCTCTGTTCCAGACTTCTTCCGCGCAGTTTGTACGTATACATGAGCTACACAGTCGAACTATTTGTTAATGTTCTAGATGTTGTTGATCTCTCGCCCAGTCTGTGCGACATGGCGCGCAAACGCTTCACTCGCCTTGGCTGGACCAATGTCAAGGTTATCTGCCAAGATGCTCGCGCCTTTCGTCTGCACGAGCACGAACCTCAAGCCTACCAGCGAAAGCAAATCGTATCACAGGGCCAAGCGGTCCGCGACCTTGACGAAAATGCCGACGCGGGCGGCGCCGAGCTCGTCACCATGAGCTACGCTCTCTCGATGATACCGGAGTTTTACTCAGCTATCGATTCGATCGACAGTCTCTTGAGCCCTAATGGAGTCATTGGTGTTGTCGATTTCTACGTACAGAACCAGGTGGACTTCCGAGGACGGAACTACATGGGCGGTGCCATAGACAGGCACTGCATGTGGATCTCCCGAGTGTTCTGGCGGACATGGTTGTGCGTAATAATGAGACAGCTTAGAACGCCATGTACTGATACTCGCCCTAGTGAAATCGACCGAGTGAACTTAGAGCCTGCACGACGAGACTACCTCGAGTACCGCTTCGGCACAGTTCTGAGCATCAACGCTCGTAACAACTTCTTCAACACTGGTGTAAAGCTGCCATACTACATCTGGGTCGGCTGTTCGAAGGACAGCGGTGCTTCGACTCAAAAGCTTGCAGAAATCGATGCTGCTGCTACCGAGTCGCCTTACTTGTCTGCGCTGGATCTGCAGACTGGAGGTGCGCAGGCTGATATCGAAGTCCACTCAAAGGCATATGAGTCAGCAATTGTTAACCTCCAGTCGAGTCTCCCTCTGCCCGCTACGTGGTACCAGAACCATCATTGGCGGATCCATTACGACTCATCGCTACCCAAACACACTCGCTTCAACGACTCGTACATCTATGCTTTCACATGGGAAGACGATGTTGCGGATATGCGTCTTCTGAAGCCCAATCAGAACGACGTAGTGCTTGCCATTGGCTCAGCGGGCGACAACATTCTCGCCTTCTGTCTGGAAAATTGCCGCCGTGTGCATGCTGTCGATCTGAACCCCTCGCAAAACCATCTCCTCGAACTCAAGGTCGCCGCCTTCACTGCCCTTGGCTATCAAGACGTATGGAAGCTGTTCGGAGAAGGCAAGCACGTTGACTTTCACAATATCTTGATTCAGAAGCTGAGCCCTCATCTATCATCTGAAGCATTCCAATTTTGGTTGCACAATGGCCCTTCGGTTTTCTCATCATCATCATCGAAAGGTCTCTACTACTCTGGCGGTTCAGGCTACGCCCTATCGATCGCAGGCTGGCTCTTCCGTCTCCTCGGCATGACCGAAGACGTAAAGAAGCTCTGCGCCGCACAAACACTCAACGAACAACGAGAAATCTGGCAACGCAGTATCAAAAACCTCCTACACTCTAAGATCCTCACCTGGGCTGTCCTCGGCAACGAAAAATGGCTCTGGAAAGCCCTTGGCGTGCCACCCGCGCAACGCGCCGTCATCGACGCCGACTTCAAGAAGCAAAGCGACTTTGATGAGAAAAAGACTGTCGAAAAGAGCGCAAGCGACGCATACATGGCCTTCCACGAAGAACCCTCCGACGACGCGCTGAAGAGCGAAAGCGGCAACGCAATCTACGAATACGTCCTCAACACCTTCGAACCAGTCATCAACACCACGCTCCTCAGCACAAGTAACCACTACTACCTCCTCACTCTCCTAGGCCACTACACGCCGCAATCTCATCCTACTTATCTCAGCCCGAAATCTCATGTCAAACTCAGCAAGCCCAACGCTTTCAACGGCCTGCGCATCCACACGGACGAGATTAGCGAAGTCATCTCCCGCATGCGTCCCGCGACCCTGACTATCGTCGTCGTCATGGATAGCATGGACTGGTTCCCGCCACAGGGCACACAAGCGCTCAAACAGATCCGGGCACTGAACCGCGCGCTGAAAGTCAGGGGCAGGGTCATGCTGCGCAGTGCAGGGCTGGAACCGTGGTATCTGAAAGTGTTTGGCGAGTGTGGATTTTCGACAAAGAGGGTCGCAGTACGCGTGCCGGGGAGTTGTATTGATCGGTAAGTCACCTTGAGGCTTGAGAGTTGGGGTGAAAGCTAACAGAGAGACAGCGTGAATATGTATGCTTCGACTTGGATATGTACAAAGGAGGTGGGGATTGAGCAGGATGATGGTAAGGCACATTTGAGGAAGACGTCGTTGGCCGAATTGAAGCTTGGCGGACCTGCGTTGCGCATGGAGTAGATTTGAGACATTTGGGTTGGTAGCGTGGGTGGCTCTTCTGCTTTGGTGCGTTAACTGTTGTGCATGTTGGTGCGGTCTTTGTGGTCATTTCATTTCTGCATGATACAGGTAGTAGAGTCTCAAGTTATTGCTTGACTCGCAGGTCGGTACAACGCATATGGCCCCACCGCGGTCCCGTTTAGAGATGCAAACCGTTGATCGAATTGGTTCTCGCTCGCTCTTCTATGCAAATTAAGGATATAGGCGTCACAGTCCTATCGCTACGTGTACACATATTGTAACATCCCACCATTCGTGACCCAGAGCTGTGCAACAGTAAGGCGCCGGAAATCCCAAAGTCTATCATTGTGTGCACGCCCACGTCCAGAATAGTGAAGATCCTATGCTGCCCAGTCCGATCGCAGTAAAAAAGGACCAGCATTGTTTGTGATCGCTCATTTCGCGCCTGGGTAGCGTGTCTTTCCGACTGTGAAGGGAACGTAACGGTACTTGATCATGTGCTGGATTTGTCGTCGCACTGTCTCTGTCAGTCTCATGTACAGACGCGCTTTTCGTGTCTCGTATTCACTCACTCGTAAGTCCGAACAAAATCAACCAGTACACCACCAATACCGGCCAGAATACTGGCAGGTTGAAAATCTCGAACCAGCTGCAGAAGAAGCCGATCGCGATCGCCTTGGTTGTCGAGTACCAGAACTTGAACTCTGGAAGCCTGCGTACGAAAGGCCGGAACTCTTGGTCCTCTTTTGTGGGGAGACCACCGGCTGTGCCGTCTTCCATGCCTTCATCTTGCTCTAGCGCGGGGTCGAACTTCGGTGATAGAAAGGCGAGGAAAAGATTGAGGAGGTAGATGCCGAGCGAGTATGCGACTATCTGGCGTTAGTGGAAATGTTGTGCGGTTGCCTGGGCTGCGTGGCGACCCAGCGGGGAGTCTGAAGTCGCGCATTGCTGCAATGGCATGGGTGGGAGAGCATACCTATATACCATCCCTGTGCGAAGAAAATGCGCAATCCGAAGAAGATGAACAGCAATGCTGTGCCTCCCCATCTGTAAGGTGTGTATGGTGTTGACTTATCCAAGTATGTTTGAAACAACTGCTGCGCATTAGTATTCGGCTTCTTTTGTAATCTAGCGCATGTTCAAGAAATCGAAAAGATAGGGAGTCGAACGCGCCAGGCTGTCCTAGTATAACCTACCCTTCCATACTTTGTGGTTTGCGCCGTCACAGCCGCGAAAGGGGTGTCGGGCTCTGGGGCGTCCATCTTTGCGGTATTGCTCGTCTCTTTTCCTTGCTATTCCTGCCGATGACTGGGGCGCGGCTACACTACGAAGCGGGTTGCGGCGTGGAGATGGGATGGGTGGTAGGGGGCGCTGTTGTTGAGGCGTCGTGTCAAAAAGTTGACTTGGGTGTCGCAAGGCTGCGCCAACGTCTAGCACCCGCCGCTAAGCTGGAAAACACGCTAGGACGCGTGCGGTGTAGTGGACTGCTGCTGAAAGCGGGAGACTTCCGGCGGCGGTCACTACCGAGGTTCGCCGATGCTACCCACCCGGAAGCTCTTGAGATTCTATTCCTTCGATGTAGTGCACTTCTTCAGCGATTGTGTCTTTTGAGAAGATCAATCTACCCACCCCCATAATGCAGGTATTCAGATCAACGGCGCGAGTCGCCTCACAGTTCCGCTCCACGGGTCTCCCCAGATTCGCGCGGGGATACTCTTCCGCGAAGAGCTACGAACATGTGCTTGTATCAACACCGAAACCCGGTGTTGGTTTCAGTAAGTTGCATTCCTCTACAATTACCACCGGAATGGATATGCAGCATATCCAACTTCACAACTACACCAATTCGAACTTGCTGCCCATCTTACTGCCACTGACATTATCTAGTCCAGCTCAATCGCCCCAAAGCCCTCAATGCCCTCTCCACGCCCCTCATACTCGAGGTCAACCAGGCTCTTCGCGAGTTCCAGGCCGACAAGCAGATTGGCGCCATAGTCTTGACCGGTTCGGAGAAGGCGTTTGCGGCTGGAGCAGACATCAAGGAAATGAAGGATCTCACATTCAGCGATGCATACGGCAACGACTTCATAGAAGCATGGTCGGACCTTGTCACTTTCCTGAAGAAGCCTCTGATCACAGCTGTGAATGGATATGCATTGGGAGGTGGCTGCGAGCTTGCCATGATGGGCGACATTCTGTATGCTGGGCCAAAGGCAGTGTTCGGCCAGCCGGAAATCAAGTTGGGAGTCATTCCCGGCGCAGGTGGCTCACAACGACTCACAAAGGCCATCGGAAAGTCCAGAGCTATGGAGACTATCCTGACTGGCGACAACATCTCGGCGAAGCAGGCTGGCGAGTGGGGATTGGTCGCAAAAGTGTTCGAAACACCAGAAGAGTGTGTCAACGGCGCACTGGCGACGGCAGAGAAGATTGCATCGTACAGCCAGATCGCTGTAAAGGCGTGCAAGGAGGTTGTAAACAAGAGCCAAGATTTGGGTGTTCGGGAAGGCGTCGAATACGAGAGGAGAGTGTTCCACGGCTTGTTTGGAAGCCAGGATCAGACAATTGGTATGTCAGCATTCGCGGCGAAGCAAAAGCCGGAATGGAAGAACCAGTGAAGACATGAAGTCACGAAAAGAATATATTAAGCCGTGCTGAAGAGCATCATGATGCAAGGAGGTTCGTATTGGCTTCTTCTTTGCCAAGACCTACAGCTTCAAGTCGTTGTGAAACGTTACACTGCTCTCCATCGCATAATGAGAGATGCAGGTTCCTATGTGAGCTATATGTGCATCCAACTCACAAGCGCAAATGCATGTCAGAACAGCTCCGACCCCAGACACCGCAGACTCCACCACGCCCAATTGAGTATCGCGTGCCTCGGTATCCCTGATCAGAGCTTATCCCAGCACACGCATCTGATACGCCCGCGTGAGTGACGCGAGCACGCGGGGACCTTTCCATGGCACTTCGCACGTCTGACAATGTTCGCTCTCCGCCAACTTCCATGACCGTCATACGCTGCTGCCATGGAAGACACGCCATGGCTCCGTGACCTCCTCCGCTTCGCCCTCACCGCGACCGCATCTACCAAAGTACCATGGCTCGACGGCAGTGATGTCCGAACAGCCGCCGGTGGAGGTGACCTGATAGATCCGGATGACCCTGGGAAGGACCCGAGATTCAGAAAGCTGGTGGAGGCGATTTTGTTCGGGCGGAGGTTCTTGAAGACATACAACTTGGTGCTATTGGGTATACTTCTCGTGTTCACGATATGGCACTGGGCCGAGAAGCTTGCGTTGCATAGAAAGAGGAGGAAGGCTGTGAGCGTCAAGGGACTCGAAGCGACAAGGAAACCTGACGAAGCGGAGGCCTGGAGTAGCTCGAGCAGCACTATCGAAGGGAGTGCGACACCACCAGAGGCTGCTGGGCGGCGAAAGGTAGACGAAGTCGATGAAAGGAGGCCGCTCATTCCGTCTAGTCGACCCGCACGGAAGGCTTCGGTGCTATGGCGTCCATACTACGCCATCAAGTCGATTATGCAGTACCAACCGCCAACGATACCCCTGATCAACAAGACTCTTCCTACGAATGCAGTTACTCTCCTCGTCCTCGCATGGCTTGCCCTGATTCTCTTCTACAACTTGTTCCGCATGCCGCTGTCGTTCTTCTACCTATTCGTTTTCGCCGATAGATGCGGAATCGTCTTCATCTCAAATCTACCGCTGCTCTATCTCGTCGCTGCAAAGAACCAACCCATAAAGTTGTTAACAGGATTCTCTTATGAGAGCTTGAATATCTTCCATCGTAGGGTGGGCGAAGTAATGTGTTTCGAAGCACTACTGCATTTTCTGGGGATGTTCGCCGTCTGGTATGGCTTGCTCCGGCATCTGGGCTTCACATTGACGAAGTTCATTTTCAACCGCGTTGTATTGCTGGGTCTGGCCGCGTTCATCGCCTATGAGCTGATCTACTTCACGTCACTTGGCAGCTTCCGGCAACGCTGGTATGAGATCTTCCTCGGACTACACATTGTGCTTCAATTCGCTGGCTTGATCTTCCTGTGGTTCCACCACTACACTTCAAGACCATACGTTGGCATCTCAATGGCCATATTCCTAGTTGACCGGCTTGTCTATCGGTTGTGGCTAGCATCAAGCACGCATCCAGCGACCTTGACCATTCTCGAAGACGACGAGACCCTGCTGCTGTCTGCAAACTGGGAAGTCGACGACAAGAAGACTGCCCTCGTGTCGAAGAATATGCGAAATGGCTGGAAACCAAACGAACATATCTTCATTTCCGTTCCGGCACTTTCGAAGAAACACGCCATTCAGTCTCACCCGTTCACTATCTTCTCCGCCGCACCAACAACAACGCAAGACGCTACAGGAAAACACGCATGGTTCTCACTCCTGATTCGCGCTCAAGCCGAATCAGGCTTCACGCACCAACTCCTCCAGTACGCGCGCAAGCACTCTGAGACTCGAATCCGGCTCGACGGCCCATACGGCTCTTCGCATGCGCTCGATGTCCTAGGGACATCCTCGACAGCTATCCTCATTGCAGGAGGATCCGGTATCGCAGTTGCATATCCCCTTCTTTACGCACTCTTACGCCCTAACCCCGCTGATCCAGAAGCCGCATTAACGAAAGCAAAACGCAAAGTCAAGCTACTCTGGATTACACATTCGCCGACTCATCGTCTTTGGGTGCCAGACTCGAAAATGCAAGAACTGGAACAGTGGGGTTTGAATGTATTGATTCCGCCGCCGACGGTGCTTGCGGGCAGGCCGGATGTGAAAGATGTGTTGCGTAATTGGATTGGTGATGAGGCGGGGTCTTCTGGGGTTGTGGTTTCTGGTCCAGATGGGTTGGTTAGGGATGTGCGGAATACTTGTGCGAAGCTGATGTGGCGTGGGAAAGATGTCAATGTGCAAGTTGAGAAGTTTGGGTGGTGAATTCGACGTTATAGAGTTGAAGAAGTTTGCTGTTTTGACTATTCTTGGGACCAAAGCTGTGACATAATCAGCCTTGCTTGAGCAGCCCATTGCTCATACTTATACATCTTCATCACATGTCCATCCAACTAGGGGTAGATCGAAGAAGGCGCAAAGAAATGTGGTGATTTGAGGCTAGGACAAAATGGAAACAGCAACGGTGGCACAGGACCTGACTAGGCCAGATTTAGACTTGTCTTAGAGAAGTAAAGTTGATCATTAATCAGATCGGAAACCCCTTTTGCTCCAGACTTGAGATAATACATATATAGAAGACCGAACTCATTAAGAGAACCGTGTGACCGAAGACGATAGCTATGCTCTGGAAAAGTTCAACATATGAAGAGATCATGCTTCAGAGTGCTACATGCAACGACGCTCATGAACTGCTGGAAAAGGTTGTAGATATACAGTCCATTATGTGCTTGCATCAACTGCTGTGCCGCTCTCGCTTGTATCCTTCTTAGCTGCCTCTTCGTTCTTCTTTTGTGCGGCCATTTGCCAAGCTGGAATCGCAGCTCGGCCGGCTGGCACTCGGCCGTATGATGCCGGTGCCTTCTCTGTTGACGGGGTTGGGGCTGCCGGAGTGCTGCTTCCTTGAGCCTCGGTTGTGCTAGTGGTGTTGGTCTGTTCGGTAGGTGCAGGAGTGGACGAAGGTTGTGGTGCCGGTGTCGATGTGCCAGATGTGCCGTTGACGGTAGGGGTCGCTGTTGCGCTTTGAGACTGATACATGCCATAACCAGAGGTGGCGGGCGGAGGACGAGGAGTGCCCGAACCCATCCTGTTACCAACGAGGGTCTTCAGGCTCTTGAGCTCGGTCGAGAGCTCTCGTAGCCTGTTGTCCGTTGACTCCTTTTGCGCGTCCAATGCCTTGGGAATCAGATCGCGCAGACCGCGCACATCATCCTCAATGCGCCTGTTGTCGTCGCCTTGTCGCTTCGACGACTCCTTCAAGCTCGCCAACACGCTCTCCAGCTCACCGAGGGCGTTGTCTAACCTCGCTGTCCTTGCCTCTTCTGACGATTTGAGAGCGGCTGTGTCGGTGTTGACCTGGTCCAGAAGATCGAATGCGCGCTTGAATTGCTCGTCGATTGAAGCCTTGTCTTGTTCTAGCTGTGGTGGCGTGGGCGGCTGGATCAGAGGGACAATATAGCGCTTCGCTGTGAAGTACAGGCCGTAGCCTACACCTCCCATCACCGTCGCCATGATGAAGTAGTCTCGCCAGTCGCGTTTCGGGGGTCTGCATAAGGGTCAGTGGTACTGTTGTGCGTGTCCAACATCATGTGCTTACTCTGGCGGTGGCGGTTGTTGCCAGTATCCTTGCGGCGGGTAATTATATGCCGGCGCGGCAGGAGGCGGTCGGTTGTATGCATAGTTTGGTGGTGCGGAGGTCTGCGATGGAGGTGGTGGCTGGCTGGGGTCTTCGGCGGCGGCGGCGCGTGCAAGCGACACGTCGACTTCTTCTTGCGTGAGATTCTTCGACTGCAGAAAGGCGATGCGCTTCTCTAGAGGCGCATTTGCAACGGATGGATCTTGTAAGACTAAAGGGGAGTTAGGCGGAGCATGAGCACGATCATGGTCGCGACGTACAGGAGATCTGCGGTTGATTAGTTGAGTCCTAGGTGGGCGCACTTGATACTCACAGCAGACGTGATGAGATCCTCGCGGACCATACTGGCTACTTGCTGCACACTGGCAGATGGAACTGTCTGTGGATGTCTCGATGAAGGAAAGCTGAACGTTGACGGTTGACCGAGTCGCGATTATGACGAACCGAAATGGCTGGGGTCCGACATGCCGAGGCACTTCCGGCTCCGCTCCTGCTGCACGTGCCGCGCTACTTCAACCTCGACCCTTCCCTTCTCTCCACACAACATCGCAACATATGTTACTCTCGCGGTCTGCTATATAAGTGACGTGCAGAAAGTTCTCATCTGGCATTTTTCTACCTCTGCTTTATATGGCCCATTCACCTGCTACTTGGATTTCATGTCTAGCCTTCGTCTAAGTTACTCAGTGTACTTCAATTATACACGCTTCATCTCCCTTGATGAGTGCTTTCCAGCCTCCCGTCATGTTGCAATCCCATGGCAAACCCCTGGTTCTGTTCATCAGCTACTTAATTTAGCTGGGTTCCCAAGATAGCGCACGATATTGTCGCTCTCACCTTAACTCAACCATCTTCACTTTGCATTGCATCTTTCCGAGTGCCACTCTGCGACCTAAGAGAGGGGACAGCGAGCGTCCGCGTTGAGCCCTATGGTTCTATTGAGCATCACAATGTCTATGTGTCAGTCAATGCGCACAAACAACACTGTCTTCTAAGCCCACAGCAATATTATTTGCACTATATATGTCACATAAAACTCGTGCTTTTGTAACAACACAAGCCCGGTCAAAGCTAAGCTGGTCCAGTGGTAAACTATTGTTACAGTTTAGTAATTCCACCAGATCCGCTCTGGGTAAAATGGAACACAAACCTGATCGGCGCTTGTGTTGTTTTTGAACCTTTTTATGCGCGTGAAGGCAGGGTATCAGGTTCGAATCTCATTCAGGCTGGGTTGTGCGTCATTTTTGCATTACCTTGGACAATAAAGGCGAGGTCGCTCATTGGGCATTTGCACAAAGCACTAGAATGCTCGGTGAGTGCCGACCTCTCTCACCTGCACGCTAATCTATTGAAAGGCTCGCACCTTTCCAGATCTTTGCTTACAATGTGCGCATCATCTCTCACCATGGCGGTGAGTTCACGTATTGTGCTTCTGTCAGAGGTGGTCAACCTCCGAGGTTTCACCTTCACCACGTTGTACAGTCGGTGATATGAGACAAACACTTCTTACATTTGCCGAACAACCGTATTGTCTGTCTCTTTATCTCTAACCCATCACTCTACTTTCCGCCCAGGTGACTTCCTCACACTGACCAAGCAGCTAATATGGATCCTGGCAAGAGGAAGGCGGTTCACACCAACATTATCGACTTTGACGAGGTGGCTGCACTCACTCAGCAGCGACAGCGCAAGAAGCCGCCGAAAAGGAAGCCCGATGTGTCTACGGCAAAAAGATCTAGGGATGTTCCGCGCAAGAGTGAAGCCACAAAGCCATCCGGCTCTCGTACCAATATAGTCAAGACATCAGTCAAGCAGACGCCGAGGAAAACGCCCAAAGCACCGAAGTCGTTGGCCCAGCAAGATATCGCCAGCAGTGAGCAAGCGAAGCCAACCCGAAAGCTTGCAGCTGCTCATCAGTCTGACTCTCGATACTTCGAGGCATCCTACCTGGCGTTTTCGTTGAGAATACCTCTCTATGACCAAGATGGCAAGAAGATGCAACATGCCCGCCTTTCTGCTACTCTTTTTACTCAGAGCAGGGACCAATTATTGGACCTCGTCGAGGAGTATGCTGGAAAGGACAAGAAGAAGCAGTTCGTGGTTGAGAAAGTGTCCAAAAAGAATATCGCCGATTGGCTGGAGTATGCAGAGCAGCTTGCACTCGGTGCAAATCCCGAAAGTAAAATAGGAGGTGAGTCTTCAGAAGTACCAATCGGAATCCGTCACTGATATGTGCAGAGTCCAGCGACGAAGATAATGAGGAAGATGAGGACGATGGCGATGGAACTATCCATTTTGACCCAGATTTGGCAAACAATTTGAGTCAGACACAAGGTACGTCCCGACCTGAACAGAAGATCTAGTCTTGGTCTCCTGCTCAATCCTCTTTAGAGGCTGCAGAGTCATGGTGCTAATATTCAATGTGTAGGCAAACGCAAGCGCTCCGACACATCTTCGCCAGCGCACAAATCGTCGCAAACGGCAAAGAAGCGAAGGACTCAACAAGCAGACCAACACACAAGCCAGCAATCAACTAGAGATCATGCGGGAAACGATCCAACCCCAGAAACGCGGAGGGCCGGTTACATCAAAGCCCACCGAGCGGAAGAGGATGCGCAAAGACTTAGCAATCTCATGGACTTCATGAAAGACCAAAGACTACATCCCGACGAGGCCGGAAATGTCGAAACCACCCGCATCGTCCGCCTACCCGAAGCCAGCGAAGACAGAATCTTGACCGCAAGCTGGCAACCCAAAGCAAGCATTCTCACAGGCACGCTCCTCCCAACTCTCCACGACACACCCATTCCCCTCGACCCCCGCCAGCGCAGACCGCCGAAACAACCCACTGAACCTCCCTTCCTAAAGCCCGGCACGCATGGCCGCCACGGCGCCTTCGGCAACGACCCTGATCGTCGCACTGGTCGCGGCCACCAAGTTAGTCCCGAAGATGCAATTGCCTATGCGAAGTATCTACACACTCGCGGTATTATTTACGCCGAATACCCAAAGTATCCACATAGCCATACCAGCGACCCAATCGACGCAACGACCAAGGAGAGATGGCGCGCTAACGACCTCGTTGCTGCAGACTTCGAGGCCAAGTATTCTAGTTACGCAGTGAATCATCTCTGGCCGTGTGGATGCGAGAAACTACGGACAGCTAGGAGCGAGGCTGCGGATAGTGAGGAGGAGTGAAGATACAATAGATATTTTGATTGTGTGGTAGTGTTGGGACCGTGCGGGATTGAGATGTATATATCATGTCCTGTTCTCTAGACACTTTGTTTTTCTACAAAGTGGTTTATTAAAACTCGCGAACTTGTCGTCAAAGGTGGTCGTGGAGTCCCTCACTGCATTTTTATCACTACTTTACACGAGTCCCAAGATACGTTCAGCACACTAAGATATGGCCGAACAGGAGGAGCAACGTCAGTGAAGGTATACAGGATGAAGTATCAGAATGAAATCAATGCATGTCGCTATTCATATGCTATGAATGACATGGTGCTGACTTATATGCTACCTGATGATGTCTCCGTGCTTTGCTCTGGCGCTTCAAGCACCTTTGTCTCTTCACTCTTACCCCAACCCTTGCCCTTCAAAAGATTCACAAAGCTACTCTTCCGTGGCGTTAGCTTCCTTACGGCTCGTTCAAAGGCCCCCTTGGGAGTTCCTTGATCATCGTGCTTACGGGGCGGCTGCATCGGATATTCAGGGTTGCCGAGCAGTTTGTTGTCCTTGCGGTACTTCGACTCAAATTCCTATCAACTAGATTAGCATCACTGTTGAGGGGATCATGATTCCTAAATCTACACATACCCAGAGACTGTCGGCTGCCTGATCCGTAAGACATAGATCCCGCAGTTGAGCGAAAATGTAGCAAGCGGCTAGCTTGTCCTGCTCCAATCTACATTGGCTTAGTTGCCCCTCGGCTCTTGATATTCGGTTGGGGTTTAATTCGGCCATCATGGCTTCTGTTCGCCACTGGTCGAACCGCGCCTGAAAACGTCCGGCCCAGTACAGGGGCGGCATGTAGTCTCTAATCTGTAGGTGAGGCTCAACGTCAGCACTGTCTTCATACTGGCGGTCAGAAATAGACCATGGCCGCTCCGTCTGGCTGAACGGTAGACTGGCCGAGGGCTCTGTTGGTGGCAGGCTGGGTGTAGAATCTGTCGTTGGCCTATCGCGTAGCACAGGCGGTAGCACGGTAGGGTTGGTCGACGAATCTGAAGGTTGCGACGAAGACTGGCTGGCGTCAGGCCGAGGGTCCGTGGGAGAGATCATGAACGGCATCGCTTCGACTTGTTCGATTATTCCCTCAGGAATGGATCTGCACGATGCTGTTTCGGAGACTGTGCAGGGCTGCGCCTTCCCAAGAGAAGACTGGAAGAGGGTTGACAGGGACGGAACGCGGTACTGTTCTGGAATGGGCGGCACTGGTGGAGCAGCATCCGGGCGCGTTCCAAAGTCATGGAAGGTGGAGGAGCGTGGGAACCTTCTCACCTCATATTTTGCTACTGCCAGCGCCTGCGAAGCCCTCCAAGCACCTCCCAAGCCGTTTGGCGTTCCCAACGTTTTCCTTTGAAGGTATTTATCGGTGGTAGATCGAGGGAGCGATGGTCTAGGGGTTTCAGCAATCGATGGCGCTGGTGTTGGAGCATTGCGAGGTCCCATTAATTTGACTTGTGCTGTGGCGCTACTCGTCGCCGCGAGGGGAGTGTGCTGCGCGATGCCTCCGTGCCCACCTTGAGGCGCTCGCCTAGCGGTAAGCGGTGTTTGCGGCGCGAGGTTTGAAGTCAATCGTTGTTTTGCGGATAGCGGAGTGCTCTGATTCGGTTGTTTGCTTTGTGAAAGCGTAGTACCTGGCCCAAATGATCTCCTGTTCGAGGCTGCTGCAGATATAGCCAGACTCTCTGGTCGTGGTGACTTCTCAGAACACTGCGAGTGTCTTTGGATAATGCGCATGTTCGTGGGTATGTTCTCTTGCAATTGAGGCTTTTGCGCAGCTGGGGTGGCTGCAAGTCTCTGAAGCCCAGCCTTCGTTTGCGCCATGTAGCTTGCTGGCCGCTGTGAGTTGGTATTCTTCACCATGTTTGGCGTCGTGCGTGATCGAATCGCAGCTTTCGTCGGGGATCCTGCGCTGAATGCTGCGAATGCTTGACTTGGCGCGACATGCTTCGTTTGCGTCGTGATGTATTGGGGTTGGTACTGTCGTGGACTGGACACGCGCCTCTCAGACAGAGGAGGACTGGGAGTGGGAATCTTTGACGGCATGGCGAGCACATTCACGTCCAGCATACCCACGCGAGGTGGAAGCCTTGAGGTTCTGTTGATGTCTGCAAGTACGGCTTCGGGCTCAAGTCTGACTGGTCGTGGGAGGAAGCTGGTGGTACGCGATCGAGGCAATGCTTTGGGTGTCGCGTCTGCGTCTTGAACTTTGGACGGGCTTTCTGGGAACGCTACAGGCTGAAGCTCGACGGGAGCGCCCTCTGACCGTTTGAGGGAGGGCGGCCGGTGGGTTGGTGAAAGAGGAGCCTCGCACTGGCGGACCAAGGTGCTTGTGGCGGGTGCGGTGACTGCTAGTAGAGCATCATTTGCGACTTGTCGGCCAGGCGTGATCTTCCGCTGAGACAGAGGATGGGAGAAGAAGGCGAGCCCATGGCTGAGCTTTCTGCGAAACTTGCTGCCCACATTTGAGTGAGTCTCGCCGTCCACTGGCGCCTGCGAGACCTTCCTGCCCACCATATCTGTCGCCTCTTCCTCGCCTGGCTGCGCTGCCTCCCAGCGAGCCCGGATTGCTTCAAACTTCTGTCGATCTGGACATGTCAGCATGGCTATAGCGTGCCCCGGGATGTGGGTGGAGAAGCACTTACCTTGGGTGTGGTGGTGTCGTAACGAGGTGAGCAAGTTTGGGAAGTAAACACGGCGGGTGCGAGGTGCCCCAACACAACAATCGCGACGTCATGAGAGGAAAGAGCTCGTCCCAAGATACAAGAGACGGAAAATGACATACTGAGAACGATAGAGTGAAGAAAGAATGCAAATAGCGAAAGTGAACTCATGGATATAGTAGTCTTGTAAAGCCGCAGCAATCTTGACTTGTAGCATTAAAAGCACGAATCGAGTATGAGATAGAGGGTATACAAAGCTTCATACACAAACCCGGGACGCCACGCTATGCAAACAAGACCCTTTCCCCCATATGTGTTTCCAGAACTTACTCCGAGTCGCTGTCGATGATGAACGCTCGGCGCGCTGCAGGTCTTCGTACAACCGGAACATCATCGTCCTCGTCACCATCATCAGCGTCAGCCATCGTTATATCCTGGCTCTTTTGGATGTCCGCTCCCGCAGACTTCCGTGGCGTGTCGCCATCGCTCGTGTGACCGAGCGCATGCTGGGAGGACAGCGGTGTATCAGTAGCCTCTTCTTCACTCTCTTCGTCGTCAATGACAACTCTTGCATCTTCCGAAATAGTTTTACTACTCGTACTCTTAGCGTCCTCCATATCTTCGTCTTCACTGTCGTCGCTGTCGGCAAATGGCTGTGCCTTCCGCTTCGGGGGTGTCTTGCGCCGCTTGCCCTTGGAAGCAGGCTCTTCTGCTTTCCTCTTTTTGGTCGCCACGGGCTCCGTGTTGGCCAGCACCCGAGACTTGTCGTAGATACTCATCATCTCTCTGCGAAGAGCTTCTTCGCGTGCATAGAACGCAGCATCCTTCTCCTCATCGTCTTCATCGTCCGAGTCGTGAACGAACATCGTACTTTTCTTCGCCTCCTCAACAGCTTTCTTGCGACGAGCTTCGGCTCTACGTTCCTGCTCTTCCTCATCGAGCTCGACAGGCGTCGCTACTCGCCTTCGTCGTCTGATCACCTTGCGTTCGCCCTCTGCTTTCCTGGCAGTAGGCTTATCTGCGGCATACTCACCGTGATCTTCTTCTGAACCATTGTCGATGCCATCGTCATCGTCATCGAAATCGACGCGGCGGGCTGAACGACGAGCTGCAGATGCTTTTGACCGAAGCAGATCCTCTGGCTGCTTTCCGTCCTCGTAAGTTGGCGGGTCGAACTCGTACTTGCGAATGAGATCAATGGCCTCTTGTAGTTGGGCCGATGTGAGGGTGGAAGGCACTATCCACGTGGCATCAGGGTCGTGTGCTTCGCCAAGCCTGGTGAACCCAACAAGAGTCATCAGTAAACGTAGCTTGTTGTCCTTGAACATGGCAAGCCGGCGCTCTTCCCCATCGGGCTTGATGACTGAGAAGAGTTAGTATCCCATCAACGTTATGATATAAGGGTACTTACGAATAGGAGGTGGTTTCGGGGCGTCAGTCTCCGCTTCGTCAGGTACCTCCTCGTCTTCGGGTCGTTCTGCAGCCACCAAAGCTTTGCGCGCTTCATCTGCGTCTTCCCACGCTTTTCGCTCCTCGACTGCGGATGTGAGTATGTCTCGAACCCAGCGAAGAGCGTCCGACTTATGCTGATTGACGAGCACACCGACAGCGACCCCAATCTGCTCAGTCACCTCCATACCCGGCTTCACCTCCAGTTCGGCAGGGGCACGTGGCGCGCGTACTGTCATTTCTCGATCATAGCCATGTTCGAGGAAGAAGAGGGTCGCTGGGATCTTGCTGAAAAGCATCTCCACTACGAGCTCCGGTCGCTCTTGTACTCTCTTTACAACTTGCCTGAAGAAATGCTTGACAAAATCGTCCCACTCTTTGTATGCAGGCGACTCGACATCCAAACCACCAGGGCCCTTCATCATTTTGGTGAATAGCTGTAGAACGTCTACTCGGCACAGGAGGACGCCGAGCTCCATTTTGAATGCCACTCGATGGAAAAAGCGATGCGCTCGCTTCAACTGCTCCGTGTCCAAGTCGCTAAAGTACTTGGCGAATGCGATGAATGTGTTGACACTGCTTTGGTTCACGAACTTTGCCGCAAATCTGTTGAAATCGAACTTGCGTTCTGAGACAGTTCGTTGTGCTTGCTGTAGGTCCTCGGTCTCTGAGACTTGGCCCTCCTCTTCACCGTCCGCCCCTTGCGTTTGTGCTTGTTTCTTCTTGATCTTGCGCGCTCTTCGTTTCGAGCGAATTTGCATGTCGACATTCTGTTTCGCGTACCGTTCCAACATACGCAAGAAAACGTGAGACAACTCCGTCACGGCATCGAGGTAGCCCAATCCTTGTCCGTTATAGGATCGCAAGATCATGACCACCCGGTCGTGCGTTGCTTCTTCATAGAAGATTCGATTCTGGATGTTTTCGGCGATTTCCTGGTCGTCGTCCAATGCAGATTCTGACATTTCATGAACGGTAAGCAGGATCTGTGTGAAACACTTCATGCCAGCATTCAAGTCCTGCCATGCTTTCTCGTCCTGGCTTTTTTGCATGAACCGATTCAGCAGAATGAAGGTTTCCTGGTTCATGACTTCCGCGACCAATCCATAGCTCTCGTCTTCGGCTGTCAAGACTGCCGGGCTTTTCGGGTCTGCGGCCTGCTCCTTCATCGTTCGCCGTCGAGCACACTCTGCTCGTAGGAACCAGGAAACCAGGTAGAAGTACTGTCTCGAATGTCGGATTTCGACACGCTCGGTCTCGCGCTCTATGGCTTTTCGAAGATGTTGAAACAATGGGTTGAATGACGAGTCGAGGAACTCTTCCACAAACGCTTTGATGTGCTTGCGCGCCGTTGAGGTTAGGGCCACAGGCAAGTCAAACTCCTCTCTCTCCTGCTCGCCGTCCATCTTCTTGCGGGCTTGCCGCGGCTTGTTCCATTTTTTCGTTTGATCCATCTTTTGCATGCTGGCCTGCGCTTTGCCCAACACATCTTGTCCAGAAATGGTCGTCACCTTCTCATCGTCTCGCTTCACCCAAATCATGGTGCCAAAGCGATTGTGCCGAGTAGGTGCATGTCGGGCATATCCTGCGAGCATTGCTTTCTCTTTCTGCATGAGACCCTTGAGTTCGTCTGCATTTCTGCTGCTCAGCTTCTTGTCCTCCATGAACAGCTTCTCTGCATCTACACCTTTGAGCAAGAAGAACAATATTTCAAGAATGATGACATCCTGCGTCACAAAGTCCTCTCCTATGCTTGATGCAATGCTCAAGATGACCTGGAATATGTCCTGCTCGTGGAATGTATCAATTGTCGCCGATCGTGATACCTCAGCTTCGTCGATATCCATAGGCGCACTTGTTGGTGGTGCAAGCATAGCGATGTTTCGAATGAAGTATAGGGCGATGCGAATGATGCCTTCGTCTCGGGGAGTTCGTTCGCGAAGCGATACGGCCATAGAAGGGAGAGCGATCTTGACAGCTGTCTGTAGCGTCCTGTCGCGGTCGAACTGCAGAATCGCACGCTTGTAGCCGATCTGGGCGAGCTGTATGTACGGGCCATGTCGGTGGTGGTTGACTGTCGCCTCGACCGGGTCGATCTCGAAGGGCCATGTGAGTGGTACGAGCAGTTCCACTGTCAAAGTCAGTGGTGTCCTCTTCGACCCTATTACTTTGCGTACATGTCGCAACCGCAAGTTTGTGCCTCCATTTGTCCTCCACGGCCCTGGGCGAGATCTTCGCGAGTATCTCTAACAAATCACCCTTCACGAGATTCGCCTCGGCCATGCATCGTGCTACATCGCGCCGATTCAGCTGTCCGTCGCCAAACTTGAGCCACTTTCGGAGATCTTTCAAGCAGACTAGGGCGTCGTCTCCGAGCGAGTATGTTCCATCATCGCCTATACCACCAAGCTGCGCATGGGTTAGCACTGCAGTGCATTAGGACAACATCAACTTACAGCAGTGATTAGACTGTAGACATGAGCCCGAATTTCAGGGTCTACGGGGTCCTTTGCCCACTCATCCAGCGTTGTTTGGGCCATTGTGGTGGTTGACGGGCGCGGAGGCTGCTCACACCCACGATCGATAAGTCGCCCAAGTCGCGTCGCGCGACGCGTAAATTGGTTGTGTCGGCAATGCAACAGCAGCAAATCCGCCAAGCACTGGCGCGGAGTGCTTCGGGCAACAAGGATGGCACTGCCCGCGTCATGCCTCGGTTGAGCGTGCGGCGGCTTTCATCGGCCGGGTACGCTAGCGAATTACTCGCTATTTGCACATGTTCATGCTCGAAATCTGTGTGCATATTCCTCCCAGGATATATTTTGAAGTGTAAAATCACAGTTGAAGATGTTTGCAGCAACTTCAAGGCAAATCGCTCGACGTGCGGCGGCGACGCAATGCCGTTCTTTCAGTTCTACGCCTTCCATTGGAGCTGCCGCTGAGGTCAAGAAGTTGGGCGTCATCGGTGCAGGGCAAATGGTAATAGACTTTATCACAATATATAAGATCATTCAATTGATATCTACAGGGTCTTGGAATAGCTCTGGTGGCAGCACAGAAGGCCGGCGTGTCTGTCAGGGTCATTGACAACTCACAAGCTTCAATCGACAAAGGTTTCAAGTTCGCCGAGAAGCTGCTCGAGAAAGACGTCGGCAAAGGTCGCATATCGAAAGAAGACGCATCAGCTGCTCGGGCACGGTTGACATCCAGCACTCAGCTGGAAGATCTATCAGATGTCGACTTCGTCATTGAAGCGGTCCCAGAAATTCCCGACTTGAAGAGCAAAATATTCGCCCAGCTTGCGCAGATCTGTCCCCCACACGCCATCCTCGCGACCAACACATCGTCCATCAGCATTACCAAGATCGCTGCTAGCACGACTAAGGATCCCACGGACTTGTCTGCTTCATCTCGCGTCATCTCCACGCACTTCATGAACCCTGTACCTATTCAGAAAGGCGTCGAGATCATCACTGGTCTCCAAACCTCACAATCGACTATCGACACGGCCATCGCCTTCTGCCAGAAGATGGGCAAGATTCCCTCCCAATCCGCAGACTCGCCCGGCTTCCTTGCCAACAGGATTTTGATGCCATACATCAACGAGGCCATCATCTGTCTCGAAACCGGCGTCGGCACCAAGGAGGACATTGACAGCATCATGAAGAACGGCACCAACGTACCCATGGGACCACTGCAACTGGCCGACTTCATTGGCATTGACACATGTTTGGCAATCATGCGCGTATTGTATGAGGATACAGGTGATTCAAAGTACAGGCCCGCGGTGTTGTTGAAGAAGATGGTCGATGCGGGGTGGCTGGGCAAGAAGAGTGGGAAGGGATTCTACGATTACTAGATACGAACACACAAAAATTATACAATAAGTCACTTTAACAGATGAATGAGTTATTTGGCGAACTTCGTATCCGGCCAGTAATATGACTTGTGATGAAATGATCTAGATTTATGGTTTCTTCTCTTCTCTAGGCGATAGTTCTTCAACGATATTGTTCGGATCCTTCCACGCCAGCGCCACATACTTGGTATGACTGCCTCGAGCAAACAGCTCGCCTTTGCTGTTGGTAAAGTTGATAGATGTAAAGGCCAACGTCTTGCCAACTATGACATGGTTAGTATATGGGACAGTAGACTCCAGGTCCTGGAGCATACACTTATCACAAGTGACCTCCGCCTTGATTAGGTCGCCGATTTTCCCGCCAGACGATAGATACGTGACGTTGAGATCGGTTGAGACACCAGTTGCAAACAGTCCTCGTGAGGCTACGGCTAGTGATCCGCCCAAGTCAACTACTGAGCGTCAGACATAACTCTACCATCATTTCTGGGAAAACAAATCTCACCCATGCTAGCGATCGTGCCGCCATGGAGAATGTTAAGCCGGTTCTTGAGATCGAATCAGTCGATGAATGAGCTGTATAAGGAAAGAGGGTCTACCGTATGCTCTTTCTGGATATCGAGCTCGAACTTGACTCGCCCAGGAACAGCGGAGGTTACTCGCAGCTTTGAGGAACGTCAGACTACCATATACCGGATCATTCAACAGGGTCACATACGCCATCTAGTAGTCTGCGATCAGTGCTTCATTAGTATCTTGCAGCACTACTTTCGCTTTCATGGTCATTGTACCTTGGTTCAAGGCCTGAGTTGGCTCGGAATGACTCCCACACCTGGCAAGTGGATCAGAAGGCGGGAAACAAGTCAATTGTACATTCCTGGAGCTTACAGAGCGAACAAACTTTAACGCAGGCATATTGGCAAGACAGTGTGAGTGTTTGTAAGAGAGAGGTCGACGTCCCGCTCGGCAATTGCGCCCAAACCTCGGAAGTGGGCGAGGGCGGAGCGGAATGGCTCCCCAAAGTTCCGCCCCGCCCACTTGGCGCGTCATCGAACTTTAGGTCACCATGCGACTTTCTTTCACCGCATCGGACGCACTATACATACGCGATTCACGCGACTTGCTCGGCCGGTCGATTATTCCATATCACGAACATGATAATACGGTAGCACGTCCATCTTCCCACCCACATCCACCACGATGTCGGCGTCAGCTTCTATCCAGGCCCTCGAATACTTGCAGGGCCTGCCTCTGCAGACGCACCGCAAGCTGTATGAAGCGCCATCGACGGTGCTGGCAGTGTTCCGGTGCATGCTGCCTCAGCTGGGTACGCAAGTCTCACACAGCATCGTAGCTAAGCTAATACTGTCACAGCAAAGTCCATCGTAATGGCGATGCTCTACATGCCCACATCCTTCCCCGCGACCGACCTCGAAGCCTGGTTCAAGCCCTCTGCCAACGGGGTTCGCGAACAAGCACTCTCCATTCTCGAACGACTACACATCCTCACATCGAAACGAGAGGACGACAGGAGTCTTTCCTACTCGCTCTCATCAGGGTTCCAGCGCAGCTTGCGCAATGCTTTGGAAGGATCAGGCACGCATCGCTCTTTCGGCGTCCCGGCGACAAAGGCTGAGAGCGGCGGCAAGAGGCTCAGCATCGACTTTCTTGACCAGCATGCTAGGGCGCAGTGGGAGGGCATTTTATTCTTCTTGGTCAGCGGCGCTGCGGGATTTGAGCCTGGCAGCGTCAACATGGATGTGGGGCCTGGGACGAAGAAGCTGCTGCATGCCGGAGATCTTGTCAGGACAGTACATGGAACGCCAAGGATCACAAAAGAAGGCTTCAGCTTCGTGCTGCAGGAGACCAACGCACAAGTCTGGAACCTTCTTATCGTGTACTTGAAGATGACCAGCGATGTAAGTGCTACCACGGCATATCGCCGTTTACGTACTCATGCAGATAATTTACTGACCAACAACAGCTCGGAATGAACGAAACCGAGGTTCTGTCCTTCCTCTTCATGCTTGGCTCTCTGGAACTCGGCCAGGACTACTCCACCTCCACCCTTTCAGCCACGCAGCTTCAGATGCTCGAAGATCTCTCCTCCATGGGCCTCGTCTACCGCTCTTCCAAAGAGTCGCGCACATTCTACCCCACCCGGCTTGCCACCACCTTGACGTCCGATTCTGGTGCCCTACCTGGATCGGACGTTTCGACTTCAGACACCAAGAGCGACAGCAAGGCGCAGAACAAGGGCTTCATCATCATCGAGACCAACTATCGGCTCTACGCCTATACCAACAGTCTTATTCAAATCGCCATCTTGTCACTCTTCACAAAACTTCAGCATCGATTCCCCAATCTCGTTTCCGGAAAACTCACGAAGGAGTCCGTACACCGTGCCGTACAGTCTGGGATAACATCCGCGCAGATCATTTCTTATCTGACCACGTACGCACACCCTCAAATGCAGAAAATGAACCCACCGCTACCGCCAACGGTCATGGATCAGATCCGCCTCTGGGAGTACGAGGGCGAGCGAGTCGAGGTCACTAGTGGGTATCTGATGAGGGAGTTTGGAAGTGAAGCAGAATATAAAGACGTCCTCACGTATGCAGTAGCGCTGGGCGTAATGGTGTGGAAGAACGATGAAAAGAGGTGTTTCTTCGTCAGCCACGTCGAGCAGATTTCAGGATACCTGAAGAAAAAGAAAGACGCAAAGGGTAGGTAGCTTTCTGTATAACTGCATGATACAGCAGCCTGTTCCTTCATGACTCTCATCTTACAACGCATACGAAACTAGTATACACTTCTCCAAACCCATCCCTGATCAATCCCCATCCCCAAAACCATCTCCTACTCCCCACCACTAACCCATCTTCGCCTGCTCCTCCCTCAACAGCGCAAACCAGTCCACCATGACCCGGTCACCAGCACCGACAAGGACCGGGACCGCCTCCTTGAACCCGGTAGTCCTCGCCGCATGCTGGGTCTTCCAGGTCTCGGTGGTACCGACCCCATTGCACTCCTCGCCGTGCAGCGTGCACTTTGGCAGCCGGGCGCTCACCACAGCCTTGCTGCCCTGTGCCGACTGGTCGCCATCCAGCCGCGCATTCCAGGCGTGGCTGAGCGCCAGCGAGGCGCGACGAGGCCGGCCCGTGCCGACGGGGAGGTTGCGCGGCGAGGGAGGGCGCGAGACAGTGTCGACGAAGGCGGCGATTTGCCGCGGCGAGGCCCATTCTTCTGCCGACGAGTTAGTTTCCGAGTCCAAACCCATGTCACTGTAGGAAGTGAAGAGGTGAGTATTGCCTTCGGCGACGTTGGAGAGCGGGCTGAATGCCCGTGGCATTCTGTCTTCGGATGCGAGCGCGGTCAGACGAGACGTGCTGGCGGTCTGGCGGAGCGAAGTCGCTCCACCAGACGGCGAGACGGGGCGCGAATGGTACGGTGTGTTGCTGATTGAAGGCAGACGCGAGCCCGGAGCCGAATCGGCAAGGTATTGTGCGCGGTCATGCGGCGTGAAGCTGAGGTGCGGCAGTGACGTATATGATACAGCGCGGGAGGGAGCGCGAGAAGACACCTGGTGCGGGATCATGGGTGTCATGGTAGATCGCATAGCTTCACCGGGCATGTTGGGAGCGTAGTAGGATCCTTGGTGGTAGGTAGTGGGCATCTCCAGGGCTACGCTACCTTCTTCTTCCTCATCGACAGCTTCTTCCTCGATGATCTGCGCAGTCTCCATCTTCCGCTGCTCTTCCTCCTCTTGCTGATCATCCCAGACATGCTGACAGCTCTTCTTCAGCGCAGCAATTCTAGCTTCAGGCACGAGGCTCGGATCGTTGGGAGCATACAGCGGGGCGTTGTCCTGAACAGTCCCGATGATGTTGATGCCCTTCTTGGTCTGGTATGGGACAGGCTCGATGGGATTGCCGTTGGGATAAGCGTAGACGTAATGACCGCGGTAGTGGTATGCGACGCCAGTCTCGAGCGACTGATGGCCTTGAATACCGGAGATGTAGACGCGCTGGCCCTGGGCTTTGGCGGCGGCGTTACGTTTGTTCTGTATCTGCTTCTGGACGCCAGGCATGGTTGCTGACGGGGTCGGGTGGGTTAAGTGGGCGGATGTAGTGACTCGAGTGTGCAGATCGAAAGAATTGGCGGTGTGCAGATGAGGTCGACTGATATGGTTGCAGCCGTTATAACTGAAGAGCTGTTTGGGTGGAGGTGTTTGAGAAAATTTTGATAATGTCGGTCACGGGCGCGAGAGCAAACGGACGCGGTGCATGGTTTCCGCGGTGAAGGAGAGTAAAGTACATCACAACAACAACAAACGCACTTTCCGCGTCGTGAGAATGAGTGTTTATTGGGCAGGTCTACTGCTGCGTCTCCAAAACACAAAGAATGGCAACGAAGTCAGTCTTGCTATGCCTGGCCGAATATTCCTGATCCATTTTATCAGAGGTCTTGATTGGCGTCAGTGAGCAGAACGAACCGGCAAGGGTATCCATGTTTCCTAACACGTGTAAGGTCTTTCACAAGTGTATGGGGTATGCACAGCGCCGATGCGGTGAAAAGTGTACCATTCTTGCAGTGCAGCGATCGCTTTGAACAAACATGAGGCAAAGTATAGTCAGGGGCGCGCGAGCAGAACACGGATAGCAAGAGGCCTGCATGTGCAGTGGCCATCATGACATGCGAGATATATACTGGACTTAATGCGGTAAAATTATAACATTTGATTGAGAAATAGGTCATAACATATAATTGGACTAAACAGGAACTTAAACTCCAAGCACAAACGCCGTTACATCGAAGCATGGACACACCATCTACTGGCGTCCAGAAGAGGTGCCATCTTGACCGCCAGCAGTCAAATCATCAATGCCCTCCTCGTCGGAAGGCTCGGTGTAAGTGCCAGCCTTCTTGGTTGCACCGCGGGTACGCTCATCCAGAATGTTACTCTCGTCAATCGCCTCGTTCTCATCCTTTGCTTCGCGCTGTTAGCATGGTCTTTACTTGAAGAGCAGGTCAAGCATACCAAGTTGCGCATCAGAGTCACCGCCGTTATCGTACTCGGTGCTCTCTACTGCGGCTCCGTCACTCTGCACAGGGATCTCAGACTGGCCAGTGCGAGACTTGTAGTCGTCGTCGACAACATCGCCGGTGGGAGCGTCGTACTGGTTGGTGCTCATGATGATGGTATTGGAGGTTTGTTGGTTTGTGAGAGTTTTTGAAGATCAATTTGGATCAAAAAATGGACTGATATAGAGATGGAGGCTGTTTGATGGATGTAACAGTGGTTGTTCATCGACATTAAGTAGACCAGGCTGATATACCGTACGTCATATTGTGAGATACTGAAGTAAGCCTCTGACACAAGGCTAGTCTCGACGACTGAGTGCTTTGAGCCGAACGATCGGAGATCTTGGTATGATCAGGACCATGACAACATCGCTCACAATCAGCAGCCCAGGCTCACGGGCCGCCGTGCTGTCTGTGGAGCGGGACGCTACGACACAAAGATGAGCACATGGCGATCCGACTTACGGGGTCTGAAGCTAAGCACGGGAGCTACCCGTAGACTTCGATCGATGCGCGTTGCCCTGAGAATTGAGATTTGCGTCACTATTGCGATAGCGAGTCGTCCATGAATGTCGATAATTCGATTGTTTGATGTCGTTCTAAGCTTGATAAACTGCCAAGGTAGACAAGAGAAGACTGTATAGCTCTCAATAGCTGAGAAGTCGACACACTATGGCCACTGGAAGCTTGAAGCAGCATGGGAAATCCATGATGTTCGAACAAATGAGAAACTCGGCGTCATGTCCTTACAACAACAGACTGTTGACAGAGCTCACGACGATCAGACCAAGCCACCCCAAACATAATATGCAGGGGATAAGGACGGTCTATGCGTGCCTATGTGTGCTTAACTCAAAATATTCGCAGCTCATCTCTGCGGAGGCATAAAAGCTCGACGTCAAGACCGACCGCTTTCGCAGGTAGCGTCAGGGGCTCTTTGTCTGGGCCTGAGATTGCCGACGCGCTAAGGGCATGCAAGATCGATCTCTTTTCGATAGCATGGAATTCGGAACAAAGTCGATGATGTCGCGGCTGCACTAAAACGGAACCTTAATTTCATGGTCGGTATTGACGTTAGCTCTGACGCGAGACGCGAGAACGCGAGGTCATGATATCACGAAAAACCACTTACCTTGCCATTCAAGGTTAGATGCTCTTCGCAACTGTTGGCACTTCTTGGGGCATGCGTCTTCCGTCGTTCCTCTTTGTCACAAACCCTTCAATGAGGCTCAGAAAATGAACACATGTGCGGGTGCTGTTGCAGCTTTGGTGATATCCAGCATGACGTCAACACTTTGCTTGATGCGAGAGGGTGTGAAATTGCCTGGCGAGACATGAAAACTAACTGCCCAATGCGCCTGATTTTGACGAGCAGTTGGGGGCTCAATTGCTGATGGTCACAGACTTTTAATGAGGCTGAAGATGTGCACGTGTGAGGCTCTGTTTTGGCCCCTCCCCGTCTCTTGAGCTGCCCCACTAAGCCAGTGTCCAGCACGACCTTCCCACAACATTGTTTTCCAAAGCACAAACAGGACTTATCACCATATATATGCGCTTTTCAAATAACTGCGTAGATTGTGCGCGGTTTCGCAACGTAGTAAGGATTTCGGACGAAAATTCCCGAGCGCTCCAATCTCAGTTTAGATCCGTCATCACACCACGTGTAGCCACTACCATTGCCTTTAAGCATCACCGGCGATGTCTTTAGGTCTTTGTGAAGTGTGTAAGGGAATATTTGAGGGGCCACTGGTAGTAAGCGAAGAGCGGCCGCATCATGAGAGCTTGGAAGGTTTCGTGGATGCTTCAGCAACTTGTTACATTTGCCGGACAATCACAAGAAGTTCGCAGTGGAAAGAGCTCGAACGCCGCGCTTCCTTGTGCGAATCGATACCACCCGCAGCATGGTACGTAGCTACGCACACGCTCGAAATGGCCGCAGGGAAGGAGTTTACTGTTTGGTACAAACTCACCATCGACCATGCATGGGACGAGGAGGAAATCCCGCCCCCGCCAGTGTCATCTGAGGATGATTTACCGGACTTATATCCAGAAACCCCAGTCTGGGAGTTTCGCATATCACCTTTTAAAGGTAAAGTCCTACTACAGAACAGTTTGGTCTTGCTTTTGGCTGATGCAGTATAGAGGTTGAGGGAACTATTGGGGATAGGCGGGTATCATCCAGCTTCCAAGATGAAAACTTTCTGGATCTGCCCAGGAAATGGTATCACGACTGCAATGATAATCATCATCTGTGCAAGCCTCCAGATTCGACTTTTAGGCCAACAAGATTGATGGAGATTCTTGATGACGATGCCACTAGACTCGTTCTGAGTAGCGGCCATGTTACTGATGAGCCTTATATATCCTTCTCACACTGCTGGGGTAAAGCTAAGACACTGAAACTGCTGCAGTGTAATATGTCGCGACTACTCGACAAAATCCGCATTGCTGAGCTTCCCACGAGTTACAAGGAGGCAATAAGCGTGTGCCGATCAATGGGTTTCCGATACATCTGGATAGACTCATTCTGCATCATCCAGGATTCGAGGTCCGACTGGCAGCAGGAGGCCCTGACCATGAAAGATGTCTACCAAAATTCCGCACTCAACTTATGCGCATCCGCAGCAGCCGAGAATTCGGAGGCGAGCTTTAGGCTACGGGATCCGTCACTAATCTCACCTCTACAAATCGTGCCAGAATGGGCTGAAGGAGAGACACACTATATAAGCAGATTTGACATGTATGACGACGAAATCTCTCACTCTCCATTACAATCCCGTGCGTGGGTCATGCAGGAGTATTTCCTGTCACATCGTAGTATCAGCTTGACCCATTCCCAACTATGGTGGCAATGTAAACAACAAATCGCATGCGAAACTTTTCCCGGTGGATATCCCTCGGGATCGATAGATCCAACAAGACTCAGCATCATGCGAGCAGGCACAGAGCGAACAGCTGCAACTGGTAATCGCTTGCAATTCGACTACGAATGGTATAGATTGGTTGAAGACTACTCCCGGTGCGGGCTTACTGTTACGACGGATAAGTTGATTGCGTTCGCTGGACTGGCACAAGCTTTCAGGAGATTCTATCCCAACGATGCCTACGTTGCAGGTTTCTGGCGCTCCCAGCTACCATTGGCCCTGTGTTGGTCGACGGACAGTTCAACGGTGACGTATCGCCCACCTGAGTACGTCGCGCCCTCGTGGTCTTGGGCGTCTGTAAAGGGAGTTGTCGTGATCCCCCTCATCCAAGATGAATTTTGTTTCGATGGAATTAGGATGACTGCACCGGAGCGTGTTCTTGCGACAGCACTGGATGTCCGAATCGAGCACAGTGATCCACGTTACGACACAGGCCAGGTGGTTGCAGCACAGCTGGACTTGGTATGTCATCTCATCGGGCCTTTAGATTGGAAGTCTCGCGAGGCTGAAACGTTTGACATTCTCTCGGAGTCGTCCGCTCAAGTGGAATTTGAGGTAACCCTCGGTGACACGGCTGTGGTCTTCGATAATACGAGCCGAGACGAGATCAGCAATATGTCCTGGTGGGAGAAGAGGAAACAGTCAGCAGTAGCGGGACTGGATGAGACGGACGCAGCAGAAAGATGGGCTGGAACAGAGCCTCCAGAATTCCTTGTCCCAATTGCCGAATATGTGGACTACGAGGGCAAATACCGCACTTTTGGCATTATGGTTTACCGTGTCGAAGACGGACCAGCCACTACCTACGTACGAAGCGGCAATTTCGAGCGCCTTATCCTTCCGGCCGGAGTTCTGGAAAAGTTCCCTCGCCAGACGATAACTATCGATTAAATTCACTGCAGCGGTTTCTCATGCTTGATGGTGTGTGTCAGGTTCATTGTTTCGGCTACCATTTGTTGTCAAACACTTGTCCACTGACATGATTCACCATCTCCGTGACGGGCGCCAAGTGGTCGTGTCCGGCACCAAAAGCCATACCTTTCGCCATTACATTACGATAGTTCTCGCCAGGAGACACTTTACCGAGGACGTACTCTCGCCGAGTCTCGACGCGAGTAGGCACCGGAATAGACCGTCCGACAATGGCTTCCATAGCCTGCCACGCGAAGGTAATGCTTTCTTTCGCACCCGCAGGAATGCCAGCCTCGTCTAACATCATGATTTTAGTATCCGGGTATGACTCTTGGATGAACCTTGTGATGTTGGGGTTATAGGCACCTCCGCCACACATGAAAAGCTCCTCAATCTCGAGACCGGCGGGCGCGTAACGTCGGTAGTGATCAACAATGGCCTGGGCAGTGATACGTGTAATGGTCGCGACCACATCGTCGGGTGTCATATCTATCTTTTCGGCCTTCGCAATCAGCTCAAAGGCCAGCGTGTCGCGAAAGACCTCGCGACCAGTTGTTTTGGGTGGGTCGAGCCCGAAGTACTTGTGCTGCAAGAACTCGTCTACGAGCGTCTGATTGATGGTGCCGCGAGCGCCCATCTCACCATCCTTGTCGTACTCGCGTTCGCCATTGGTGTAGTGGCGTACTACCGCATCAATGAAGACGTTGCCAGGACCTGTATCGAAGTCGTAGGTTTCAGAAACACCACCCTTGTTGTCCGGAGGAACAAAGCACACGTTGGCAATGCCTCCGACATTTTGGCACGCGCGTAGCTTGGTAGGGTGGTGGAGGAGTAGCGCATCAAAGAAAGCGATCAATGGCGCGCCTTGACGGCCAGCCGCTTGGTCCGAGACGCGAAAGTCGGTGACAGTAGTGATGCCAGTGCGCGAAGCGATGAAGCAACCCTCAGCCATCGTCAACGCGGACCGAACCTGTCCGGCTTCCGGCATGGACAGCAGCCATATGGTCTGGCCATGTGAGCCAATTGCATCGATGGACGATTTGTCGACGTTGTGCTTCTTGCAGAATGTATCGACAGCATCAGCGAATGTTTCCCCAAGAATTACGTTGACCTCAGACAATCCAGACGCAGACGTCTGGTCGTGCAGGATGATATCCAGCACGCGCTTTTTGATCGGCTGAGGGAGTGGGATTTCGTCGTATTGAAGGAGCTCAAAGTTCATGGGCGACGTTGGGGTTTCCTGTTGGAAGCGACATAGGGTGCAGTCAATACCATCCTGACAGCGTTAACAGAAAGTCGAACGATGCTGAAACGTTCACATTCTAGTGTGTAGAATTAAGTAACCACGAGCCAACTTCCATATTGTGGTCTTGAAACGACACGAGCCAACAAGAATAGACATGCTGAAATAGGATGGGGAGACTCGTGCAAACATTCGCTGTTTGCGACTCAGTCATCAACGGTCAAACTTACCATAGAGGTGCCAGAGTTCAGACCAAGAATGGTGAGGTCAAATGGCCTACTTTCTGAAGTGGCCATCGTGGGTGAGTTTTAAGCAGACTTGTAAAGAGCAAATGGGTATCTCAAGCAGACTTGCCGCAGACGAAAACGAATGAGCAGAGAAGAAAGGAGGGTAAAATTGCAAATGCTGTCCTTCTGCAGCAGCTCTTTTAAACAGGAATACAGGCGAATCAAAGCAAGTACGGAAAAGACGAAAAGGATCTAGACATCCGTCAATTACGTTGGTGGGCTCGGATTAGTGGGTGAGTTGCTACCGTCAGCCCAATTATCGGGAATAACGGTGCGGGAAGGCCTCCACATGTGTCACCGCGAAATGATCACCAGGATCGGGATTTTCATTACTGATTCATGTTAGTGCATTGGAACTGCCTGTTTATTCGCCTATTCTTCGATATTTGCGGCGAAGTCGGGAATGGCTCGGTGAATAGACAATGTCATGGCTCGGTTACACGCCTACGCGGCTAAGCGGTCGTTCAAACGGCTAAGCGGTGAGGGAAACTGTTACACGGCCAAAATATTTCCATCTCTCCCTTGGCGAGCCCTTCGCAATTGGCCAGCTTCATGCGCTTTGTCATGATGATTTGCCTCCTACACAGCAGGCCTTCCCCAGATTCGTTCTCCATGGTGCAGGTGAGCTTTCTTCAGTCGGCTTGTGCCCGGCTTTGACTCGCATAGCAAAGACCTCCACGAAAATTATCCCCGGATTATGGACTAGTTCCATCCAGGCCTGCCCCAACTATCATTTCCTCTCGCCCGTCCTTCGCTGTAGCATATTTCGGCATCTACACCAGGGATTGTGGCTTCAGACACGAGATATATCATGCTTCAGTTCCCAGCATAAAGTCCTCTACCATCGGATTGTTCTATCACATCTTCTTCAGGCTCTTGCAGTCAACGAATAGGACAGGGCTTACACTTTGACTCTTTGACTCTACCTTTCCATTATAACCATGGGCTACACAACTGTATGGCGGAAGTTGTCGCCATCTCAACTCAATATCGCAATCCAAACCTTCTCCTTGATTGCAATCTTCTTCGAGGGTTATGATCAAGGTGTCATGGGAGGTGTCAACAGCGCTCCTCGCTATGTCCAGGAAGTGGGCATTGGGACTGCCGATGGTCGTATCACTGATACTCTCCACGAGGGAGGTATCGTTTCAATCTACTACCTTGGCTGCATCTTCGGCTGCTTTGCTGGCGGTTGGCTCGCCGATCGAATTGGTCGCATCAATGGGTTAGTTGTTCATCAACACTTTTCTGACCAGCAACTACTGACATGAATCTTTCAAGTTTATGGATCGGTGCTGTCTTTGCGCTGATTGGCGGTGCTTTACAGGCAGCCACGCAGTCCTCAGATTTCATCCTTGTGGCGCGTGTTATCACTGGCCTTGGAACTGGAGCACTCACTGGAATCACGCCAGTCCTTGTTTCTGAGACCTCATCAGCTTCGCATCGTGGCGGCTTCCTCGGTTACGTTTTCATTGCCAATTATTTGGGTATCTCGGTCGCCTACTGGCTCTCATTCGGCCTCGCCTTCATCGACAACGGCTACTCCGACATTCGTTGGCGTTTCCTTCTCGCCTTCCAGTGTTTACCCGCTCTCCTTCTGCTGCTTGGTGTGAAAGCACTTCCCGACTCCCCGCGATACCTAGCATCTGTTGGTCGCCATGATGATGCCCGTGAGGTCCTCACACATATTCGAGGCGGCTACACTCCGGAGATAGAGCAAGAATTCCTTGAGATTGTCGCTGTTGCAAAGGAGAGTAAGCCTAGCTCTCCTCTGCAGTTTGCAAAGATTCTCATTGGCAAGGGTGGCAAGCCAGGTGCGCATCTGAGCCGCCGCGCCTGGCTCTGTCTGTTTCTTCAGATCATGGCATCGTGGACTGGCATCACTGCTGTTACCGCATACTCTCCCACGCTTCTACGAGCCGCAGGCTACTCGACACTTACGCAGAACGGTTTGGCTGGAGGTCTGAACACTGTTGGAATTGTGGGCACAATTATCTCTGCTCAAATTGTTGACCGCCTCGGACGTCGCAGCTGTTTGATGATAGGATCTTTTGGACTTTTCGCCGTCAATCTGATCGCAGGATCTCTTTACGAAGCCTCCCGATCCCAGCCTCAGAATGCGACAAAATTCGCACCTGCTGCCGTTGCAATGCTGTTCTTGTTCAACCTTGTGTACGCAGCGACTTGGGGCACTGTAGCCTTCTTGATCCCAACCGAGATCTGGACCTCCGATATGCGCGCGCAAGGTAACGGCTTCGGTATCACGGGATGGGCCATTGGTGTCGGAATGACTGTTCTCGTCAACCCGATCATGTTCGGTGAGCTTGAGAATCGCACATACTTCCTGTTCGCCGGCCTCAACCTGCTCTGGATTCCCGTTGTGTATCTCTTCATTCCAGAGACAGCCGGTCGCTCCCTAGAGTCTATCGAAGCCCTCTTCTCGACGAAGAGCCCTTTCAACTGGATCATGGAGCAGGCGTATCGCAATCAAGGCGAACTCTTGGACAGAAAGGGTGTTCCCGACTCGGACCGTTCGTCGCATTTTGACAAAGAGAAGCCCATAGAGGTGGAGTCGGTCTGAGACAAGTATTGGGAAGTGGGAGCATGCGTGAATGGAAACGACGTGGACATTTTCGGGCAGCTTGGTGGATGTTGTTCACAAATGTCAGTGACTGATATGGTCGATCGACGCCTGGCTTCCATAATAGCTACGTTCAATCGCCCCTGTGTATCGACATTAGATGTATAGTGTATGTATTTAATGTGCGATATCCGATCCAAAGCTGCTGTATGTGACAAGTGACTCCGCGGAGCGAGCGCGGCCATGATTTCAGAGCAAAACGCCAAGTCGATTAGCGTGTATGCCCCATGCACGCTAGACTGATTCCGGACGAGTTTCCAGTCACCTCTGAGGACTCTTCCCTCCTCCCATCAATACGTAATATTAACATCGTTGCTATGCATGACATTTCGGACGAGTTATGATCCTTGATGTTGATGGTCTGCATGCGTCGTTGTACACCGTCGATCCTGAACCACAAAGCGGAAGGACGATTCTCCCTTCGGACAGATGCCTGTGGAGAGACACAAACCAAAGAAGTTCTTGCGAGCAAGCAGAGCTTGTACGTTTCCAAAGATTCCTAATTTCCGTCGATTCTTCTGAGCACCTTTTGGAAGCTGTGTCCCCGGAGTTGTTGTAAATCATTGGTTCGAACAAGCGAGATGTCGCTATTCCAAATCCCCTCATGATATGAGATGCAGACTGGTATCGGCCCCTGACGACCTCCATCGAGATCATAGACGCCAAAGGATATAGCAGTATTCTTCGATTCACATTAACACCACGTCTTCTTCCTTTTCACGTTTCCTTACAGACTTTAGTCGAATTACGCATTCTTCTGGACTTGGAATCTGAGCTGACACAGTAGAATTATAAGGCGACTTCTGTCACAAGCGTAGCATCAAGTGCCAACCCAGCAACACAAGCCCAGGGCGATGCCAGAACTGTGTTGATTTCAACGTGCCCTGCACTTACGATCGGCCACTGAGGCGTGGCCGCGATGCAAATCATCACGTGCTCTCCGAGAGCATTAGGCCACCAGCAGCTGTCAAGATTGCAGACCAAAACCATACGCAGCCTCACGCCATAGATGGAAGTCGTCATCAGCATGTGAGCCCCAGAAGGATGCCGGCCATTAACGACGATGGAAATGCTGCAAATGAGCACGTCCTCACGAGAGCTACCGAAAGTGCCATGGCCACCAGATATCCAGCGGAGTTCACGATCTCGAGAGCGCCAATGGCAAGCGGTCAGAAGCCAAGCGACGAAGAGCCTGGAGCAGCGTGGAAGGCCTTCGCAGCTGCGAGCGGAGCAGGCATTGACTACCTGGTCGATGTGTATTTGCAAGTCGTGTACCCAATGTAAGTGTGACAGACCGTCGGGATCAAGTATGTATGGACAGTCGATTTTGTTGACGCTATAATGGAGGAAAAGTACGTTATGCTCTTTGATCTCATATGTTGACTCGTACACGTAGATTTCCCTTATTCCATCAGCCAACGCTGCTGCAGAAAGTGCGCGACCAGTACTACTTGAAAGACAGGGGCTTCTTCGCCTCACTCATGGCAGCGTGCGCTCTTGCATCGGCGCGGGGCCGAGACGGAGCGCTGCACGGCTCGGAACAGCATGCCACCTACAATCATATTGCAACTTCGGAGATTTTCTATGCCGCAGCCAAGGAAACTCTGCCTGGTAATCTCACGATGGGCCACGATTTCAGCTATATGAGAGCATGCGCTCTTCTTGCCATTACCAGCATCCAGTATGGCGATATTAAGGCCTTGCAACTGTACCTAGGTTACTACTTTACACTGGCTGATATACATAAATTCCATGACGAATCGTGTTGGCCAAAAGACATGACAAACGTCGAGGTAGAAGAGAGGCGGCGCCTGGTACGTTTCATCATAGTCGCAGAAGGTAGCTCTTACTGACACCGTACGTAGTATTGGTCAACTTATACGCTTGACATCTATGCCTCAATCGTGTGGAACGGAAGCATCCATGCTCATGGCACTAACGCCAGAGTCCGCTATCCATCCGAAGTCGACGAAGACCTCATCACACAATTCGCAACATTACCCTCACCACAACCAACCAGCTCGTGGTTACGTGGATGGAATTTCACTACCGACCTCTACCTCGTGCTCGAGCAGGCCACTAGCATCTTACGCGCAAAGCACGATCGTATCGATAATCGCATAGATATTACTGCCCTGTTTGGCACTCCCGTGTCCTCATCCGCCACCGTGCTCGCGTCCGTTAACACGCAGTTCGCCGCCCTACCGAACCATTTCAAATACTTCGCGCCACCAACCGGCGATCGCATGCAAGACATTTTCGGCTTTCAGGCCGCGAACATCCAAGCCACGATGCTGCTCCTGCGCATGGTCTTTCTTTGCGCCGACGACGATCGACGAAATCCTCCGGACGTACAGCTCAAATGCAACGTGGCAGCCGAGCTCCTCGCCATCTTCAAAACCATACCAACAGCCTACCTATGCGGGATTAGCACGCCTCTGATCTACCACCTCGCAGGTATCGGTACCATTCTCGGATCTGTCATGGAGAGTCCATTGTCTGAGATTGGGTATGAGCAGGTTCGTAGTATGCTGCTTTCCATAGCAGATCTACTCGAAAGTCTGGAGAGCGGATTGTCTCGCGCGGCAGATATTAGCAAAGGGTTGCGTGCGCAAGTGGAGAAAATGGACGAGTATATGCGTGGTCAACGCCGGCGAGGTCGCGCTTTCGATGGCGAGGCTTCAGCTGTGCCGGAGATGCACCACCAACAACCTCTAGTTCATAATGAACACGTCAATATGGGGTCAGCGGGGGTTATGTGTGATGCAGGCAGTGCGGACATATCTGGCGTAATTGGATCGAGCGCAAGCGGCGAGGCAGAGATGCTCAATGAGTGGCCGGGGGACTTCCAGCTGCCACCTGAGCTCCTTGAGGATTGGCCGTGGCCGTTCAACCTCCAGTCTGAGAGTTGGTCGTTCTTGGGATCAGTGTAGATTGTTACTTCACTACACGTACTTTTGGCTACGTTCCTACACTAATGCATTTGTGCGTTCATCCTGCCACGTTGCACACCTCTCGGTTCCCAAATTAAATCTTCCCTCGCTCAGCCTAAAATCCTCCTCTCTGAACATCACTCTATGAAGTCCCCTCTCCCCCTAGCCGGTTGCCAATCCACTCGTGTGGCTTGAAGACGTGCTTGATAACCGGAAACGCTCGAAACAAATCAATTCTGTCCTCAACTACCGCATTCAACTCAGACATTGCCTCCATGCCCATCCATGCATGCTGTGTTCCCTCCTCCCCACGTTTGATGAAGACGTTTTCTCGCATTACCCAGGGCCAGTCTTCCCCTTTGCTGAACTCGTAGGTCGCGATAATCGAGACCGGGTCGACTATATTTTTCTTGCCACTACACCCACGAATTAACATTAGAGCAGTGCGTACATTTCCGAGTGCTAGTACAGATCTACTCATATTGCGTTTGCAGTAGCCAGAAAGTGTTTGATGCCTTACGTAGTTTGCAAAGAAGCCTTACGCGGATGCGGAGGCGATCACGAGTGCCACATCAGACGTCTGGGGAGCCTTACTTCTTAGCCACATGTTCATATTTCGAGCGCGAAACCTTCCAACTTTTCTCGTCGCACTCGAATGCGTACACACCACCATCGGCGCCTACTGCTTTATCCGAGCCGCATCAGCTGGGACTGCCATCAAACTTGCACTTTTTGGGGGTCATTTTCGCATGGCTACTGTCTGTATATGGTGTCTGGCTTGGACTACGTGGCCGACAATTGGCACGAGAGTCAGATGCGTCGCTGGAAGCGGACAAACATCACCGACAGTACGCCGACGAACCAACCGAAATCGAGTTACAAAGCCCGCTTGAGGAGTCTGGACCACTCGCAGATGCATTCAGAGTTCAAGAAACTGCCGTAGATGATGGCGAAATCGATCGGCCAGTAATGGAACAGGATGGCGTCTCACTGAGACATAGGTTTTCAAGAGTAGACGACGAGGAATTCCTCCCCTTTTCGACTGCGATACCCCTACGCGACATTTCTGCCCATTAGTAGCTTTATTGTGAAGAAGCGAAGGAGTGGGCACGGCCTGCTCAATACCTTCGACGCCGATGAGCACGGCGTTGAGGAGCCTGACATGGTAGACAACAGCGTCCCCAAATTGGCACCCACTTTCTCCACGAAACCTCGCATTCACGCTCACTGGTTCTGGTCCCCATATCTCATGATAGACAAGGAGTTTCATTGCGCTCCATGATCTTCAGCTTGGTCGTAGACATGTATTTTCTAATTTATGATCTCTTCAAGTTACCTAATCGACGGCGTTTGCTACTCGTCGCATGTCTCATGCACCTGATAGTCATTTTTTACGTGCAGTTAGTGGTCAAAGCGCTCATAAGACTCCATTTCACTTCCTGGGTCGTGTCTCGCTCATTGAATGTCTTGGCAGTTTTGCTAGCATGCTCAGCAACAATACTATCAATATGAGCTAGAAGCTTTGATTTCTTGAAACTCACATCACCAGAAGGTAGCGATTCTGGTCAAATAGGGTTCTTCTTAGTCTTCTTGTTTCGACTTGCGCTGAGCTTGGAACCTTTCATATTCACAATCGAACTACATTGCAGGAAAACCCGTACTTCGGACTCTCCTAACATAGTCGGCGACGTTGAGTACATCAAGACGCCGCATTGGATGAAGTAGCGTTCCCATAAACCTTTCAAGTCAGCTCCGCGGCTGTGACCTTTCTCCATAGTGGTTCATCGGTGGTTCATCAAAGGGTACAACTTTTGTCAACAGTTCCGTCATTGAACACCATTTGTCAAGGATGGTCCGTATGTTTCTTGTGCACCAACAATCAGGAAGAGAAAGTTGGGGTCATAGAGGCTTTGGGCATCAGAGAGAATGATGGAAAAAGCGACACAACGTTTACTACGGTACACTGGCGTAATATCTTACGTCTTTTTAAAAGCTGAATAGAAGCCTGTTACACTTAATACTATTATAGATTAATTATTTATGTTAGAGATAACACATAATATTGGAAGATAGTAGAAGAATTTTAGTATTAGTAAGCTACATTATATAATATATCGAGTTAGAATACCTTTTCATTTGAAAGGTGTAGATACTATTATAAAATCTATACTCTAGGCTATAAAGTGCTATAATCATTATGTTATAAGCCTTCTTACTAAAGTTAATACTAGTTCTCTCTATACTTATAAGTAGGGCTAAGCGAAAAGAAAGCTCTTGTTTTTAGCGTCATCTGGTCGTATGTAGAAGATATGAGGATGAGTAGAATATAAGTTTAGGAGTGGGGGAGGAGGATTGGAAATGAATCGTGCTCAAAATGCCGGTTTGATATTCAAGTCTTCTTTCCTGATTGAGTACACCAGTCTACCATTCATGTGTCCGAACTCTCCAGTTCTCCTCTTGCTTTCGTTGCTTGAGCGACCAATTCGTCGAAGCTGACACCTAGCCATTTTGAAATTTGCTGGGCGCCTTTTAACTCAGAAACATGAATCTGAGACCTTTGTATGTTTTCAGTAATCATGCCTTGTTTAACACGTCGACGAATCCTCTGGCTATTGCCCTTGACCATTTCCACTACAGTTTTCGCTCCGTTGAAAACTAGTAACCGTACAAGTTCTGCAGCCTCTGAACTGGTATGGCGTGCAGCATGGACAAGCGGTGTTGGCACCGCTTCACTGTTCCTCCAGTCTACCGGAACTCCCTGGTTAATCAGAAACTTTGCAAGTTCGATGGATCGTGTCGACGACGCAACACTTATCAGAGCATTCTTCCAATAACTTTTTGTCCACTGTTGAGATGGAATCTTTCTCCATAGTCCGAGGAGTATCTGTTCTCGATATACATCTCCTGTTGTCGCCGCTACCATGGGGTAGGAGACAAGATAAGGTTTTGTTTCTTCTGAGAGAACGTCTTTCTCAACCCACCTGCAAAGACTACCCAGCATCTCATCATTTCCCTTCGCCAGTACCTCAAACAGACTGGCACCTTTGGCATCCTTGAATTTTCTGTTTATAGTAGCCTCGTTTCTGTAATTAGTCTGCTTTTTCCAGTCCTCCAGGCTTCCTTGCAGAATGTACTCTAACATCTCGGAATTGTTACCTGCTACTATCTCAGGCAATAGAAGCCATCTAAAGGGGCTATCGTAATTGAATACTAGGTCTTGATCTTGGCCCTTCCCTTGATTTAGGAGTATCTTCATCATCTCCGGAGATGCGTGTTGTGCAGCGCAAGCGATCAGGTCGACCGTGTAGCCCTTTTCATTGAGCATACCAGTCGCAGCCAGTTCTCTGATGCTTGACACATCATCGGCTTTTACCAGATCCAAGCAGACATTTTTCAAGTCAGCTTCATCAGGCTTCTCGAGATCTCCATTTGGCAGGACATCGTGATGGTTGTGGAACCGCTCCAAATGGTCATCTCGCATTTTGCGCGACAAGAAACCTCCGTTCTCAAATTCGCACCCCTCAACACCGCATATCCATGGTCTCTCGTGTTCTTTTTCGTGTGAGTTACGAGACGCTTTGGAGTTGAAACCATGTCGTCGAAGGGTGCAAAACAGGTATCGGCATTTGAATAGTCGTTCTCCATAGTGGCGAATCAAACTGTCTTGTACTGTTCGCTGAGTGAATTGCGCAGATTTGAGGAGGGTTTCCATTTGCGCATGTACATAGCAAGATGTCAGAGAGATATCAAGGGGGTCATGATCAGCACAGGCGACACCTGTGGGAGATCAATGGATGCTCTGTAGTTGTTGTTTGAAACTTACTGGCTCGAGTTCTCAATGACGATTTGCCATACGATGCTCGGAATTTGATGGAATTGCAAAGCACGGTAGCCAGTTCTGGCCGACTTTGCCTCAGTTGTATCATGTGATGAGGCACACATGGATTCTCGAGTTCCCTGTCTGATGAGCTCTCTCTCTTGGCCCGGAGCGTCTCGAGCAGATTAGTAAGTTCTACCGGAATAGCGTCGAATGAGTAGGTGGAGAAGACTGATTCCACCAGACTGAGCCAGTACAGAACTGCGAAGTCGTGCAATCTATATGCACCGGTGAAAATAAGTTGGCTCATTGTCGCAGGCTCCAGATCTCGATCGTGATGGCGCTGGCAAAGGTAAGTTATGCAACAAGCAGTCAGCCCCAGCCGAGCGACTTTTGGATCAATGGCCGTGCTAATGAGAGGACTCAGGAAGTACCTAGATCAAATTCAACATCAACCATGCGAACTGCACAAGAGGTGCTTACTCTTGAACTGTGAAATGAACAAACTGCATATATCCGTCGACCACTTCGATTATTGGGCCGCAGACACGGTCAACTGGATACTTCGACTTAACAACTGCTGTGCCATCTATTCCTTGGGATTGCACAAGTAAAGCTTGCTCTATTTCGTGTATTGTGAAAGGTGTTGGGGAAACACCTATCCAGCCAATGATTGATCGAGCCTTCTCTCTCACGATTGGAGGTTGTTGGTTGATGCGCAACAAGATGCGGCCATATCTACACAGTCAGTGGAGAAAAAATTATATGAGTCTGTGTACTCACGCATCATCCATGGTCTCTGGCAAGATTTTGAGATCTTCCAGAATTTCATCTGGCTCCAGGAACTCAATTGTATCAAGCACAATCTTGGCGTACAAGAACATGCCTAGACTACAAATCAACAGCCTGTCTGCTGCCCGGAAGATGTCGTACCTTTTGATTTGCCAGCTAATGGCTCAAGAAGACATTCTATATCTTTCTGCGCTTCTGGAATGAAATTGCGTTCGTTGTACCATCTGAAGGCGCGCTGTGTAATGAATGACTGGATACCTTCAATGTTCAGCTCATTGATGCGAATGTTTGAGCCTTTTCCCTTGAGCAGGAGTGAAATGTCAGCTTCGGCTCGACAGCTGACCAGTAGACGAAGCCCGTCAATCTCGGATGCAAATTGGAGCAGGATACTCAAAATCTGACAGCGTGGGGCACTCTCAATCTCGTCAAGCCCGTCTATTGTGATGTAGAGGGCTCCAGCGATAGAAGATACGGCCTTGAAGACGGACTTTGCGGTGTCTATATCGTGTCGAAAGTTCTCGCCACTTGATTGGCACAGAATGGATTGTAGATCGGGGTCGTCGGCAGATAGCTGGAAAACTAAAGAATGCAGAATTGACAAAGCCGAAACACTTGTTGTATGAGTATACGTTAGAAACGCGAAGAGGGAGTGTCCTCGTTTCCGCGCTTCATGAACCACCTTCCCAGCCAGGTGAGTTTTCCCTAGAAGACATGTTACCACCTCCTAGTAGTACTATTGTGGATAAACTTACCAGATCCAGGTATTCCTTGCAACCAAAGAACAGAGTTGGATCCAGGCGACTTTTCTATCCAGCTACAAAATTCAATGTGCTTCATCAGCCATAGCCCAGCGTCCTGACATGAACGATCATCAAGGTATTGGAGCTTTTCCTCGTACTTCCTCGTCGCCATGCTTGTTCGAAGACTCTGGTACTCTTGTAGCCGGTGCGAGTTCTCAGCTTCATCGAATAACTCCAGGGCCTTTTTTCTGAATTCATACTCTGCTTGTATGTGTTCCAAACGGACTTCGTTCCTCAGCAGGTGCGTGTGTCTCTGTAAATGGCCTACAACAATCTTGATCCTATTCCTTTGCCTAGGCCAGAGAGCTTCGAAAACGAATTTGAGCCCTGCACGCCAGCGGATCAGCTGCCTGTACAAATGAAAAATTAGAGGAGATACTCACGGGGCGAGCTGAAGAATTTCAGCGCAATAACATAGAAGTCAAGAATGTCCCTGAAGAAGAGGAGCAAAACATCTCGAATGGCTGTCTTTTCGCCAAACACTTTACTGGATATCCGGAATTCCGGGATCAAGTCACCAATCTCTGCGACAGTATCGACAATAGCGTCCATTGATTGCTTCAGCACGTCCGCCCACTGTAACAGGAGTTTGATGGGGCCCCAAATGAGAGCAAGAACGTCGGGCTTTGCCTGCATGAAGACTTCAATAACGCTAGCATATCCTCTTAAACCTTCGAGAAAAGGTTCTATTTTAGACAGATGCCGAAGTCTTCCTGTACGCGATTGTTCTTCTTGAAGCTTATCCGTGATGTCGTAGACTTCCTCGATCTTCCTTGTCTGTAGAATTTCACGGTAGAGGTCGTCATTCTTGAGTTTCACCCGAAACTGTTCGATTGAAGTGTTGAATGCCGCTTGGAAAGAGTCATTGACCTTATTTGCGTTCGCCATCTCGATCTACGGACGAAACTGAGTGTCGCCCAAGTGAAACCCAGTAGACCGCGTGGGGCAAGTGTGATAGATCACTGAAGAAAGGCTGACTCTTAGCTCACTACGGTGCGGCCGCAGCCGAATTCGTGGCGGGGGCTCAGCTGGCTGGGTTTATGCAGGCTGACCAGCAGGCACACTCAAGGCTCCGGCGTAAGGCGCCATAGATACGGTCATAATCCACTGAAACCCTGCAAATCTTGCGTAGCTGAGGGTTTGTGTTCTCGCGCGCAGGCTGTGCACTTTGTCGTGGAACAGCGTCCCACAGCTGCAGCCTCACATGTCAGCCTGATCGGTGAAAATCCGCGTCCCGCGGCTGCAGCCTTGCATGCAGCCTGAGCGGTGAAAATCCTACACAGCCTCCATATTTTGCACATCGGATCAAGGCTATTGATTTGTTTCCTACTGTTGCCCATGAGATCCTTCAGGAGGCCCGAACCCACCTCCAACGATTGTAAAGATGTTTGGTTTGGATGACAGAAAACGCCCCTCTGCAGAGCAGTCCGCCCACGGGGTCAGGCTGAAGAAGCCATTCAAAATATCAAATGAACAAAGCCCCGACATTCCGCTCGAATGCATAAGGGGTTACGATTCATTCGTAGACTCGCATGGTGCTAAGCTTCTTTCACCGACATCTTGCTCCACTCCGCAAAGTCCAAGGATCACCACAGAGAACCTCGCATTACATCTAGAAGATTCTTCTCGGGACAATAGATCTCTGCCCGCTGTTCTTGACTACGATCTTGCCGACGAATCGACACTTCTACCACATCCGTGGTCCGAGAACGGCGTGGAGTTACAGGATGAGGACTTATCACTGGATGATGGAAATGTGGTTCCGAGAGCCTGCTTTGGCGTTGTAAGCTGTTAAAATTCACTCAAAAGCATTATAATTAATGTCACTAGCTTATTGTGACAGTCACATCGGCTTCTAAAAGAGATGAGCTCGAAGAACCCATCCCGGTTACTCTAGAGGAGTTTGGAGAGATGGTGAAGATCAGTTTCCAGAGTTGCGGCAAGTATGCTGGACTCATTAGATTGCCGGTAGTCCGCAAGGTCTTAGGCGACACAGCAGTGCAGATATCTGCAACTTTGATCAAGGCCACAGCTGATTCATCCGAATCTGTTGGGAAGAAAGGTTTAACCCTTTGGCATCGCTCTACAGCTCGGATCGTTCTTGCTGGTCCACAACAAGATCGATTTCGAATTGGAAAAATGCTGTCTGATTCGCACCAATTTCTCCAACATCCGTACGTCGAAGAGTGTGGAGAGCTCGAATACTGCAATCCTCACTATCTAGTGCGACCCGGAGCTTCGATGCCTAAGTTGCAAGATACAATCAGCTTTAGTTCGTCTTCCGCAAGGCCTGTGAGCTCACTTACCGAACTGAACAAGAGCCGCGTCTTGCAAATATTCAATCGTGTTGGACTTGAATGCGACAAGGGAAGTCGCTTCCATAACTTGATCAGTCATAGAGTGAAATCAGACCTCAAACAGTAAGGGTCTGGGCGCTCAACTTCTCACTACACTGCTAATATGTACAGACATCAAATTACAGCAGTGGCTATGATGATGGAGCGAGAATTGAGTGACATTGATTCGTGCGAGTTTCCTTCCATCTGGGAACCTACAAAATCTGCAGATGTCATGAAAAGGTGAGCCAGATTATATACCAGCGAAGAAATACTTCCTGACGCGAAATAGGTATCGAAATATGGTTACTGGCGTGTATAGTGGATCTCCAACGCCACTCAAAGGCGGATTGCTCGCGGATGTATGTTAATCAACTGATACACCCGTTACCTGACAGAAGTTCTAAAGTTAGACTAGGATATGGGCTTGGGAAAGACACTAAGTATACTTGCTCTCATCTGTACTTCTCTAGATCACGACACTGGCAACGAAGATCCATCGCTCCCAACTCTGGTGGTGACAACCAAGTCGAGTAAGTTGTCTCAGTCATCGAGTTAAACACTAAAGCTAAAGTGCAGATAGCTGTACCTGGTTGGCAATCTCAGATAGGGAAGTAAGTACGATTTTCGCTCCAAGACTCGGCTAAGCTAATGCGCGTTAACTAAGGCATGTGCGCTACGGCCAGCTACGAACCGCGATCTACCATGGTCCACACAGACATTTCCTTGCTCCGCGATTTGATGATCATGACGTAATTGTGACAACGTATGAGACTTTACGATTAGATCGTGAGGCTGAAGGACCTCTCTTCCAACACCAATGGCGGCGCCTTGTCCTTGACGAAGGTCTGAAACTCCCCTTTTGACGAGAAATGAATGCTGAATACGACTTAGCACATCACATCCGCAACAGAGCTTCTCAGACTTTCATAGCTGCTTGCTCGATCAAGTCTTACTACAGGTGGTGCCTCACTGGAACTCCTATACACAACTCTCTTGACGACTACGGTGCTCTTCTCAGCTTTTTGGGCGTTCCTGGCTTCACTGAAAAATCAATGTTCGACTTTTGGATCGCGAAACCCATCAAGGAAAATAAATCAGATGGTTTTGCGAGACTGCAGATTCTGGTGCGAAATACCTGTCTCCGTCGTACCAAAGAAAGTATAGGTGACGTTCTCCAACTCCCGCAACGCCAGGAAACGACCATGTATGTGTCCTTGGATCAACAGGATCAAATTCTTTACGACTTTTTCAAGGCAAAGTGTGCGAGTCTTACCTCTGGAGTCAAAACAACCATTACTACAGTGACACGATCCGACGAAAATTACCGCGGTGGCATCATCTGTTTGCTGAATTTTCTCCGTTCGATATGCAACCACGGAGAACAACTACTTCCTGACAATGCCCTGCGGATGTGGAATACTCGAGAGGAATCGATGTTTACATCAGGCGAAGTTCGAATGCGCGACAAGAGTGGTGGTTCACCAAAATTCTCCGCCAAAGTACTGGCGCTTTTGGGCAATCTGCTCACGGCGCACACTCCGACATACGACATCGAAGGCAATTGCATTTCAGCAAAAAGGTACGGGTAGGAATATGCATTAATTCGAAAAATGCTCACCCGTGCAAGCGTTGTCTTCAGTTATTCGACTAAAATGCTTGATCTTATTCAGCAAGCACTTTCACACTTCGAGCTCACAAGTTGTCGCATCGATGGCAGCACGAGCCTTGAAGGAAGAAGTAACGTACTGAAGAACTTCACCGAGGATGGTGACTGCTCTATCATGCTGGCCACCATCGGCAGTGCCGGAGAAGGGTGAGTTTATTCCCAATTGCAACATGGCTTCACCATGACCGAGATTCTGATACGCGTATATCCTTTAGACTCGACCTTACAACCGCAAACCATGTTCATATTATCGAACCCCACTGGAATCCAATGGCAGAGGCGCAAGCGGTTGATCGAGTATACCGAATTGGCCAAATGCGCGAAGTGTTCGTTACGCGTTATATTGTACCGAACTCAATTGAAACCGTGAGACACTCTTTAGGAGCCATCTTGCCTGATATGCTAAGTGCTGATCTAACATAGTACATCCAATGGATTCAACAGCAGAAGTTGAAGCTGGTGAGCACGTTCGCCGATACGGTAGGGGTTACGCAGGCAGACGTTGATACGGAGCGATGGAAAGTAAGTAACGCGAGGCTCTTGAGTAGCATTTTGTACTAATTGATAGTAGAAATTACGCGCGAACCTTGGATGCGAGATGTAAAGAAGATGTATTCATACACCGTTCATTACATTCTATTCCTTATCATTGTGTCAATTCGCGATCTCGAGTGCCACGAAGAATCCAGATAATAACACCTACTTACTTGGCTTGCATCCAGCCATTTTAAGGCGTTGATAGTCATTTGCGCACTCGTGCGTACCGAGTCTAATCTGCCTCCCTGCAGCATTCACGATTCAAAATCGTCAATGAGTTTCAACAGGTCGCCCACCACGCGCTTGCAGGTCTGCCAGTACACGGCACCAATCAGTTCCTGATGAAGTTCCCTCCAGCATGCGGTACGAAGTGCTGGACAATGTTGATGCGGTGACGAGGCTGGGAATTACACGTTTTCAATCCGTGAGAATTGGCGCCCCCAGCTTAGTTCGATAAACGAAGAGCTTATGGCTGTGTTCCTATATGTCATTTAATTTCATTTTTGCTCGCTCTTTGATGGTTTTTCGTCGAGAGCGAGCTTACGCGCGGTTCATTTTCCAGCTAACAAGCTCAATGTACCAACTTCTAAGACATGTAAGTCGCCAATGGCGATTTGGACTGCCAACATCAAGGTTAAATCGCTTCCCTGCCTTGATGACCGTAGAGTTAGGATTCGCGTAACGAGACACCTAGACATTTTATGGTGGACCACAGCACCTAGTGCATAATGGTGAGCATCATGTCGAATTGATGTGAGGTGGCAAGCTTACCGTTCTCTGCAGATATCTCTGGCATTGTGCAACACCTGTTCCGTATGCGCGTTGAAAGACTAAAGAATAGAGGGGAGTTGTAAGTGCGAAAGTTGTGGGTAGAGAGGTGAGCGCGCGCTTATTATGATTAAGTATATGAGGTATACTTATAATATAAGTCTTTATATAAGTATAAAAGTACTTAGGCTACTTAACTCAAAGCTTATTATTGGTCTAGCTTTTATTACTAACTATAGTTATCTCGTTACGTAAGATATCTACTCTTTTATACCAAGTAGATAAATAATACTAGCTCGTAAAGATACAAGTGCAATAGTTGCGAGACGGAGGCTTTAGAAGCTCTCGAGTCAATGCAGAGAGATACGAACAAGGTCAGATGAGTAGAGTGGATTTATAGTGGGCTTGATAATAGCGACCATTCTCAGCATAGTCCAGCGGCTCATAAGTGACGGACGTTAGAAAATGTGCAGCGATGCAGCGACGCAGCGCGCGAACTCACGAGGCCCGCTCAAAAACCTTCCCAAACCATTGCCAGAGAACAAGAGAAGGGCACGATATGAAGTTACGCGGCACAAAGACATACGATGATTGCATTGGCATTTAACTGCTCACGAGATTTCGGCATTCTCCATCAAACCGGAACAGCTGGGGTATCTATGTTACATGAACAGATTGCAATGAGATGCAACGTTGATACAAGCTACACGTAAGGAAGTAAAGGCATATCGATGCTGTCGTAAAAGCTGTTGTACAGAGTGCAGCCTCATCTGCATGGTAGTGTGAAAGCTGGGTGGAGCTGGTACAAGGAACAGCTTCATTCGCTGGCAGCAGCCTTCTTCCTGCCCCTGAATAGTGTCAGCATTGAGAAAATGTCTATAGTTTGCGTTCATACCTCTTCTGCGGGACCTTGGGCTCGCCTGTAGCAGCAGCAGCCTTCTTGCCCCGCTTCGGTTTCGGAGGCTCCTCTTCTTCAGCATCGACATCTTCCGCGCTCTCCACCTTCGGTGCGGCCTTCTTGCCCCGAGCCTTCTTGGGCGCGGGCGCGGGCGCTTCGACTTCTTCATCTTCCACCTCTTTCTTGGCCACCTTCTTGGCTCTACCTTTCTTTGGAGCAGGAGCTTCTTCTTCATCCTCGACGGGCTCCTCTTTTGCTACAACCTTCTTGCCGCGTGACTTCTTCGGCGAAGGAGCCTCTTCTTCGCTCTCGTCGGCTTCTTTCTTGACTGCTTTGGCCCGCTTCTTGTTTGGAGCTGGAGCCTCCTCTTCCTCATCGTCTGCGTCCTTGGCCTTACGCGCACGCTTCTTCTTGGGCTTCTCTTCCTCGTCACTATCAGCATCATCTTTCTTGGCTTTCTTTGTTGCCCTGTTGCGAAATCCAGTCTGACCAGGGCGATTCTTCTCGGCGTCCTGTGATTGTTAGTAAAATAATCGCAACGTCTGTGCAATCCATGTCGAGTCGACAAGGAATGTACATCTCCTTCTACACGGGAGGAAAACTTACGCCCTTCCAGTCTTCATCCGGGACATGGCCATGCTCCAGCGCGAAGTCGACCTTCTCTTGGAACTCAGCTGGCAACTCATCATAACCGTCGACCATTTCCGTGTCGCCCTCGGAAGACTCTATCAGGTTTCCGATCTGCTTTGGAGTGACGCAACCCCAGTGCCGGTACTGCCAGCTCTGGTGCTCATTGATTGTCACCTGGATGGCATAACGGAACTCGCCCTTGATAATCTTGATGCCGGCCTTCTTGCATTCTGCATTTGTACATCCTGCACGGTTGTTTGGCGACGCCTCTGGAATGCTATCAGTCCGTGTGAAATTGTTGGTAAGAATACGGGAGAGAGCTTCTATGCTGAGCACTTACCAACACGGGACACAACCATGTTTGCGACTTTTGTTTTTGTCGGCTGAATAGAAGGAGGTGTGGTTGACTTCTTCAGCGCGTAGTAGTGTGCTGCTTAAGTACTCCAATTCCTAGGAGGGCACGGTGCTGCCTGTGCAGTGCCTTGACGCGTTGTTGTTGCGGGCTGTTTGCGTGTTTGACGTGAGAGGGCACAGGTGAGCTAACGTCAAGGCAGCCGGAGCTCAGACCCTGCCTCGGCTGCTAGCGCGTCACATCAATCTTGACGACATGACAAGGGTCTTAGCCAAAAAGTTCCAAAAGACACCATGAGCGAGACATTCACTCCTCTTCCAACGTCGCCACCCTTCAATGAGCACTGCGCATGTATGCATTCGCAGCGCCTTGACACAGGCATTCCGAACGCCTAATCGGGGGATTGCTGCTTCCTATTCTGTCGCCTCATTTCTCGTCCCTGCACTCGCCCAGCCCACGAGACGCCCGCTTTCGTCTGCAAGGCGTAATCTGAGAGATCAGCAACCTCCTGCACAACCTGCGACACAGTACAGCGACGATGGAGCCACCTACAACTTCCCATCAAAGCCCGAAAACCGACCACCCAGGTCCTGCATACCTTTGCCCCATACCGGCAGCCGTGGAGACGTTGAGGCATGGCTCGCGAACCTTGAGCCTTTCGTCCCAGCTGCCTTTCGACGCGTGCCTTCGAAGACAAGCGACGCAAACCCAACGGTGACATCACTGGACCTGGCATTATATATCAACGCCGCGCAGGATGCTTCGTTAGACCTGCTGAGCCATATCGGAGTCGCGGAGGGGCGATGGCCAGCATTGATATGGATAGTGAAAAAACTGGGCGAGCAGGGCCGACGCTCGACAGAACGAGCCTACCAGATGGACCCTTCTGTGAACGCGCTCTGGCCAGAGCAACAGCATCGTTCACTGAAAGACTTGACCGAGGCTCCAATTCACCTCCGCCACACTCGGCCGTCACGCAAGCTGACTCTGCGCCTTGACGAGTTTGCGTCCGCTCCCGAAACGATCAACTTGCATCATGCGGCCTTCAAGCGCGCCCTGGGGCAGCTATGGAGGAGTTTAGGCAACATGATTTTGTCTGGTTCCGAAGGCAACACACAAGCAGACAGGATCATGCCACGTGTTTTGGAGGTCATTGCCTTTCTGCATCACATGGGATTCATGCCGGACTCGGTCTACACCTACAGGTCACACGATGACAGGCACGCGCTACAGCAGCCGCCCACGCTGCACAACTTGTCCACAAAGATATTGACTGCGCTGTCTGACGCGTCCTGGAAAGCACATGAGGAGTCTATGAAAGCCACTGAAAACGGCGGAAAGCGTTCATACTTCCTCGGACAGGAAATCCCCGGATCGAAGTATAGACTCAGAGTTACTGAAGTGGTACCTGAGTTATGGCTTGAGCTTGTCCTATGGTCATGCCTGCACGGCGGATGGACGGCGGACGGTCTGGCGATCTTAGAGAGGTTAGCCAACAAGGACGAAAAGCACACCTGGGGCCTAATCAGTTGGCGAGAAATTCTGCTCGCCGAACAGCAAAATTCACCTCCACCCTCGAGGATACGGAAGCTATTCCCAATGAACGGCGATGCTGCGGCAACTGATGAGGATCGAGCGCGAACACGGAAGACAATCAGCAGCGAGGTTGTTGCTGCTTTTGTCGATGCAGCTGTCAATGAGGTCCGGGTTGGTGTAGGGCTTCGTGGGCTCAATCCGGACGTCGTCGTTCGGCAATTGAAAACACTCAAAGGCTTCCTAGACTCAAACAACCTCAGTCTGGGATCAACTGCTTGGGGTTCAATTATGGCACGACTTCTGGAGTCGGGCGCTTTTGTTCCCGAGAAGCGCCCTGAAGTCCTGCTGCACCTATTCGAGCTCGCACCGCTCTTTGGCATGGAAGTTGGAACTGCAAATACATCTGCCACAATGAACGCCGAAGTGCCATACTTCTTCGAACCCACCACTGTTCCTTTGAACCTGCTCCATCGCACGATACGGGCTTTTATTGCGAACGGGGACATTAAGGGTGCAATGGCTACATTGAACGTCCTACAGCAACACACGGATGACAACAAGCAGAAATCTGTTCAGCAATTTTTCGAGACATTGAAAAGCAAAACGCCACAGGCGAGCGAACCCTTCACGAGTCGCCTTCCGCCAGTTGACTTTCCTGCCTTCGACATCAGCATGCCGGTGGCGTTACGTGCTAAGCTTTTGGATCTGGCTACTGAATCCAAAGTGTACGACCTAGGACGATGGTTCCTCTTTGCACAAGACGTTGACGGGCCATTGATTGGCCGCGATTTATATGGTCATCGTAATGTTGCTTCGTCAATAGTACGCTTCGGGACACTCGCTGGTGAGAACGATCTGGTGCTAAAGATTGTTGAGAAAGCTGGCACGTGGAATGCCAAACATCAAGAGCAACGCATGCCTGCCGAAATTTTGATTGCAATACTCTGTAGTCAGATCAAGCTTCGACGTTGGGAGTCGGTGCGGAGCATGCAACAGTACGTGACCAAAACTTCGACTTTCAGACCACGGCCAGTCATACTTTCCACTTTCGCCGCAGAGCTTCTGCGGGCCTCGAGCGGAGTAGAGGAGGACATACTCAAGGCTCAAGATGCTTTCACCGAGCTGCTGTTTGGCTGGGAAAAGCTGATTTTCACAAACGTTCGGCGAGAGTTGTACAGCACATTGGCGATACTTTCAACTGTCGATGGTACTTGGAAGGGATATTGTTCTCAATTTCTCGCCATCTCATTAAGACAAGACGTCACAATCGCCACAGCTGATTTTAATCAAGTCCTTCGTGGCTTACTGGATGGGTATGGGAGCTCAAGAGGTAAAGAACTGGTGCAGACTTGGTGTCATACTGCACCTAAGGCTTTTGGTCCTTATCGAGCTCCTGGTGGATTATTGACGATGCCACGTTACCAAGTTGGTCGGAGCGAAGAGTTTAATGAGCGGCCCGAGGATATTGAGCTTGTCCAAGACTCGGGCGCCACGCTCGCGTTGCGCGGACGAGTGCAACCCAATCGACAGACCATCTGGGCGATTCTGCGAAAAGTCCAGGAAGAGGTGGGTCAGCGCAGGTGGCAAGATGATAACTTTTCCGCCAGTGAGCGTGAAGAAGTGCGCGATACGCTCAGGTGGGCCGCCCGCCTACTTCATCATCTGGGGAATGACTACGAAGACATTGCACGCGACATGGGCAGCAGCCTCGCAGAGCTAGCCGAGCTTGGAATGCCCGCAGCGCCTACGCGTCCTGAGAGCCTCGACAGCGCAGATCCGGGTATGAGGCATGCCGCGTCTCGGCAGCTTGCATAGTGTACCATACTTTTGAATGTATTTGTTGCGTAACAGTGCCAACGTCGGAGATCTCAACCAACGATGACTTGCATCTTACTGATGACATTCTGGGATGAGGGGCACGCAAGCGTCCAGTGTTTTCTGTTAGTGTACTTGTGGTCTCAACCCACAAGTTTCAAGCGATCTAGTGAAAACCTCGATGTACCATTCCCCATGGCTTAGTTGTTTGACTAGACAGCTGTCATCCCTAGACCGCCACTGGATGCTGTTATTTCGACTTCCCATTGTGCGACTTGTGAGCCGAATTGACGTTGGAGGCCGATGCAAGCGAATAGGATAAGGTGCCTGTAACACAGCATTGTCCAATCAGACGGAGAAGGTACATGGCCACGTCGAAGATCTTGCTGGAGCTGCAACAGACTCGGGAGTGCGTCCAACCAACGCACAGTGGGCCACTTCAACCGGGGCCCACCAACGGCTTGCATCATGCGGGCGGGGACCAGGTCAGAGTACAGCCTCGTGGAGCGGCTCTGGAGGGCATGGGCAGAACTTTGGGGGGCATCGAGATGATTATCACGACAGCGTACCGTGAAACACTTGCAATGTGCATCAGTGCCTTCACACGTCTTTAAATACCTGATACACAAGGCGCTCAGTTTCAGGGCCCAGAACGCTGCATTATCACCAGCAGCGGCCCGCTGTCGCTGTACCCTTTGCAGCGCGGCTACGTTTGCACCGCTTCACCGACTTTTGGCACCCTGCACCAGCAGCCCAAAGCGTATCGATAGACGGCTAGTAGGACCTGGAGGGGCAGGCTGGCGACGTCAAGGCACACTGGGGCCCTCGCGAGGGGCAGATCTGGCGTGAAGACGGGTAAACTTTGTACAAACGCAGAACTTTAGCAGTTAGCAGCAGCGAGTTCCGTGCGCGAGGATATTAAAATGACGGCAGTGAGCTGATGTGGACGGGTGCAGCAATCTATGCGGGCAGTTCCAGTTCGCTGGACGATGCAGGCGGGCTTGTGTTTTGCCCACAGCCAATAGGAAGCGGGCGTTGCTCGTTCGACAACTTTTTTTTGGCCGGTTGCTGCGATGCTGCGACTTTTGCTGCGCTCCGAAGATTTAGTTTAGTGGGGCATCACATTCTCGCCGGCGAGGGGCACGCGACTGCGAGGGAGAGACTCGACGAGTTGCTCACGGGCAGGATAACTGTGAAGGCGTCGCTGCCTGCTTGCGCTCATTGAAGCACTGCGACGCCGCTGGAAGGCGCCGTCCAGGATGACTCCTCGCAGCCATTGACGAACCCGCGGGAGTCAGAGAGAGGCCCTGGTCGTGTTCACCGCCAAACGGCGCTAGTCGATTAGCTTGCCAAGCGCCTTCCTAAATTTCCATAACCTCTGCCTGTGCCCGCCTTTCGCACTCCGCAAACCACACGGACACCAAGTCACACCAGAATCAACACAGGATCACCCTCTAACCCCATTAATACCCATCTTCGTCGAGACAATGCCGCAGGCAATCGCTGAGTGCTAAATCCCCTCTGGGTGGTCTACATTTTCCTTGTAGGCCACCCAGCCGGCCAGCTCGCGAGACTTCAACTCAACGACGATACAAATCCACGATTGCGTGTAGCAGAATCTGCTTGCAACCGTCTCAATCAATTGATATTCGTCCGGCCTGCACTGCACACCACCACCACCATTGTCAGTTCACCTGGCTCACCCCACGAACACCGACGGACCCGCCTTCTGCTCTGCCATAGTCAAGAGCACGGCCCCTCAGTACACCACGCACCCACTCGATCGAACGCCGTCTTCCCTCGAAATCCCACATTCACCCCTCACTCGACCCTTCACCCTCGAGTTGCAACATCCACCAGTCCTTGACCCCTCACCCACCCACCACCAACACCTACCTACCACGCCGCCATTAAACACTACAGCCACCCATGGCGCACCACACATACTCCCGATCCGCCATGTCTGACCTCGGCGGACACCACCGTCAGGACCGCAAGCTCATGCATGATAGCACCGCTGCCCCACGCTTCAGCGACCAGCACTCAGCCACGCGCGACAGTGCGCCAGGTAGCAACCACCAGACCGAAGGGCGAGGCGATGGCCAGTCCGCCACCGAAGAGACTGCCAACGAAGACGATGAAGAAGACAGTAGCACCGCCCAGGATGGTGAACCAGACGATGAAGATGAGCCAGATGTGCTGACCCCGTCCCGTGGTCTTGGTAAGGGCAAAGGCAGGGGTAAACGCCCTGCCATTCGCGTCGAGCCTGCCGATGAAGAATCGCAGGACGATGATGAGACTGCATCCATTGGGACGGGGCTCATTCCTAGCAAGCACCCGGTGAATCAGCTACTACTAAACAACAAGAAACGCACCTTCAGCAATCTCTCCAGCACTTCAGTGCTCTTTGGAGACGACTCTACTGATCAAGAGTTTCCAAGACGCAAGATTGCACGGAAGCTTAGCAACGCAGTCACAAAGCCGTTGCTGACTTACAAGGAGACCGACGATGAGCTCCACGAGAATGCCATCGAGAGCGATGATGACGAGGACTATAGCGCACTTAATCTTATACCTGATGATGACGATGATATCATGGAGCAGCAGGAGGAGAGCTATATCCTGCAAGAAGAACAGCAGGCAACCACATTGCTCAACGAGTTTCGTGATGCTCGCCGGCTCAGTCTCGAGAGCTGTGTGAGTGACAACATTTTCGATGTCACTGCTCCGCTTGACGAGTCTTACATCTCAAATCTGCCAGACTTTGGCTTTTCTCAATTCTTCGAGCCAGAGGCACTGCCTGCATCTCCTGATCCTGCTGCAAAGAGGAAGTATTCGGATAGCTCCACGAAGCGCGTCCGATTCGATGATGAAGTCCAGGTGTCGGACAGCTCAAGCTCCGAATCTTCTGAGCTTGACAGTAGTGTCTTCCCCGATCTCTTTCTTGAGCAGGACAAGCTGCCTCCAATTTTAAGCCAGCTTCTCGAGGTCGATAATGACGAGGACGATGGAGACTTCGCTTCCCCTCAGTCCGATGCATCTTTCTGGGACTTCGGTCACGACGAGTCTCGCATCAGTCAAGTCGATCATTCTGACGGTGCCGATAATTCGGATGAATCGAGTGGCTATGAATGTATGGTCACGAATTCTACCAAATCCTTAATTCATACTAACACGACTTTGCAGCTGACATGGGTGACACTACTGATGAAGAAGACTTTGGAGATGACGCTCCACCCCGCACGCCGGTGCAGAACAGGTCTGTCCTTCGTCAGCCTGCGTCTGCGCCAGGTTCTCGGGCTGCAACCCCCAACCCTTTCATACGCAGCTCCAGACCTACAGGTCGTCAGATCCCACCTCCTCGCGGCATCTTCGTCCATGACGACAGCACCAAGGCTATTGCTGTGACGAACAGGTTCACCAAGGGTGTCACATTCTATCGTCCACGCCCAGCAATGATTCCGTGGATTCCACTCAACGGTTACCACAGCAGCACAAGCAGCACGGCTAATAACAGTCCCCGAAACTCGATTGCACATCTCAATGCCAATGCCTCGGACAGCGAGGTCAGCAACGAAGTTTTCAACAATGCACTCGGAACGGACATTATGCTAAGCGGCATCTTTGGGTCCGCTCCTGGAAACGACTTCGTCTTTGGCAATGAGAGCGTCGGTCCTCCAGAGGCATTTTATCCTTTCGTCAGCATTGGGTCAAATGGCAATATGAATCTCATGGACGATGATGAGTACGACGATTCTGAGGATTACGAGGATGATCTGAACATCACCGACTTTATGGATTTCGGTTCCGAGGGCGACGATACCGATCTTGAGCAGGATGAGGAAGACACCGATGTACCAGCAACCCCGGCAACTTCGCAGGTGGCGCTCAACGGCTCAACTCCGGCGGCACCGACGCCTGCCACCATTACACCTGCTACGCGTAAGAGAACCACTTCAGATGCTATGCTAGAGCACTTCGACCGAGGAGTGGTCACTGCTTTCCGCAACAACCAGAACAGATACAGGGATGTAGCCTCACTTCCACAGGATCCTGCTGCTCGCGCTTCAGTCTCTCGGCCGGTACGATCTGGCAAGTCCGCTGAAGCTCTCATCACTCCGCTCCGCAAGAGGTCAAAATCCAACAGGATGACAAGAACCCCAATGCGCACTGGGGCCGCCAACCAGAGCTCGCCTCTCTCTGGTGTCACCAAGGCAACTTCTCGATTGCAACACTCGATGATGGGTGCTCCTCGCGCGCCTCCCCCGCGAATGGGCACCTTTTCATAAGGACGGTTTGATCCACCCAAATGATAAACCTTCACTGGCGATATCGACTGAGGAGGATGAGATGAAGAAGTACTCCGATGCTTCTGGGGAGTTCCACGACGTTACGATACCCACGACCTTTTTGCTTTCCCGCATGCTCTGCGGCCATGTTGTTACTACGAACTTGATGATGCACTTGCATATCTATCAAAAGTTCCCGGGCTCGATCCATTCGAGACCGACCCATTAAAAGTTGGGAGACATGTTCCAATACACTAGGACAGTGTCGTCTGCGGTGCTATCGCACCTCTTTTCAACTTCAGTGTTCGTTTTGCGGCCTTCGGCTTACGCTTTCTTTCTTATATCAGCCTGTTTTCAGCAGCCCAAGACTCGTCTTCCTCGGAGCGAGTAGGGTTCGGATGATACCATGTACTTTGATGGAGCGATTTGATCGGTTCTACTACCTCCGGCGTTCAAATCTACGGCTGTGGATCAAGAATGGCGTTGAGACTGTGGTTCCTGTTTCGGCATCGCGCCACTTACCTTTCCTTTGTCCATGGAGTTCAAGCCAGTAGGGTCGTTGCGTATGTAAGACTACTAGTCTGACGATAGTTTTCCCGGAATGCAAAGTAATTCTTACACTTTTCACGTGCATGTTGCCATTTACTCGATCTCAGCATAGTCAACATACCCACGTGCACGATCGATAGCCGAAGATCGGTGCAAGGCACGAACTCTCGTGCACCAATTAAGCATTCTACCCCTGCAGAAGGCGCAAAGACGTGGGATGCTTGGCGTGGTGAATGGCTCGAGCGGGCTGTGTCCGTGCTCAAGCGAGGCTACGACGTCACACGACATCAGTGCATGTGAAGATAGTGCACCCGTAAACACTGCGTTGTCGCAACGCCAGATGCCTGCATTGAGCAGTAATGGCGAACCCAAAAGGTGATTACGGTAAAGAGGAGTCTATCGTGCAATATGTTATAGTATGTCAAGCTTCAATAGTCCTTCCGTCTGTGTCGCTGCCGCGCGAAACAGCTTCCCCACACCTTTTTCCGCTGCATGCTCACCATGGCTTAGGATACCCTGCTCCTCCCTGTCCGCATCGCGACGTCACCTGTACTCCTACGAACATATCTCCGTACGATCCTGCTGTTCATCGCGTCCACGATTCTCTTCGGCCTCGCCGCAGTCGCGTACACGTCCTTCTACTACTCGTACATACCCATCCGCGGCATCAGGGCGCCCGTGTATCTGCAATACGACCATGGCGGCGCATCACGACCATCTATACTACCGGGCGACGTTCTTGCAAAGAATTGGCCATACGGCATCGCGAACATACCAGGGCTAGTCAGCCGGCAAAAGTACGATGTCGTCGTCGAGATGACGGTGCCGCGAAGCAGGGTCAATCTGGACGCAGGGAATTGGATGGTAGCGCTTGAACTGCGCGGTCCTTCAGCGGGACCGGCGGGTGTGAAGGGCATGTTGGGCTGGGATGAGGAGTGGAATGTTCAAGATCACAGCCAGGGAGGCATACCTGGAATGACGGCACAGAAAATGGGCGCAGAAGGGCTTGCACAGAATCCCACTGTGCTTGCGAGGAGTAGGAGACCGGCTATTTTGACGTACCGCAGCTACATCATCGAGCACGCGTACCGACTCATCCGTCTGCCGCTTTACCTTGTCGATTGGCATACCGAGTCGGAGCATGTCAAAATCAGCATGATGGAGGCTATCGAATTTGACAAGGGTGTGAAAAATGTACCGGCTTCTGTGAAGGTAGAGCTACGTTCGCGGGATCCGCTTGAAGTCTACACGGTCTCGGTACGCTTCAGCGCGCGTCTCGAGGGCCTGCGATGGCTCATGTATAGGTACTGGCTCAGCAGCGCACTGGCGGGTACGTGTCTCTTCTGGAGCGTAGAGATGGGCGTCTTGCTGCTCACCTGGGGCATTTTCACCTTGCTCTTCGGCAGGTCTTCCCAATCTGAGGACCGGGGAGGACAAAAGCGCATCAAGCAGGAAGAAGGCGACGTCACGCCGAAACGCGAACCTCGTGAAGGTGATACTGATCCAGAAACACCGTTCTCGGACACCTCGCGCACGTTTCCTACACTGTCTTCTCATCAGCCTTTGCACTATACGTCAACTTCTCCGACGTCGCCGAAGTCAGAACGCAACACGCCGGCTTTGGAAGATATACCGACGCGTGAAGATGCCGAGGCAGATGACGAGGAAGATGATTTTGTACTTGATGAGCCTATCCCGTTGACTGCGCAGAGAGATGGAGTCTTCACAGATAGCGGCATTGGTACGAGCTTTGAGAGTGAGAGGGGACTGAGTAGACGGAGAAGTGGGAGGTTGCGGAATGGTGAGAAAGATGGAGATCAATAGCTTCGGTCGTCATCAGTATCTCTAGCGAGAAGTGCTAGAGAGACGAGCGAGGCAGGCGATAGCAAGAGCACTGGGACAGTTAGGAGGTGTGGATACATTAGTTCGCATTCGCACTGATGTAGCAAGATACCACAATGTAATCCTTATCGAAGTTCGATACCATACAGAAAGACCATGATCCTTCGGGCGTTCGTAAGTATCATCTATCCTCCTGCTCATCAATCCCATTCTATACCATGCTCTAACTCAACTACATCCTTCCTCCCCACCCTCATCTCCTCTCCAAAACAACCCCCATCCCCTCCAACGCCTCCACCACCCGCCCAAACACCTCCCCAACATCCCCATCACTCCTCACTCTCACAACCCTACCCATCGTCTCATACCTCGCCACCACCTCCCCTGTACTCTCCTCAAACGTCCTAATCCGCGCACAAATCGTCTCATCCGTATCATCCGCCCTCTTCCTCTCCTTGAGTCTCTGGACCAGAACATCCTCAGGGCATTCTAGGACGATGATACATGTTATGTCTGAGACTAGGGATGAGAAATATGAGGCTTGGTCGATATGTCGCGGAAACCCTGCGCACTATTATACCCTAGTTCTAAGTCTTTGGGAAGGAGAGAGGGGAAGCGTACCATCTAAAACAATAACTCCCCCATCCCCATCTCGGACTTCCTCATCAATTCGCGCGCGCAACATCTCAGCGCTCAGTTCTTTGGGCCCAATTCTCTCGGCAGCCATGTTTGCGGCGATGATGCTCGACCAGGGTGAGTTTGGGTCGTTTGCTTCGGCACGCAGGATGGCGCCGATGCTGAAGTGCGTGATGTGGAAGTGTTGAGCGAGGAGGTTAGATTGTGTGGTTTTGCTGGAGCCGGGAGGGCCGAGGATTGAGATGATTTGGAGGGGTTTGGAGGAGGTCATTGTGTTGAGTTGATAGGCGTGGTGTGTGTAATTTTGGGTAATGGGCTGATGGAGTTTGTTTGTTTGATTTTCTATGGGGGTAGTATTTATTCTGGGTATGGAATGGTGGTCAAGGGTAAAATGAGTGAGTTTGGTTGGGTTAGGTCACGGGTTGTGTGAGTGGTTGAGTGGTTGAGTATTTGGTGGTGGTGGTAGTCATAGCTTTCGAAATTCAAGAATCTCACTTGGACTTCTACACTCAACTTATCGATATCACGCAACATGTCCAAATCACAGACTATTGACTTTGTATCGCTGGGCATGTTGGTCCTGGATGAAATTCGCATTCCAGGGCTTCCGGCATTAACGAATGTCGTTGGTGGATCTGGAGCCTTTTGTACGTGTCGCACCTGATTCGTCATCCTCGGCACCGAACTTCACTGACGTGACTTCAAGCCACACTTGGCTTCCGCTTCTTCTACCCCATTCCATCGTCATGTAAAGTCGGCTGTCTCGTTCTCGCCGGCGCAGATTTCCCAGATCAAGTGCAGGAAGAGCTCGAGCAGTGGGAAGTGACGCTTCTCGTGAAGAAAGACGCGGAAAAGCTGAGTACAAAAGGATTATTGGAATATCACGATGATACTTTCGGTCGTTAGTTCTTCATTTAACTCACGCCACTATGACTCACAGCCTCATAGCAAAGACATTCACGTACACAACCCCACCACTGAGACCCTCGCCCGAGGATCTGATTGATACGCCATTCCTCGCAGCAAAAGTGTTTCATATACTTGCCACGCCTGAAGAGATTATTATGCAAGTGCCAACACTCTATGAACTGCGTACACAGCACGATATCTCAGAACGTCCGTTCATCGTCTGGGAACCGCTGCCTTCATCATGCGTTCCCGCCAACCTCGCTGCAATGAGACAAGCTTGTGCGCATGTCGATGTGTTTTCGCCAAATCATATCGAATTTGGAAACATGTTCGGCACTGCACAAACAAGCACATTCAATCGCAGAGTCATCGAAGCTCTAGCACGCGACTTCACAACCACCGCAACTCCGGTGAAGGAAACAATCATCGTCGTAAGATGTGCCGAACACGGCTCTCTCACAGTCTCTCCAACCCACGCATCGACTTTTACGTTCACATCTTACTGGCTTCCGTCGTTCCACGTCACAGGAAGCAGCAAAGTCGTCGATACGACGGGAGGTGGTAATGCCTTTCTTGGCGGGTTTGCGGCGGGGTGGTTGGAGACAGAGGACGTGAAAATGGCGAGTGTGTATGGGCATGTTGCTGCGAGTTTCTTAATGGAGCAGATTGGGATGCCAAAGGTAGGAAGGGGGAAAAGTGGGGAGGGGGTGGATGAGGCAAGTGGAGAGATAGCGGAGGTTTGGAATGGTATGAGCGTGGCATATAGGGTACGGGAGTATTTGGGGAAGGTGGAGAATGGAAGTGGGTGAGATCTGAACTATAAAATGTAAACGGGACATGTGAATAGTCTCTAGATCATATGCTTTGGGATGAGATGCTAGTGTGACTTTTGGTTGAGATTCCTGTGCACTAGATGTTCCGTGTGAATTGGAGGTGAGAGAATTGCTGCTCCATGCACGGTGAAGCTGTTTGTAGTTGTAATGAAGCTGTAATGAAATCTATGATATATTCTATAAATTCAGACCACTTCATAATGCATTCATTCGATCCATGAAGGCGCTTCGAAAACAGACACACCTCTTCCAAGCTACAACATCGCCCTCGCCTCTTCTTCACCCCTGGCCTCCTTCTTACTGATCCTCTCCAAGCCCTTCTGCATATACGTTTTGACCTCCTCTTCTGTAATACTCGTCAACCCCTTCGCGACGTCAATATCCTTCCTCTTCAAAGTCTTCGTCGCAATGACAACACCATTTGTTTCCACGCCCGCTCCCTTGCCCTCCACCACCTGTCGACAAAACGCTCCAAACTCATCTACATGCACCCTCGCACCATCCAGATACTCCAATAACATGGCAAAACAATGTGGCATGGCTTCAAACTCCCTCCACACCACTTTTACACCCTGACTCACCACCCTCTGCGCCAGTACCGCATCTTCATCCCTCAACATTTCTTCACCGACGCTGAAAAACAGCGGCGGAGACCCGCTCCAATCCGGCGCAGCAAGCGGAGAGACTAAAGGATGCACCAACGCGCTTGTGTTCGCATACAGCTCCGCTCTCGGCGGCTTCGCCGGCCACGCTTCACACGCGGGATACACTTTATGTTCCGTAGCACTTGGCGGCGGTAGGTAATCATACACCGTCGCATCCTCGATACTCGGCAGACCTCTCGTGATATCGAGCCACGGCGACGTCAACGCCACACCTCCCGGGAGCGGAATCTGCACATCTTTCCCGTGGAATCGGACGCTGGGAATTTGACCTGCGGGAGTACTTCGGTGGATCTGCAAGAGCAGTTGGAGTAGAGCGGTACAGCATGTTCCGCCAGCGGAATCGCCGCCAAACACAATCTGGTCCGCGGGCACGGGGGCGTAGAATGCGTCTGGAGGCGGGGAGAGGAGGCTGAGGTATGCGGTGAAGCAGTCTAGGAGGGCTGCTGGGAAGGGATTTTGTGGGCTGAGACGGTACCGGACATTGAACACGACGCCGCCGCTGGATTTTGCGAGTTTGGAGGTTGTCGGACGGTAGGTGGATGGGTCCATGAGGTACATTGCGCCGCCGTGGAAGTACAGGAGCGTGACTTTGGAGGATGTTTCTTTGAGCATGGTGTCGTACTTATCCTTCTCGCCCAAGTCAGCGGGTTCCGGTTCGTCGTCTCGCGCGTCGGCGCGGTAGCCGTTCCATTCTGCTTCGAGGGGCCGGGTGTCTGGCTTCGTCCATTGCTCGTCTCCAGTGCCCATGTCGTCGATGGCTTTGAATAGCAATTGCCTCACATCGTCTTCCTCCGGAACAGCCAGCTTGACTTTTGAGACCCAGACTTTTCCTTTGACGGGAGGGTCCTTGGTAGTCAGGCGTTGAATCTTAGTGATGGTTGTCGGTGGGGAATTCGGGCCAATCATGTCCCGCAGTATGCTGATTGTGATGGCGGTTCGCACATCCCATTTCGAGGCTGTAGGGGACATGGATAAAGTGTGCCATAATGCTGTCTTCAGTATGGACGGTGTTTTGGGAAGCAGAAGCTTCAGCAGTGCTGATGGTGAGGACTCCATGATTGCGGTGTACCTCTGCGATAGCACTTTGGGATCCAGACGACGACAAATCAGTACGAAGAAATGACGAACAACGAGAAGACAATCGATCTAGGTGGGTATCTTTACACACGAATGTACACGGATGTAGAAGGAAATGAATTTGGTGGCGAAGTCGCAGTGTTGACGTCGAGAGATTGCAAGGCGAGGCGCATGGCATCGTGCCTCGGCACGAGTGGCACATGCACTTAGCGTACTTCGCATCCCTGTTGACGCGAATGTAGTAGCCTGCGTTGGCTTGAGACATTCGATATTGAGTCTAGGGAACTCGGTCACGAAGTCAGCAGCCTTCAAACGTGCACCGCATCTTGCTCACTACTGCATGGAGCATTGAATGTCTTGTCCTCGTCTTGAATCACGTCACTTTCAACGTCACTTTATAGTGGAGATATGCATAAGATAGACATGGGAGCAACTGAAAGGTCAGTGGCATTCAACTCAGCCCACCGACATTGACGTCTAGAACAAAGCTAACAATACATTTGCGCCTGCCCTGTGGTATCATTTATTCTGAACAATGAAAGCCTGTACAACGCCGTGAGTTACAATAAATCATCCCGAAGATGCGTACTATCACGCATAACACTCCAGTCTTGCAGTGTTGGGTCCTCCAACAAAGACGGAGCATCCATCCGAGCGTTGAGTTCCACCAAAGCAATGTCAATCGCAGATGAGAATCCGTCCAGGAAAGAAATTCCGTCAGGTGTTGGGGGTGGATCTCGGCTACCAGATTCCATGGTGTCTTCGGAGCATAAAGAATCGTCCATGCTAGGCCTGGAGGGGGGCGAACAGGATCTGGATATGGGATCATCGTGATAGTAGTCTTGCTCGCCCGAATCCTTAGTGTTTATCGTTGCTACTGGTGATCTCGATGGCGCCTTCTGCTCACCCTCACCAGACACGCGCTGAGGATGGAGGTTTGAGTGTGCCGAATCACACCGCGGATCGTATGAAATGGCTACCATTCCATGGAATGAATCCGGAACACCAAGCAGTGTTAGGCTTGGATGATCGTTGGGTGACGGAGCAGGCTCACCAGAATTCTGAGGTCCAAATTGTGAGTCTGCGGTTGGCGTTGAAGCATGTTCGACAGCCGAACTTGAGTGTTCGCTGAGAAAGAAAGAAGGTTTCGTCGCCTGCTAGCCGTCGAGCTCTCCCTCTTCACTGCCTCTTTCAGTTGCACCTCCTGTTCCTGTACCATTCGCAGCTGGAGGCTGACTTTGCGTCTGTTCTGCTCCAGTACTCTGCACTCCTTCCATGCTCCGTGGCGTGTCTCCAAAGTCGATGCCGTCTTCGGGTGTCCTGAGCCCAGCGTACATGTTGGTTTCGCCATCCTTGTCAGGGGATTTCTCGTATAGGTCTGCCATCAGATTGCACGCTCGTCGAATGTCGCGTAATTTGACGTGCTGGATCTCCCACCAAGGCTTGCCATCGTCCTCGCCAAGTTCCACTTCTGCCATGCGCGCGCCAGCGTACAATGACGCTGCAGCAATCGTCCTCGACGTGAAGAGGAGACACATTTGTGTGGAAGCAGAATCGGACAGGAAAGCCCAGGCCGAGTTTCTTAGCTTCTTGTTGTGTTCGACTCCGTAGTATTTCAGCATGTCGTACATTGTCTTGTAGGGCGACTCGACATTCAGGTCGAAGCAGAGGCTCTCCAGCAGCACGTCCTCGCTATAGAGAATGGTATCACGCCATTTCCAGAAATCCTTTGTCTGCTCGTCGACAAGCTTGTTGGGGTCTTTCAATGCGACGCGGACACATGCGACGACCAGCTCCTTCATTTTGCGACAGTTTTCTTCGACTTTAGTAGCGAGGAACAGGGCGGTTGCTGCTATTTGCTAGACGCTTGTCAGTAGATATCTTGCCGATGCTGTAGGAAGACTCACATAGTGGTGTAACGGCTTGTACCCTTGCCGTGGCTTCAGACTGTTGCGCATCATGTAGCGGTTGAAGAAGACAGCGGCCGTGCTCAGCGTGGTTTGCGGCAGCTTGAGCATCATGCCAACTTGCAAGATAAAGTTGACGCCTTTCCGTCTCAGCGTCCGTTCTTCCTCAGCTGGCATACCGTCTGTTATCGAGGGTGCTAGGAGCAATTCGTCTTCTGCGAAGATCCATTGCTGCTCGGCTTCGACGACCGCCGGCAGAGGTGGTCTGGGAGTCTCGCGTCGCGGTTGTGCGGGGTTGTTGGCAGTAGACACCATCCCGGAGTTTGTGGAGTGGTGCAGCTCTGGGTGTTCGAGCGCTTGCTTGATCAGAGAACGCCACGGAGATGAAGGCTAATGGTTGGAAAAAGCTGTCGCAAAGTCGATGTACTGTCGATTTCGTAGAAATGACGTGGATATCGGAATCAGTAAGTCCTTCTAGCGTCGCGAAAGTGAAAAAAGGCGAGAGGTTGGGGGGAGGTGAGTGCGCGACACGGGTAGCTATTGTACGTGGTATTGTGAAGCTTGAGGGAACCACGGAAAGCGCCAATGCGCTCTCCCGCGGCGATCGGCAGTTCCCTGCAGGCATGCCAAGACGAGGCTGTCCAACCTCCACCCACACGGGTGCTGTGCATGCTGGTTTTATCATGGTTTGTTCTTGTCATGCCATCTCAATCCGTACATAAGCCTGTTGGTTGCACGTGTCACGATCATATCATCTCATTACATAACTCCAGGTCGTTCTAGCACTGTCCGGTCACGTGCGTTCCCTCGATCTGTCATACACGAAGTGAAACAGAGACATATCGGTTTCAAAACGAAAGAAAAAGAGTCTCAACTCGACGTTCGGTGGTTTCGAAACAGCCATCAAGCTGAGCGAACTGATGTGGCACATCTGGGAACAGTCCTGAAACAGATATTCGATCGGGACCGTCCTATGTTCGACACTTCAATCGCACAAGCGGCTCTTAGGCTAGTCGCCGTGAACGACCTAGCTGAGATATCAGCTACCTTCGATACTGTGCTTGCAGCCTACCAAGCTCTTTGTGCCGTCAAGGTTATGTATGGGCGGCCTTCATGAGCACCTTCATATCTTGTCAAGCCGTCCTCCAAGCGTAAGATTGCTGCGAACACCATCGTTCTCTTCACGTGCCACCGCCTTGAATGAACGACAACACGTTCTCGTATAAGTTCCTTGCAAGATGCACTATCATATTGTCTCTAGAACACGTACATATCAGCATCCACCCCTTGTCTCTACATTTCTCCACGCAGGAAGCTGGGCTTCTAATCTTTCCACCACCAAAAGCACGCTCAAGTCCCACACACAAAATAGTTCAGCACCTCGTCCGCGCCCATCACACATTCACTAGAACCAGCCGTCCCCGACAATGCCCAACGTCTCCACCCCAAAGCCCAAACCCACTACAAGATCCGACACCAAACGCCCCTCCCGGCCCTCAACCACACGAGCACCCAAAAAGGACCCCATCTATGCCCCCGGCGTTGATCCTAAAGACCACAAACGCAACCCCGTCTTCAAACGCCACGACTATCGCCACCCCGTCTTCGGCGGATGCGACGGCTGCGGCCGGCTGATGTGCCCACGAGCTGGGTCTAGTGATAAAGCATGCAATCTTGAGTTCAGATTGCCAGGCAAAGGCTTCATGCCGCATCTCAACATTTATATCGATCGACGGAACTGGTTGGACTGCCCGTGGGAAGACAAGTATATTACTGGAGACAGGCGGTATCAGAAGGACGAGAAGTGTACTCCACCGGATAATACAACGTGTAAGTGTTGTAGTTTGCCGGTTGTGAAAGGGGGAGAAAATGGGAGGGGAAAGAAGGATATGGATTGTTGGATGAGTTTCCATCCAGGAAGGAGTTGATGGAGAAGAAGAAATGAGATCGGAAAGTAGAATGAAGAAAGAAGCGGTTTGGAGGAGGGGGAGGGGTTGGCAACCAGAACAGAAACGTGGATGAGCATTGGTTCAAATGTATTGTGTGCCGTGAAAGATACTTGCATTCTCTTCTCGAATGCTGACTGTGAATCTGCTATGCAATTCCCGACATCCTAACAACGCCAAGCAGCTTTTCGACCGTTTCATGACAGGTCGCTGATACAATTAATATTACAGTGAAAGAGATGACATGCCGATTGGCCGTGATTAGGTGTCGTGTAACAGTCCTTGTACCAGTATACTAGATGCGCCGTGCAATGCTTGAGTGAGAGCGCCTACGCGTGGTAGAAAGCCTCGAAAAGGTAAATGATGCCAAAGATGAGGAAGGCGATAGCTCCACCAAGAGTGACTGCCGAGAATTAGTTGAAGCTGGAATGCTGTAATGTGATTTTGCTTACCATTGCGCATGCTGATTTTTCCGGCAATGGCACGGCCACCAATGACTGCACCTGCTGTGCAAAGACCGTGGCCAACAACAGCGCCTGCTGTGACCCACCAGTAATCAGACCCTGCGGCCATGGCTACGGTGGCGATCTGACTGCGGTCGCCCCACTCGCCCAAGAAAGTCATGACGAAAGTTTGTACCCAGGCAGGGCTGAGAAGCAGTGAAAAGAGGTTGTTCAACCCGCCAAGTGCGCCCGACAGGGACTTACCGCCAGGCGAAGGCGATCGGTCTGGCGAGGTAGAGGGACTACGTGCGGGAGCGGGTAGCCTTGAGTTCGATCTTGAGCGTCGTACTCCGCGACCAGACTCCAGTGCATATGGCGAGATTGAGGATTTGCGGTGGCCGTTCTTAGATCGTGCAAGCTGCTCCTTCTCCTCAAGTTCTTGTTCAACCTCTCGCATCTCTTCTCCGACACCGTCGTTCGGGCTCATTGCAAGACCCTCCTTGATCAACTTGAATCCGAAGACGAGGAACAGCGCGGCTGCAGCGAAGTGAGTGAATGTTTCCGACAGTAACGCGGGAACTGCGTGGCCGAGCACGGCAGACAATACGGTCATAACGATGAGCGCGGAGAAAGCGGCCGAAAAGACAAGTAGCCTAGGGTGTCGCATTGCCATCAGAGCAGCGACCAAGAATGTCTTGTCGCCGATTTCCGAGAAGATAATCATGGTGAAGGAGAGAATGAAGGAGTGGAAAGGTTGGATGACGCCGCCGGCATCCTCGTCTGGCACGCTCGACACGGGTGTTTTGGTCTTTGGAGTGGTATCCAGCGGGTCCTTGTCCGAGAGCGAGTCTGGCTTAGGGTGCGGAATGTCATGGGGACTTTCAGGGAGACCTGTTGGTTTCTATACAGTTGTCAGCCATTGGTCTTTGCTTCTTAGAGCATTGCAACACACCTCTAGTCCGACTGCGCCTAGAGCACGTGTGCTGGTCTCTGCCTCGAGAACTTCGCCGTGTAATTGCTTTTGTTCTGAATGTGGTAGTGGTGGCGCCTCTTTCGGGGGCTCTGGCACCTTCTCCAATTTTTCGCCGGTCTTGCCTTCATGCGCCAGACGCTCCTTGTCTTTCGCGGATACACCGCCCTCTGTGCCTTTGTTGCCTGTAGCCAGCTTCCTCTCGGGGTCTTGCATTACGCTCTTATCTCCATCTAAGACGGTGTCCTCCTTGCTCGAAGGTTTCGTGCTGACAGAAGTCTTCTTGGCACCTAGTTCCTCTACAATCGCTGGTGCCTTCTTCGTTGGGCTGGCTGGCTGGTCATTGATGTATGGCCCTAGGTGCGGCATACCATCCTGTCCATCGAATGGCGCATCTTTTGTGCCCTTTGTTCCCGTCGACGGAGCCAGCGACGGGTTGGGCCCGGCGCTGACGTCGGGATACGCTGGCGACGCTGCTCGTGCAACAGGCTTGTCGTCTGCGGGGGCGATTGATGTGGCAAGAACTTGCAGTGTGGGGAGAAGGAGGATAAGGGCATGCACCCGCGATTGTCGTAGTCTCATGGTTGCGGTGTGGAAAATGTGAACAGGGGTATCGTGATCTCACAAGACGTGAGTACAGGTGTCGCGTGGGTCGAAGTAAGCGTCGGCGGAAGGAGAGACAAGAAGTTAAGTGTAGAGTGATCGTCGGACGACGCGGAGACGTCCGTCGAGATCAGCGGTGGCAGGGTGGTGTTTGGGGTGAATGTTCAGCGACGGGCGTCGATGTTCGAGGATGGAACACTTGAGATGCGCGCAAGGGGTACGTGCAGACAGCCCACTCGTAATATATTTAGGGCTCCCTGCTTCCTTCGGCCAGGCACCAGAGCGCTAGTAAAGGGGCTTTCGTCTGTGAACTGTGACAGGTTGCAGTGGAAATGGCGGCTTGTCTTGCATCCGTGGCGCGCTCAAACACTTTGTTTCCCGTCTTCGTTTCTCCGGATCCTGCTCCCTCGCGCTTTCTCCTTGCCTTCCGTTCCGGGGTGCACAAGCCACTGGAGTGGCGCACTTCACGTGACTGGGCGTTCGCGATGCAGGTGTGACTGGGGCCGATAAGCGAGCGGAGCTAGATCATCATAACATTGCGCATCACCACTCCCAGAGACACCACTTTCACTTCATTCGCATCGCATGTCCTAGCGAATCTTCTACGTGTCACCCGATCCCGCAATGGCCGACCGCAGAGGTGTGCGGTCCGCAAGTCGGCGCAAAACACCAACCCCGCAGCCGCCATCCAAAGTAAACACGCCGCAAGCAGGACGCGCAACGCGCACAAGAGGAGTGCGAAGCGCAAGTCGCGATGTGGAGATGGTCGAAGTGCAGAAGCCAACTCGGCGGAGTGCGCGCCAGGCCAGCGTGACGACTTTGACCGATGAAAGTGACCAGGAAGCGCGGGCGACGCGCAAGCCAAAGCGAATGCCTGCCAAACAGGCCGTAGCAGGTCAGTAAGCATTCCACAGTCCTCAGCCGTCGTTGCGCTATGCACAGCTCTGAAGATGCGCGTAACAATCCCCAAGACTGCTCAAGTCGAAACCGCTAATGCTGAGGCGCGTCAGATCTTACAGTGGTTGAGGAAGTAGACACCCAAATCGAACTTGACGAAGCACCGAACACGCCTACGCGCACGCAAATGGAAAATCCCGCCTTCTTCCGCTCACCTGGAGCGGCCTCGGAAATGTCTGGCACCACTGCAATCTCGTCTTTCAGCATGGTGGAATCAGAGTTCCTGGACTCGAGAAAGATTTTGAAGCACCTGCGCAAGTTGTGCGAGTCTGCGACAGAATTCCTGGAACACGTCGCACCTGATAACGGAAGCCTAGAGGACGACCTGCGACATATCCACGAGATACAGAAGCCCGATTCCGATTTTACCGACGAGTACCGCGATTTCAATGAGGAGCTGGAATTGCACCTCAAGCACTACAAGAGCGAGGAACACAATTACATCCGCGTTCGAGCGGTTCATCGGGCGTTGTTCGAAGGCAACCACGACCTGGCCGCAGCTGCTAGCGGCATCGATCTGATATTGTATTTGGCCAACCTTTTGGTATTCGCAAAGCAGATGATCCACTCTGACCGAAGCGAGAAAGAGATCTGGGACGCCCTCCGCCAACTGGATAATTCGTTCCCAAGTCAATTTATGCGGGCGCTCAACACTGATGCGGAGCCAACAAACGCTGGCGAGAGTGCACTGCTACAAGACACTTTCAACTTAGCACTAGAGCTGAGAACTCAGCTCGCGATCCTAGTCCTGGAGCGATCTACTGCTGACAGTGAATTCAATCCTGATGAGGCCATTATCGAGGTTTTCTTGCGATCAGACTCATCTCAAGAATCTGCAAATTCAATGATTCGCGGTTGGAGCATTGCGGCATTAGGAGGAGACGATGCGGCTTTACCACAGCAATTCCAGCACTTTGTCGTCGAGCGCCTAAACAAGATGAGAGAGTTCTTCCCGGTAAATGAACAATCACTAGAAAACGGCGATTTAATCGATCTGGAAGGACTGGGTGCCAGCTTTCCGTGGGAAGCAACCATTCTCCGACTTCTGCATTGGGTTCGACTTCGACATCGCGAACTCCGCCAAACTATCGATGGGCTTGGTGGAGGAGCAGCAATATTACGCAGCATACAGCGGCAGATTGAGGAGCCACCATCAGCGTCTCAGCTGCGAACCACATCTATACCTCAAGAAACGCCTCGGCGAAAGCGCAAGTCTTTCAGCGAAAGGAGGCGTGCTAGCCGCAAATTCGATCCAAACGCCGCCGTTGATGTGCGCACAATCGATGCGCTGAAAGCGCGAGAGAGACTGTCAGAAGCCGGTGCTGTTCTCAACGCACATGTAGAGCAGGCAGCAGAGCCAGAGGTCATTGAAGAAGTACAAGATGAAGTGCTGGTTGTCGATCAGCAACAAGACGAGTCCCAGCCCATCGTGGGCGAAGATGAGGTTGAGCAGCTAGTTGAACACGCAGTTGGAGATCCAATTGAGATGGAGGCAACGGCGAATTCATTGGAAGAAGAGGAGCAGGAGGAGGATCAGGAAGTACCAGAAGCCGAGCCAACAGGTCCACCAACAAGCTCAGCAGCCATTCTTAAGGCTATTAAGAAAGTTTCGAAACCGGAAAAGGAAAACCGCGCAACGTCAATTTTCGACCGGCAGGCTAATGCTCAGCGCGTCGACTTTGGAGACGGTTTCGATACCCAGGCAACGCCAGGTCCATCCACAGGGGATAAAGGCAAACAGCGCGCACAGCCATCGCCCAGAAGGAAACGTCCAAGAGCATTCGATGTCAACTCTGATTCAGAAGACGATGCTTTTGAAGCCGAGGATCGTACTGCACGCGCGCAAGAGCGACGCGCAAAGGCTCCCGTGACAAAGAAGGTCCGCATCGATCCGACATCGTCCGCCGCACCGCCTAGTCACCAACCTCCTCCGCGCCCTACTGACGAATCGCTATTCATTCCCGAGGGGGAACAAGAGTCAGTTTCTGAAGCAGAAGGTCCAGATATGACCGAGGACGCGCCGCCTTCGACCTATCAAGAACAACACAAACTCGCCAAAGAGAACAGAACCATTTTGACTCCGCGAGATAGGCGGAACGATCGGAAACCTAGAACAGATTGGACACCAGCGGCGGAGAATGCGTTTGCCGAGTACATGGGCAAGTTTCCGTGCAAATACTCCGCGATAAAGAAATATGACGAGGATGAGGGGTATGCCCTTTTACTGGATCGGACGCAGGTGAATCTCAAGGATAAGGCGAGAACGATGGCGATCAATATGATCAAGTACGTTTCCCCCTCGACATATGTCCAAGTCAAATGCTCACAAAGCTAGGTCTGGAACTGGTCTCATGAACGGCTTTGAGGACGTGATTAAGCCTCACACCAACGACGGGAAAAGGCTCGTGGCCGCTGGATACGAATGGTGATGATGATGATGATGGCATATCAACATCTAGGATCGGTGTTCTCTGTTTATCGGGCGTTAAAGGGTGGCTTGTTGACTTTCCATTGATACCCATTGCCACTTCGTTTGGCTTCATACCTAGTTCATGCGAATAATCTTACATTTCGTTCCTCCCACTTCATTCCAGTCACATGAATCCAAGGTCACTTCAAACCATCTCCCGCCACCTGACTCCCCACTCGCCCTTGGCAAAACTCGACTCGACAACACTCCCCTTCATCACTGCCTCACATTTCCTCCGCTCCTCTTCCCCATCAACGACAAACCCAAACGCACACCCGCGCCGCGCCGCCCGTCGCACCATCTCTCGCTCATCGGCGCGTCGCTGCCCTTCGCGGCGCTTGGCTTTCATATCCTCTGTCTCGTCGATGCGTTCGGCCCAGCCTTTTTCGCCGCCGACGCTGCCGTTGACGTCATTAAAGTGCTGTGGGGGACGTATCTTGCCGGAGCCATAACCGTATTCGATTGTGTCTGGGAGGGAAGCTGGGTCTACTGCGGTTGGGGGTTTAGCATCTTCGAGGACGATGCCGCCTTCTTGCTCCTCTGAGTCAGACTCGGATACTGAGTAATTGTCGTCTTCGCTTGTGAGCGATGTTGCTGCTTGTGTTGTCGACGTCGATGTTGATGCAGTTGCAATTGTATTTGTTGTTGGTGTGGGATCAGGTTTGTCGACCATATCTACGCTTTTCCAATCCTCTGGCTTCTCTACTACGAATCGCGCTTTGCGATTCTTGCGTCGGCCGTAGACTTTTTCGGGGTCCTTTTCGCGCTGGAAGACGATTTCTTCGACGGTCTGGCATTCGATGATGGGTCTGTGGTCGCCTTTTGTGGACTTTGAATTCTTCTTTTTGTGCCTTTTGCTGTCTTTGCCGTCTTTTCGGTCAAATGCATCGAGTCTGGCCTTCTCTTGCTCTGCGGCTGCGGAGCCGTCTTTCATGGATTCTGGGGTCGCGCCATTAAGTAGTGTGGCAAATGCAGCTTCGATTTTGCGGTCGATTGGACCAGGTTTGCTATTGCGGCATCGTGAAGAGCAGTATTTAACTTCTGATGCGCCATGTTTCTTTCTTTCGCTGATGACACGTCCGCAGCTGTGGCAGTATGGGACGGAGTCGCCGACTGTGAGGTAGAGGGGTGGTGGTGTAGCTGCGTGCTTGCCTGGGCGGGACCACGAGTCCATCCACGACATCTTGGTGTCAGTCGTGTGAAGGCCGGCCTGTCTAGCTCCAGCAATCCTAACGCGAGTAGAATTGAAATGTGCAGTTGTCTTCGAAGGACACAAAGTGAACAAAGTGGTTATTTTGGGATGTGTAGATCTGGTCAAACGAGTACACGACGTCATCGACGCCCTCACCTTCTCACACGATTTGCACCGAGCCCTCGAGAAGTGCAATACCGTTGTACATGTATATCATCAGCTGCATATTACAGAAGCGCTTAGTTCTAGTACGTCCGACATTTGAGGCTCGATCATGACGTAGTGCATTGTTGAAGCACGTGGAGAATTGCCTGTACTGGAAGCAGCGAACCGCACAATTTCTGTGGCGGCTGCAAGTCTGATTTCTCTTCAATCTTGACTTCAACTTTCACTTCCTGTGTGCAGATATGTGGCAATGCACCCCTCTCGGCTGTCAGAGCTTGCCGCTCTCCACGGGGCCCCGGAGTGGAAATCCTCGGATGTTGCTGTTCACTCATCGCTCACGACAAGTTGCCGAGCTTAACACTTGCCTCGACTTCGGGTATCAGCACGCATCAAAATGGCTCGAATCCCTTGCGCCGAGAGGATGAAGTTTTTGTTATATGGTCTCCATCCGCTCACTTTGCGCTCAACAAAAGATAGCAATTTCCGTTGACCTCCTTGGGCTCTATTCTGCGCAGAACTTCATATCACGTCTTCCCCACGTCGTTCAGACCCATCACAAAGCGGACAAATGGAAGTCTCTTCGCTATCAGCATCTGCACTGCCAAACCCTCCGCACTGCCAACCATCGCAATACCAGTTTGTCGCCCGTCGCCAGCAAAGTGTGCGCCATCGCAGAAAGAGAGCGAGGCTGCAGCCAAGACCCAGAACGTCCACATCCATGTCGCCAGCGCTGCCCGCAGACCTGGACCCCACGACGGGTGAAACCGGCCACAGGGCATCGCGTGCGCAACCTGCAGATTCATCCTCCCCCGCAGCTGGTCGACCGAGGCGGCCTACCGTGCAGAGCGACATTCAGGAAGCTATCCTACACCCCGGCAACGTTCGGATTAACGTTCAGGGAGCCTTCATTGTCGATGAAGAACAACCAGGGACGCCACAAAGCGAGGACTATGAGCACGACCCCAAGGACATTCGGCTGCCAAACCACACGGCAGTCGTAAGTCATATCGCAGTTGATGTAAGTAATTCTAGAGGTCGCGTGCTGCTCCCGAGGAGGCACGCGACCTTTTCCCACACAGCTTTCAGTTCATGCATCGCATTTGAGGGCTCACGCTGATATGGCGATTGCTGTGTAGGTTGGTGGTTCACTTGCAAAACTTGTGTACTTTTCCCGCGAACCCGGTGACGATGCGATTGGCGGCCGATTAAACTTCCTCAAGTTCGAGACGGACCGAATTGATTCGTGCATCGAGTTCATGCGCAACCTGCAGGCAGACCACAAGCACAACAATGGCTCAACACCAGAGGAGCTGTGCGTTATGGCGACGGGTGGAGGCGCGTTCAAGTACTACGACCAAATAACAAAGGCACTCGGCGTCGAGGTTATTCGGGAGGATGAAATGGAGTGCTTGATCATAGGTATGCTTCAATGGTGTTGCAATGATCGGGCTGGATACTGACCTGTGGTGTTTGTAGGCCTCGATTTCTTCATCAACGAAATTCCCGACGAAGTCTTCACCTACAGCGAAGAAGAGCCCATGACCTTCATGCCACACCCACCTGACCCGCCGAACATCTACCCATACCTCCTGGTGAACATAGGTTCTGGAGTGTCCATGATCAAAGTCTCGGGCCCGAAGCAATACGAGCGTGTAGGCGGTACATCCCTAGGTGGAGGTACACTGTGGGGGCTCTTGTCATTGTTGACTGGAGCAAGGAGTTTCGAAGACATGTTGAAGCTTGCCGAAAACGGCGACAACTCGACGGTCGATTTGCTGGTTGGCGACATTTACGGACAAGCCTACAACAAGATCGGACTGAAGAGTACACATATTGCATCTTCGTTCGGCAAGGTGTACAAGATGAAGCGCGCGGCTGAGAGAGATGCGGAAGACGGCTGTAATGGCGACATGAAGCACCGCGAAGAGGCGGAGCATGTAGCAGGCTCGTCTGAATTACCACATGCCTCTGCTGCCTTCCGACCGGAAGACATTTCAAGATCACTCCTTTACGCAGTGTCGAACAATATCGGCCAAATCGCCTATTTACATGCCGAAAAGCATGGTCTTCCGCGGATATACTTTGGTGGATCCTTCATCGGTGGCCACTCTCAGACGATGAATACCCTCTCTTATGCCATTCGTTTCTGGTCAAAGGGCAATAAGCAGGCTTATTTCCTCAGACACGAAGGCTATCTCGGAGCTGTCGGGGCTTTCCTCAAGAGGCAGCCAAGGAATTGGGGAAGAAGGGAAAGCTTTCAAGGCAAGAAGCCTACTGTATAATAGTGAGTGGAGGAAATCTGATGCCAGCAATCATTCACAAGATTTTGCATATAAGGGTGATACCAAATATACTTAATTTCACCATGCCTTCTCAACCATTGTCATTTGACTGGTGATTTCCCAGATCCCCACTACATAAATATAACAAAGTACAGCAGCATACCTTTGGTCATTTCGCTAGCAAGTCCGTCCTCCTAGGCCTTGCCGGATTACCTCGCTATGGTCGCAGCGGTCGCTGCGAATCGCGTTAGTCTGTAAATGTATCTTGTATAGGATAACATCAGCTCCAATTAGCAAGAGAGCGGCGAGGAAGGTGCTGTACCACGCTACAAAAGTAAGAATGGCTCAATCCAAAGCGTATACGATGCCGTTTCTGGGCCACCACAAAATGATCATGCTCATCAACGGCACGCCCTGTCACTACAACCTGGTAAGCATGACTTTCTCGGAGATATTATGCGACACTGCGAAATTGTCAACATTAAGGGTAAGAGAAGACAGTGCCAATTGCGGAAACTGGCATTCTAAGAAAGAATAGATATAATTTTTATTGCCTCTTGCATTATCTACTACAATGTGCGACAGAGAGCGGAACACTCAGCTTGGCAGACTCCAGACGATTATTTCACTGGCCTCTCCACAACAATAGATTCTGCCACCTTCAACCTGCATATCCATAATCCTGTTGACCATTGGTTTTCCCTCCGCCATATCCCGGTCCACAGCCCGTTGATCCGATGGAAGAGATGTCACTACAGCATCGGAAAACGACAGGATTTCAGTGCAGTCCCAACTGACTGTTTGCTCTTGGTGCACAATCCAGATTCGAATCGTTCCATCGTATGATGCAGACACGAATCTGAGAGATTTGGGAGTATCATCTTCGGCGATGACAGACACATGTCGTACAACATTTGTGTGGCCTACGATGCACGCAAGTTCTTCTTCGGTGTTCGGGGAGTAGAGCCTGATCGTGCCATCCGAACAACCTCCAAGTATGCTTGGCCCTGCCAAATCGCTCACTAGTTCGAACTGCGCCATAGAAGCTTTCATCTTGATGCTCTTCATCAATACGCCGGACTGTCTGTTCCAGATCCGAAGGGTTTTATCTCCAGTGGAGGTGTAGATGCGATCTTGCAATACATTGGCTGCGAGAACAGCCATCTCGTGTCCTCGAAGCGTCTGCTGAAGCTCCATTTCAATTTGTCCCGATGATGTCTGAGCAATTTGCCAGACACTTGCAGTCTTATCCCTCGAGGTGGCTACGAGGGTCTTCGCGTCTAATGCCAGAGCTAGAAGTGAATCTTCGTGTACACGTTGGGTATGGACATGTTCTCCATCGGAAAGTCTCCAAATGACGACGTTGCCTTTTGTATCGCCGCCAAAAACCAGGTCGAGCTCTCTTGATATTTCCACAGAGACGAAACAAGTCGATCCTGGGCTGGTAAGCGGTGGCAGGGCGAGACTTTGACTTTTGGTGGACCACACGCGGATTGAACCGTCTGAACTGCCACTGGCGATGTAATCAGGAGTTGCTCGGAGGCAGTACACTTGTTTGGTGTGAGCACTACTGGAATCCTTGGCTTGCGGTAGGTAGCTTGTGGGTGCCATTATTTGTTGAGTAATGTGGAAAACCGATGACAGTAGTAGTCTTCTGAATCGATGTGAGCTCGATCTATATGTTCTGCGGGGTACATTTCTGCGCCACCATGCTGCTCCTAGGCAGCAGCTACCATACTGAACGACACGACACATGCTAGCTTGCTGTGCCACATACACGCCTTAGCTTCCGTACACGTTCGCCAAATCTAATAACTCATCGGGCCTTCTACCACAATCTACCACGGTTGCAACGCTGTGGACACATTCTTGCCACAGCAAACTCAAATTCTGGAAGTACGAAGGAGACCACAATAAGAGCTCTCAAAAGTTGACTCCAATCTTGCATACATCAATTTTATAGGAGATCCAACAGCGAGCACAAATCGAAAGTAGTATGAACAGCAGCACTGCAAAACTCAGACACAGTCTGACTCTAAACTTCTGATGACGCCATCCATTTGAATATGGGCCAATTTAACGACCGCGAAAAGCATGCGCATTTTGCCATGAACTTCCCGAACTATACGGCATCCCATTACCATTGAAGAGGCTCACGTCCTTGTTGTGATCACCGAGCTAAATATTGATGAAAGCGACGGTATTGCCTGACCGGTCTCGCTTCGTCTTCCCAGCACCCCTCTTCGAGGGCGGCGTCGAGATCGAAACAGCGTGCCGATTCTTGATCGCCGCCACGGACTTGCTTTGAAAGGCATCATACTCCAAAGAGTGAGTGTTGTCAGCCGCTTTCCTCGATGGCTTTGGTGCACAACTCCATCTTCATGCTGTCAAACATGGGCAGAAGTCGGATCTCGCTCGGCTCCAAAGTGACCAACATGGTCAGGTACCCGCCATCGTGAGTCAGGGATATGACTCTCTGATGCGTGCCTTGGATACTGTAATGTCACAATCCAGCTTCAAAGTCCTGGTCGGATCGAACTTTGGTAATCTCCTTGCAGATATGCTTGGCCCACTGGTTCCTGAGCTGACCGGCTTCCAGAAAGTTAGTGAGAACGACCGGCAGCCCTGTGATGTCGGAAGCACCGGCAATGATGACCATTTCTTCGGGTTTGGGAAGGACAATGCTGTCGTCCAGCGTGGTGCAGTAATAATCGTAAGCACAGATGTTGCATCCGACGTTGTTGCAATCGCCATCTTCCCTGTTCGTGCAGTCTACATTACGGCAGACCACCTCCATAGCCTCGAGGATATTACGAGTGCGCAAACGCTCGACGCGATCATGGTAGGAGCTCGCGGCAGCTTCTTTATCGGGGTGACTTTGACCCAATGCCAGCGATGGAGTTGCAGCGAGTAGATACAGTGCCGAGAAGTACTGAGTCTTCATTTTGGAGGTTTGTGAGAGATGTACGATCTGAAAAGTGGTAATGACAGGATATAACGAAGACAAGATCCTGCAGATACTAAGAGTGAGTGTTGCTGCTTGTTTGCATGCAGTATCTTCGGGTTCATATACCCTCAGTACACCTGCGCCTCATTTGTCTTGATACAGCTCTTCGGTTAGTTTTGATGGCGTAAAAGGCCATGACATGAGATCCCAACAGCTTGGTGGATCTGCTGAGCATGACACGGCCGACTTGATGGTGGCAAAGAAACATGTACACACGGCGAGGCTCGTTGAGCCGGGCGGTACGGCCCAGGACTCGATTCAAGGGCTTTGAGCTGACGGTCAAACACCTCCTGCGTACGGCACGACTACTCTGTGCGAACGCTTGCCACTGTATGATCAGGTTTCGAAGAAGGTCTAGGCCTGGCAATGGGCTTTGGTATGCCAGTGTCTCCTTGATTCGTCCCAATCCGTGGCACGTCGAACATCGCAGGCAGGGAGCCTTTAAGTTCGGTGTGTATACTCAGCCATACCAGCTGACCTCTCCAACGAAGCCACCACAAGCATGACACTCTCTCAGTTTCTCGTGGCCGTACTTGCCGGCACTGTTACTGCAGCTGCGCATCCCGAGCCTGAAACAAACTTTCGTCGTCATCCAGCTCCCGCTACACTCGCCGAGTGTCTCAAAGCGCGAGTCCCCAACTTCTATTCTGGCGGAAAGCCGACCGTTCAGGTGATCAAGGACTGCATGGGTCAGGTTAAGAAGCGAAAGATTAGCGAGGAAGAGGCGGATGTCGATGTGACGGACTAGGTTATTGATGGAGGGAAGAAGAATGTGATTGTGTAAGTGGGCCGGAGAACGAGACCTTTGGAGCGTGGGATATGACCGAAATTGAGCAGTGTTTGGAGGGTGTATCTTGTGTGTGTGGTGTTCGAAATAGTGTAGTAGATGCTGAGCGCAGTTCATCATAGAAAATGTTACCTTTGTGTACACCGTCCACGTCTCGTCAGTGTTGATAGGGGAAGAGGGAAGCATCGAGTCGTGGTTTCGGTGACTATTTTATGTGACCCAAGCAATTCAGTCCAATTGCCTGATGCAGCTGCTTTCGAAAATTTGGTGGGACTGTTGTGTATGCAGACAGCGAGCTTTCTAGCGTTCAGCAAGAGATCGAGGGCGTAGATTCAATCGCATTACCAAGACATAATGCTAACGGGATGAGAGAGAACCGCGCAATACGAGAATGTCGGAGACAACTGCCCATACATATGCTTTGGAAGAAACCAGGTACTCACGGATTACGAGGAGCACCATTGGTCCAAACTTCTTCATCACGATTGCAACCATATCAGCCATTCACGCTAGTATGTCGAAGCCCAGAGATGGTAAATAAGATTTTTTTGCTCTGTATTTGTGGTGTTCGACCTGATCGTGGCAGAGCGTAGATCATCTGAGCACTGATCGACCGCCTTACCCATTTGGGCCTAGACTTTCCCCAAGCCACACGGCCGGATCGCGGCTCGACCATTCGCATCGAGGCATCACACGTCACAGCAAGGCTTCGCAAAGCAGGAGACAACGGGCAAGGCGTACCGCTTCAGAAAGCTTGTTGCGGGGAAACAGCTTGCCAAACCAGTCACCTAAACCGACCAGTGAAAGCGTGTGAATCGCCACGAGGTTCGCATTTGCTTCCCATTGGGGCAACGTGAACTTCCACATTTGTGGCTAGAGTGCAGTAAATCATCTGGTTCCTGATCTACGGATTTGCACATGGCTGTGTCCAAGGCTGAATGTGATCGATCCAATGGGGGCAAACTCCACGTACGCCTCGCCCATATTGAAACCGGCTGTATTTAACGCATCGCGGAACGGAAGGTCCACACGTTATGATGGTTACACCAGGTGTTGGTCTACATAGTCACCATGTATCTACGACTTCTTCTTTTTCACGGTTCTTTCGTCGTATTCTCCACTGGCAAGGGCGAAGCCGCGCCAACGAGCACAACCCTTGAACCAGATTGCAAATGCGTAAGCCACTTGTATCCTCCTACACATATGCGTACTCATTCTGTCAGACTCCCGGCGCCCAATGTTGGCCCTCATCAGGCGCCTTCAACACACTGAATAACACACTATCCGGTAGACTCATCCAAGGCATCCCGCCCGCCTCAGTATGCTACCCGAATGAGCCGAATTACGACACCAAAGCATGCGAGACTGTTCTTGCTAGCTGGTTCAGTTCCACTTTCCATGCCTCAGATCCTATCAGCATCGGCTGGCCATGGTGGGCGAATAACTCCTGTCCGCCGATTTTCCCTAACGGCACGAGTGTCACGGGCGACGTAACGGCTAGAAGTAAAGGTTGTACTATCGGCGGCTTTCCGGCGTATAGTGTGAATGCGACGGAGGAGAAACATGTTGTTGCTGCAGTCAAGTTTGCTAAGGAACACAATGTGAGGTTGAATGTTAAGAGTACGGGACATAGCTTTCAGGGCAGAAGTACTGCATTTGGAAGTTTGTCGTAAGTTGCAGTCCGAAATGTGGGTCGAATTGAAGATTGACTGATACTGGTAGGGTATGGACACATCACATGCGAGGTATACAGTACCACGAGAACTTTGTACCTGAGTCGTGCCCGCGCAACTCCACACAGATAGCGTTTACTATAGCGGCCGGAGAACAAGGTCGCGACGTCTACGAAGCATCGGCCAAGCACAATGCGATCATAGTTGCAGGATCAGCACAAGATGTCGGCATTGTAGGACACTTCAGCAGCGGAGGTCGGTAACTGCCTAGCCAAAAATACTTCAGGAACATCCACTTACTGACGAGCTAGGTCATGGCCCTCTGTCCAGCGACTACGGACTCAGTGTTGACAACGTCCTCGAGCTTCGTGTTGTAACTCCTGATGGCGAATTGCGTACCGCAAATCCTTGCGTCAATCCAGATCTGTTTTTCGCTCTCCGTGGAGGCGGAGGAGGAACGTTCGGCGTCGTAACGTCTGTGACCATGAAAGCCTACCCATCGCCCCAAAGCACGCGACACAACTTCTCGCTTTCGCTCGTCGATAATACGAACCAGACCGTATTCTGGGACCTCGTCGCATACATCATGTCCGACTTTCCCAGACTCAAAGCTGGCGGTTTACAAGGTTACTCAACGTTGTTACCGCCGAGCGCTGTCCCTGGATCAACATCCTGGCTCTGGTCATGGGGTTTCAATCTTTACAACAAGCCCAATGGCACTGCTGAAGCACTTCTCGAGCCAATCACAGCCAGACTCGATCCCATGAACGGCACAAAAATCATTTACCAGTCCTCAGTCCAGGCATACCCAGACTTCTTTTCCCTCTGGAACTCCACAATCGGGGACGAAGCAGTCGCCGTCGGCGGCGCAACCCTCGGATCACGACTACTTCCCACTTCATCCCTGGCTAACCCGCAGCAATTATCTACCGTGTTGCAAAAGCTCGCTGCGCCGCCCCCAGGTCAAGCTGCTGCTGGCCAGGTCTTGCAACCATATATTATCGCAAACAACCAGACGGGCAGAGATGGAAGTGTATCCGTAACGCCAGCATGGGCATACGCAGTTTTACATCTCGTCATCTCAGACGGCTTTAGAGATAATGATACGTTCGCTGAAGCACAACCTGTCTTCAACAGGATGAAGTATGAGCAGGTGTCACTACTCAAGAGTCTTGCGCCGGAGAGCGGGAGTTATCAGAATGAGGGTGATCCTTTCGATCCGAATTGGCAGCATGATTTCTTTGGCAAAAATTATGCAAGGCTGAGGGAAGTGAAGGGGAAATATGATCCAGAGTCGGTACTTTGGTGTATTAGTTGTGTGGGGAGCGAAAATTGGGCGCCGGATGAGACGGGGAGGCTGTGTAGGAAGCCGTGGGCGGGACTTGACGCTTGAGTATAGAGGCATTTCCTTTACTGCTTATCAGTATCACATTACTTGGTTTCACTATTAGATTTTGCCTTAGTTGGTGATCAGGGAGACATTCGCGGTTGTTCAGCCTCGTGCGTTGGGAGCCTCAAATCTTGGCCTGCAGGATGACGCCCACAACCTAAGCACGCAACGCCAAGCCTTCAAGCGACTATAGCTTGCTGACCAACTTAGAGCAAAAAAGTCTTCCGGCGCCATGAGAAGCTTGCAATATGATCATAGGTTGTGTGCACCCAAAAGCTATCCAGCTTCGAAGCCGACTTTCACCATCATATCATAGCCAAGCACAGTCCTGGTGAGGAGGGAGTTGCATTTCGGTGTCTAGATGCTGAAGATGCTATGCCATTCACCAGAAAGGATAAACTGACGAGCTATGTGCGGGCTTTGATGATAGATCAGTAAGTGTCATTGGCCGGTGCATTGACCTCGGGACACTTCGAGGGGCACATCATGATTTACAGCCTTGTGCCACTTCCATGCACCTCACGACGCCCAAGTTCAGCCTGCATATGAGGCACACAGTCTCGCCTTTTTCTTTCATTGGCTAGATCTACCACCTAATTCTCGGGGGCCCGGGGTTCTCGAGCATGTGTCCCGTGGGATTCGTGGTATTTAGTCCGGTCTGATCCTTCTCGCTCTTCTAAATCACAACATCTTCACTGCGGCCTCGGCCGCCCGACGAGAGCTTTGTTTTACCTCATATCTCTCCCTCTGGCTTAACGAATTATTATCAATACCTCATAGCGATTCCACCACCACTACCGCCGCGACTTTGCGGTATCGGGCATGGAAACGCCCATCTTTCTTTTCTAATTTTTCGTGACGGCGGAGACCTACACAGTCTTCGCCGTTTACTCTAGTACTTCACGGCTTCAGCGCTCTATGATGCAGTAAGATACGTTGATTCTTGTCAGTATCATACATCTCTTCAACAATTTCAGTATGAAAAGAGGTATGAGACTGACAAGAACCAACGCTTCGTAACTCAGCATGACGTTGAGCTCGACATTGATCCCGATATACACCGACCATACCTTACGGTCGCTGCAGCATGCGACTCGATCCCTGCTTCTGCAGGTAACGTCGGGACAGGCCTGAAGCTTGTTTCGCATCGGACGCAATACCAATTCGACTCGGGAATGCTTCTGCTTGATGACGAAGCCACGCTCATGGAAAAGAACAACATAAATAATCCAACCATATGTTTAAACAATGTGACAGCGTGGATTCCAGGCGACTCATCTTCCAGTGCGTTGTCCACCCGATGCCCTTCCGCGGCGCAGGCGGACTCTCAATTCACCTCGGACACCTCTCCCGGTCCCGCCAACTGGACATTCGGCTGCAATTATTGCAGTGCAACCTATTATCGACGCTGTGATCTCAAGTAAGCTGTCTCTCACAACTCGAAACTCTCTTTCACGAGCTGACAATTCACGTGAAGCAAGCACATCGTGAGTGCACACGAACGACGATACCCTTGCCGCATACGGGGCTGCCCTCAACCACCTTTCGGGCTGAAACTTGATCTGAAGCGCCATATGGGTACGGTTCATCGGGAAAATTCAACCCCTAAGATTTGTTGCAATGTGTTGGGTTGTGTGAAAATGTTCTCGAGAAGGGACAACATGCTTCGGCATGTCAAAAAGGATCACTAGTGGAGTACCACGCTGGAGAGGAAGAGGGAGAACGCGAGGAAGTTGCGCTTGTGTGTATGCAAGAAGATCGCTATGCATTTACGGTCGATCACGATCTCCTACGCTTGTGTGACGTGTTTTGGTACAGACGTTGCTTGCCAGTAAACGACACTTATATTGTTGCCGGCTGATACCAGGCTCGAAACGGGTAATTGATCTAGCATACCATCGTGTTGACCTGTTGCTCCCACGCTCCCGTAAAGGAAGAGACAAGAGGCGAGGTGGGCTTGCCAAGTCTAGGAGGCATACCATGACAGTTCAGCCTTTCGGATTAGCTTTTGTCTCGAAGCGCCCTGCCCCACACAAAAGCTTGGCGTGCATCCTGAGGCATACCCAGGTCCATATCTCATGATTGATTGGCTGTAAATTGTTCTGGCATTCAGCGCCACTTTTCGTCACCCTCTCAGCTCGTGGCATGCCTCCTCGGTGGCTTGGGCATACATAATGCTGTCGATGTGCCCTCCATACCTGTGTATCGATACATTGTTTCCACTTCACTCTACCTCGGCTGTCAGTCTTCGTCGTCAGGGCGGAGCTTCCTGTCGCTTGCAAAGTCCATCTACCCCGCGGCGACGCCTTCGAGGCGGCTGCCGCGAAGCCTTTTTTGCTTTCCTTTCTTTCCGTCTTTGGCGGAAACTGAAAAGTTTCCGCCTCTTCATTCGTTTTCACGTCACCTCCCAGTGACCATTGTTATCATACACCAGATCGGTGCTGCGGAAGAAATAGCGCGGACAGTCATTCCAGGGGCGAATCAAGCCCAAACGACTCGAGCGAGGACCACCAACCTCCTCGTCCTGCCGCGCCACAACCTCAACCCCGACACGAGTTTCACACCCGAGATGCGCATTCTGCACTTGCTTTTTCGCCATACGACTTTGAACTCGGACTTAATCCCGTCATTCACCTGCCATATCTGAATGACGGGCTACGAAGCTACACAGCATCAGTAGATGGGTGTATTCTTCCGCAACAGGGGTCAGACCGACCCAGCAACGTCGCATTACGGAGTCAGACCGACTCAGAGGATTTTCTTAGCATCCCCGCAGTTACCTCAGCGACACGATCTTCCACGCCAGCGTTGACCAACGACGCAAGCAGTGCATCTACATGCACGACTCCGACAATCTCGGACCTTTCGACCGAACGGTCGATCACCTTCGTACCAGAGAAGCTCAATCAGCTTCCTCGTCTTCAACTTGGTCATGCTTCGCAACCACTTCGATGTGTAGATTGCGAACAAACCTTCGCACGACGATGCGAGTTGAAGTAAGTGCCCAACTTTTATCAAGCTTATCCAATTCCATGCTGATATCGTACTTTTAGTAAACACGTGAACCGCAAACACAACCGGCGGTTCAAATGCCTCGCGCTCAGCTGCAACCAGCGAGCCTTCAGCCTCAAGGCTGATCTGGAGCGACACACCCGCGCTCTACATCGATATGGCGATGCACTCACCATTTCATGCGAGGTTTCCGGCTGTCAGAGAACCTTCAAAAGGAGGGATAACATGATGAGACATGTCCGAAGAGATCACCCATAAATGAGGGATCTTGTGGCTCAAAGAAGCCACGTTGCACTGCCCATTGCAGAACAAAAAGCAACCAAAATAAGTTGACACAATTTGTCGACACGTTGCGCGATTCGCAACACTGCGCTACGTCCCGATTGGACGAGAATTGGCACGGAGGAAGGCCGGAGAAGCGCCTGTCGTTCCCAATGAACGATATGACATTCGCATAGCTGGATAACTTCCAGGCGAGACACGATGGCACGGTCAGTCTTGGATATGCAAGAGCTCGCGTATGGGTTTCGATATCAGACGGCCAGCAAGCCAGGCAGCTACCGCCGAAAGAAATGTACTTTACGACATTACCTTAGCTTTTTGTTTGTAGTGTATGTTCATGGCCATTTCTATCCGAAAGCCTCATTGCGCTGTTCTGATCGGCTGTGAACTTGACATGCTTTCGCATGACAGCGACTGTCTATTGAGCTTGCCATAGAAGTCTCTTTCAATCGGACATATTCTGGTCAAATTCTAGATTGCAGTCTTGCTGTAGCACAAGCGCATTTGCCACACGTGATGTGATTTGGAAACGTATGCCAGCATCTGACTATTTGTTCATCGATGGCTGAGTGAACCTCGATATGCAAAATCAAATTTTGACGAGATGTGGCTAGGCATCCTCTCGTTGAAGTGTTAGCGGACTGCTCAGACATTTCGAGGGCTTGTGATTGCAGCTCGCCGGTATCGTCAGTACGCAAGAGCCTGGAGACTTGTAGGAAGACATCCGCAGTCCAATTTTGGTGATCCTCGCTGAGCCAACCAACGGTACTAGAATGCCCCAACTGGGTACACAGACGCAAGATGGATCGTAGTGTGGTCGTGCGCATGCATGCTCGGGAGCCGTTGGACCAAATTTCGGCGTGGCTCAGATGCAAGGCTTTGGACACAGACCCGGTTGGGGCGCCTAACGTGTTGTATTCGAGTGCAGGACGAGATATGGTGATGCAAACGAACAGCAGCGTGTTCACAAGAAGGAAGATCGGCCATGACAACAGCATCGAGCACACGCAGCAGTGGTGCATAAGATGAGAAAGCGCAGGTGATGTCGAGACAGGCATCGGGATCTAGTGGGTGCTATGCCCTCTCGGATGTTAGCGCATCTGGGCGCAACAATCCTCCAGCAATCTCACGCACCCCGCCCTGCACTGCCTGCGCATCACACCGCGTTGGGTCACAGCAGCACTTCGCTCAAGGCCACCTAGTTCACATGGAAATGTCTCACTCTAACCTAATGCACCTTGCCACGCACTTCATAAAGCACACTCAACCACCGTGAAGATTTCAAACCAACAAACTCATATTTTCATACAGTGCGCTTCCCACTACGAAAGGCCGGCAAAAGATGCCGCACGCGATGCTCGAAAGCGAAAGCGTCAGGCTTGGCGATGGCCGCACATTGTCTTATGCGATATATGGTAGCCCAGTACCCCGCACAACCGTCTTCTATTTCCACGGTTTCCCTTCGTCGCGCTACGAAGGGAAGCTTCTGCACTCTGCCGCTGCGAAACATAGCATACGCCTCGTCTCTCCCGACAGACCGGGCGCCGGTCTATCTAGCTTCCAGCCCAACCGTCGACTTCTGGACTGGCCAACCGATGTCGTGGCGCTCGCGGACCACCTCAAAGTCAACGAGTTTTACGTACTGGGTGTGTCGGGAGGCGGTCCATATGCGCTGGCCTGCGTCAAGTCGATACCAAAGGAACGCTTGTTGGGAGTCACAATCGTCAGCGGCTTATACCCAGCAAAATATGGCACTGCAGGCATGATGACTATGAGCCGAGTGTTATTCTGGATTGCGCCATGGATGACCGGGCTCACATCGTTCCTCTTCGACAACGCTATTGGCAAGGCAGCGAGAAATGAAGACCCGACGGTCTTAGAAGAGTTGATGAGCAAAGACATTGATACCCGCCATCCCAAAGATGTGCAAGTCATCAAAGATCCCCTGGTATGGCCGGTCTTCGTAGCCATGACCAGAGAAAGCTTTGCGAAAGGCAGCCAGGGAGCGGCATGGGAGGCGAACTTATTTGGATCTCCATGGGGATTCGAACTAAGCGAGCTCAGTGTTGGCGAAGCCGACATTACGCTATCGCTATGGCACGGTACAGACGACATTAATTGTCCGGTGAGTATGCCAACGAAGGCAATTGAGGAGATGCCGGACAGTGTGCTACATCTGAGAGAAGGCGAAGGGCATACTAGCTACGTGTTCCGGGACGTGGAGGAAATTCTCGACAGCCTCATGGGCGAAAGAGAACCTGAAGAGTATGTCAAGGTGGGTACCTAGGTAGGCATTGGTGTTGGTTTCATCTTGTGGCCCGCTTTAATATTCTTCCACTTTGCGCATCCATGCGACTTTGTTTGTTGGGAACATCTAAGGGTTGCAATAGTTTGGTTCTGGTACCCCATGATTTTCTGGCAACAGTGTTGTGGTTGCAGCCTTGTTGAATTTCCGTACCAAACACCATCTTGCACAATATATGCTTTCTCTGCTCCAAAACTTATAAACCCCAGAAAACCATCTATGCCTTCCATTCAGATCATCCACATTTCTTACCACCTTCAAGCACTCCCCTTTCAGAGAGAAATTTGAACGCAAACGAAGCAACACTTCGAACCACAACTTACGCCACTTTAACTGAAGCTGATTATCAAAATTTACACACCTCATCTTCAGACAATGTCCTTCCTTGAGTTCCTCGTCGTCTTCTCCGCCCTGCTACGCTTTACTGTTGCGGCACCAACCACGCAGGTCTCCGTATCTGTCACTACTACGGCCCCTTCATCGTCGTCGCTGGCCATCGTAAAGAGCAAGCCCGCATCTTCTACTCCTGTTCACCGCCACACCGACTTGACTCACCTCACGAGCTTCCTGGACGGAGTGATCAAGTCTATCGAGGACTCGGAGGCATCCGAGACCATGCCTACGGTTATTGTGTCGGCCGCCCCTAGTGGCACGCACCGACTGGATGATCCGTCTCTCAAGGACGTCGTGGCAAGCTTCATCAAGGACATCAAAGCATCTGCAACCCTTCGTCCATTCTGGCCATGGGACATTCCAGGCCTGGAGGAGTTCATGGAGAAGAATGCCAAGGACTTGAAGGCAACCAGGACCTTGACTTCCGTTGTCACACCTGCTATCCCTAGTGCCACACACCGACTGTATGATCCAGCTCTCAAAGCCGTCATGGCAAGCTTCATCAAGGAAAGGAATCCATCTGCAACTCCTCGCCTATTCTGGCAATGGGGAATTCCTGGCCTCAAGGAATTCATGGACAACAGCGTCAAGAACTTCAAGTCATCTGCGACTCCCCGAGCGCTGCCTGTCGCCGAGAAAATTGCTGAGGAGTTCGCAGCCGCCAAGGCGTCTCTCCTACATGGCCCTTCTGATTGGCATCAAACCCTGGACGTCGTCAAGGATATCGCCGAGGAATTTGCAGCCGCGAAGGCATCCGGTCTACCTGTTCTTCCATCAAAAGAGAATAAGCGGTGCTGGAAGTGCATCTTCAACTGTGCTGCCTGCAATTAGAAGGGGCTTGGCCTTGTCTGAGCGACCTGGTCTTGTCACGCTTTCGGTTTGGGATGGACGTATAGAAGTAGTAGTCATACAGGTCCGAAAAAGTGCATGACTACCACTAAACCGTGAACTTAATTCTAACTCCTCTTACGTGTCTTCACCAATTAAGCAAGGCTTATCTCATCGCACCAGACCTCTTTTTCCCGAAAGCTCTGTGCCAAGGTATTCTTTTGTACTTAGTGACGCCAGAGGTGTGATATGCTGATCCGGAGACGTCTTTACATGTAGAACCATCGCACATTCGAATTTTCAGGGTCTGTATGCCATCCACAATAGCCCGCTCTGTCCCGCCACCATGTTGCTGATTTCTCTTCCTCGGGTTCGGTCGCAAAGCTAAGAGTGAGAAGTCCTCGACCCTTCGTCTGTTTGCGGATGCGCTTCTTGATAAATCGATTGTTGACTTATCGAGGTCGTCGTGGGCGCCTCTTCGCTTCGTTTCAACCATCTTCGTCGAATCGGTGCTCTTCTCTATGCTATCGAGTTTGTTGGGCCTAGTAGATCTGCGTGGTCTTTTAAACACAGGTGTGATTTCACATGCTGGCTTCGTGACACAGACTTTTTGCGTGCTGCATATCCGTCGCATCGATCCTAGCGCTAAGCTCGACGAGTAAGGTAGCGTCCTTTCAGAGGGCGTTTTAATGAAACATTACGCAAGTTTGGCGAGGCCGCATTCACCTTTTGCGCCTGCATTACCTCGCCCAGTATGTCAGCCGTCGCTTCGTTCGGCATGTGCAGCTTTTTGTACAGGTCGTACACGTTTTACAATAGTTTGTCGCTGTGAACCATTGTTGCTTTTGCGATTGTGGCGTCAACAGCTACCAAAGCAAGCTAGTGGGCACTGAACACATATTTAGTGAATCTCTCCTTCACCTCGCTGCTGTAGCTAATACAAGTACATTTTACGATGAACACCGAATGATACAATACGCACAATATGTGGAGGCGCACTCGCGATTCACCTCGACTTTCCAGCACGGCCCCCCAGTATATATTCTAGCAATACTTCGAACTAACGTCTTGCCCCTCTTTCCCTCTACCACACATATACCAAGCTTACGACCAAGTAAGTTACCGAATTCATCTAATGAAAATCAGTCACTAACATTATACCCTAGCGATCATGGCCAAACGCAAAGCTTCATTCTCTGTCCTGCCAGACAAGCACCTCGACTCTGGCTTCTTCTCAGATGCCGCTCAGCCTACCGCCTCGAAGCACATCAACCAGTCTTATATCCTCCCTTCTGCACCGCCTGCGCCAAAGAAGAGGCTCGTTCAGATGTCAATCAAGACAGAACTTCCCAGGGCACAAAAGGAACAGGTGCACGGTAACTTCCAGTAAATCAATCCCACCAATCTTGACACTTCATGGCACTAAAGCATGACAGGCCTGCTCCGCGCACACCTCTCACTCCTCTGACCGAGTCATCCCGCATCAACATCAGCAACGGACCCAACAACTCTCCTCTTACCAGCCAGGGCAGACGTGCCGATCACGACATCATCGTCCACATCATCAGGATGGCGCACATCCAAGGTGCCTTCTTGCGTGACTACAACTCGCTCCGTCACCTCAGCGACAACAAAGTGCCGCGCCGCCAGGATCTCGGTATGCTGCTCAAGAAGTATCCGGTCCTACTCAGAGAGCCGCTCATCTTCACACTTCTGAAAGATCTTGCGCAGCTGGATGAGAACTGTGATATTGTGAAGGAGGCGAATGTGGAGATGTGGGATGAGCTGGCGTCGATGAAGGAAGATAATGATACTATGGAAGCGAGGATCGACGAGCTGATGGTCGAGACTGGTGAATTGGCACCGTATTCCCCTGGTTCCGAGGAGTTTGTCTTGCCATAGATCGGTCTTGATGGATGTGCTTGGTGAGACGGAAAGGTGACCTGGATGCATTTGAAGGAGTGAACACATTGGGCTGCGCTAACCGAGATGGCTGCAAACGAAAGAACAGGTACATCCTTGAAGTGAGACATTTTCGATGGCGTCTATGGTAGTTTGGGAGTAGCATAGAAATTGAGTCTCGATGCTGCGCCGTTCATTCTCTATCATCCCACTTTTTCCGAGCTATGAAACTGTTCCAAACATGCGTTGCTTTTTAAATTGCCCATGCTCTACTTAATTCTGCCTTCTCTCGACCGAAATTTTCTCATCATTCTTCTTTAGACCAGATATGGCATGTATCTTCTGCCAGGATCATGCGGTCGAATTTGTAGGGAATAGACTTCTTAGAATCAAGCCATATGCTTCCGCCGCCTGCAACAATTCATCTCGACTCAAACCCTCATTCGGCGTATGCGCAACTTCGATCGTCCCTGTACCATACAAATATCTCTTCTCCACTTGTGGCAAGCTCGGGATGTCCGTGCCATAGAATACAGGTGCAACTTCCAAACCCTCAACATCCGTGTCCAAAATTGGAGCCGGGTATGTTGAATTTGCGAAGATGAGGCTAAAAGTGGCGTTCGCTTCTTTTGCGCGCTCTACAAGCGGTGATAGAAAGCCCGTGACCAGGTCGCGAACAACGGAAACAGCATCGTCTTCAGATCGAGCAATGCGAATCGAAACGCTGGCATTTGCAGCCTCCGCAACGACGTTACCGGCTACACCACCTCTGATCAGGCCAGTATTGAGCGTAGTGGCACCGAGCAAATCGCTCTTAGGAAGAGCAGGTTCGAGTAAGTTCAGCGCAACAATAGCTTCTGCGAGGTAGTTGACAGCGCTGACACCCAGCCAAGGGTAAGCTGAGTGTGCGGACTTGCCCTTGACGTCAAGCGTCAAGCCAAGGCTACCTTTGTGGCCGCTTGCGAGTTTGCCTTCCGTTGGTTCGCCAAAAATGGCTGCTCGGAAAGTCGTGTTCTTTGCGTAGGAAGCGAAAGCTTTCATGCCAGTGCCGCCAATTTCCTCGCCAACCACGAAGAGAAGTCCTAGACGAGGAGTGTCGGAACGAGATTGGAAGAACTTATGGGAAGCTACAATCATGGTGGCCACGGGCCCTTTAGCATCAACAGTACCGCGACCGTAATGGAAAATTGTGCCATTCTCTTCTCTTCGCTCAAACGGATAGAATGGAGGCACCTGTACTATAAGCTATGCCCTGAAGATATGACCACGAATACATACAGTGTCGAGATGACTGGTGATTAGAACCTCGGGCCATACACCCTCGTCCTTGAGTCCCTGAGGATATGCGAACACATTGTATGTGCTCGTGTTCCCAACCGGAACCTTCTCAACATAGTAGCCCAGTTCTTCCAAGTAATCCGATACATACTCAGCGCACTTGATCTCATCGTTCGATATTGATGGTATGTTTACAAGTTCCTCGTGAAGACTGAATAACTCATCCTGCTCTTCGTTTGTGAGGGAAGGTAGCGCAGACGGCGAAGCAGAAGTGCCTGACACGGAAGTGCTCGCGGTGGTCGAAGGCTGTGATAATTGTGGCGCGCCAGCAGCCAGGCCAACAACTAGAAGCCCCACGAGACGTGCGCCTATAGCCATTGCGTGCGAAGGCTTTTTGAGATTCAATGGTGGCAGTTAAAATCGTCTATTGCGTACCGTACCATAGCCTTCTTATAGCTTGAGATCGTCTATGGGGCGTTCCCACTGCCTCGTATCCACTGACGCGGCATGGTGAGGTCTTGGAATGATTGCCTCCCCACAATCGGGGCCGGTACTCTAGCCGAATCGTACCCGAAAAGTATTGGCCGGTGCTGTCATTCACTTCTTTATCACTTGCTACGCTTCTCCAAATTCTCTGCCAAGGCTCCTACACCGGGATAAGGTGCCTTTCCGACTGGCCGGGAAGCGGTGATCATCTCACGGGGGTATGATCTCGCGAGTTGCGTTGTCGGTGGGTAGTCTTGCATCATAGCAATCTGAAGAAATAGGCAGGCTTTACGTAATTCTTTTCAAACGGGAGACCTCGTACGTCGTGTTTCCCGCTGCTGGTAGGTCCAAGAGTGGGATGTTGGGGGAAGTTCAGAGGATGATGCAATCGGAAGCGGGGTGAGGCTGCGATAAGACGCCGCTTGGCAAGCCATGGCAGCATAATCGAGGCTTGGAAACTTCCTCATTCTTCTTAGACGTCTAGAGTATGCTGCAGACGTCACAACCTCTGTGCAATGCGTGATGGTGCCTGAGGAGACATAGCGATCGGTAGCAGGCTTCCGTTGCGCAGCTTCCGAAAGATGGAGAAGATATAAGAGAGAGAATGCTCGTGTCTTGGGCAATCTCTTTACACCTTTGATGAATGGGCATCTTATCCTCTTCGACAGCTCTAGCTCACAACGAGGTCCCGTCGGGGTCGGAGGAATTCTCTTGGCTCCTGTTCGACTGGGCCTACCTCGATCATAAAATTTCGACCTGCAGCAAACGATTCTCAAGAACGAATCTGAGATAATCAGCGCTACCGCATGTTGCCATTTGAGGGTGTTTTGAGGTAATACTTTTGCTTCGTCACTCGAGACTACCGAGCAAATCCATCATGTCTTTTTGGCGTCGCATGCGCCCTGTTGCGATCAAGCCACGAGGTGGAAGCCGAGTGCCTTGATTGCTAGTATGTGTTTCGTCACTCTGATGAGGCGCACCGGAATTCGCCCTTATTACGCTCTGGAGATGGTCCGGCGACGTAGTTGCAATTGAATGGCGTACTGAGGGGGTATAAGGACTGTTTTGTGAAGTACTATGGGTCGGCTCTTGATTTGCGTGCGATTGCGGCGTCTCGTGAGACTCAAGGAGGAACGACGCTGGCAGCTCAAAAAGACTGGACCTCGCACGCGACGGAGCTGTAGTAGATGGGACCTGCGGCGACGTGGCGTCATACGCTTCGCGCCCGACTGAATGTCTGAAGTCTTGTGAGCTGCGGCCCGGTTCAGTGTTTGCGTGCTGCATAGAAGGTCTGTGCATTACCATAGCCGGCAGCTCTATAGCTGACGCGCTATGGTTCTCAGGGTATCTCATCCTTGCGGGCTGTATACCGGCCACATTCACAATCTTCACTCCTTTCGACCTGGGAGGATATCCTGGCGGAGGTCCAGGATCATTGACGGGTAATTCGACTGCAAAGTTCAAACTTCCAAGCATTTCAACAACTCGTCCAGGGTCGTCACTCTTCGATACTATGGGATTTGCTTGCTTGTAAGGCTCGGGACCAAACTCAAAAGGATTCACCGGACCCAAGGAGTTTGTGCCACTCATGAACACAGTATCACCAGCGAGTTCTGGCACAGAAGCAGCGCCACCATGGCTGTACTCGTACGCCCAGACTCCGTGTGTCCCTCCGCCCTTTTCAGCGGCTTTGTTGGTAGACCTTGATTGCTTTTTATCGTCCGCGGGTACGAAGTCGAAAGGCTCGAGAGCGCCATTGTTGGCAGCTGAGGGGTGTTGTTGTTCTGATGATGCGCTCCTTGCAACGACAGACGTATACGTCGGTGGTGGACTAGAAGGAGGCTCATTGAACCAGGTCTCTGTATTTGCCTGGTTGATGTTTTGTGGCTGAGTCCCATTTGCCTGGAATTGAGCCGTCACAGGTCGGCGTGGAATGCTGGGTGCTTTCTCGGATACAGTTAAAGAAGGAGTGACGGAGCCTAAGCATGCATCAGCGACAACGGTGCGCTATTGTAGTACTCGATACATACTGTATGGTTGTTCCAGTCGATTTCTACCATTTGATGCAGACGCTACTGTTTTTCGTTTGTGTCTCGAAAGGATGTCGTCGAAAAACGTGGCTTCTATATACTCCGGCGGCTCAGCAGTGGTAGGTACATCCTCAAGACGGAGCAAGTAGCTCAATACGTTGGAGAGTTGCTGATGGCAGGTTGAAAGTTCGGTTTTCCGATTCAGTAGTTTCTCGTGGTCATTGAATACCCAACGAATGCGCGTCTCAAACCGGATGGAGCCGGTTGACTCTTGCTCTGCACGAGCGTGTTCGACCCATTTCCCAATCTCGTTGAGAGCGGACTTCGTATTGATGATGGCGCCTTTGATCCAGGGCAGCTTGCCTGGAATACCAGTGATTTTCCGATGTACCGAGTCGTTGCTTAGTAGCCGCTCGACCTCATTGAGATCGTCGCGCACAACCCTTATCGTGCGCACGAACACTTCATTCTCGCTCCCAACTTCGGCTACGCGTACCGCAAGATCAGCGAATTTGAAAGCGCTACCAACACTGGCAAAGATTGTCCCCAAGCTAAAAGGTTCGCACATGATCGCTAGCGAGGGTCTTCGGCTGGGAAATTCTAGCGGCGATAATGGGACAGCCTTGAGGTCTTTGATCGTGATTCATTTGGCATCGTTTAGTCTTGCCAGAGAATCGATGAGTGAGGTGGGCAAATACTCGGGGATAGGGAAGAACCCTGACAGCGGGCACCACTAGGGTCTGGGTATCATGGCAGGGCCTCACTACAAGGACTTGTGACTGGTTCAAGGCTGAGCTCTGCCTGCTAGCAGCTAGAGACATTCGATTCCGTGGAGGCTTGCATTGGCAGAAAATACGGGACCAGGGAGAGCGAGTGGCTGAGAATCACGTCTGGAGGCCGTGCAAATTAGAGGCAGCACGATTGGTCTTCGTGAACAAAGTTGACTACGATTGCTTTTGCGTCCTAGCTTAGTGGCACTAGTGCTTGAACAGGCCTAGTCATGTCGCTTGAACTAGCCTAGCGCTGTGATTCAATGCATGCGGTCTGAACGTCAACCTCAGCTCCTTCAGCCTTCCTGCACCGCTCTCCAACTTCACGTGGCACGAGAACTAGTCGATCGCTTTCAGTATGTTACAGACGCTGGCATTGATGGCTTTCGTAACGATCTGAGCACGGAATATCCAAAGGCCCACACTACTACCACTATCTACTTCCACTCATGCTGCCACGATTTCCCCATTGAACAACAATCTGGGTGGGCTGATCACTTGGCCTTGATCACCGACCGTCTGCAGCAAGGCTGGGAATGCATATATGCCGCTTCGCGGGGCGCCAAAGTCAAACTGGAACGATCCCGGTTGAGAGAACAAAAGGAAGGCAAGATTGGCAGCACGCGTCAGAATCATGTCGAGGTTCTTGCGACGCTGCGCATCATCAATACTTCCTTGAACGCAAGGTCCCACAATCGAGTCAAGCTCTGCGATAATCCTTCCAAAACTTTGCACCTGGTTGGAGCTCTGAGCGTTCTTGTCCAACCCGGGCTGCAACAGGTGTCCTGTGATTGTCTTCCACTTGCTGTACAATGCTGTTTGCTCTGCGACATCTTGGTCAGTTCATGAAACATGTCATTCAACGGTCCTCTCTTACTGGGGTTGTTGCTTGTGCTAGTTATGGCGCCTGACAGCTCAGCAATTTCATGGGGCAAAAGTTGCGAGTTGCGGTTGCCTGTCGTTTTTGACAGTATGACCCAGGCAAACACTAGTCGAAGTGTCTCCTGTCGAGTGGATGGATTGGACAAAGAACTAGCGAGAGCGGAGCTGCTCACGCCGGACGCCGCCGCAAGGTTCTGCAGTGCTGCATCGTTGATGCCGCTGGTCAAGCCAGCGGAGTGGCAATAGGTCCTTACATGATTCTTGATATTATCGCGAATCTTTGAAACTTCGCCCGTGATCGTATCGTCGGATGCTGGTTGAGGGAGCAAGTTGTCGATGCTGCTAGAAACTGCGCTGGCTACTACAACAGGGCCTTTTTCTGGACTGGATCTGTATGCCGCCGGAGGAAGATGGCTAACTGTCTGTGACCCATATTGTCTGCTTCTCTGGCGACGCAGTAGAAAGAAGAAAATTATTCCAGCGATCAACGCTCCGACAAGCAGCATTCCAATCGCAATCCCAGCTACTGCTCCGCCTGCAAGTCCATTCTTGCCGGTGGCTGGGGCTCGGTCTGGGGCTGGGTCTCCGGGCCCTGTTTGGACAGGACCTGTAGAAGGGTCTCTGGCACTTGAGTTTAGAGTCGTGGATGAAATGGAAATCTGGCCCGCGCCTGGCGATGCGCAAAGGTATACGCTAGCTGTCACATGATTGGTATCAAATTTGACACACTTTGTGGTCTCCCCAGCGACAGTGGACGTGTACGGGATCGTTGCAGGAATCAGTGGTAGCGATATCGTTGGGCACTGAACTGCGAATGGTGTAGTCTTGTTTTGTTCATCGTACTGGACACAGCGATTCGGATCGAAAGCATCCCTCAATGTGTAGACCATCTTGAAGTGAGAGCTAGGAGGAGAAATGCTCAAGAGAAGTTGAAATGAGTGGCATAAGTGTCGGGGCGAACTTGAATTGCTCCTATATGCCTCGAAGTCAATAGCCTTCGTCTGTGAACCCATACAGGTTGCGCTCACGTCTCGAACGTGCTGACAGACCTGAGCACACGCCACCATGTTCAGCTGGTCGCCGGATTCAGCACACTTTGACGAGGCAACGCCACAGAGCCTTCTCAGACCCCACGAACGAGTCGAATAGAGCAATGAGCTCGCTGATCACGGCATATGCCTTGTTCTAACCGAAGACATTACTGCACGTTGGTGGGTTTTGATCCAGGCTTGTACGAATCCGCCAATCCAAAGAGCGACCACAAGCTCTCGAAACTGGCCCCACCCTCCATCATGAGGTTCTGGACGAGTCTCGATTAATCAATAAATATTCCTTCAGCCCGAGGCTGAATTCGTGACTTCCTGCGCCGAGCCCGGCTGAGCCTCGACTGTTAGCGATGTTGACTGCCGAGTATCAGTTGGAAAGGTCCTGGTCGCCAGGTACACTTCTAGATCTTGGTCAATGTATTACTTCTGCTTCCAATTGCAGCCTTCAGCTCAGGACCTTAGACCAGATCTATTTGGTTGGGCTCAGCCTGATAATTGAGCTGCGTTACGAAGAAATAATCATATTCACAAATTGCTCTCACTGAGTTGCAGCGGCCGCATAAACCATCACCATGGCAGATTCGGCAGGGCGACCAGATCTAGTCGTGTCAATTGACTTTGGAATGACATGTGAGCGCCGCACCTTTCGACGCCAGAGTTGTGCTTGGCTTACGCTCAACAGGCACCGGTGTCGCATATTGTAATGTAGCCACGGGCAGCGACACGGTTCGACATATCCAGAGATGGCCTGGAAGAACGCAAGCAAACGAAAATAAGGTATTTTGTTGTTCGTGATCTTTGGACACGTTTATTGATCGTACTTTATCAGGTTCCCACACTCCTAGTCTACCCACAAGGCTCATCTACACCAACATCATGGGGTTTTCTCGCCGAAACCGCGCAAGAAGTGAGCGGTGCTGGGCACGAGAGCAGGGAATGGTTCAAGATAATGCTTGACGAGAAGATTCTCGAACAATTTCGCAAGAATGCCAGCGACCCTTCCACTGTACCGCAGATACATGAAGTTAAGAAGTTGTAAGTTAGGGCATAGCGCGCTGCGGAACTGACACTGAAATGTTGCATAGCTACACAGACTACTTCCAGTACCTATACCGAACAATTGAAGCGCGACTCAAGGGCGAGCTAGCAAGCAGGTGGGAAGATGCGAAGATCGAGTTCATATTTTCCGTGCCAACGACTTGGAAACCTATACCTACCGTCGAGCGGTTCCGAAAGGTCATCTCATTAGCCGGCTTTGGATCGCACGCGAACCACACAGCTACAATTGGACTGACTGAAGCTGAGGCGGCAGCTGTGCACACGGCTCGCAGCATGCCTGGTATATTTCAGGTAAAGCAGCCACACAACGATTCGATACCACGGGAGACTCTGACAGAAGCATAGGAGAACGAATTGCTGTTCGTGTGCGATGTTGGAGGCGGCACGACGGATCTTTCGGTATTCCGAGTAAAGAACACATTTGGCGGGTCTCTCAACCTCGAGCAAATCGACGTCGTATTTGGAGCCACAATTGGCGCGGCACGACTTGACAGTCTATACGAAGAAGCGGTGCTGCAAAGACTAGAACATGCCAATCAGATGATGCCAATGGGCCTACCAGATATCAGTCAAGCGGCCTGGGCGATGAGGATCAGTAAAGAATACCAGAAGTATGTATGCACGCGCAGTCTAAGGCGACGCAATGGACTGACGATTTGTAGCGCAAAGTGCGACTACGGATCAGAAGAATCGATGGCAGATACAGATACATTTGCCGTAGAAATCCCTAAACTCGATCGCTCGTACGTAAACCCGCACTACGGCATTAGTGGCGGCAACATGGTTTTCAGAAGGTACATTTAATGTCTCATTCATCCACAATCATACTAATATCCAATAGAGACGAACTCAAAGGCTTCTTCGACGAACAGGTATACTTGGAAACCCCAGCTCCTATGCATCCGTCTCGAACTCACCCTTCCAGATTTCAAAACTCTTCGACATGCTCGACAAGCAGCTCCTCCGCATCCAACAGAAATTCCCCGGCGAACAAATTGTAAGCAACTCTTCCTACACATACGATCCAATCTAACTAACCTCCGAAAGGCCCACCTCGTTCTTTCCGGCGGTCTCGGCAATTCCGCATACGTACAAAACCGTCTCCGCGGCCACTACGCCTCGGGCGCCAGCTCGCATGCCAACGCTCGAAGCATGCAAATAAGGGTCGCACCCGACCCACAACTCGTCGTGTGTAAAGGCAACGTCGCCGATCGCGTACAGAAGCTCAAGACCGGGTCGTCGGTACTCGGCTGGCGCTGCTGTCGAGCCAGTTACGGCACAATGTGCAAAGTCCTGCATGAGCCACAGAACCCGGCGCATTTCGGATTGAAGACAGAAAGGGATCCGTTGGACGGAAAGAACTATGTCGTGAACTGTATTGATTGGTTCATCAAGCAGGTACGTCAATATCCATACGTCTGATAAGTTGTGAACTTGAGCAGCACTGACATGTACGATCAGGGCGAACCAGTTTCAAGCGACCACCCCGTCGTCCGCACATTCAATCGAAAATGCCCGCCCGCTACCCCAGCCTTACCGAATCCAAGCCGCATTTTCCCTACAGAAGTAATCTGTACGGAAGTCGATAAATCACAACTTCCTATCGTTATGACTTCATGTAAGAAAACCCCATCCGAAACTCACTCACGCACGTACTACGCAAGCACTAACACTCAACTCACAGCTTGTCGCCAAATCTGCCCCATCTCCTCTGATTTCAACTCCGTCCCGCTATCCACCTTCAAGCTCAAGAACCGACACTGGTGGAACTCGGGCCCCAAATACCACCGCATCAATTACGTCGTCAAAGTCAATCTCGGCCCCGCAGACATCTCGTTCGAGCTCTGGCACAACGGCGTCAAACTCAGCAAGGACAATTCGATTAAAGTCGAGTGGCAGGCGGCGGCGGCGCCAGAAGTGGAGGAGGTAGGTGTGTGCGATGTCCCGATCAGTGGAGCGGGAATGGGTCGGGGAAGGGGAGGAAGTGGAGGAGGGGCGAGGATGAGTGTTGGCGGGTTAGTCGGTAGGAAGCCGATTGTCGGGATGGGGATGAATGGGAATGGGTATGGTTATGGCGGCAATGGGTGGGATAACAAAGCGGCGGTACAAACGCATGTTGTGCCTGTGCAGCAGCAGAGGTCGACGGTTTGGTAGTGGGGAGACAATTGAATTGCTTTCCGGACGAACAAGGAGATTTGTTGTGTGATCACATGAGAGCACGTGGCAATAATCAAAGGCAAAGCGAAACTCACATTCACTTCGTCAGTCCCACCAGACGTTCTGCCTCGCTACACTCATGCCACATCCCGCACACTGATTTGATATCATCTCCATATGTGCCAATTAATTCTGCCTCCTGCTATCAAATCCAGTACGCCTCCGTCATAGGTACTGGCGGCACCTCTGACTTAATCAAGGGTCGTGATAAAACCGCTTTGAGGCCAAGCCGATGATACTAGGGGTTTTCAGCTAGCGTGTATCGCACCGTATGAGGTTCGCTAGTTCTTTTGCTATTTTCTTGTCATTTTGCTTGAGCTTGGGAGGTCGCATGGTCGAATCGCCATGTGGGAAGTTTGGAGTTGTTGTGTTTTGCGCTCAGCGCCAGGTGAAGGTGACGTAGTGCTCTCAACTTTCTTCGCTAGGTCTGTCAATAGTCGGATTTTTTCTATGCGAATCAGAGTCGCTCCGTTTTAGACCTTTGGAGAAGTATGATTGAGTTTAGATGCTCGCCTCTGGAGCACGGATTGTGAGAATTTCCATGTGAACAAGCCACCAAAAGCCGCACACATGAGCGAAACGGCCACAATGAAGTACGCCCATAGCGGTGAATCGGATTGCGAACCAGTGATTTGAGTGATGTTCATTCTGAAGATACTCTGGTCCTTGAGTAAGTACTGTGCAACGATATTTGGGGCCTTACTTACCGAAGCTAGCGTCAATGGCAAGTACAGAAAGGTGAGCATCGCAACGCGTTGAACACTGACTGCTACACTGTTCGCTGCCTTGCTCTCTTCCACCGCAGCTTTTGTGTCTTGCAGCGTCGCGATGCTAAAGATTAGGCTGACGAGCACATTCGTCTGCTCTGCAATTTCGTTGCACCGGCTGATCTGGTCGTCGATGACTTTGGAATTCCTATGGAGAAGTAGTTTAAGCGTTTCGTGGCCACCGTCGCCATTGTCGCCCTGTGTGGTGGCACTGAAGAAGGGGTAATGGCTCAGCTGCTCCAGTAGGTCCTTTGCAGCGACTAGGCGGCGTCGCACCTGCCACCATAGTGCCGTCAACTGGTGAAGCTCCCGACTGTAGTGGAGCTGTTCGATGGAAGTAAGATTGGTGTTCAAACATTCTTCACTCTGGACAGTTAGATTAGACAATTAAAAACGACTTCAAACTTACCAAAATAAGAATGTGTCGTTCAGCTTCGATAAAGAATGCTCTCCAGGTAAAAGTTACAATATAGGTTATGTTGGTCAGCAGGCGCACCCATCCTGCATATGGTTCTGAACCATATACGGAATCCTCCTCTTTTCTTAGCAAAAGTATTTTCAATCCATCAGCAATCGCCTCGTCCACAGAATCGACCTGAACCAGTCCTACACTTTTCTCGTCGACGCTTTTCTTAAGGAGAATCAAGCGTATACAGGTGACATGCCAGACATGATCGAAGCGACTTGTTGAGCTCGACCTGAACTGATAGCCAGGTGACCTGCCCATTCTCTTCGCCTCGGACGGTCTAGTTCCCATAGGGTACATGTCCATAAATTGAAGGGAAAATAGCAGCTCTAGTCCTTGTCAGCTAAGCCTTGCTACTTCTGCTGGCCTACGCACGTCGAGGAGTTGGATCGACCGTCGTCAATCTTGTATAAGGCTGATTGAAGAAGCGAGGGGTGATGAAGAGCCCATGGCCTAGAGCTTGTATCACTTCACTCTCCGCATATTTGACGATGCTGCCATGGTAAGCGCCAGTATCACAACTAGATGCTTGGCTTACTAGAACGTCGAGCCTTGCATGGATTTCTACAAGATTAGTCAGTGATTTTACTACAGAACATCTCCTTTGCTTCTGAACATACATCGAGAGCTTCAATACGGCCCAGCAGCTCTGAAACATTGCTGAGCGTTCCCAAATACAGCCAGCCCAGGACACTCCCAGTGTACGACAAGACCTCGATGTTGCAGCATGATCCTGAATGATCTCGCAGATATGCTTCAAGGACTTCAAATCTGATACCGGAAGATGCCTGGTTCCACGGCCATAGCTGATGAGGCTGGGCAGAGGTCGAGGATGGAGGGCTGGCTACAGGCTCTGCCTTCATCCACCACGCATTTCTTAGTGCCATCGGTTCCAAGAAACGCCTTCGGCCACCGAAGACACGAAATCAGAGTCATATTATGGGAGAAGCTATTATAAGAAGAGAGATGAGATGCGCGTTGAAGTCTTGTGCGGCTGAACAGGCATCATTCGTAAAAGTCCTTGCACGGTTGCAGAAGACCAATGAGAACGACTTGGCATGTTCGCAGCGAAGTGCAGACTCGTGAAAAGATATTGAAAACCCGTTGCTGGTGTGAATGAACTTGAATCGGATAATCGACGTCTATAGGAGCCGCCGGAAGCAGAGGAAGGAGCCCTTGACGAGTGGGTCGTGCGCCTGAACTTCTGCTGTCTCCCTTCGAGGAATAAGATAGTATTACTAATCACACTACTCGCAATATTAGGAGACATTTTTTCAGAGTCGTAGTCTCTAAGTATCTATCGGAAGTGGTGGTGGTGTCTCAAGCACAAGACAAAAGGCCGTTTCCGGATAGCGTGCCGTAGATCGACAGCTTGCAGGTGACGGGCATCATCAGCCTCCACATCCGCCTTGTCCCCGAGCCCGACCCACTCAGTTTGCTACCCTGCTCAATCTCTGAACCTCTGTCTCCTCTCACCACCTACGCCCCTACCCAACAACACCGGAGGCTGATAGACTGCAATCATGTTCAGCTTCGTCGCAGACGCTCTGACGTAAGTTGCCCCGCCCCCGCTACCGGATACAGCTATCGCAAGCTTCACCTCGCAACGAGAGCTCATTGCCGTATACAGCGTCGCGACCACGGTCCTGTTTCCCATTTTCGCTTCATATAAGGCGCTGCACACCTCCGATCCCGCCTTGCTGGCACCATGGCTGATCTACTTTGTGGTTCTGTCCACCTTCACCGTCGTTGAGAACACGTTCGACTTCATTCTCACCTGGGTGCCTTTCTACTCGTGGTTCCGCTTCTTCGCGCACCTCTATCTTATTCTTCCAGGCTCACAGGGCGCCACCTTCTTGTACCAGGAGTACATTGAGCCATTCCTCTACCACCACGAGCGCGAGATCGACGACTTTATAAGCGAGAGCCATGACCGCGCCCGGTCAGCAGGTTTCAAGTATGTCGAGATTGGCATCGAGTGGCTCAAGGTCAATGTGCTGGGCTTTGCACCACGTAGCCCACAGCCCGACAGGCCGGCCGGACAAACGTATGCTCAGAGCCTCATGAGCCGATTCCAGATGCCCGCTGCACGCGGCTCCAACGACTTGTACGGTCTTGTCAACCAGGCCCTCAGCGGTGCAAGCGCTCTCTACGGCGCCGGCAACAAAGACGCCCAGGCCTCGGATCTCAGCCGCGCCGCTGGCAATCTCGTGCCCGATACCATCCGTAACAACGACGACCGCCTCAACTATGTCACGAGCCAACGCCAACGCCTCGAGACTCTGATTCAGGCATTCGACCGTGAAGGAGAAAATATACGCTCTCAGCAGACCGGCGGCAGTCGATACTATGAAGGCAGCAGCAGAGGAAGCAGCAGCGGAAATTTGTCGCGGAACAAGAGCGAAGCCGAGTTTGACAGAATCGAGCGCGACGAGATTGGCTCTGAGCGACCCCCATACCCGCTCACACCGCCACCGCTGGGTCGCAGGACAAGCTCGGGGTGGATGCCGTGGAATTGGCAGCGCCCGCAAGTGCCAGAGGACCCGTTGGCGTACGGTAAGGAGCCCGGGCAGCCTAGGGCCAGAGCGTCAGGCTTCGATCTGGGAGATCGCTAGGGAACGAATCCTTGGAGACGGGTGTCTGATCCTTGATAGGCGTTGGAGGCGTACGGGATGATTTGGTAGAGGGGCATATATTATTCGGCCTCGCGGCTTGTATGGTACATATCTGGTAGCCTAACCTGATGGCCCCAAAAGCTTCGTTATGCTGTGTCATGGATATCGTACAGCTATATCTACATCTGCGTGGCCGTTCTTCTTTCACATCTTTGTCTACTGGCATTTACATCTTGACCTCCTTGAACGGATACTTGGGTGCATCATCTTTCCTCAATACAACCTTCCTCTTCTTCTTCGTGCTAACATGCTCCACCCACACTTCCTTTGTCAACTTGCTTGTGAACTCACGGATAAACCGCGGATCCCACAACTCGCTCGCGATACCCAGATCTTTGCAGCACCGCATCAGCGCATTGGACTTGCATCCCTCCGTCGCAGTCGGGATGCCGTCGGGGTCGAAATACTGTTGTTCGCCGCGTGCTATCGACACAAGTCTAATATACCGCGTCAGCAAGAAGTCCAGAATAGGAATGAGGGACCAAAAGACTCACCGCCCCTGCACAATCAACCCATACTCCCTCGTCACGATCTTGCCCGTAACAATACTCTCGCCCCGCGGCGCAAGTCCCCACCCGCCCGGTCCAAATGTCTTATTCAATATCCGTCGATACTTGATCTCAGGCAAATATAACAGTCCGTCAGGCTTGACTTCCACGTCCTCGTGCACGATTGGTGCCAAAAGTGTTTCTTGTTGCTCGGCTGTGAACGACGTGCTGCCGAGTCCGTGGTAGCTGCGCGTCCAGTCAATCGCGGGCACACCTTGTGTGTCGGGAGGCGCATCGTCCAGGCCCGATGTGAGGGAGCGTTGAGAGCGGGCTTCGGTTGTGGCGGCATCTGTGGCGGAGGAGCGAGCGGTGGGGATGGGTGGTTCTTTGGCGGGAAAGGAGGGGGTGACGGTGCGTTGGGGGGTCGCTGTTGATGTTGTGGCTGTTGTAGAGGGCTTAGAAGCTGTGGTGGAGGGTTTGGCAGTAGTAGTTGTTGTCGTGGCTGCAGCTTTGGGCGCGGTGGCCGTCCATGCGGCGCGGACTGGGGACGAGGAGAAACTGCGCTGAGGTATCCGGTATGCAATTGGGGCTGCTCGTGATGTCGAGGATGCTAGTAAGGCGGAGAAGCCTCTTCGGGCTTGTGAGGTTGCCATGTTGAGCGGGGTGTGGAAGTCTGAAATGGCGCGCGATGGATTGCGATTTGAGAACGGACTTGACGCGAAGTCACGATTTCGCTCGGTCGATCTAAGCTATGACCACACTCTATTCACCAGCCACAGTGTAGCCACAACGAGAAATCAGGGCCGGGCAAGATTGATACGGCGGATACGCATGTCTTGAAGCCCTGCAAGAACGGCAGAAGAAAACACACCGAGCCCCGCAGCATTTTACCGAACGCGAGACCGAGCCCAAATGCTTGGTTGCAGATCAGATCGTCACTGAGTCCGCATGGGGTAACGATGGCGACTTTGCAACTTCCCGGTCTGTCTTGGGTACGCAATGAGGTACGACTTAGGGACACGTTATATCACAATGTGCCAGACGGACGGGCACTGCCGTCCATATGATGCGGTCTGGTTGGTTGATCCGCCTGACAACCATCGGAGCGTTGCACAGCGCCTTCCCCGCCGGCATTCAGTGCGCGGTTGAAACCCGCACCAGTTTTTTTGGAAACTGGTGTGACCTGCCTCACGTCGCACCTCTGACAGCTGCTTTCCACTATATATCAGACGAGTGAACGCAAAGCTGTGCGCTGCCATCCATTGGCCTCTTGGTCCGTCAGCGAAACACATCCACGCCAGCAATATACAGCCTAGCCGCCAGTGCACGCTAGCGACTTGGTGGCGTACGTCAAACATATCTCCGCGTCAAATTAGCGTAGATCTGGTGGAGCTTAACTCGTCCTACATAAGGCTGCTCGACCCCCTCCGACGTTGGATCGTTCGACTGCTTGCATTAACATCGTTCAGCATGTCACCAACACCACGTGAAGACGGTTCAGGCCTTTTGACGCGCTTGCGCAGCGTTCCGTTGTCGCAGGCCCTAACCCTGACCGTAGCTTTCGTGAGTAGCCATACACCACTAAGGACACATCACTGCGACCGACTAACAGTGATTAGTTTCTTGTTCGCTTCATCATTCGAGCAATTCAGAGGATATACTTTCACCCTCTCAGCAAGTTCCCCGGACCAAAATTGAGAGCAGCAACGCGTATTCCATCGCACATCGAAACAATAGTTGGGAAGAAGCACATCAGCTTGGCTGCATTGCACCGCAAGTATGGCCATGTAGTGCGGGTCAACCACGATGAACTTAGCTTCACCCATCCCGATGCATGGAAAGATGTACGTCCTTGGCCAATCTTTCATCTTACACCAGACGATTTCTCTGATCGTGACTTGTTTCCTGCATTTCCCCAATACTGACCGTCCCCAGATCTACGGTCATGGAACAAAAGGCACGAAAGGCTCGCCACCTCAGAAAGACTGGATTCGTTATGGCCAGTCGATTAACGGATCTGTCAATCTGATCCAAGCTCGTGAAGACGACCACAATCGTCAGCGCAAGATCTTTACGCCGGCATTCTCCGATCGTGCGCTCAAGCAGCAAGAGCCTCTTTTCTTGAAATACACGGAACAACTGGTATCAAAGCTAAAAGCATCTATCGAGCAGAGCCCGGACGAAAGTATCGACATGGTGAAAATGTACAACTTTACAACTTTCGATGTCATGGGCGATCTCACTTTCGGAGAGCCATTACACATGCTGGATAATGCCGAGTAGTTGGTCTCACCATCAATCTGCTTGTAGAACCTTCGTACTAACATTCCGCAGCGACCCATGGGTCAGCATCATCTTCTCAAGCATCAAAATCGCAAGTCGCTTCAGTGTCCTAGTAAACTACGACTTCGTTTGGCGTCCATTCCGTACAGTTTTCGTAAAGGGTTCTAATAAGAAAAGACTCGAACACTTCAATCACTCCGTCACGCGTGTCACCAAGCGTCTCGAAAAAGGCCGCGACACAGAAGGCATCGATCTATGGGACCTCGTTCTCGCCCAGAAAGAAGGCAAAGGCCTCAGCAGAGGCGAGATGGACTCTAATGCCTCCTTATTCATGATGGCAGGCACGGAAACAACAGCAACATTCGTGTCGGGCATGACGTACCTCCTTTTGAAGAATCCCGAATGCATGAAGAAGCTCGTCGCCGAAGTTCGCAGTGCGTTCACAAACGCAGACGACATGACCATGGAACAACTCGCTGCCCTTCCTTACTTTGCAGCATGCATCAAGGAATCCTTCCGCCTATATCCTCCCGTGCCACTTGGTCTCCCGCGCCTGACGCCTGATACCGGCAGCACCGTCTGCGGACAATTCATTCCACCGGGTACCGTCTGTATGATCCCGCAACTCGCAATGTACACGCATCCGGACAATTTCCGGAACCCTGAACAATACATCCCCGAGCGCTGGCTCGGCGACGCAGCATTCGAAGACGATCAGCGACAGGCGTTGCAGCCGTTTTCGGTCGGCTCGAGAGATTGCGTGGGAAAGAAGTACGTTCATTTATGCCTCTGCTGGGCGATGGGATGGATGCTGACATTTGACTAGTATGGCGTATCATGAGATGCGACTTATCATGGCGAAGGTGTTGTATGAGTTTGATTTCGAATTGAGTGAGGAGAGCAAGACGTGGCGGGACCAGGCCACGTATATTCTGTGGGAGAAGAAGCCGTTGATGTGTAAGTTAAGGAAGGTTAACTAGTGACGATGACTCTGGTCTCTTCCCCTGAGCGCTTCGGGCAAGGCGCCAGGACGTCACTGCGGATGACACACTCCATCTGGCGTGTTTGGCACGTAGCATGAATGAATTGGTAATGTTTGTTGATCCTATGGTAGATGCATGCGTAAACGAGCTGCACGAGTGAAAAGTGCGGAGTTCCGCACATGGTCGGCCTCAAAGTCACAATACCGCCACAAGTCCGCAATAGTGCTACACCAGCGACTAAGTGTAATGCGCACGATTATCCAGGAATAGTTTAGATTGGCGAGTCTCTGTGGACTTTCAACAGCACCTACCTTATCATATGACATTCTGCTTGGCCAAACTGGTCTCCTTGGTACCAGCTTCGAACAACGCTACCTCGTACGGCAACATGATAATCCTGCCATCTCCGCACTGTGGTCCAAACTTTCTTTCTCGACCGGATAGCCTCATATGTAACTTCTCATGGTCCCATCACTCTAAGAATAATATACCCAGTATCATACACATCACCGCCATCCCTCAATCCACCACTCGTCCCATCCCTTCCTAACTCTTCACTCCCCTCAAACGCCGTTCACTTTCTTCCAGCTCTTTCCTCGCTCGTCATGTCCCTCCCCACCTCCCTCACCGGCCACCCAGCACCCGCAGACTACCCGCCCCTCCACCTCACCGGCCTGTCCAAGCTCCGCTGGGCGGTGAAAAACCCACCGGTCGACCCTGACGTTACTTTTGCCGGCAGGACTGTCCTGGTAACCGGTGCCAATACAGGTCTAGGCTTCGAAGCCGCCGTCAAGTACGCGCAAAAGGGTTGCGCGAGACTGATTCTTGCGGTTCGAAGTCGAGAAAAGGGGGCTGAGGCAAAGAACGCGATTCTAGCACGCAGCGGTCGACAAGGCGAACAAGACTTTATATCGGTCTTGATTGTTGATCTGGCCAACTTTGAGTCCGTGGCAGCATGTGCACGTGAGCTTGAGAAGGAGTGTGAACACACGGGTTTACACATCGCTCTGCTTAACGCTGGCATCGCAAACCCAACATACACAACCAGTCCTCACGGGTACGAGGCAGCTCTACAAGTCAACGTCTTGAGTACCGCGCTCATGGCACACTTACTGCTTCCACTTTTACTCCGGACCGCGACATCGACGATGGCGACGAGTAAAGATGAAGATGGTGGTGATAAGCCGCACTTAACATTCGTGAATAGTTTCGCGCACACCGAAGTCGAACCGTCCTGGTCCACAACAGATCCAGCATGTAACGGCAGCTTACTTACGTTCGCAAACTCAGCCGATCTGTTTGATCAGCGCAAATCCTACGCGGCAGTCAAGGCACTCGGCATGGCTGTCATGCAGCATTTCGCATCCCTACCAATCCTCACTTTACCTTCGGGCGGTCGAAGCGTGATTGTGAACTCCTGCTGCCCGTTCTTCTGCCGTACTGATCTGGGACGGAACTTCTCCGCGCCAATGAAGATGGTTATGCATGTGGTGCAAAGTTTCACAGCTAGGAGTGCGGAGGAAGGAGCTAGGACGCTGGTTGGGGCGAGTGTGTTGGGGGAAGAGAGTGTTGGTGGGTTTTGGCATCACGATGTGCTTTATCCGTAAGTGCATTATTTTAGTGGGAAGCGAGAGTGTTGGGTTTGGCATGAGAGCTGACATGTAGATAGCATGGGTGACTTTGCGAGAGATGGGGCGGAAATGAAAAGGTGTTTGGAGGATATATGGGGTGTATTGGTGCGGGAGGGTGTGGTCGAGGATGAGGTGAAGTAGTCATCAGACCGCGGATTTGAATTTGGTTTAGTGGCAGTAGATTGCATTATTTAGTCTTCTGGCCCGTAACATGTTGATATCGCTGTGATGAGTTGAAAGGAACCAGCTAGTGCTCAGCGAGATCGAGCCAATTCGTCAACATAGAGAACGTCAACCCTCCTTCCCCATTCCCTCCTCTCGCTGCATATGCACAATATCGTCCTTACGTCTCAGCATCTCGTCTAATTCCCTCCTCTGCTCCGCAGATACATCATTGATATGCACCGCAACGTCATCGCCAAACTTGGCATTAATCTCCTCGAGCGACAAGCCCGCCGTCTCCGGGAAATAGAAGTATATGACCGGGATGAACAGAGCGGACCAGATGATGATGACAAGGTAATACTTCCAGCCGACTTTGACGAAGCCTATGGGCGCGGTCTGCAGGAGGATGATGGAGGAGGCAAATTGGCCAAAGAGCGAGAAGCCTAGGAGAAGTGAGGTTAGTGAGATGTTTGGACAAGGTATTCACGAGTGACTTACCCATTCCGATAGGCCGGATCTCGGTGGGAAAGATTTCAGCAACGTAAATGTACATGGTAGTATCGCAGAAGGTGCTATATGGGCAAATTAGTAAGGTCCTGCGATACAAGCGTCGTGCTAGTTGTCTCCTTACCCTTGGAAAGTGAGGTAGAAAAATACTAAAAATATGGCGGCTGCATTGCCTGCTTTATTGGTGGTGGACGAATACAGGTCCAGCATGATGACGAGGAGAGATACTGTCAAGACAGTGCCAGCGAAACCTGTCATGAACATTCCACGTCGAGAGTTGACTTTATCGTGTAGCCATGCGCCGAGTGGGCTGTAGATGACGCCTGACTTGTTAGTCATTCCTCATTAGATGGTAACTGATAGCTTATGACCTTACCTGCCGTTGTGAGCCAGACTGCTGAAAGGAGGAGCGGCATAGCCCCTGTTTGCCTCAGGTTGGTGAACAGAATGACAAGATAGTTATTCTGACGCTTGTGAGCCCTATTCATGATGCAGCGGTATCGCTATAGTTCGTGTACATACAATGACGAGTGGTCCGCCGAACTCCGCACCCCACTGAGTCAGGAAGCCTACAATCATGCGTTTGCGATAGCTTTTCAGCTTGAGAACTGCCGTCCAAGGCGTGACGCCTAATGTCTTCAGCTTTGCCCTATCCATGGCAAGCTGTTCAGTGTTTTGGTAAAACTCTTCCTTGGCAACCAAATCTTCCGGGTCTTCAGGCGACTGGCGCAATCTTTGCAAGACTTTCCACGCTTCCTCGTTCCTGCCCTTCTGTAAGAGCCAACGTGGAGAGCGCGGCATCCAGATAGATGCGACTAGAAGAATTGTTGGACTAAAGCATTGCACGGCGAGCGGAAAGCGCCAGGCAAAGCTTGAGTTCACTGCCGTAGCATAGTAGCACGCGAATCCTAGCCATGACGATAGCATGTAGCCAAATACCAGGAAGATGGCGTGGTGGCCAACAAGCCATCCGCGTTTCGCGGGCGGTGCCAATTCAGACAGATACATGGGACAAATTGTGACAAGGACACCAATGCCGAGTCCAGAGATGAAGCGACCAGCTTGGAACATCCTGCGATAAGACTTCACATCAGCTTTGGTCGCAAAAGCAGGCCGGGAAAGTGTGTACTCAAGATTCTGAGCACCACTCTGCAATACACCTCCAAGTACCGAGAGCAACGCTCCGATCTGTATGTTGCGCTTGCGCCCGAACGCAGTGGCGGACCACATGATGAAGAGGGAGCCTACAGCGCCACCAGCACTGAACACACCGTTGGCGGTCGCGATGGCATGTGTGGTTTGTCCGCCATAACCTGGCTCGCCTTGGATGGGAAGATCGAAAAACTCGTACCAGCCCGGCTGGCCGATGGTACTGCCGATTACAGATGTACAGTAGCCGTACGTCTATGTACACCGAGGTCTTAGTTTGTTGAGTCCCACTTGGTGTGCGCCAGGTATTTATGATTCTCACAACCTTGGAAGCTTAGAGTCATGAGCTTACCAATGATCCGAAGGCTGCGGCTACAGTAACCAGTTGATCTACATCCTGCAGTCAGCAACTATTTTTCTCAAAGTGCATTTCTCAAGTTACTGTATGTTGTAGTGCCTTTTCTGCATGTTCCCTCGAGCGCCATGGTGGTGGCTAATTGCTCTCCTTGTCATTTCAGCGGGATCTGTAGCGGGCTGTAGCCATTTTATACAGTTTCGGTTTGTACTGCACTACCTCTCTCGGAAGCCACCCACCGCTACCGAATTGAGTGCGCCACCTGCATGAGCAAGGGCGTCGCATGGTCGATCAATGGCCTTCCCAGCGTACCGCATGCGTCAGTCCTGTCTTGATTTAGCATTCCAGGCCTGGAAGACAACTCCCGGGGTTGGGAAGAAACCTGATGCTGATTGGTCACACTGGTTGCACCGCGAGCTCGAATGTCATTGTTTCAACCAGTGATGGGAACATCTTCCCCGCTTCAAGAATTTCGGTCAGTACTCTTACTGAATGTGTAGGGTCCGATGATGATCGCGGCGTGTCAGACCGTCTCAGGCCAGTGCTCGCGTTGCCTCCAAGAGCCTTTCAGCAATGCCGCTCGGGGACTCTTTAGACACAATTGTCTCAACCTGTCCAACGACAATTCCGGCGTCGATGCCAAACTTCGGTAACACGAGCGGATATGCACTATCTCAGGTCGAGCACCGAAGACCCGCTGCCGTTGGCCCTATCGACGACATTGCAACGAGGAAGCGTTTAGAAAGATTAAACAACATGCATTGACGACATTGGGGGGATTACAACGTTGGGATTTAGCAGAACGATGCATCAAAACAAATTGCCGACTTCAGCTTTGATTAATAACCACATGGATCGCTCAGTTTCCGGATAACAATGGAATCGTTTCGGTCTTCAAGTTGACTGCTAAGTACTGAGTTCAGCAATCCGCTTACAGATAGCATCTCCGACCTCGACCGTCGTGGCCTTGCCGCCTAGATCCGCCGTCACTAGCCCCAATCCGCCTTCCTCGGGACGCTCGAGAATATAAGAAACAGCATCTTCTACCAATTTTGCCTCGTTTGGAAGAGCCAACGAGTATCTCAGCATCATCGCCACAGACAAAATTTCGCCAATCGGATTTGCTATCCCTTTCCCAGAAATGTCGGGCGCGCTGCCATGAATTGGCTCGTATATACCTTTGCACTTCTTTCCAGGTCCTGGAATACCCGAAAGACTTGCGCTTGGAAGCATACCAAGCGTACCCAGCACCCCGCCCGCGAGATCCGAGAGAATATCTCCAAAGGTGTTGTCGGTATGGCATACACCATTGTAATGTCGCGGGTTCGTAACAAGATGCATGGCCATACTATCAGCCAGCTGGTTGCGCAAATGGATATGTGGGAACTCCGTCTTGAACACCTCCTCGGTGACACGTCGCCAAAGACGCGAATTGGCAAGGACATTGTACTTGTCCGCGCTCCATACGGCAGCCGGCTTACCCCCGTTCTCTGCACCGGCAATTTCTGCAATAGCAGCACTGACTCTTGCGCACCGTTTTACTTCTTCTGCAGAGTAACCCCATGTATCCGATGCATATTCACCGTTATCTTCAACTTTGTCTCCGAAATACGCGCCTCCACAGTTCTCGCGCACAAAGATGATGTCAGTGCCTTGCACCACTTCATGTTTCAACGGAGATCGGCTTGTCAGATTTGGTGTGATGAATTTGCATGGTCGCACATTCGCAAATGCATCTAGATGTTTTCTCAGTCTTAGAAGTGCTGACTCTGGCGTTGGCACTTTGCCTTCCCACTCCGGACCACCGACACTTCCAAACAAGACGGCGTCACTCTCGGCCGCTCTGCGCAACACGTCTTCGGTGATGGGTGTGCCGTGCTTGTCGATGCTGGAGCCTCCGGCTATGTCGAATGTCTTGTTGAATCTGAGGCCAGGGCGGATCTTTTCCAATGTGTCGAGCACTTTGAGTGCTTCGGTCATTATTTCCGGTCCGATGTGGTCGCCCGGGAGAACCAAAATTTCGAATGTTTGAGATGATGCCATAGTCATTAATATCTTGAGCGGCAATATTGTGATAAGTCCTAGATTGGATTTCTGAATAGGAAGACTGGAAGGGTGAGAAGTTGAGATCACCACTATGCGGACTAACAAGCTTGCTGTAAAAGATGAGGCTTGTAGTGTTGATGTTTCACGTTTGAAGTCATCATAAGCACATCTTCGGCTACTAGACGCTTAAAGCCTGTATTGGTTGCCTTGCAGCATGTGGTCCACTTCGCTCCGGCATCGGAAGCTGGGGATGGCGATGGATCGATGCGAGGTATGTTTCCAAGCTTCGGACATAACGGCACGTGACTTATCAACATAGACCTGATTTTGAGAATGACTCGATCGGTCATGGATACATCAGCACGTCCAGAGGTGAGCTTTCAAGATCCTGTTCATCTTCCCCGGGCTAATGATTGTGTGCGACAAAGAAAAGAACGGATTTTGGTCTCTTGAGAAGAGGGTACTGTTCATGAGGAAATAACTGACGCCATTCCAAGATTGATAAATGCGACCAGGTCACTGCTGGCGCGCTTGGCTACAACTCTCACATGTGGTATTAGCAAAGCATCGCAGCTGTGTCGCGCTCATTCTGACTGACTGCATCGCATTTCACGCCCATGCATACGCAATTTCTCGGACCGCACATGCTAAGTCTGTCCGTCCACGCGCTTTGTGCACATTGAAGTCTGCATCGTTCATCTTGAGCCACTTAATGAACAATCTGTTCCGTTATTCTGAACACTCAAGGCCCAAATTGAAAAAAACCCCCACTAATTCAACTCTGGGGTCTTCCTTGGACATATGAAAGCCTCTTCGCGCCTATCTTCTAGCATTTGACAATGGAGACCATACCCGATTTAGTGAGGAAGAGCTGCAGGAACATGTATCGAAAAGCTGTTATACTTCCTAGTCAACGCAGCATCCGTATCCCGGACCAAACTCATAACGCGAGGCATGTTGGGTTTTCAAAATCCGGAGATCTTTGGACATCTTTAGTTTCTTGGTTGTTTCGGTGAATGGGTTTTGTGGTACTTGTTGTAGATGATCACAACGCTGGACAAGGTATTTTATACACGCTAGATAGGTGGATAAACTTAAGCTGGACATACCCGTCGCCAATCTCAATTTTGTAAACTTTTCTTCATGTGGCGAGAGCATTCACAATTTTCTGTAAATAGCACAGCACCATGTTTTTGCTCAGTATCTACACTTCATGAGCAGTGTCTTGTATAGTTTCCATATCATTGAACGGTGTAAGACGGGCGGAGCCATGTGGCAAATAGAGTCGACGTTTGGGAAACAGAGACGTTTCACACATGGATACCACCACCGGATGTCTTTTGGCCCAGATAGCATAGATTGCTATGTGTATTTCAAGTGTTTTACCGCACAGTCTATCTCAATGTTTACAATCGCAGAAAGAACCTATCCTCCTCAGAAATCAATTTGATTAACATCTCAATTTGAAAGCAAAGATAGAACCTCGGGAGTTTTCCCAGATATGAATCTTGGTTTTCTTTTCTTCGGAGACTCGAAACACCAAGACATCGATCCTGGATCAGTGTGATTTTGGAAACCACAGAGATACGTGTTGATCTAGGAGTCGAAATCATGACGGCGGTGTTGGACAATTTATACCACATCCCTCACGCTGATTAGATTGCACTAAGCACACGGAGGCAGCCATGGGCCGGCCGCCATCGGAAGAGCGAGAGCTTCGTTTATGTTTTTCCTACTAGGTGTTTTCTCCTGTCGCCTTTGGCCAAGTTGTTGAATGCTGGTTTCATTTTCGGAAACATATGACGGTCAAGAGGGGAAATTCAAATCTTCCCCCACAATTCCTTCGCATATTATAAAGAAGCGAAGGACAGAAGCGGTTTATACCCTGGCTTAGAGCTGCAGGTGATCAAGACCACAAGTCACGTGTTCTTTTGCACAGTGGGCGCGCGAGACCACGAATAGGCCTTGTTCGAAAGGAATGACAAGCAGTTCTGGTACTCGAAATGGGATTCTGGGTATCATGCGCGGCAGACTGGAAAGCAGCAAGGGAACGCCTGACCTAAACTACATCCTTCTCCTCCTTCTCATCCACCTTTTCATCCACCTCTTTGTCCTCTCCTCCCTCTCCCTCTTTGTACAACTCCGCCCCCAACTCATCCAGAAATTTCTCCGCCTGGCCCTTACTCCTCTTCTCCTGGATAGCCCTCTTCTTCTCCCTAATCATCTCCTTCCTCTTCTCAATCTGCTCCTTGCGCTCCCTCCGCACCCGCTCCGTCTCCTGCCTCTCCTTCTCAAGATTGCGAATCTGTTCCTGCCGCTCCTCCTCGTCTTTGGAGAAATACATGAACCCGGTGCCGCGCTGCCGCGCCTCTGCCCTGCCGTCAAAGTGCAATTCCGGCGGCGGTGTGAGCTCCTTGTCGCGCTTAGCGGCGAGGTCGGCCATGGCTTGAGTAATAGTTTCGTCGGGATTGAAGGCGTTGGTCTGCACTGCATCGCCATAGATGATGTTTGTGGGCATCGAGGGCCGCGCAGTGAAGCGGTCGGGCTCGTCGGCAGCAAGGGTGCGTTTGCGGCGCTCTTCGCGGGCGGCTTCTGCGCGAGTGCCTTTGCGGGTGCGGCCGAACTCGTCGACGTACTCGACCACCTCCTCTTCCTCCGAAGCGTCTGATTCGGACGAGGAGGCGACGTCGACTTCGCCTTTTTCCTGCTTCTCGGCCCACTTGCGGTCAAAGTCGACGCCGTACTTGTCGTCGAGATCTTCCACGTCGCCGCGCTTCAGGGCGTCGTACAGGCGGGCTTTTTCCTCCATGCGCCGCTTGGTGCGCTTCCATGCGGCGTCATCTTCGCCCTTCTCCTCGGTAGTGCGCCCGCGGTGCTTTTGTGTGAAGTCGGCGTCTTCAAGGTCCTTCAGCGCGCGCTTCTTGACATTCTTGTTGTGCGTCTTGAATATGTCCTCCTTCTGCGGTCGCGCGCGGCCCGCGGTGGTTTTGTTCGTGTCTGCTGATGATGACTTGATCAGATTCGACAGGGTGGAGGAGAAGGCGAGCGAGTTGGAGCTTGAGATCTCCTTCGCCTTGGAGCGCTTCGGTTTTGCGCCGTAGAGATGGGCGTCTTTGGCGGACATGGTTGGTGGAGACAAGGCACGCGTGAGGTTCGCGCTGGCGATATCGGGGTCGGAGGTGCTCGCTGCGTCATTCCGCTGCCGCTGCCCCGCCCAATTGTTTTGCAGAGCTCCGCGATGAAGCTGTGAGTCGGTGCAAGCGGGTCCGCATAACATTCATCTTGTACTAGAGAGGCTTCCATTCCACCTGCCCGCTGAGTGAAGCTTATATTGTCTGTCACTCTTTTTGCTTAAAGCAATTGACGCCTCAAACCATCACAATGCCCCTCCCACGTCAAGTGTTCATCGCGGTGATCGGTGCGTACAACACCATATTTGAATTATGTATAAGTGTTAACATCCACAGGCGCCGGCGGCGTTGGCAAATGCTTCCTCTCGCAGCTCCAAGGCCTCGCATCCAAGCTCTCTCAGTCCCCCGGCACGCCATACTACCTCTCCCTCATCTGGCTCAGCACCTCCAAGAAAGCCGTCTACCATGCAGACTACAAGTCACTCAGCAACTGGGAGTCCGAGATACAAAACGCAACAAAGCCCACCCTCCCACTCTCTGAGCTCAGCGAATACCTCGTCAAGGCGCCCGGCAAAGTCGTGCTGGTGGACAACACAAGCAACCAGGAGGTCGCAGACAGCTATCCCGTCTTCCTGAAGAAGGGTATCAGCATCGTTACACCCAACAAAAAAGCCTTCTCAGGCAGCTACGAGCTCTGGACAAACATCTTCAGCGCCGCCTCAAACGGCACCGGCATCGGTGGCTATGTCTACCACGAGTCCTCTGTCGGCGCCGGTCTGCCCGTCATCTCCACGCTCAAAGACCTCGTCGAGACGGGCGACGAAGTCCAGAAAATTGAAGGCGTCTTCAGCGGCACCATGAGCTTCCTGTTCAACTCGTTCCAGCCCACCAGCGGCGGCGGCGGCAAGTTCTCGGCGGAAGTCACAAACGCGAAGGAGAAGGGCTACACGGAGCCCGATGCGCGCGACGATCTCAACGGTCTGGATGTTGCGCGCAAACTTACGATTCTCGCACGTCTTGCTGGTTTGAAAGTCGAGTCGCCAACTTCCTTCCCTGTGCAATCACTCATCCCGAAAGAATTAGAATCCTGCTCGTCAGGCGACGAGTTCTTGCAACGACTACCTGAATTCGACGACCAGATGGATAAGCTGAAGACAGACGCAGAGAAGGAAGGCAAGGTCATCCGCTTCGTAGGCAGTGTAGACGTCCCGAACAACAAGGTCAAAGTCGGCCTCGAGAAATTCGACAAAAGCCATCCCATCGCCGCACTCAAGGGTAGCGACAACATCATCGCATTCTACACAAAACGCTACGGCGACAATCCCTTGATTATCCAGGGCGCAGGCGCGGGCGGCGAAGTCACCGCCATGGGCGTGACCGCAGACTTGGTCAAGGTATTGCGATTACTGCACTGAGAAGAATACTTATCCAACCGCATCAATCTGCAAAGAACAAAATATTAAAGTATCCATTCATGCATGTTGAAGAAAACGCGCGAAAACGATTAGAGTATAATTCTAGAAGCCGAGTCCCGACCGCGTCCCGGAATGCGGCTCAAATTGTGGCGCTCCGTGGCGCAAAATGTTTGTTTAGCGCATCTCGCGTCATCAGACTAGCTATCCCTTATCATGACACACACGGTTCTTTCTCCGGTGCGTGTGCGGCTACAACATGCTTTTTTTCCCGCTGATAAGTGTGACTGAGGAAAAAAATCGTGGCTGAAGGATGATGGGTCATGAGTCAAGCAAAAGTTTACTTATATCTCAGGCCCATTGTGCCCTGTCGTCTGCGTGATCCTTATTGATGTTTGTTTCGTGAATCCGGTTTGTGAAGTAACATTTCAAAGAGTTGGGATTGGGAATTGTGGAATATGGGCGCGGATACAGAGTCTCTAGACGGCGCGAAGAGGCGATTTGGCCTACGACGCCATTTCAATGCGCAAGTCGATACGAAATGGGCGGATATCATTCTACTTGGATGTTTCTACTGCTCGGGTTTGATCGATAGTATGGCATTCAACATGTATGGATGTTTCGTCAGTATGCAAACAGGTACGTCCTCCCCCCAACCACCAATCCTCACCAACACCACATTCCTTACACACCATCCACAAACTCTCCAAGCAAAAGCAATATCAATACCTAACGCGGTTGTTAGGAAACACAATCTTCATCGGCCTCGGCGCAAACTCCCAACCCACCTCGGCCCCACACTATTCATGGTCCAAATCCCTCCTCGCAGTCGCCTGCTTCGCCCTCGGCTGCCTCTTCTTCAGCACCATCCACCGCCTCCTCGGCCCACAACGCCGCATTGTGCTCGTCTCCTCGTTCCTCTTACAAGCCCTATTAATCGGCATCGTAAGCATCATCGCAACCACAGGCGCCGTGCCAAACCACCCGCCCGTCGTCGTGACCGATGACTCCAACGGTATGCTGACGTTCAGTCTGCCGAGCGGGTTTCCGGCGAGTGATTTCGGACCGTTGGCGTTGTTGGCGTTTCAATCTGCGGGCCAGATTGTGGCGTCTAGGGCGTTGAAGTATAACGCCATGCCGACTGTCGTTCTAACAAGTCTATATTGCGACTTGATGAGCGATGCGCAACTGTTCACTGCGCCTGTGCGCGAGAACGCGGATCGGAATAGGCGGTTCTTGGGCGCGGTGGCCTTGCTTGCGGGAGCGATTTCAGGCGCGTTTTTGACTGCGAGTAAGGCTGGGTTTATGGGTGGGCTGTGGATTGGGTGTGCGGTTAAGGTGGGCATGGCGGGGGCGTGGATGGTTTGGAGGGAGAAGGAGACGGCCCGGCAAGGAGGGAAAGATTGATGAGGAATCGCGGTGGTGTCGATATAGTTGCCTTAGATGTGAGTGAAGCGTAATCGGAGGTCGCTTTGCAATGTTGAGCTGCTTGTATAGAGCGGTACTGAAGTGTATGTGCTGCTGGGCTGAATTCAGAAGATGATGTCATGATTTGTTCGATAAGCGTCCATGGATGCGTGTCTGGTCTATGTGGGCATTGCATATGCATTTAAGTGAGGCCATATTTGTGGCCGATATATCTCAATATTTTCTTCTGTCGTTCTTCTTTCACATACAACCACATGACGCTGAGAATTGGTCCCCGCATACGCTCAATAATTTGACCAAGTCTTGTTGTAGTGATCCCAAGTTGTAAGCCCTTCCATTTCCAGGCTCGTAATTCACACAAGCTGAATACTGAGTCGCTACCAAAATAACCTTGATGTTTCCATGCGCGCTTCTGCCACCTGAAGAAAGACTCTAGACATCTGCAATGACGCACTTTTGCTGTATGTGGCCTGACAGGTCTGTGGGTGGCACCACGAGCTCTTTCTTTGTAGGAACAGGGTCCAAGAGCCATATAATGACCGTTGCTAGTCTGCTGTGGTCATCTAAGCACTTTGTCTCAAAATTGATCACTCCATCCGAGGAAGGATGCGGCCGCAAGGGCGACAGTATTGACGATCACGAGTTGGTTCGCAGCCAGCTTCATCTCTCCAGCGATGAACTGGGCTTCGAAACCTCGCCTGTGCCTGCAGCTTTCTCGCATATCTCTTCGCGCTTCTTCTCCTCCTTATCAAGGAATTTCTTGAGTGTCCCAAAATTGACGGGCTTGGTCATGAAATGGTCAATACCAGCGTTCCAAGCCTCTAGCTTCGCGGACGCCGATGCCAAACCAGTCAGAGCAACAATGCAGCAACGAGGGATGTTGTACTCTTGCTCATACTGTCGGATTGCCCGAGTTGCTGACATGCCGTCCATGACAGGCATTGACATATCTGTGAAATTTGATCAGAACTGGTATCTGCATGCCATGTTGGAAGCCAGCTCACCCATGAGGATTACACTGAACTGTACCTGCGCTGACTGGTATGCGCGCAGGGCTTCGAGGCCATTCTCTGCTTCGGCGTATTCAAGCTTGCATTTCTTCATGAAAGTTACTAGTAGCTGTGAACGTCAGCTTGATGTCAAGGAGTTAGCATATTGGGAACAGTGAACTAACCCTACGATTGATCGCATTGTCGTCCGTAATAAGAATGTTGGACGTCGCGCAGACTGATTTGTGGGGTATTATACTGTCGGGGCGAGTAGGAAGCGTGCGTTCTTCAACGACAGACGATCCAGCAGCTGGTGTCGAATCACCTGACGTTTCCAGTATTGGTGATGCATTAACCTCGGGCTTATCCGTTTGATGCCAGTAAGGCTGGTTTAGAAGTGGCGGCATCTCCACTGGTTGGGGAGAGAAGGCCGGCATGGGAGAAAGACTAGGACGGAGAGGAAAGGTTGTCGACTCCTCGACGGGTGGTGACTGTAACGATGACTGTCTAGGGTTAACTGTGGAAGTCTCTTTTGGACTAGAATTTCGCTGTACGTTCTCGTCCGGATGCTTGAATCGGTCGAGACAGCTGTTCAGCACATGAGCTAATTTGTATGGTCCAAGTCTGGTCTCTGTAAGCGGAGATCATGCGATCATGTTGAAGGTATACGAACGGCTGAGTAACAATCTCGACCACTGATTCTTTGTTCTGAACGCGGACATCGGAACGTAATGTCGCCGCCTCGAGTGCGTCCAGCGCAATGAAAATAATCACGGGCGCTCTCGACGCCCCATCCCTCGCTCTTTGATCCCTGACAGAGGCGAGAAAATCAAACGATGGTTCCGGGCAAATAATTATATCGCATTTGTTACCCTGCCACTCTGTAGTTTGAACGACGTTCATCTTCAAGTGGTCAGTCAGAGTTGTCGTCAACGCCTGAGTGAACTTCGCTAGGCCCTCGGCGTTGTGCGGCTCATCCGCGATGTCCTGATCAGCTTCGACCCTGTGCAGTATGCATACTTGGCGACCCTTTAGGCGCGGTAGCCACGAAAGATACTCGTTTCGTTGGGGAAGAGCGATTTGTGTCGCCTCAGGTCTGATCAAAGATAGCTTGACAGTAATCTTAGTACCATGGGTCTGGTCACTACTGACTTCAATCTTGCCACCATTCGTTTCAATGATCTGCCGCACAATGCTCAGACCTAGTCCAACACCGGAACTGTGGGAGTTCTCTTGCGAGAATGGCTGGAATGCTTTATTAGCGAGAAAGGAAGGACTCATGCCACTACCTGTGTCGGTAACGGTGAGCATGATTGTGGTGGCTGAACCGGTAGCTCTGGCGATATCTGTACCGTGTAGAGATACAGTGATATGACCCGTCTGAGTGTACTTGATGGCATTACCAAAGAGACTGCGACTCTGTTAGCGCATCTGGCATAATAAGTGACGCAGTAGCAATTACTTCATGACAGTTCTCTTCCAGGACCCTACAGGAAAACAATAAATCCAGTCATGTTCGTGGCTGACATCCAGTATTATGAAGCACGTTTTTCGCTTAGTTGTGACATCAGAGACATCGGTATAAGCCAAAGTCTTTGTCGATTCCGTTGGTGACACAGGTGCGTTTTTCGAGCTCATGATTGGAAGGAACGACGATCCAGCAAAGACAGCTTCTACTACCTCTTCAGTGGCTAAGCACATATCAAACGCTGGATCTCGTGATGTTTTTCGCGTTTTGAGAGGTTTGGAGGACAGTCGAACAGTCCTTGTATTCTTTAGTCGTCTGGTAGACACATTCTTAGTGCCCTCACTCATCTTCGAATGATCCATGACGTGGTTGATCGTATCGAGAAGTGTTTGACCACAACTATTCAATGAGTTGAGCATGCTGGTCTGGAAGCTGTCGAGTGGAGTGTCTTTGATAAACTCTAAGGTACCAAGAATGCCGTGCAGAGGTGATCGTAACTCGTGCGATATTGAAGCAACAAAAGAAGTTTTCTGTTGGTTCAGCGATACAGCATCCAGTCTCGATAACTCTCGCATAATGGAGTGGCTGAAGATGTTGAAGTACGCTAGGTCCACCGAGGCAGAGAGCAACCGATCTGGATCATTAGTCCAACACAGGCAACCTGCGAACCACCTTGATCTTTCATAGTCCCAGAAAGGCACAAATGCCACACTTCGTGCTCTGGGTAACAGCTCAGATAGGGCCTTGGAGCTTCTAGACGACCGACCATGTCTTTTGTTGGCTAAGGGCCGTGAATCGTCACCACGGGCCGAAAATTCCTCGTGAGAACCCCTTGCTGAGGACGAATCGTCGGTAGAAGACATGGAAACGCCCTCAAGAGTGTAGTTGAATACCTTCCCGTGGGGATATTCGCGTAGTAAGCGTGCAAGGTTGGTTTCAGCAAGAGAATCGATCCCCGGTGTTCCGTCTGCGTTCACGAGAGGTCTCAATGGCGCAGCTCCGAGTACTCCACAACTCTTCGATGAAGAGGAGCTCGCGTTCTTCTTGGCATTGCCGCTTTGCGAACTACTGTCCTCACTCGACTCCGATTTTGAATTACGCTCTGAAGAATCCGAAAGGTTGCCGCTGAGACGTTCGTGCTCTGACTCTGCTGGGTGCTGGCGATGACCAGTTGCTGCAACAGATGCGTCGAGAATCATGACTCCGTCCAGTTCGCTGGACGCAAGCATAACATGAGCAGCTCGGGCAAACATCGATTTTGAGTTCATCGGCAAGATGGTGTCTTGTAAGGCTCGCAGCGATGTCTCTCGTGTGGAGCCTGCACGTACGGTATCCGAGCCAGTTGAGAATTTTTGTTTCTTCTGGCTCTGTCCAGACTCCTGCGAGCCTGCCTGTGACACTTGTGAAGCAGTATAAGCTGTCTCCAGCACCTGCAGCTGAGTGGGTTTTTCCGTGGGCGCATCGTGCGTAGATCTTGTCTCTGCATCGGAATCAAATGAAGTCGATGAGGTTGTCGTGGGCGAGTGTGGTTCAGAGGGAAATTGGTCGAAGGTGTCGAGTGGCAGTAGCGCAGATGCGCCCTCTGCGAAAGAAATGAGACCGCGAGTGAGTTTTTCGCCACGCTTGAACCGGTCACCAACGATGTAAGTGCCGAGGTACTCAACGACCGTGGCTGCGAGATCTTCAAGGAGAATGACAGCCTCGTCTGAGATGCCCGCTGGCCTTGGCTCGTCATCAAATATACACAGCGTGCCAAGAATAGCACCACGCGAGTTGACAAGAGCTGCTCCAGCATAGAATCGTACGCGAGGGCCATCTCGAACATACGTGCGTCGGGCGTGTTGATTGCTCTGCAGGAGGTCTCTGTTGATAACAACCACTGTTTCTTCACCAACGGCAAGGTTTCTGGTCTCGGATGCCAAGACCTGCTCGCAAACACCCCAACTTCTAGGAAGGCTTACACTACCCAACCACAAAGCATTGGATCCAGTAACAAGTGGGGCTCCTCTGCGAAGTGGAAGTCCAGGCGTTGCCTCTGCCAGAACATGTTGGCATTTATCGTCGATTAGCGAAACCAAGGCTCGTTGCGCGTTCATGCGCAGGGCTGCCAACTGGCACAGCGCAGTCAGGGTGGGGTCCGTCGACGGCCGCGCATGATAGTCGGCGGGCAGATGAGACGCCTCTGGCCCAGAGGCAAGCCCATCGAGGCGAGGTAGGTCACGGTATGCAGCGACGTACTGCAGTACTTCGCGTTCTCTCTTCTTGTCCGAGAGGGGCTTGACGCGAGGAGGTGGGCGACTCATGATAAACGCGGGGTAAAAGCAGACGCACCCTCATGCCCGATGCTTTGCAAGCGGCGGCACCAGAATCGTTAAAGTAGAAGTGCGTCAAGAGTGTCGAGCAGCTGTGCGCTCTCAGTTTGGCATGGTTTTTCGTCCCAGCTGGCAGCTGCTGGTCTAGTCGCTAGGAAGCCCGAGCCTATCACCTTTGGCCTCAACGTCACGTGAGATTCGAAATTGCCATGCCCACCGCATCCGTCTGGCAAAGCTGATTGCACTAAGACATTGTGTGCCGCACCAATCACTGAAACAGCCTTAGTGGCCACACGTGATTGAAGCTGTTAAGCCAGACACGATGTGTCTTTCCAAAGAGTCTTAATGGAGTGTTCCATCGACCTTTACGATAATTTCCGCGTCATGGGTTTTTGTAAACTCGTGGCGCAACCGCGAGTATTGGCTTGGTGTGGAGGAGTAGGTAGCGGGCCATGCCCGATGGGCCCACCCGCATCGATCCCAGCGCCGCTTTCCTGCTTCTTTCTAGCTCTTTGTTGCTACAAAGCCTTCCACTTGCTTGGGAGGCTGCTGTGTAGGTCTTTCCGTTCGCAGGCTTGCAGGTTCCGCCTTCTGTGAGCCTCGCCGTTGGCGAGTTCCTTATCTGTTACGCTCTTTCCATAGCCTTGTGCTACGAACACGCGTTGCGCAATTAATCTCCGGATGTCTTCAAGTAGATGAAGGCAACTTGAAGGCAGCCTGCATAAGGATCGTGTTTAAGGCATGGTACCTGGTGTATTTCTTAGCTTGAGATCGCTCGATTTCTTAGCCTATCTACAAAATGGGCATGCTCAAGTACTTTCAAGAGGAGATCATCCATTGCAGTCACAACTACGGGCAGTGCCGTAAGTGACCGTGCTATCCTCCAACAGCACATTCGTCGCCACCCTTGCTGTTGTGGCCGGTATAATGTGCATGTTTAGGGCTATATCCGTTGTGAAGCCATGACAGCCCCAGTTACCCTGATAGCTCTGTCAACAATGTCAGCGGATAGTTTCAAACAAACGAAATGCCGAAACAACTGTACATTCTGACTATGTGGTTGGTCCTTGCTGGCTGCCATTCTTTACTTTGCGCCCCCATAGGAGCCTCAGCATCGTCACTTACTGCCTGGCGTCACACGGTATTCGCCCCATTGTCAGGACTTAATCATAGCCCACAAGGCAAATGTGGCCTAACTGCCAATGCTTCGTGAATCTTAATTTCATGGGTACAGCTTTTATGTTGGGCAAGCCTGGATGCAGTTTGTAGTGAAGCTGATGTGTCCTTCTCCAGGATGTGATGATGCTCCCTTCACGCCTTGCATGCCTCTTTGGCTTGATCTGCATTACTTGCGCTGCACCTTTAGATGACCCATATGATCTCTCATTCCTGAAGAAAGACACAGGAAATTGGTGATTTGAAAGTTCCTGGTTATTAAAGTCAATAAGATAGCATTAACATGGCAATTGTAGCTACGCATGAGGCGTTGGCGCTGGTGATAGACTAAATTGGGGCATTTCACATTATGACGATTTTTATACAAATCTCGTTGCTTAACATTTGTGCCTGGAGAAAGATGCGCAAGGCTTCACACACACCGTCTGTAGCAGGGCAAACATTGTCGATGTGACGTCTCAGGCAAACGCACTCTCATTGGGCCAGCAATATATCATCACGCCAGCGGTGAGTACTGAACATGGTCATAGATACTCGGTGTACTGATCTGCTAGGGTGGTAGCGATGCCGACTATGTCGGCATCCTCAATTCCTGTGTATAGCTTTTGGGCGGTCTCTCCCACCAAAACTGCGATAACAAGCTCAAGGAATTGTTAACACGGTTCGAAGCTGCAAGAAAGCTTTTGATCTGGATGGTCTAATCAACGAATTTCCAGCTCAGGTACTATGTAGGCTACGTGAAGTTCTTTAGCATAGGCGTCAATGCTTGCGATAAAGTGTCATTGCATATCTGGTTCAACTCCTTCAACAAAGAATACTTGATGCATGCGCGCAGAAGGGTCATGAACTATGTCGTCGACGCCATGAACGGTGCTCTTCGAGTAGCGATTTCGAGAACTGGTTCTCAAGTTCATTTTGTCGACTATGACAATTACGTCGATTAACCAGTGGCAGGCATTGTCAACCAGGAACTGATGAGGGCAGTGGCAAGAGTGCGAATCGACAAGACATTTTCTTCTAATGGATAAAAGTAAAGACTCTCCTTGGATTTGAAATGACGAATGGTCTCATGACGGGTTGAGGCGAAGCTCAAACAGTCGTAATGATGACGGCGACATCGAACGCGTTAACAGCACACTCAATGCCCTCTATGGCGCTCTTCTTCAAAAACAGATTCAGGATAACAATCTTTCTGCTCTCTAACATGACAACGCAAGTGGTGACTTTGAGGTGGAGGTTTTGAAAGAGGAGCGCGGTGCTCGAAGTCGGCGAGAGCCCTCCGCATTCACTCACCGAGCCGGTGTCCGAGCCGCTAACGATATCGGCAACGAAACCAGACGGCAGGTAACTAACAACACTATCCTCGGAACCACTATAGCACTCGCGAACACAATGAGACTTGTATCAAGTAACAACACTGCTTCAAGTAAGACTTCAACTTCCGGAACGGTGGTGGCAACTGAAACACGTTTCTCCTTGCTGGTAGCAACATCGCACAGACGTCCAGCCCCATTCAGCTCATCATTCCCAACAAGATCAATAGGGTCTCGCATCCCACATAGGCTGGCCATACTCTCATCGCGAACATGAGATTGTTTCAGATGGCATCTCAGAATGCCCAGGCTCTGAAGAAGTAGTACTTTTACTACTTTAATAAGTGCGCAAATGATACGTTGTTACGGAAACATGATGCAAACGTTGATGACTGGCACAGGTGTCAAAGATTTACCATCCTTGTACTCGACCAACACAGGCCAAAACGTGCCAGCTATTGGAGATCCAGCTTGTAAGACAGACTCGTCGAACACGTGGACTGCACGCGACGCTATGGTCTCAGGCCAAAAACGCTTGTGTAAAAGGTGTTTCAGAAATCGAATCTATGCTGTAGTGTCAGTGTTGCGGACTCAGTAGTGCGTCTATTTACTTTCCAACGTGAATCTCGCAATCTCAAAGGCTCGGTCGGATCACTTACCACCGGTATTTCTAATTTCAGCTCATTAGACTACATGAGAGTTTTCATCAACTAGACTGAGAAAGACAATATCGGCCAACACACCTGCGAAGCCTGGCTCGACATTGTCACAGATGGTTGCGACGTCCCAACTTCCAGCGGTGTGAACGCCGCCAATTTGCAGCACGGCGGTGTCATTGAGTACAATAATTCGCTTGGATCTGCCGCACTTGAAGCCACTTGTGATGCGGCGCATTTGGGGGAAAGGGCGTGCAATGAACTAACTATGCAGCGATGCCATCAACAACAATGACGTCGAACCACCAACGCTCGCAGCCGACTTTGGAGACAGTTGCGCCAAATCCGCGGCACAGCTGAGAGGTATCGTCAACGCAGGATCAAAGTTCTCGCAGAAGTCTGACGGCGGAACGCCGGCGAGTGTTGTGCTCACGACGGAGTGGCCACAAGGACCTCTGCATCACTAGATCTTCTAGGAGGAGTGCACATACCACATGGGTGTACTCAAGTATGTAAGCCCACAATTCGGCAATTGTAGGACAATTACTAATACGATGAACAACCATGGCTGTAGTCTTCTAGACAATAACAAACCCGATGGACTGGAAATATGGAGGCACCATCTGATAACAACGGCGTCAAATACACCATCAATCCAACTCGCAGTCACCCGTCACCTCGAAAGATGGCCCAAGATAATTGTAACGCTGATGCTTATGCGTGGGGTTATCCCTGGAACGTGCAGGGAGGCGAGTTCGCAATAATGATTGGAGAGGCTTGAGTGGAGGGCTTCTCGTGCGGATACGCGCATTTGGTGCTGTGACCGCCTGGAAGTTCACATATTACGATACTCCTTATACCATCCGGCACCTTGTTTGAGCCACTTCTCATGTAACGCAGCAGCCTGCATAGTGCGCGCAGCTTCATACAGAGGATAGGGCTGCGAGACGCACACATTATGAACTGTGTCTGTTCGCATGTGAGCCTCTTTATGAAAGAAGCAAGATAAGCAAGGAGTGTGGAAGGGAGTGAGGGAAAGGACGATCGACGATGAACTTTATGAGAACACAGTGAAGGACGAATGGCACTTTGCGCTGATTGAGGTGTCACTGGCTTTGAAAAGGAGCACGGGTTAGGTTAACTGGGTCTGAAGTGATGGAGTGGTGGTCTGAAAGTGTTCAAGGCTGTTTGTTACAGCAGGCTTGACCTGTGGTTGGCGAGGTGAACCCAAGCATGCCTGGCGAGCCCGAACATTTTGCAGAATAAACACTAGGCTTCCCTGTCCGAGCTACAGAAATCAGGCATACCCTCCACTTGCAGCATGGTCGCGGGAATGTCTTCCATGATACCAGTTTATGAGCAGGGTTGGGAACAGACATCTCAATGACATTAAAATTAGCCTTCAGCCGTCTTACCAGCGGTCTTCATGCATAATAGAGACCGAGGAGCAAAGTTATATTGAGGAGCAAATAAATCCAGCGCGACGGTCCGCAGGATCATGGTGTCCGTTCCAAGCACTCTTACTCCGCGGTTGCCGCATTGAAATCGTGACCGCTCTGCATATCAATGCAAGTGTGCGTTCAACTACAGGCGCCAAGGGCGCGCCAAGTCTGCTCAAGATCCGAGATCTTCCTTGCTGTATTTACAGGTCAGGCTACTGGTTATCGAGAACCCAGTCGATACTTGCGGTATGGTTAATGGCTTGTCTGGCACTTGCGGGTAAAAATCCAACAAGTCGGAAAGGCCGCACAGTGGACCGAAAGGCCAGCGCAACACCGGCTTAGAGATGCTGGAAGGGCGAATGCTCTTCAGGTGCTGATCTCGATGCTAGACGCTGTGGGCTAAGGGGAAAGTGTGGTGGTTGTACTACGCCCTTACGTACAGTAGAGCTGCAAATGTTCGTCCAGACCCAGGCGATGGGAAAGTAGAGCGTGTAACTTCTGTATCACATGGGTAGTCTGTGCAACAGTGCCATGTGCTGTGCGCTGTCAAGAACAAACCTCCACTGACGTCCCATGAGGCGCGCAGCTTTGAGCATCTCGGCGTCCCAACTCAACTCACCAGTGACGCTGTAAGCGAGTAGTATTGTCGATCGATGCCTTGTACGTCAGTCTTCGGTCCTTTGTATACACTGGTTATACCTAATTTTGTGGATACTCCGCAAGCCGCCCAAGTAGTCCGCCGCCAATAAATGATGCCTCTTCAATTGCGACAAGACGGTGAACAAAGGTCCGCGTCGATATTGACAGCTTGAAAAGCAGTGGCTGGTATTGTAAGCCTGCTAGGATGATTACACACTTGCCAGAAAGGTAGCAACCGCCAAGCCCGGCCTACTTGCTCTAACAATCTTATTCACGCTTGACATGCATGCGTAGGTAGATGTTCCGAGAATATGGGTCACGCCTCTCAAGGCACTCAGAGGACCCCCATCGTTGCGGTTTGACACCGTTTGACATGACGGTCATACTGAACGTGTCGCGTGGCAGAGGTAGCATTGCTAGCACCAGTACAACGTGTCTCGGGACCACTAGCACTGGGTCGCCGGCAACGCTGGGCCAAAGCTGAGTCCATGAGGGTGTCGGAACCACTGCTTCGGAACGGTGGATGTCTTGCTGGGCCTTGGAAAGTTACACCGAGGCTGGGCAAAGGACGTTCCGTCTTCTAGACGAGGATGCGATAGGGATAAGATGTGCCTCCCGTAGCGAAGCGTACTTGGCCGGGTTCTTGTGCTGTCCATTTGTTGGCGGGCACAGATGGCGCGCACTCGAGTGCTCTTTTAGGACCAACGCCGCGTGACGATGGGAGTGGTTGTGGTAACGGACTGGCTTGAGCGGGGTTGCTTCGCGAGACATTTTGCCAAGTTCTCGGCGCCAAGGCAGCGGAGCAATCATGAGCGAATCACCGCAGATGGCGTTGAGGCTGTGCTGAGAAACGGCCAGGGTCATCCGATTATCCATTTGTCGCACGAGTAATCCCATGTTTCCTCCTTTTCGCATGTCGTAAGGGCCCGTTCATGCCTGAAGTAATTTGGAGGTTGAAATTGTGCACGTCCGTGAGCACTGGGATACGACGACGGGTGGAATTAAGGACACCTCGGTGCCCGGCTTGGGCTACGGGTGTCCCGCTCCGTGCGGGAAGTAATCTGATGCGCGGCACTATCGCCCGGCTTGCTAACTGCACCTTCGGCATGGGTGCTGCTGCAGCCCATGAGAGATCATGTCTTGCCGAATGGCTGCATGTGTAGCCGCAGATGTAAACCTCTAAGCAGCGCCGCGCGAAACACTCAAGCCACATCCCAGCAATGCGTCGTCGTTGATGCCCGTGCGATGGTGAGATCAGATAAGTGCCGCGTGGTGGAGGTCGTTCTCCTTCCGAAGCTGGGTCGCGCGGGAGGAAAAGGGCAGGTGTGCAACAAGCAAGCTGCAGCAGCTGGCTTGCGAGGAGATCGTCTGCGGTATTATCGCAAGCGTGATGCCATGGTGGTTCTTGGTGGTTCAGGCCACGAGACATGACTTCATTCAAATATGGAGCCGTTTCCGGCTATTCCTGTCACGATGGGTGATCAGCAAAACTTCCGCGGCGGCTCGACCTGGTATCCTCCACCTGTCCGCTCGCTACCAACATGTATAGCTGCAACGCATATTGACCACCTTGTTGTCCGAGAAGCAGGGCAAAAGCAATTTGCGTGTCTTGTCGTCCGGTCGCATTATCGAAGGACTGCTCGCATTTGTCTCGCACAACCACCAATCTTGGCTTCGGAAGCGCTAGCTTTGTCCCATCTGCGGCACTCGATAGCTTCCCCGCTCTCACACAAACCACGCGAGGCGCAGCTCCAGGGCGACATGAGTGGTTTTTTATCATGGTATGGCGCGGAATGTTGGTGGTGTTGATCCCCAATGTCACTTGCAACTACCAATGCCCATTTGGCAGAATGCAACCCTGGTCGCTCGCTGATTATCCCTCTGACGAAGCCTGAGCGCAGCCGCTGTGTCAGGAAGAATTTTGATTGTCACACAGGGGCGTCGCAAAAAGCACACGGCGTGGTGACGACGTCGCCTGATACAGGGCGGATGTGTGCCAATGGCGGACCCACGTTGGGCACGCTGCCTGTCCATGAGTCTTGCAACGGCCCCGGGCAGCGGACGGAGCGCACTGTTGTCTGGGGGCGGTGAGACAGACGTGTTTGATGGTTATTTCGACCGTGAAAGAAGCCGTACGATTCCAACATGCTGGCACGATCGGCTCAGGGGCTTGTCAAACCAACTTTTGGTGCGCCGTTAGCGTAAACTCCGCGTGAGTCCTCCCGGCTCCGCGCAGGGTTGCTGATGGAGTAGGGTAGACTAATCCGCGTTCAGAGACGGTGCAGCGTAGCCTCCTGGGCGACGTTGGTCGCGGCGTGAATGTCTCCACCAGCGCTAGACGTCCCTCCCTGGTCGAAAGCCTGGCCCCCTCCGCTGCCCAGCGCAGTGGTCGCGTTAAATAAGGTCATGTCGTGCCCCGAATGCGTCGAGCTCACTCCTCGTCATACGATACACAACCCTCGGACCTGCGAGCACCAGCTAGATAAGGCTGACCTCACCATCACTTGCAGCACCGTCCAATACTGCCCTTCTTGTCAGCGTTGAACAGCGTTGACTCAAACACTGCTCTACGCCTATCACACTCTCGAGCGCCTTTGGTAAGCCAACCATACCAAGCCGCCAACTGCCACTGCCAATCGTCATCCTTCCATCGGCTTCCGACCTGGGCGCAGCAGCTTAGCAGACGACTATTTCGCCCGTTCTTGGTCCTCCGAGTTCCACTGCTTGCGTCAATATCTGCGGCTTCCCAATCTCCCCGTTACTGTGCAAGGAGGCAAGGGCGATCCAAGGTCCCAGCCTATCACCGCGCACATCTTGGCACACGGCGTGACCCTAACGTCTATCTCCATATTACGTCCACCAGGCATTTATACCATCACACCCGCCCGCTCTTTGGGGATAATCGCCATCAACAATCTATCTCCATCTGCACCGCGATCAACCCCTACCGCCGCCAAACCCCAGAGTGGCGACTAGCGACTAGCGCCTACCCCAGATCGCCACCCACCTTTGTCTCGTGACAGCGTCTTCTAGGCCCACCTCGCTGACACCACGTCTTCCACCACGACGTCGCTCAATTACAAAACCCTGCATCAAGGCAGGACGCCCCGCAAACGAATCTATCTCGACCTTACTTGAACACATCTTCAAAATGTGCGTCGCCGAACTGTGCGTCACTGTTCTGCCATGCCAGCATCGCTGGTACCATCTCGTCCGGCCCTGCAGCCCATCCAGCAACCTCTCCACATGCGGGAAGAAGCTAGGCATCTCAGGGTGGGAAGTCAAGTGCGACTTCTGCCCATACTGCCAGGGTCACGTCTCCGAATTCGAGTACCGACTCATAGGTGACGGCCCAGCTCCTCCAGTTGGTTCTCTGTCAGGCCTTGCGCGCGCTCATTCAACGTCGCTCAACGCAGCTCGTCGTGACATCCGACTCGACGAAGTCACCCGAACCGACAGTGCCACCAGTGTTGGCAGCAAGAGCAGCTTGGTCATCGCAGCGTCTGAAAAGAATCGAGCCATGAACGATCGTCTTGACGCCTACTTCTTCACAAACGACTCTCCTGTTTCGCCCTATCCCATCTCACAGAAGGAAGATGACGAGGGTACCAGCGTCGCAAGCCCCAGCGACACATCGAGCAACGACCACGGTAGTCTCCGACACGCCTCCGCGTCATCTGAGCCATACAAGGTCAACGCACTCTCGCGCATGCGCAAGCGGACCAAGCAACGCTTCTCTGGCATGTTCTCGCGATGAATAATCCTCGCTACTCGATTCTCTTGGCTTCGTCATTTTCGCCGCTGCACAGCCCACTCGACTCCCGCTGGTGTCGTCTGAATAGCGTTCAATATCGCCATCAGTGCGGGTCTACAATCTAGACGCCCGGCGCGCTAGGCTCCGCAATCCAGACAAGTCGGCCCACAGACACAGAACCGCCTCGGCCCGATGAAGTGGAGGGCCTTACGGATGCAACGACCTCACGAACACGCAAATCATCTCAACTCACTTCACTTCGATTGTATCTACATTTTCCGACACCGCCTAGTGCGCTTTACCACTATTGGCTTCTTTACTCAACTGACTTCCGGATACCCACTTCGCTTTGCTTTGCAGCAACATACCCGAAGGCCACTACTGTGCGCTTCTCACTACATCGAGATTGTCGCGCTTCTCATCACTCGGACCTCACTCGGCGTTCAACGGAAAAGACTAGGAAAAGCAAGGGCGACCTTTTTCCACACTGATTTTCCGTGTCAGATTTTGCCTGACGCATTGTTAGGCACGTCTTGGCACAGGGCGCCCCCGGGTCGCTGGCGTTGGCGTCGGGCTGCGACGTTTCGTTTTGCAGGCTCAGCTGCACACGCACCACGCAAAAGCACAGGCGTGCCATGAAATTACTATGACTCGACGCAGGGCGGATGCGCGTCCGGTAGCATAAGGACTAGTAGCTTTGTTACAAATGAATATTGTTGCAGAATCTTCACATGCTCGGTTCATTTACTTTACCGTATTCATCCGTGCGAGATTGAGTTTTGGTGATTGCCGCCACTGCAGGACACGGTATCCTTCTAGACGCATGCATACGCCTATCGGCCCATATGCACGCACACTATCACCGCCAAGATCCGCGATAATGCACCCGGACGTTCCGCTCCGCCCGGAATACTTCACCGCCTGCCGTGGGAGCCGGGGTCGCCTGTAGATATTGCGGCCTTGGGCGAAGACTTCAGACCGCTTCGACAATCCCGAGGTTGAATGATGCACATCACGTGGAGCGCAATTCATGCCAATACTCGCGCCATGCAAATCCGGCAGTCTCCGCGCCCGTTCAAGGCAAATCAAATAAGCTTCGACAAGCCGATCCTTCTGTACCCCAAGGCCAAAGCTTAATCCTCCAATCCCATCACGTATCACACACGCTAAGCTTCACTATGGAATGTTACCTGTCTCTCCGACCGCTGGAACCTTCCGCTTCACGTCTCACGCCCGGGATGCAACCCCATCAACGTCGTAACAAGCCTTGCTCGGCAGCTCAAGCTTCGCCGAGCGACCTGCGCTGTACTCTCTACATAGCGTTATGGGACACATTACGTGGCATGCGACGGAATGTACTATGGAGAACCAGCGGGGCGGAATGGGTGCAATTAATGCTGCTGCGTCCGTGTTGCCAAGGCAGCGCAACTGAGTTTGTGGCATTGCATTCGCAGTAAGAACGGAAGCGAAGGTAGAGGGTGAAGGTGTGTTAGTGTGGGAGGTAATGTGTCGATCGACATTGCTTGAATGTGAGAGAAGGTGCGAATGTACGGACCTGCGTGTTGCGGAAGGTACGAATGCGAAGTGCTGATGATGCAGGTTCCGGGACACCGGTAGGCTAGGGAACTTCCGCATATCTGGCAGGTGCTTGCTGCACTGTGCTTTGCTTATTCCCATATGATCGACAAGATGTCTCATTTTCCTTGTTGGGCAAGATCGTCTGAAAGAGAGACAGTCGTGCGTTTGACACTTTGCGAAAGCTTAGATGTCCTGATGAGGTCGTCTATGAAGAGACATGGTCATACCTTGTAACGTCTCATGGATAAGACATGTCAACCAGACCTGCCAAACGAAGCTTATTTCGTTGCTCCGGCGTACGGTAAAGTCAAGCTCCGCTTTCATTTATTGCGGAACCTTGTCTGCCCTGCCGTTGCGCCAAACAAGCAAGGTAGTACCTGGCTACATGGTCGCGTACTACGAGACGAAAGGTCTATTAGAGATATTGCAGGAGTCGTGAAACTTAACATTTGAGTACTGCCTCGGCACACATGTCATCTACTTGCAGTCAATTGGACTATGCTTCGACTCTCGCGTAAATTGTACGCATTTATCACACAGTGGCATGAACGTGGTGTGGTTGCATTTGACAACCACACCATAGTCGCGACACCTCCCCTCGGCAATGATGACGATAATAAATGCAATCTCACACCATAATTACTCCATACTCTGCTAATCTCAGATCAGCAGTTCCCGTCACACAGTCCTGCCACATCATTCCGTTCCGCAACATGAAACAAGTATCACGACACCACCTTCTCTCCGACAATCCGAGACTTCTCCTTTACCCGTTCCTCCACACAAGCTCGTAGATCAATTCCTGCCCTCTCGTTCCGCATTACAACAATAGCACATCAATGACGTGGACGCAACGTCGATCTGTCACACAGCCACAGCTGCGTGTCTGTGTACATGCGGTACCACATGTGATCAGCAACAAGCATTTCCCCAACGCCATCCCCGACTCGATTGTGGCTCAGCTCGGATGTGATACTGGTGTCGATCAAGCACTTGCCCAATACGTCAAGCGCGATAATAAGCTTCGAAATGAAGCTTGATCAGCAGGAGAATGCTGGCGAGGATCAGTGGGTTCCCGAATTGAGGTGTGACACAGGTGTCGATCAAGCAAGTGCCCAGTACGACAAGCGCGATGCGAAGCTTCAAGAGTGAAGCTTGATCGGCAGGAGGATGCCGTTGCAGATTAGGATTTCTCCGTCGAAAGTAGTTGCATGTCCCAAGATGTCGGGATTTTCGATATTGATCAGCCAAATGCAAAGAAAATGGCGCGGTACTAGTGGGATGACTTGCATTTACGCTGATCTGTGCTGCGGGCTAGATTACAAAATGGACTGTGGTGCTCGTGACGCACTTATGCGGGTTGATGTATATTATATATTGTGTCGAATGTATGATATTAGATGTAGCATTCTACACTACTCCCTCTCCATGGCTAAGTAAACATACATGCCTCCAAGATCAACCATGATGATATAAAGGTGAAACGCGCCAACAACTATGCACATCTAATCTGGCAACTGCTCACAAGCTACTTCTTCTTCCCGCCCTGATAGGTGATGTCGTACTGGAAAAAGCTATCCCAGATACTCCCCCTTCTTACACCTGGCGGTGGCGCCTTTCTCGGGCTTGTAGTCGGACTCTGCTCAGAATGACTACCTACTCTGCTCTTGACAGGAGATACTGTATTTGCGGCGCGTAGAGTACTACTGTTACTGAGGTTTGAAGGACCAGGAATATACGGCTTTTGCGGAGTATGCTGGCGGTAGGGAGATGGACGGACATCCTGTGACAAAGTCAGCCGTGTGGCTCAGTGTGGTGGGGAGCCTAGATTTACATCATGGTCCCCAGAGTAAGTCCTTGCGCACATTTGTTCCGTCTTGGTCTTCTACTAGCCTGCTTGTCTTTGTGCCGTTGTTGCTAGATTCAGTTTCGCGGAGATGACTCGGACCGTGAGCGCCGGCTGGGCTTGCTCCACGTGTTGCTGCGTTGGAGTTGGGGTTTGAGTCTGCGTTCTCGCCGGGCGATAGAGCCTCGCCAGCGGGACGGTTACCGAAGATGGGAACACTCTTCTTGCTGGTTCCGCTACTGCGTCGACTATCGAGAGACTTGCCAAGCTGGGTCGCCGGGTCCAGCGCAGTCTTCTTCTTCGCCTTTTGCATCTCACCTTGGCCGGTCTCGAGGCTACTTTTGACTGTGACAGCGCCTTTGATGCCTGGGGTGCCCGGCGCCATCGGCTTTTCCTCTGTTGCGTCAAGTAAATACCACCGAAGCCCGTCCGAGAGCTCGAAAGGATTGTCATCCTCGAACGAGACAGCATTACTTGATGCAATAGACCGACCGTCGATGGACGCTCGCTGTCCGCCATCCAACGTCTTTGAGAGATCCACGATTCGTTCCTCTACCTTCGATATACGTGCAACGAGCCATTCCTTGCCTTGAAGTCGATGCGAATCTTGCTCACGAAGGAAAAAATGGGGTGCGCCGACGTTAAACGCGGCCCATGGGCGGTGGGCGTTATTCCGAGTTGGCAGAAATAGAGCAAGATCACCCTCCTTGAAGGACCGGTAGGCAATCTTTTCATGTGCCTCAGCTTGGAATCGATGTGACTTGTCACGGTAGCCGCGAGCCTCCTTTTGATATTTGCGCGCTGTATATTCCATATCCCTGATCCGCTTTGTTACCGCGTCGCCAAAAGTGTCGAAATTGAATAGGTCGAGCTTGTCGAGAAGGTCTTGGTAGCGCTTATCTTCCTCTTCGGAGTGTGCAGAGTCCGTCCATTGCAGGAAGGAGAGGTCGCCAATGTCGTCGAGAAATCTTTTCAACGGCGTGGGCGATGTGGTTGTACTACGACTCAGTTCACCATTTGTAGCCGACATAACAGCGCTGTTGCCGAGTTTTGATGCACGTTGTAGGACCATCTCGCCATTGTCATGCGAGATGACGAAACCAAGTGCTTCCAGCAGACGCACTAGACGCTCATGCTGGGTGTAAAGGCGCTGACTCAATTCTTTCGCCCGGACCAGGCGCTGATGTGTGCGGGAAGAGTCGAACTCCTCATACTTGAGGACCTTCTTCTCAAGACGCATCAACTCAATATCAAGACTGTTGATGTGCGAGTTCTTTTCGGCCAGCTCCACCTTGAGTTGCCCAACTTTCGATTCTTCCTCTTCGACTCGCTTACGCAAAGCTTCTGATCCAGTCTCGCCCTCTGCGAACTTGGCACGGAGATCGTGCAGATGGCTGCGTTCATCCTCAAGCTCAGCGTTGATCGATACAATCTTGGCTTTCTCTGTCTCGAGCTGCTCTCGAACTAATGCAACTTCCTTCTCATGTTCGGCAAGCTTTGACTTTAGTACAGCCTCTTGCTCTTGTGACTGTGCACGTGTGTTGTCGTTCTCGGATTTCGCGATTGCGACAGCTTGTTGCAGCTCCTTCTGATAGTTGCTCGATCGAGCGGCGAGGTCTTCAAGTTGTGAGACTAGCGTAGAGTGCTCCTCAGGGACACTTGTGTTGGGAGATAGGTGCGAGAACACGGCTCCGAGAGACTCGATGTGTTGAGCTTGAGTCTTGTTCTGTCTCTCAAGGTCACTCTGGAGAGTCGCAATGCGCTCTTCCGCAGTTCGGTTTTGCTCGGCTGTTTCGGTTCGTGCTCGCCCAAGCTGCGACTCAAGCTCTTGCACTCTAGCGTCCACGCCTGTACGCTCATTATCTCGGCTGCCGAGTACACGGTCAAGCTCATCCTCAGCTTCTTCAATCCGTGACTTGTATGCTTGGAGCTCATTTTCGAGTGATCTGCGCTCGTCTGCAAATTCTCTCTGTTGGGCTTTCATGTTCTCCATGATGTTGTTCTTGGTTGACATGGCCTCTTCGAAGCGTCGTTGCGACTCTGCGTCCTCCTCCCTCCGCGCTTGAGCTTCCCTCTCGAGGTTAGCACGAGCTTCCTTCTCGGCTGCAAGCTCTTGCTCAAGGCGCACGACACGGCGCTTGTCATCTTGTCCCTGGTTTGTGGAAAATCGTCTTGAAGAGATCGAAGACCTTCGTGAGTGATCCTCAAGTGGCCTAGCGAATGCCGTTTCAAGTGTCGGAGTAGATGGGTCGCCAGGGCTGCCAAACGAAGGGGGTGGTCCACCAATGGACAATCGACTTGACTGGCTTTGCCGATGAAGGAGATCCTCGAGTCTTCGTACTCGACTCTTGGATCCTTTCAGCTCATCTTCGAGCTTCGCATTTGCTTCCTTCAGCACTCGCGCTTCGTCGTCGCCTCGCACCATTAGGGCAGATCCTTTACCAAAGGCTGGCTCGTGTACACTACCCATCTTGAAAGCTTTAGCGCGCTTGACTTGTTGTTTTGTGGGCCGATCTAAATCCTTTATAGCTTGACTCAAAGCGTCAGCTTCGGATGACTGTCCTTCGAGACCCTGTAGTATCTGGAGATACTCTTGTAGATCTTCTCGTCCGACTACGGGCCAAACGTTCTTCTCTGGTTGTACATTCATCTCAAAGCCAACAATGCCACCTTGTACCGCGTCCAGATTGACAACGTCGGCGATTGGCTTCAGCCACTTCTTCCGCCTACGCTCTTCCTCTTCTTGGAATGTCGCCATCTCTTCAGCTAACGAAGAAGTATCCTTTTGCAAGCGCTCCGTCCATTCGCGTCTGCGTACTGCTTCGACGAGCAGAGTTCCGTAGATGTACGGGAGGCGACCGACAAGCGAAATGAGCTCGAATGCAGCAACACCTTCTTCTGGGATACTGACTGAGTCGAGCTCCGTGTTCATAGTTGCAATGACAGACTCGATGTGCGCAATACCCTGCATACTCTCGACCATGTTTCTAATGGCGAAGTTCTTCTGTTCGACAGACCTCCGGACTAAATCGCTCATTTCTACGCTATACTCCTTGATAGCCGGTAGAAAGTTCCTCGTGTGCAGCAACGCCATTTTCGATACCTGCGCTACTGACTTGGAGCTCGCCTCGAGTCCCATAACATGTTCAAAGTCGGACTCAACCTTCTTCGCAACTGCATCGATCTCGTTATAGAGGCGGACTGGTTCTTCGGAGTCGTCTACGAGCGATCGACTTTGACTTTGGCCAACGGCGCTCAGAAGTTCGTTGTAGTCTGCACTAGCCTTTTGGAGCTGGGTGTTCATGCCTGACATGCGCTCTCCGAATGATTTCCGCACGCGCTTACTCGTGCCTGTGGCCTTTTTGACAGCCTCCACATCCAGAAACTCTTGCAGTGACACATTCCGGCTCGCGACACTCTTGGGCGTCTTCTGAGCTGCTTCTGGGGAGCGCATCTTCTTCGCCAGGAACTGCGCGAACTCGAATTTTGCCGAAATCGCCCCGAGCTGGCCAAAGTCTGCGTCGAGTCTTCTCAAATTGTCACCAGTCTCCTTTTCCACCCCATCGAACCACTCCTTTGCGGCCTGGTATTTCTGGTCCAGCCCTCGTATGTGAGAGTCGTGATTTCCTACGGCGACTTGCGTGCATTTTTCTATTGTGGCTTGCTCGGCGAAGTACTTGGATGCGACGCGGGACATAGAGTGCGACTTCTCGAGGGCGTTGAAGGCCCAGTCGCGGCGGGCTTGGAAGAGCGTCTGCCATGCTCGCAAGTCTGTGTTGTTCGAGAGCGTGTTGGGTGGTTCATCCGGCGTGTAGGGTTCTGGGAGGCTCGTGGACGATATGGCTGCCTGGGGGTTGTTCGACAGCTCGCGGCTGTACACAAAGATCTCTTTCTACAGAACATGGGATTAGTGAGATATGACGATGTCTCAGAGCGCTACATACCTCGGTGAGTAGCGCCTGAAGCTTGACATGTTTGCCGCCGGGCGTCAGCAGTATTTGGGACTCGGGAGCAATGTCACAAGCCCGCGCGATCCAGTGCTTGAGAGCATCGACGGAGCTGAATGCCACTGGATCAGCGTCGAGGCGCTGGCCCGTGTGAGCCACAGCAATCTGCAGCGACATCCAGACGTGCCCTCCCGCAGCTCGGACGAGTGTTGAGACTCTTGGGGTGAGGTTTGGGACGTCTTGAGCGCCGATGCATGTGAGCTGGGTTCATAAGTCCCGCCAAGCCGCATTGATCGCCCTGCAGGGATCACCCGCCTGGGTCCCGCTAGGCTGCATCACAGTGAACGGTCATCCGCATCACTGAATTGATTGCATCATCAGACCATCTTGGGTTGGGTGCGGTCAACATGGCGACCAAGAGTGATGTCGAGATGTTTGACGCGGCCACCAAGGAACACGACCCGGGCGATTACGCGGACCTGCTCCAAACAAACCACCACGACGCGTTCGCGTTTACCGAGACCGAGCAGCTAGCACTGGGGCTGTACGATCAATTGCGCGAACTAGAATTACAGCAAAGCCTGCTGCAGGCCCAGCAAACAAGTACATTCAAACCGCGTGGCTTGATGTTATCAGTTGCTGACAGTTTGCAGCACACGTGGTTGATGTTTCGGAACTCTCAGATGATGCCCTGCAAGAGCAGCTGACCGTCGCCCAGCGCGAGGCCATGGAAGCAAAGGCAGACTATGAGCTCCGCAACAGGATCACACACAACGTGCTTGTCATGGACCCAGTCCTAAAAGCTGTTCACGGCGGCGAGCGCACTGGATATGCCGAAAAGTATGCTGAACCTTTCGTGTTTACAGTGCCATCCTGACGACAATAGGCGCATACTCCCTTTGATCACTGAAAACGATACTGTGTCAATGGTACATGGCTCGCTAGCGGCCCAAGTCACGTCCATCCAACAGGCGATCAGTGCAGCGCAGCAAGCGAACATTGTCGCTAATCGCAAGAACAAAGAATTGTCGCAAACAATGCTCGCGCTAGCAGAAGAGATGAAAGCACAATCCGCCAAGGATATCGAAGATCCCAAGTTGCGCGACCAAGTGAGCGCAGTCGAAAAAGAGCTCAAGGAGTCAAGAAGGAGGATGAAAACATTGAAAGGCGTACTCTCGGCCATGATTGTTGGAAGCGGGATGAATTGGGCCGCCGACCAGGATTTGACCGAGCTTGTCCTGGACGACGAAGAAGACGGATGAGCCACCACTCTTCTGTTCAGGGCTCATTTTGCAAGATTGAAGTCAACCACTCCTTGGCACCGAAATGGTCACCGCACGTCTACTGTGCCATGAGCATTTAGCGCAATTACATACGGAAAGTTGCCAGCAGCGCGATGACTAGTGCTCAAGATCGGAGCTGGGAAGATGGGGTGGTGCAATTCATGGCGTGACAAAAGCCTGATAAGCATGTTCGGAGGCCAACGTGTGTGCCGGCTTGAACTAGGAGTGGGTGAAATTGAAGTTCGTTGTTTGAACATTGGGGAGCTTGGTCAAGAGAACGAATGGACGTGCTTCAACTAGAACAGATTGATTTGAAGTGTGAGATGAGGTTTTTCACCCTGTACCACATGTAGTTGATGCAGCAGCTGCAAGTGATGGATAAAAACTCTCGCGCCGTGCATTTAAGTCCCACCCACAGCACTCTTGTGCCAGCTTGATCTGTGACAAGTCGTCTCTTCTCCACAACCACGCATTCTATGTTGAGTTGGGCAGATGTAGCCTTGCAGCAAGCCTTTGACCGATTTCACGGTCCATGAAAGGGACTGTCTTGCGTTCATACGCGTTCAGCCGCCAGCGCCTTTTCCGGCGAGTCTAAACACAAGTCACGGCTTTGCATTCTCTTGAGAAGCGTGACATAGCGAGAGATGTCAAGTCGACTGTGAAACAGTCGCAACCAGTCGAGCGCGCTTGTCGTGGCGGGTTTGTTGTGATTACGTCACGCAGGTTGGCTGCGCGATGGTCCTCGGCGCATTTATAATCCCGACCCAGTATGCTGTCTGCGTATTCGAGGTCCTGGACATCAACGTCTGATGATTGAGATAGTACAGAGTCGCGAGGCATTTTTGTTGCTGTCCGGAAAATGATAATGCTCGACAGCTGTTGTGACGCCATTGAGCGTGCTGGGCACGTCGCAAATGGCGCTCACGTCTCGGTGATGCCGTGAGCGCCGTGCGGGCAGCAGCACCAGCCAACATCAGTTAGGAGGATATCAAAATATCAGTCGCACTTTCAACATGCAGATTTGCGACACGATCCTCTCTGCTAGCATCAAGCTGATAGCCTTGCAACCACCTTGCATGAGCCATGTAGTCTCTGCCAGATACGGGTTGGTTGTTGAGCACACAGCTGGGTGCCGGAAGCAGGCTTGTTGACCGCTCCGGTGCAAGACTCGCACGGTCCTGGAGAAGCATGGAAGCCCGTCTGAGAGGGTGACTGCAAAGACGCCATAGGCTGACGTCCGGATGATGGACCGGGCAGCTTCTCGAACATCGAGACGGGGCCTTGCAGACCCCCTCCCGCTGCGTGGTGCGTAACCGGCGGGCTACTGCTGGGAGCGCAACATCAGCCAGCCAGACGCGGTATTAAGATAACGTCGGAACAGCCGACCTCTGCATATCCAGCGAATGGTGTAGCCGTCTCTCCTGCGTGCAATCTAACTACATGAAACGGGCCAGACAAAAATGAAGGCGTCAAGCAGCACCTCGCGTCCATGATGCGCCCTCTGCTTCGGAAGTGGGTGCTGGAGAGGATAGAACCTCGCGCAACCACAAGCATCCTACGATGGGCAGAATGCCGCACCGCTTCGCGCAACATGTGCAGAGCGGCAGGCGCAACTGCATGCACGGCGCTTGTGATGAATATCAAGGGAGGCAGCCCTCGTTCGAAAAGGAGGGGCTTTGCTGTTCCGGGAGCAAGTGGACGGGCAAAACAAGCAGGCGCGACTAGGGCAGCACGTGACCGTCTCCGCCCTCCGCTTTGTTATGGGGTCTCTCGCGCCTGCCACCTCTGCTGCGCTGCGCTGCTCACACCCAACTCACGCTCTCACCAAAAAACACATACAACCCAGATTTTCGTTTGGTAAGTCCTCGGCTCATATCACCAAGTTCGCGAAACCGCGCAGCAATAATCTACACCACCACACCCTTTTGTACGCTTTTTCCCGCTTCGATTTGCAAGTTGAGGTCGTTCCACACCTCCATTTCTGCAACTTTCGAGCGTCGTCGCGTTCCAATTCATGTTCATCACGTCGCCTTCAACTGCTGTAGGGCGCATACTGACCGCAAAATAGACCACTATCAACCACTGAATTTTCTTCGGTTTCCGCAGCTTTTGTAAGTTCTTGCAGCTTCTCTCATTGCAAAATCGCGTGCAATCGCGTCGCATCGTGGTGTTTTGCGACCCGCGTCCCTTGGGCGCGCACAGCAAGACGCAGTGCAGCCTATCACTCACACAGCCCGACCAAAAACATCCACACCGCCCACAAGTACTATACAGTCCGCGCCATATCTTGCGCATGTCTTGTTTATTTGCTACTCCTCTACTCCCTCATTTTGTCCAAAACGTCCAAAACCGGCCCAGCTGCTAATCATCTCGACGTGCAGTCAACACAACACATCATGCCTAAGGAGAAGGTAACCCGCGGCAAGGGCAAGGCCACCAAGGCCGACAGCGGCAAGAAGAAGAAGGGTGAGTTGCTCATGTGCCGCCTTGCATTGCGATCAATCTGACGACTGATAGACCCCAACGCGCCCAAGCGTGGTCTGTCCGCCTACATGTTCTTCGCCAACGAACAGCGCGACAAGGTCCGCGAGGACAACCCCGGCATCAAGTTCGGTAAGCTGCTTCTCATTGTCTATCACGTGCATCCGTGGCTAATATCGGTTAGGTGAGGTCGGAAAGCTCCTCGGCGAGAAGTGGAAGGCTCTGTCCGAGAAGCAGCGCACTCCTTACGAGGCCAAGGCTGCTACCGATAAGAAGCGTTACGAGGAGGAGAAGGCCGCTTACCAAGTATGTACATCTGCGTCATATCGTGCCTACAGTCGTACTAACTAGCAAGAAGGCCGGTGAGGAAGAAGAAGAAGAGTCCGAGTAGACAGGTCCCCATCTTCTGTCTTTTCGATCTTTTATCAGCTTCCGCGGTCACGGTGTGAACAGGCAGCGTAGCCTGTCGGCGGATCCATTTTCCTTTGTTACCTCGCTACCTAATGGGCTCAATGCGGCGAGCAGGTTGGGTGAATCTGTGCTTCTCCATATAGAAGCGGGCGGCCGCAGTCCAGCTCACGCAACCGACGGCGGACATGGCTTCTACTTCATGATGTTTGGCGTCCTTTCTCTTACGCTAAAAGACATCACGAGGCTCATGACCCAAGTCTATGTACACTAGTTTGCGGTATGAAAATGCTTTGCTATCAATGCTTGTCCTGCGCTTTGACGTGAGGTCACGGCGCCAGCGTAGGGCTGGATATGGCCGTCGTATTTCGTATCCTTGACTAACACGACCACGCCCACGTAGTTGTCCCATGTCTTCATATCTTATCTGATGTAGTATAACAGGATGCGTGATATAGATTACTACGCTTGAGTCAAGCTTGTCGTGTACGCCTCGCCAATTACCATGTCCTCGTCCATCACCCCACGGTCCGCCGAAAAGCCATCAGTCCACCTCACCGCCACCGGGAAGTCGCAGCCACAAACGCACCCTCCCGCTGGAAACTTCCATGGCGCCACAAGTCTCATGACACCGCTATGCACACGAGAAAATCTACATATTTGGGGGCAAAACGTATCACTAACTTGTCCATGGTATTGCACAGTGCTCGTTGGTGTATATATGCTACTTATTCATGGACCTGGCCATCTGCACAAGCAAAGCGATCTTAGCCCAGTGGTTAGGGTATCGCCTTCCCAACCTGTTCGCAGGGAAGAGGCGGGGGTCGGGAGTTCGAACCTCCCAGGTCGCATGATGTTTTTTGCTTTTGCGAGAATGAAGATGCTTGTTGGGTACTCGCGGAAGTGAGTCACGTGTCCAATATAACGGATGATGTTTGGGAGCCATACCCGCAGTGAGGGAGATTTAAGTGATAGTAGGGCTTGTATCTTTGTGGTGGCCATGCTTTCAGACGGACGGAAGGTTGGGAAGTTGTCATGAACAGGGGCCTATATGGAAATGATGGGGTATATATCTCTTTGTCGCCTCTGAAGTACGTCACAGCATATTTGAAATGACGCCAGCCTGGGCTTTCTGAAACGTGTAGTCTGCAGAAATTGTGACGCAGAATAGGGTGAGGCTGCATGGTGAAATGTACAAAGTCATGTCAACCATTCTATTGCACCCCATGTTCCTCTATGCGCATCCACATCATCCAGACTTGCGCTTATTCTCTTTGCAAGACCACCATCAACCCCATTATCCCCAGCATCACTTGCTTCAACCACGGGTGCTCGCTCAACAGGATGGTGACATATCCGACAAAGGGGATGAAACCGACTACGCTTCCGATAACGTCCTCTTTGCGGTTCAGGAAGGACTGTCCCGTGGCATAGAGCTCGGTGTCGTCTGCGAGGTTGTTGTCGCCCTTTGTGAGTAGCTTGAGCGGTGTCTTGCTGCGCGGTTAATTAGCGACATGTTCTGTATGCTGTTTTCTCGCCCATTACTCGCATGCTCTGCGCGCTTGCTTCTACATGAAAACGCAAGACCATGCGGTCGGGACCCGGCGCGAAAAGCAAGGTAAAGGTAGACTTACTTTCCACCATATCTCCTCACCACCCGATGCACAATCGGGATGTCTTTGCCTTTGACATTGTAGACCACAATCTCGCCCACTTGTGTATCCATTCCCCGATTCCATAGGAATAATAGATCTCCTCTTTGGAATGCCGGCTCCATAGACCCTGAAAGCACGACCACGATGGGTGAAGGTGAGTCGCTGACGACTGAGAGCCCTTTCCAGAGCATGAAAGCGGTAGAGAGGACGAGGGCAAAGTTGAGGACCTGGGCGGCTAATTGCCGTGGTTGCATTGCTGAGAGGCCGAGCATGGCTGCGGTTGTGAGGGTCTTTGACGTGAGGATGTCGAGGGTTGGCAGAAGGTCAAGATTCGTGGTAATAGCGCGATCGTCAAGCTCCCTGAGCACTCCGAGGTCGCAGGAGTATAGTTGCGATGCTGGCTGCGCAGCCGGCGGTAGACAATTCGTGGGTGCTGCGTGTCTTGAAGCTGTGGTGAGCTTGATGCCAGATGTCCTTCGATTCGTCGACGCGACTCCCGCTCCAGGATTATGTAATCCCCCGAGCTGAACTCCGCATTCATCACTGCGTCGCCCACTACCACGACATTTCTATCGACTTGATAATCTGTCCCAGCGCCAAGTTGCTGCATCCATCGCGATATATCGTAGGCCTGATCATGAAATGCGCTGGAACACTGGCCAGCAAGTGAGATGAGCTTGCGTTTGCCGGCCAACATGCCTTTACCTCGAGGCACACTCCTTCTTGGTCTCGTGGCTATTACAAGGCCAATTTTGACCCGTTTTGATCTCAGAGACTCCAACGAATCTCTTGTTTTTATCTCACTGTTCTACACCTAACCTCTCTTCGACACAGAGTCAGCTACTTCGCAACTCACTGGCTTCATGGGTGAGGAGCTCCATAACCTTTCCAGCTGCCAGTTGAGAAGCCTGCGCAACTCGTAAAGCTTCTCCAGAGTGTCTAGTCGCAGAGACTACTGTCATCTCTTCAAGACACCATTGACCGGCTTCCAGGGACACCGTCAGCTAACCACAAGACGCCGCTTCAACATGGCATTGACGCAACCAGGCACGTATGTCCTGTACAGCGACCTAGACTCAGTAACATCACCGTGGCCAGCCATGGTGTACGTAGACGAGTATGCACCTCAGGATGTCCAAAGCAGTCGGCCATCTGGATACGTTACCCTTGTGCTGCTTCTCGGCGAGCCCTACAGATTGTAAGTATGTCGTCCATGAGCATGTCCTATGTCTGATCGCCGTAGTCGGTGGGCTACAACGTGCCAATTGTCGTCATACGTCCCTGCTGAGGAGAGAGCCCTCACGATAAGATCAAGAGATCTCCGGCAGGCATACGAAGCTGCCGAGTTCATGCGAGCTACTCAGCTCGGGCTAAGCTATTGGCAGACCGTGGTTGACGAGCACTTCACAAATAACGCAGACCCGGTTCGTGACTCAGACCCGGTTGGTACTGAGGAAGAGCTAGATGACGAGCTTAAAGAGGCACTTCGTATATCTCACGAACAATACTACAGACCATCCACGTCAATTCGACCTGCACCGTCGCCCCCAACTCGGAAGCGCTCTGACCGAAGGAGTTCATCTGTCACGCTCGATAATGAGAGTGACATGGAACTGTATGAGGAGCCGGGAATGGAAGCGATGGGCCAACCATCACCTAAGCGTTCTCGTCCGTCAAGGATGCAGGACGCTGGCACGGTTTCACCCGATCGAAATCTGCTGTCGCTATCGGATGGCAGAACTTCCCTATTCTCTTCTAACGAAAGCTCGTACGTGCCAGTACCCAAAAGATCGAACATTCGGCAGACTCAGAATGGACGATCTGCTATACAGGACGTACTGAACGGATGGGGTTCTCTCGGACAGAGATCCAATGGACCCACGAGTGACGTGGTTGAAGGCGACTTGTAAGATGAAAAACCTCCTTGGGCTTCACAGCCGCTAATTTGAAATAGGTGTGAAAGTCGAGACTTTGTACAGCTCCGCGTTGGCCAAAACCTTGACGTCCTCACCCTTCAGAAGAAAGACGTGTGGGACCGACCGTACTTCAAGGATTCAAGGGGTGGCTTGAACCACTTCATACTAAACGAAGAGAATACGTACGAGCTTCGACATCCGGGCCTTGCGGAAATCGACGTCGTAGACTTCCAATTCGTAGCCGAGTATCTTACAGTGGGCGAGTTCGGCATTCGCTTTCCAGACGACAAAGAGCAAGCCAAGGAGGCTGTTGCACAGTGCGTATCGGCATGGGAAAGTGCCGAAAAGCTCACCATGGGCGATATGCTGGAGCATATCGCTGAGAAGGTGAAATACATTGAATGGGATAACGAAGATGTCTTGACTCTTGCCATTCTGGTCTACGGGTCGTCTGGCGCAAGGTTACCGGCGCACGATGCGATGCGAGACTGGATATCTAGCTATCTTGCGCATCATTTCTGGGTGTACATCAAAGATGACGCAATCACCAATCCGTTTCGAAAGCGTCTCCGCAGGCTTCGAGAGCTTGAGCGCGACGTGTTCGAAAAGAGAACTAAGCACCTCACCGCAGGAGTGGAAGACGAGGATGACGAGAGCGATGAGGAGAGGATTAATGACGAGGATTTGTAGCTACGGGGTTGGTATGCGAGTTTGGAGTACTGCACGCTCCTTATGGTCATCGTGAGAGGTTCACATAGTCCGCAAAGGAAGCCTGATTGAAGCTACAGAACTGCGATTGTGCGATTATGTACTGAACTACTTTGACATTGGTTACTTACATCTGGCTTCAAAGGCAGTTACCGTCCCCATTGTCTGGCCTTACAGCTGAGAAGCCCATTCCAGTGGCGTCCAATGCGCGTTGGCGCTTAGCGAATAAAGCCCGACCATCGTTCAAACTCAGGAGCACCCATGTCCGTCCGTTCGCGAAAGCCAGTCACCGACAAAAGGACCGACAGCAGCGCAAGAAACATTAACTTGGTAACAATATTTGAGGTCACGCAATCAGGGCAATGTACGAAACAAAATTTGACGATCTGATTACACCTAGACAATCCCAGCTATTCCTCCTAGCTATCTCAAACATGCCGAGCATCTTCCACCGCGAACGATCGATGATCGACCGCACGGCACGCGAACCGGTGTAAAACGCCACACATCACTTTCGGCCATTTTGGAAGGACTCGCTCGTGTTTTTGCGAGGAGCTGATAACAGGGTTTCCCTTTCGAGCGACGCACGAACTACAACTTGCCAGCCTCCCGCCACCAATGGATGGCGCTTAGGGTCTAGGCAACTTGCGACCGATGAGGCTCAAGTATGTCCGGCCGTCGCGTGAGCTATTTAGAATGCGTAGTGGAACCTAGGATTTTGGATGGAGTAAGGCAGCCTTGTGACATCGATCTGAGCGCTTGAGGATAACTTGGTCAACGAACCTCGCAGACCGAATAAATCACGCATACTTCCAGCAGAGAGAGATTCAATACGTTCAAGAAAGCACAGCATCATCTATCAACACCCCGCAAGCCTTGCGTCGTTGCTGCTGCGCACCGAATAAAGGCACGACCAGAATCCAAGTCAGTGTCATCAAGCGTCCGTCTGAAAAGTCGATCACATTCGCTACAATGGCTGGGGTTAATTCGGGGTCGTCTCTTGTCAGATTCATTGAAAGGCATCCTTTTTTCAGGCGGCCTAAGCAGGAGAGAAGACAGCTCTTGGCTTGCTCAGTATGACATATCCGATGTTCGTCACAGCTTTCGAAGCTTACGCACTTGTAGGAGCAAGCAAAATTGCCAGACTACAGTACCCGAGTTAGTACATGTAGGACCAAGGCCGCAGGAAGCTGTCAAACACCAGACGTGGGAATTACGTGGACCGGGGATGCATGCGTCTGTTCTACACTGGGCGGCTATGCGTCAAAATTCGCTAATTGTATTGGTGACACGCCGTACTCAAGCTGCTATAATTCAGGTACGATAAACCAACACCTGAAGCCAGCGTTGCTACTGACACTGTGGCCAGCGAACAACAACGCAGCCTACTTTTCATGGTCTACGGATCATTGCAAGTCAAGCTCGTCTCCCAAACCGGCTTCATCTTCACCTAAACCAGTGACTCCGCCAACTTCTTCGCAAATCCCGACGCCGACGCCGTCCCCGGCCCCGGCCCCGACCCCCAAGCCAGCACCTTCGTCAGAAGCAGCACCAAAACCAACATCCAATCCAGAACCCCCAAAGACACCTGACGCTCCCGGTAGGTCCACTCCCGTAATCCCTAATGGATCGACACCTGGTCCTGGTCCCTCTGCTCCAGCACCATCTGACAAGCCGGAAGTCAAAACAAATACGATCACGCAGACCGTCCAAAGCATACCATCATCGGTACCAGAGCTCAGCCTCGTGACTGTTGTCGTAGCTGCACCCACGTCCTCCATCCCAGGGAATGTCGATGCATCCACGACGCCATCGGCGTCGCGTATCCCGCTGGCTCGATGGAATGGCAACGGAGCTATATTGAATGGGTACTGCGCGACTCCAGAGTATGCTATAATCAACGGCCCTACCGCTTACTGGGCGCCTGTTGTTGGATGTGTGCGAAGCAAGTCGGACTGTTGTCCATTCGATATCGCTTCCCCGACAGCCGTGGGCGCTGCAGCCGCAGTCGACACTGGCGTGCCCGCTTTTGGAGGTGCGTCCGATAGTAATGGCGGCTTTCCGAGCGCTGTATCCCCAGCTCAAGCGACCCTGAGCAAGTGTCCGAGCGACTACCACAGCATTGGGAACGGCTGCTGTCCTTCGTGAGTTTCGCAGTCGTGAATACAGACACAAGCTCATCATGACTTAGAAACTATTTCCCTTGGACTACAGCCCTCGGAGGCCAAACACCATGCTACTCCACCCTCGCCAGCGCCATGACTCCCCCACCCATCAGCGCAAACATCCCCTCCAATCCATCGACACCCACGTCAGCCATCGTTAACGTCGTCTACGCAATGCAATATCCCCTCGTAGCCCCCACACCAGTTCCAAAATCCGGCCTCCAAACCAGCGCTAAAATTGGTATCGGTGCCGGTGCAGGCGTCGCAGCATTAATCTTCGGCCTGCTCACATTCCTCCTCTTGCGCAAGCATCGCGCCCACAAGAAAGACAAAGCCGCGCTCGACCAAATGAGCGGCATTGGAAGCACGCGCCAGAGCGTCGCAAGTAATAGCTACGGCGGCGTGAAAGCGTGGCAGAAGAAAGTTGCTGTCTCGGAAGTCAGTTCTGGTCTAGAGCCTGTGCCAGAACAGGAACCCACATTGCCCAACGTTGCTGTTCCGCAACCACAGTACCCTGCAGAATGGAGACCGGGCCAGCGGACTGTGTCGCCGCCTGTACCGGTGCCGCATCCAGGGTACTATCAGAGGAGTTCGTTGCCGAGTCCGCCGATTCCGGAGCATGGGGTGTATGGTGAGAAAGTATACTCTGAAATGGGCAGTGATGGTGGTTTTACGGATGGGAGGGCCGCGAGAAGTGAGTTGAGCGGAGAATATACGCATCGACAGGGCAATGCATCACCGACGGTTTGGGGTGAGGAGGTGGGAGGGGGAAATGGACGGAGAAGTGAGTTGAGTGGAGAGTATCAAGTGTCGAGACCAGATTTGCAGAGTCAATATCAAGGGGGATATGGAGATAGTGCTCAAGGCGAGTGGCAGCACGTCGGTGTTGCCCAGCCAGTGAGGTATTATGAGGCTCCGGCCGGGAGAGCGATGCCGAGGGTAGGATGATTATGAGGCTGTACACGAACTAGTCTTCGCGATGGACTCAGTTATTGAGATACAGGAACGATATACTACGAGATAATGGTTTAATGTAATGGTGCTTGGGGAGAACGATATGTCATGCATGCCATGCAAATCGACGCGACTCGTTTGAAAAGCCGGAGATCGTGCCCGTAAGCTTGCTGGCGGCCCAGCTACCAAAGGCCTTTGATCTGCGATACGCGCTGCGTCGGCTCAAACACCTGGTTACTCTCCACTGTGTTCGTTCGTGACGCGCCCTCACTGCCACTGTCACGAAACGTTGGGAACACAGAGGCATCATGGTCTGCACTCGCGTCCCAACCCAATGTCTCTTCTTTTTCGTAGTCGAGCGGAGCCCAAGCAGAGTCTTCCTCTTCTTCGCGTCTTCTGGTTTCTTCGCGCTCCGGCACGAATAGACTGTCTGGATCCTGTTGAGATGGCTGAGCTTGTGCTACCGAGTTCTGGCGTGATCCTGGATTCCGTTGGCGACCTGAGCGATCACGCCGAGATACAGGCTCGCTAGGAGGCGGCATCTCGGTTCGTGTGCTACGGGTATCTGTGCGCTCCGTTGCCGTCGATGGTGCTCGCGATGATTGCCGACTGTTGAGAGGTTGTGGAGCAGGTGTTGGCGTCGATGGGGCGGCGTTGTAGTCGCCTGATGTCATGAGCGTGAACTCGCACAGCAAACCATCGCATCCGTAGCTGAACTGTAGCGGTCGTGTTGGCTGGGAGTAGTACGCTTTGAGGCTCGTTTTGAGGGTGTCTGCGTGGACGACGATCGCTTTGAAGTCCTTGACGCTTATGATGATATGTAGGCCTGGCTGCACATTGAAGTCGTCGAAATCAGAGGTGTTGACAGCCACCGCTGTCACGAGGGGATGCTTTAAGATTTCTTTCCCGTTCGAAATCTTCTCAGTATAGCTCTTGAATACGCATCGACCATCCTCTCCTGCGAAAATGTCCAACATTTCCGTCTTGGTGCCAAAGTACTCGATGTACTCCTTCACGGCTCCAGAATGCATGCTCCATCTGTTCTTTGCGACGTTTCGATCGAAAAGTGCATGCATGACATCGACGGCCTCATAGGTCAGCTTGTAGGTCTTTATAACACCCTGGTTGCAGACCATCTTCACAATGAGTCGACACTGTGTCTCGTTGTCCCGCTCTTGCACGCTAACTTCGCATCGATCAATTGCGCCATCTCTTCCCATAGGATCGTACAATCGACCTTTGAAAACGGAAAGGAGTGCCTTGGTGTACATGCTGCACGTGAACCGACCATCGGGTCCACCGTGGCTTGGTATGCACTCATAGCTGGCGAAGAACTGCTTTGCATCAAGCGTCACAGCAGCGTACGCAGACTTTGAAGAGTTGAGAGCGGTAAATGTAAACTATTATGAGATGCATGAGAAAGTGACTCGAGCGAAAAGGAACTGTGGTCCACCTACCCGTTCTCGACGCGCTTCAATTGCCACAGCGTCGCTGAACTTGCCAAGACAGACAAGAACATCATGTATCTTTGACGCTGCCTCTGGCGTGAGAGTGAAGTTGAGGACGACCATCTTGAAGCTTCTCCGCCCGTTACATAGCGATGCTGTCGTGGTGGTGAGTGCGCAGAGAGGCCGAATGCGGAAAGATGTTCGCTAGCGCGCGTTGGACGCGTCGACGTCATGCATGATCCCAGTCGCCTGTGGAGCCACGAGCTCTTCGTCAACATCACCGAAAGCCTATTGCAACACTATTAACAACAAAACATGGCGCAGCAAGCCTTACCAGACGATATCTTACATCTCCTTTGTGAAGAGCTTGCCGATCAGGATCAATTTGACACGCTTTTCAATTGCGCTTGTTCAAGTCGAGTTTTAGCCGTTCCTGCGTTAACCCACCTGTATCGGTACGTTACATGCCAAGCTCGTCTGGCAAATACGTTGCGGCCATGATATAACTGATGCGCGTCTAAGGTCTCATCATCAGGCCCCAGTAAGAGGTGGTGGCGATGATCTGTACAGTCTGCCGCCTGCTATTAAGCTTCTAACGATCCAGCGATGGTCCATTTTGTGGAGATCCATCATTGCCTCGGCCCTTGATGCCACACTTTTTCCGTACTGCCGTTATATCAAGAGTCTTGACTTCCGAGACTTGGGTAATCTGCTCGATGAGGACCAGTTCAGGAATAAAGGCGTAAAGTGCGTTATACACCCAAAAACGTGACCCTGACAACTAATCATGTCACAAGGCAGTTTTTCGCCAAGCCTCTCAAGCAATTCGAGAAGACAGAGACATTTACAACCATCCGGGGCAAGAGGCTCACGCGTCTTAAGAATGCTGAGATCATTGATGCGATTGGAGAAGGTACATATCACTCATTCCTGTCCGTCAGACGGCTTGCGACTTATACACCACAGTTGTTACACAACATACGCCCATGCTTGAGGTTATCAGCGGCGAACGTAGGTATCATTATCCTATCGTTTGGCTCATGTGCTAATTCCGGTAGTTCTGGCGAGTGCTCTGGTTCGGTGGACGCCACGCCTTCCACGACTTCAGAGCCTCGAACTGTTCGATGGAAAGCCACTCGAGGACGAGCTCATGCACGCTTCGATATACGAACATTGTCCACAGCTCAAGTCACTCATGATCTACACATGGACTTCAGAGAATTGCGACGAGAAATTCGCAAAGTTCCTAAGCGCTTTGCGTCCCAACTCCCTCGCAGAACTCCACACAATTCGAGATGTCCGCGCAGGAGCCGAGACATTCCTCGCTCTGAACCAGCATGCGAAGTCCTTAGATACCCTCAAACTGTGTGTGTCGAACGAGTCCGCACCGTTTCTGTCACACTTAGCAGAGTGCACCGCCCTCAAATACCTTTCGATCGAGGATCTCCATGGTCTGATCGATCTTGAAGCGACCCAGAACGACGTCTTTCTCAAAGTCGTTGCGTGGCTCACGAAGTGTGAGAACCTTAAGCACTTGCTGTTTCCCAGCCTCCAGTCAGGAGCAGCCATCGCTAGGCCTGTACTATTGGAGCGCAATATCCGACTTGAGCACCTTGAGCTGGACAACTATACGCTGAAAGACCACAAAAAATTTCACCAAGCTCTTGTGCATCAGAAAGACTCCCTCAAGTACCTATCGCTCAGCGGCGACACGGACGGAATGTTTCGGAACGATCTCGACGCGCTCGTTGACTCTCTAAAGCAGCTGTATCAACTGCGCGATCTCAAGCTAATACTACCGGAAGTCTTGAGCGACCAGCGCCTTGTGGACATCATCAACAATTTGAGCATGCTTGAAGACTTGTTTGTCAACGGCCTTGAGCTTAACGATGTAGTTCTCGACAGCGTTGCTACACTTCCGAAGCTGAAAAGCGTAACACTCTCTGGCATCTCAAAATTCACGGTCGACGGACTATTGAAGTTTGTTGGTAGTCTGGGTCCTGGAAATTCGGGTATCCGCGTTACAATCGACATGGCAGATCCGGACACATTATTGCCTCAAGAGAGCATAGACGTCGTTGCTGGCTTCCTCGCCGACAAAACGGGTGGAACGTTCGACTACATAGCACTGAGGGGTAAGTGTCTCCTGGAGTCCTTGAAATGAACTATGAAAGCTGAACCGATGAAAAGATCCGAAGGTTTCCGAGTGGGAGGGCGAGTCGGATTGAATCGTGGCCACCGATGCTAAGGATCGTTACGGCCAGAGCGTTACCATCAAGTACGACAGAAGTCCCATCTTGGAGCGAGCAGATAACGTGAAAGTTGCCAGAAACAGGTTTATACTTGCTCAGTTGTTGATGGAAATGCGAATCACACCGAGCTGGCTGTTGTTAAAGCGTCAGCTAGAAAAGCTAGACGCGGATGACGTGGGTCTCGCCTAGTCGCGGAGAGCGGGGCTCAAGCCTGGTACCATTGAAACTTCACAATTTTCTCTGACATTGAACAATCAACGTATTTGATACTAAAAATGGCTGCAAAGCGAGTATTGGTGATCGCTGGCTCTGATAGCTCAGGTGGGGCGTACGCATGCATCCTTCCGCCAATTGTGTCGCAACCACTATTAACGCTGCTGCAGAGGGCTAGAGGCAGATCAGAAGGTCATTGCTGCACATGGGTGCTATGCAATGACAGCCACGACTGCTTTGACAGCCCAAAACACTCTTGGTGTTCAAGATATTCACCATACACCGCCACAATTCCTCAAAAAGCAGATTGATGCGGTCTGTGAAGATGTGGGGGTGGACGTCGTCAAAACTGGTGGGCTTGGTGCATATCTTCTTGATATGCAGTTCTGACATTACTCAGGTATGCTGGCGTCTGCTGAGTCTATTAGAGTAGTAGCGGAAGCTTTCCAGAGATTCGACATCAAGACCAGTGTAGTGGACCCAGTACGACGTCCAGCAGACCAACACGATCAAATATAATGATTAAGAAATGGAAAGAATCTAACAAATGCACAGGTGATGGTTTCAACGTCTGGCTCGCAATTACTTCCTCAAGCAGCAGTCTCCACACTGATCGCTGAACTGTTACCTCTCACAACAATTTTAACGCCGAACCTTCCGGAAGCCAAACTCCTGCTCGAGATCGCGGGTGTCGAATCCAAAGATCCTGAGAATGTGGATGACATCGTCGCAATGGCACACAATATCCTGGGTTTGGGACCGAAGTGGGTCTTGCTGAAGGGCGGGCACCTACCACTGACGCGAGGGAAAGTAGTGAGCAGGGAAGAGAGCGAGAAAGAAGTCGTGCTGAACATCCTGGTTGGGGAAGGTGGGTTGACCATTTTGGAAGGCGACTATCTGAAGAGTAATAATACGCATGGCACAGGATGTTCACTTGCTTGTAAGTGTATATGACTACGCCACTACTTCGGATTGACGCTTGGGATAGTATGCTGATGAATGCAGCCGCAATTGCATGTAATCTGGCATCCGGTATGACTATGGTCAAAGCCGTCAAGAAAGCCAACCACTACATTGAAGCCGGCATCAAGACAAGCTTTAGCTTGGGCAAGGGCAGCGGTCCAATCAACCACTTCCACTCCACATACACTCTGCCATTCATACCGTGAGCTCTGAGCTGCCATTGCCAGATATTTGTGCTGACTTTAGCAGAGGCGGCTTTATCCCATACCTTCTCGACCGCGAAGACATCCAAAAGCCATGGAAACAGTACACCGAGCATGCGTTTGTCCAGCAAATGGGTGACGGGACATTGCCGATCGAGAAATTCAAGTATTACATGATCCAGGACTATCTCTTCCTGGTGCAGTTTGCGCGAGCGAATGCGCTTTCGGCGTACAAATCTAGTACTTTAAAAGACATTGGCCGTTCTGTACAGCAGGTTGTCACGTTGCAGGAGGAGATTCAACTGCACATTAAGTTCTGCCAAGAGTACGGGCTCGAGGAAGCAGACATCGTGAATCAAGAAGAAGATCAAGGTAAGCCATTGCATCTGGAGTACCATTACCAAACACTAAAGACGGCCAGCAACTACTGCATACACACGCTATGTGCTCGACATTGGTCAATCGCAAGACTGGCTTGCTCTTCAAGTAGCCCTCCTGCCCTGTCTCATCGGATACGGCATGATTGCTCGACGCTTGTACGAGGACCCGCAGACACTCAGAGTAGGCAGCAGGTATTGGGAGTGGATCTTGCAGTATGTTGGGCAGGAATACATGGACGCAATGATGCGAGGCTCAGACCTCATCGAAGAGCATGCAGGCAAACAATCAGTGTCGAGAATCGAAGAGCTTGCGCGGATATTCATACACGCAACAAATGTAAGTCATGCCGCTCGCCGACCAGGTTGTTTGCGCTTGCCGGAACTAATTTGCCGCAGATGGAAAGGGGCTTTTGGGACATGGGCTTGCGAGCAGGCAGGCATTCGGACAGAGTTGAGTGAAGTACCATGGCATTCTGGAACCAAATGCAGTGCCTAATTTGAGCTATGTGGAGGTGAAGCCGGTTGTTGGCCGGTATGACAGGATGGCGGTGGCGACACACGTGACGATAAGGCAGAAACTGCAGGTGCGCCGTCACGTCCCTGCTAGCGCGGTAGCCAAGACAAAATTTGTGCAAGAGCGCCGGGCGAGGCAAAGGCCCTCCTCGCTTTTTCTGACGCCCTTCCTCCTTCTCTCATCTACACCCACCCTCAACTTTTCGTGCCCTTTCATACCGCACGACTTGCGACACTCTCTAGTCGCGCATCTGCACCCTAATACTCTCCCAGCTGCAGATTTCAGTCTACGCTCATTTAGGCTCTTATCTGTTCTTTGACGCCGGTCCCTACTGAAACCCGAACCCGACTCCACAACATGTCCTACGGCGGCGGATACGGCGGCGGCGGCGGTCGCGATGGTGGACGCGGCTACTCGAACGGGTACGAACACAGCAACTCAGGAAGCGGAGCGTACAAGAATTACGACTACTCAAGCCAACACACATCGTACGGGTAGGGCGATTACACCCCCAAACACGGGAGAGGCAGTAGTGGCGTGTTTTTTGCGCCCCCATCCTTCTGCTATCTCTTTGCTCATCATCATCTGCGCGCAGTCCAAGTCCCGCGGCCGCACTCGCTTCGCTTGCTTTTGTAGGTCGAGCGAGCGGTCACGTACTTGCTGCAATAGCGTAGAGCCCCCTTCCTCGCACCATCTCCTTGCACCCTGAACTTGACTAACAAACATACAGCGGCGGCGGCGGTTACGGTGGTAGCAACGGTTACTCCGGCGGCGGTGGTGGCGGTGGCTACGGAGGAGGTGGCTACGGCGGCGGAGGAGGCGGTTTCGGTGGTCGCGATGGCGGCGATAGAATGTCCGCGCTCGGCCAGGGTCTGAAGACGCAAACTTGGGGTATGTCGCAGCAACACTGTCTAGAGCTCATGGAACTAACCACATTGCAGATCTCGACACGATGCCCAAGTTCGAGAAGTCCTTCTACAAGGAGGATCCCGCAGTCGCTGCGCGCACACCAGCCGAGGTCGATGCTTTCCGCAAAGAATTCCAGATGACGGTCCAGGGCAAGAACATCCCCAAGCCCGTCACAACTTTCGATGAGGCTGGTTTCCCAAGCTACGTCATGAACGAAGTCAAGGCCCAGGGTTTCGCGAAGCCGACAGCTATTCAGTCGCAAGGCTGGCCCATGGCTCTGTCCGGTCGCGATGTCGTCGGTGTCGCCGAGACTGGTTCCGGCAAGACGCTCACCTACTGCCTTCCCGCTATCGTCCACATCAACGCCCAACCTCTGCTCGCTCCTGGCGATGGTCCTATTGTCTTGATCTTGGCGCCCACCCGCGAGTTGGCTGTCCAGATTCAGCAAGAAATCAGCAAATTCGGAAAGTCCTCCCGCATTCGCAACACATGTGTCTACGGTGGTGTGCCCAAGGGCCCGCAAATCCGTGACCTAGCTCGAGGTGTCGAGGTCTGCATCGCTACCCCTGGTCGTCTCATTGACATGCTTGAGGCTGGCAAGACCAACCTGCGCCGAGTTACTTACCTCGTTCTCGATGAGGCTGATCGTATGCTGGACATGGGTTTCGAGCCCCAGATTCGCAAGATCATTGGCCAGATTCGTCCCGACCGTCAGACTTGCATGTGGTCGGCCACCTGGCCCAAGGAGGTCCGACAGTTGGCTTCCGACTACCAGCAGGATTTCATCCAAGTTAACATTGGTTCCTTGGAGTTGTCCGCCAATCATCGCATTCAGCAGATCGTAGAAGTTGTGTCAGAGTTCGAGAAGCGTGACCGCATGGCCAAGCATCTCGAGGCTATCATGGACGACAAGAACAACAAGGTTCTAGTATTCACAGGTACCAAGCGTGTTGCCGACGAGATTACCCGATTCCTCCGACAGGACGGATGGCCTGCACTCTGTAAGTCCTGTTGCTACATAAGTCTGGTAGATTGTCCACTAACAACTATATAGCCATTCATGGCGACAAGCAGCAGAACGAGCGCGATTGGGTTCTGAACGAGTTCAAGACCGGCAAGAGCCCCATCATGGTTGCTACCGACGTGGCTTCGCGTGGTATTGGTATGATTGCAAACCCCCCACATCCTCTTCCCTCACCTCCCCCTCCCCCGAACATAACTATGCGTGAACTGCCATTGTGCTCTGCTAGGTCGTCTTGTGCGCTCGCTTTCTGCTTCCATGACATCGTCCAGGGCTTACAGTGTTTCTCGCATCTGATTACCAGGAATCCTTGGGCACGATAGCGAAGCCTTCGCTCTGTGCCACCTCTTGTTTCAGGTATTACTCCGGTACTACTGAAGCAAGCTGAGAGATCTTGACTTACACAAGTCCCAGCATCTATCAAGGGTTTCCGGATTAGGAGATATTCACAGCCTTCCCACTGGACTTGGATGCCATGACCATCGTCGTCAGCGCACATAGACGGAGCACGCAACATACTGCAGCTTCACGCGATCATTCCCTGATCGTCGTTTTTGATCACCTCTTTGATTTGATGCTAACCTTTGCTTTTCAAGATGTTCGCAATATCACTCATGTGCTGAACTATGACTACCCGAACAACTCGGAAGACTATGTTCACCGCATCGGTCGTACTGGTCGTGCTGGTGCCAACGGTACCGCCATCACCCTCTTCACTACTGAGAGTACGTATTGAACCTTCCGTCTGAATTGGATCTTGCTGACAACATTCCAGACTCCAAGCAGGCTCGTGATCTCGTTCAAATTCTCACCGAGTCCAAGCAGCAGATTGATCCTCGTCTACACGAGATGGCTCGTTATGGCGGTGGCGGCGGTGGTCGCTGGGGAGGTGGCCGTGGCCGTGGAGGAGGTCGCGGCGGCGGTCGAGGTGGTAAGCAAGCACGCCAACATCTAAAGTCGTGATGAGTAACTAACTTTTCTAGGATGGACTGGCGGTAACAACGATCCCGTTCGCAACAGCCGTTGGTAAACGATTCGCCTCACGCGGATAGTCGCAACGCGTATAGATGAGACACTTTACATCTTTCATTTCGGAACAGCAGTGGAAGGCCGCTGCATGGTACAAGCATGTCGATGATCGCTGATACCCCCATGGAGGCCACATACACCTGCGGCAGTAAGGCAGCAAGGCTTTCGCATATAGATTGGGATTCCCTTCTCCTTCACGTCAGCTTCTTTCACACGGCGTTTTCGGTCTCCTTTCAATTGGCTGCTATGAGCACTCAAGTTCACGGCCACCTCGCATGACGGAGCTGGGGAACCATTTTCCAAAAGTCTCTGTTACATAATACCAATATAGAACAAACTTCCTTGAACATTTTACATCTGAGTTCTGCTCGTTTACCCTCCATACTATGCACTGCCATCGAAGAAATACCTTTAGGTCTTCATGTTGGACGTGCAGATGCTGATCGCATTCCTCACTGGCAACACAATGCTAACCCCGACGCATCGTCAATGACCATGGCAAATCGCGAAAATACGACAGTAGCATAATGCACATTTGGAGAATCTGCAATTCATGGAACGGTACACGATATCTTTCCCATCTGTTCACAGCAGGTCTAGACTCGGACATGTGAGCAGAAAAAAAATCGTCCTTGTTCCGACAGCCTGGTCATTGACGCAAATGTGCATAGTAGGGACAAAATATGAATGCAACGCCCGATCATGTCCGTTCGCCGGATGTAGCATTTGAGCTGCGTTTGCAAATCTGGATGCATGGTAGGCATATTTGGCGTTGTGGTTTTCGGGGAACCGGATTTGCGAGGGTGAAAGTGGTGTGGTTTGGTTCGGATGTGATTGTTCCCGGAAGGGAGGGGATAGGTGGGTTCTAGATCGGATGTACAGATCTTGCGAGGGTACAATCGAAAGGATCTTGCGCTGGAACTTGATTCGGCGAATCATGTTGGGAGCTCGAGTTGGGTGGTAAAGATCCGCATGGGCGAGTTGTGGTAGTGGTGGTGGTGGTTTCTGGTATTGGTACAAGTGTGATACAATGATTGCGCGAGAAGATCGTAGTTGCTTGATCGTGGTCATTGATGTTGGGCAAGCCGGCTTGTCCCCAAACGATGGAAATCGGTGGACATCTGTAGCATTGTGCCTAATGTGTTTTGCTGGCATGTGAGCGAGCGATGCACACGAAGGAGTAGTGTGGTGCATGAGATGTGGGTGAGAACAGTGGGACGGGGAAGGGGACTGGGATAGGCAGCAGTGAGATTCGAGAATGCTAGGTACAGATTCTGAAGATCTTGGATCTAGACATGGCGGAAGGAATTGATGGTGTTGAAGGAGGTTGTCACCAACGTGTCGCTTTTCTATCAAACCTTTCCACGCCTATTTTGGAAGTATCTTGCTAGTCGACGAGGTTTGTATGGATATGTGATTTCCAATTGTTTGCATCGTGGATGTGCCGTGTTGAGCAATGTGTCGAAACCAGCCTGGTCAAATGCATTGCGGTTTAATGTACGCACCCACCGACCACATTTCGAACATCTACGATTCCAACCTAAGCGCCCCATGCAGCTCGCTTACACAACTGAAATCATATCTGAGATGGGAACTCGTATCTGCATCAGTACCCACTCCTTCGTTTTGAGGTATCGGTTGCTTCCTTCGAACGGGCGAGTCAAAACGAGGAGATGACATCGCCCTAGACGCAGGAAATACTCAGATCATGCCGATATGGCGTGCTGCTGCATGCTCGGCAGAATTAGAATCGTGCGTGAGCTCGATTTTGCATTGCAAGGGTGCGCTGGACGGTAAGTTCGGATGTTACTTTGGCACGTTGCCGCCGCGTTTGTTGAGGTCTGATTAGAAAACGCAAGCACAATGTGACTCGAGAACCATTTATTTTGTGGGCACAAAAGGACCGGGATAGCGACCACATGCAAATGAAACGCGAAGTTTCGGATCTCTGTTGCGGGCATATGCCATTATGGGCGATGATTGAGAGAGCGCAACTGCGCAGGTTAGAAGCTTATGAGAGTGGTTTGGGCCAGGAACAAAGATGTCCACATGCGTGGTAAGTTGGGCAACCGAGACGAGCAAGCACATGTGGAGTTATATTTGTTTTGTAGGTGTACAGATCGAGATGAGGAGTGGGAATTACTAGAGAAGTACCTAGAGGGAGAGAGAAATAGGGGACGATGGGAAGGAGAACTATGCTTGAGCGCTGCTGGTACGAGACGTCGGTGCAACTATGCTGCTACGGAAGGTAATAGAACTGGTCATCGATGAGCTCGACATTTTGACAGAGGCACGACACAGTTTGACTCGGTCTTACCATGTGAGCTATGATCTTTAAGGCATACGCAGAATACGGAACCCCAGGCCTTTACCAAATGTTCGATCCAGAACCATGATTGAAGTACTTTTCAAGGTCAAGGACGAAATTCGCTTGATGGCTCGTCCAACAGCTCGCTCATTGGAGATCAGCTGGCTGCACGCAATTCTGACTGGGCATCATCTGCTTGTACTAGCCAATTCTTGCTCTGCGCGAGGGACATTCTGAGGAGCAGAGCACGTGGCTCCGTGTGAATCTCAGACTGTCCAGGTTTGAAGTCAAGATAGAGTGAGAACTAAACTCTCACTGGTGTCGACCGGCACATCAGCCGACATTTGGAAGTGTCCGTCGACCGGCCTGCGATGGTGCTTGACGGCGCTCGACCGAAGCTGTCACGGAGGCGGACTTTCGCAAGCGGGTTCCTAGTCAGGACCGGCTTGCAGATTGACATTTCCTGTGTCGGGTTGTGGAGGAACCCTCCGAGACGGCCACGTCTCAGTACATATGTGCAGACACGCGGCAAGTTCCTGAAGAACATTTGAATTACTGCAGCCCCGTGTCACTGTAGCATGTGGCTTGCTTGCGTGGAGCCCATGACCTCAATGTCCAAGAAAATCGTTCAATGAGCGGAATATTTCCACATCGTGAGGTGCTCCGAGAGGAGTGATTTGATGTAAACTTGCTCGCCTATCTGAATGAGGTTAAGAAACGCGGTACCGCACAGCGGAGGTTGCTCCGACTATCGTGGGGCCTAGAGGTGCCTTGTGCCGGATCCGTTTTGCCGATATTGTGGTATGCAAGCCGCCAACGCCTTGGAGTGACCAGACTCGCAGGCTCAAGACATCATCAATCTGTGTCATGCGGCCTTTCCGTAGAATCGAGAATCGGGTTCAAGGCTTCGGAAGCATTCGGCAAGCCATAGCTCAGAAGCAAACGAGCATGCCGACTAGGCATGCTGCATAAAGATCGCCTTCGAATTGCAGGAAGACGTGTGATCTGCTGAAGATCGCAAACGGCCAGGAGCTCTTTGCCCCGTAGCCGATAGGGTAGCTTGCTGCGTATAGGCGTGAACTCTACACGCTGCATGACTTTTGTGTTGCTCTAGCCGAAAGCTTCTTCAAGCGTGCCATTTCAGTACCCTGAATATCACATCCACCATTTGTTTTATGTGATCCCTGTCAATACGGAAGAGCATAAGTTTCGAAACATCCAATAGTGCCATGATGCAACCTCGCATTCGTATTTTCTTGGAACGTCAATTATTCAGACGATCAGCAAATCAGCGTGCGAACGTTGCTTCACAGACACTCCGGTGGGCTTGACATGCACGACGGCTAGAGCTCCGTTGGGGTGTCAAGAGTGGGAAGCCGCCTGCGGCCTGCCCGTTAGGTTCGCGCTATGGGAAAGTGGTTTTGCGGTTCTTCTTCATGTTCTTGTTTCATGTGCCGGCTTGGTAGGCTAAAATAAACAAGCTTTATCGATTGTGGACGGAGGAGACGAGGCCCAGGTCTGAGGTTCTGGGAGGTCACGCTCTGCGCGGGCCAGGAGTTTCATTGTATTCTTGCCGTGTTGCAGGGTGGGGAGATTGAAGTCGGTGACTTGACCATTACTCAAAGATGAGATGTCTCCGGCGGCCGAGAGCCGCACTGACTCGGGCGTGTAATGGATCCGCTCTATTAGCAAGAAGGAGCAAGTCATGACCGGACTGAAGACTCGCTGATGCCAGGCGGATGGATTTCCGGCTTTGAAGCGGCATCGGGCAGGGCAGGAATAGTCGAGAGGCCGAGGCAAGTGGAGTGGGGAACATGATGAGCGTGCAAGCGTGAACCCCAAGATGCAACTGTGGTTGGCGCAATGTCCACTCTCGGAAATCCGCGAGGAGAGATCTTCGGGTGGAAAAGGAAGTTCTTCGGGCGTTCTAGGCGCTCTAAGCAATGCGCACGTACGCATTTGAGGCTGGGGCGCTATTTGTCAGATGGTAAGCGATCAGTCATGCTGCCAGGCATGCTGCAAGATGTGTTGGAAAAAAGCAGCGTGTGGACAGTGAGACATCCTTGTTCTACGACTGCCAATCTCGATCGAAAGATTACTCGAGTATCGCAGCTTCAGTGATGTTCGGGGCTTCAAGATCATAAGTTGGAAATCGAGGTCGCGATAGGGCTCCTCTACGGACGTAGTAGCGCGATGAAATTGGTGCGTGAGTGAAGATGCTTAATTGCAGCTATAGTTTGGTAGTGATGTCAAAATTCGAGTAGATGGTCGCCGAGTGGTTGGAATTAAGGTTCTGGTGCTCGTGGTCTCGTTGTGTGTGCGACTATCAAACGGTTGCCAAAGAGGGAAAGTGCGTCAAAGATGCTGGCAGGTGCGCAACGCGAACCCGAAGATGAACCTTGTACAGCGGAAACAGCAACATGCATACATGACGCATGGACACGATGCTTTGCTGCAGTCTCGACGTTCCTTGTGGTGTGCACAAGAGCAAGCAATACTTGAATGCCCGAAGGTTCTCGGATCGAGGGACGGGTTGGCAAATAGCCTGCCAATGAGAAGGTCCACATTGGCTTCGTTGCCTAGAATGACTGGAGATTCTAGTGGAGTTCCAATTGAGCGCGCATGCACACAACATGCATGCTGTGGACTCTATGACCAGGGTTGTCCCGCATGCTAGACCTGGTCGATATGTGAGGCATTTCAGAGGCGGTCAACGAATGGAAACGGAAGGTGGGCCGTCTGCTGTGGGCAAATGCCGCGCAGAAGGATCGTCCAGGCAGAGCGGCATTCCTCGGAGCCCCATGGAAGAATGGCATTTGCGATCTGCGCAAAGGCGATGAACGCGTTCCGAAGCAATCAGAATTTGGGCTTTGGCCTTGAAATCGGCATCAAATGCGACGCATTCATACATGATGCGCTACGGCTCTTCGTGATCCGGCGCTCCGGGCAGCGCCTGGACACATTGTTAAAAAAGGTGGCAGAGTCTGTGCACGCTCGCCACGTGAATGGGTACCGGCCGAAATTTTGATCTATCTGGCCGAGAGCTTGGATAAGCCACTGATCCACCTCGTTTTGTGGGCAAGGGTATCACCCATGTCCGTGTCACCCGCTCGCCCACATTTCCTTGTCAGCGCGTTCCTGGACGCAAGCCTGTGCTCAACACCACCAAGCCGCACGATCCGTGGCGTAATGCCATGCTAACCTCTGTCGCGATGTGCAATGTCGACAAGGAAGGTGCTTTGGGATACAATCGGGGGAGGAATTATCCCTTGGCTAAAACGCTTGAGAGAGCCTGCACATGATGGAGGACTCGCTGTGAGCATCAATGAACGTAGGAATCATTCGGCAGAACTTCATGTGCGTTCCGCAGGGGGCCTAGCATCATATTCCCGCCAAGGGTACGCGTTCAGTACCGATTCCTCGAATCACACCCATGCCAGAAGCGGCCCTCGCCTGTCATCACCCACTGCAGTCTCAGAAGACACACTGATACGACACACAGTGTGACATCCCCTTCGTCTTGCATCCTAACAACCTGCATGGTGCTGCGCATCGTGGACGATGAGGTTTATCAAAAAATTGTGGAAGAGAATCCAACCATCCCGAGCTACAGTGGTTCACGGAGAGGTGTTGCTCGCAATGTGATCCAGTTCGCTCCCGCTCCCGCTCGACGGCGCATGTACTTGAATTTAGCGGCATCTGCTCGTAAAGATCCTGGGTCTGATCACTTTGGTGTCTAAAACCACACGCGAGTTGGCTGAACAGGCCCCTGGCGAGCGTTGCGTACACAGCAGCGGGCAAATCATGCAGTAGGACAGGAAACGCTGAGGGGAAACCCCCTCCTCATCGACCTGCCTCATCTGCTCATCTGCTCAGGCAGTCTATGACGACGGGCGAGCTGAAGATCTCAGAACAGCCTTGGGCAATAAAGAAGTGGCTGGCGCTAGCTTGCTTCGGTTGCGGACAAGCGGATATCGCACCCTCTTTCGGAAGATATGGAGATTGCGAGGCGGTGCTCTCGACGCGACCTCGACCCGTGGTAGATACAGTACTGGCTGTTGACGATCTCCTCCACATCCCACGTCGTGCCGTGGCACACAGTACCAGGGAACCGTGTACTATACTCGATGCAAAGTGGTTCTTGCGTCAACTGCAGGCCACGTCGGCTGCAAAATGCACTTTGATAAAGTTGACGAATCACAGCGCGAGGAGCTGAAAACGAAGAGAAATGATCCATGATGATGAGGCCACGCACGACGACATGCAGCAGGGAAGAAAGACACGAGGGTACAGCCCCCGCTTTTCAACAACTGACAGGAGCGAGACACGACGCTGACCGGCCCTCCATGCTCAATGCTGGACTGCCAGACTCGTGTCGGAGGGCGTCCCGCCCTTGCGCGTACACGCAGAAGGGAACAGTCTGCTGACCTCGAGCTGGCGAGTAAATTTTCTCGCGACATGATATCCGGGAGGGTGCTGGGGCATACGAACTGTGCAGCATCGCGAGGCTGAAACCAACAGTATGCACACCAGGACATTGGCAAAGGGATGCTTGCAGCGTCTGATACTTGACCCTCTGCGCTGGGAGAGCTGGTCAACGCGCAAAAGTATCCCCCCTGTTGGGTACACTCAGGCGACATGTCCGAGCCGTCGTGGGAATCGAGTCGGGTGCGGCGATTGAGCTCACGTTGAAATGGCCAGTTCTTCGTCAGCGCGCACGCGTGATGGAGACGTCCGTCTCAGCTCGCAGGGGAGGCCGCCGTGACAGCGAGGACCCGCGCAAGGCGACCGACACGGCGTGATGCTCCCGCAATTGTACCGTCTCACATGTTGCTTTTCGCACACCGCAATGCTGCTTGCGACTTCGCTCGTTCGGCACGCTTTGGGCATTATTACCGACGTCGCGGTCTGTGCCGCTCCCAATACTTGCGCGCAGCTGTTTCGGTGGCCGTTCTTGCCGAGGCTGCGCACCCCTCCCACGCGGTGAGGTCACAGCTGCAGTGCTCGTCAACGGCGTGGTGTGGAGCGCGCAGCGTCAGCAGCAGCAGCGATGTTTTTGTTGTGGTTGTTGTGCACTCGTCTGGTCTCACACTACGAGCATGGAATAGTACTAGGTAAACAGCCGCCACGTTCCCCCACGGCCGTCTAGCGCGCGACTAGCTCTCAGCCTCATCGCATCGCTGCACTCTTCTTTGGACGTCGCGCGAGACAGCGGCGAGGTGTCGCAGGCACGTCAGCCAGCTTCGCGGGCAGCCTTGCCTGGCCCTGTCTGGCCTTGCATGCCCACGGCGCGCAGTGCAGTGCAGGCGCGGCAGGGGCACAGACCGGAGGTGAGGATTATGTCAGCGGGAATTTTTTCTGCTCCTGCCCTCGCCACCTGCGCGCCTTCCCATCTTCGTGCCTAGCCTGCGTCGCGAATCTGGCACTGCTCTCCCACCACCATCAATCGCGTCCGGTGCCTGCCCTAACGCTGCCCGTCACCCAGCCAAAGCCCGCGCATCCAAGCACGCCAGCTCGCGCGCCCGCAGTGCTACACGTGCAACCCGCCGCCAGTCGCCTTGTTCGGCGCGTGTCAGGTCGGTCTTGTCTTGTCTCCGCAGCACTTCTGCGCACCCTCTGCGCAGCGCCCATCCTGCGCTATCAGCGCGAGTCACCGGCGCGCATAACAGAAGGCCCCAGATCGCCCACCGCCTTCAACGCTGCGTCCGTGGAGCAATTGAGCCCACATCCCAGTACCGCCCGCGGCCTCTGACGGTGGCCTTTTTGCGCACGGAAATCGGCCGGACGAGTGGCTGATCGCTCGGCTCGCTCGGCGCAGTTGGCCTTTGAACAGACCGCGTGCAGGGAGAATCGCAGTGCGCGCAAAATCATTCCCCCATCAGCATACGCCAACAACGGGCCGACTGTCATCGCAGACGTGCACGGTTCTCTCCCAGGCCTTTTCTGTGGCCGCTTTCACGCCTGCTTCTGACCCATCGGCGAATACGCGCACCTCGACCGCTAGCAGCCTCAGCCAAACAGCGACCGCCAATCCTCCCCGCGCATAGCCTACAAAAGTCGTCCGCACTTTCAGGCACGCTACGATCCACCGCAACCAAAACCACTCTCTGCACCCACCACATCATCCCCGTCAACCACTAGCTGAACCTGCCTAGTGCCAGCGTCATTCCTACGGTACGGTCGGGCTTACCGTTTTGGGCATCCTTGAATCACGATTCCGTCGACGACCCAGCCGGCGGCCAATTACCTCATCGACCTGCTAAGACGTGCGTGGTAAGCGGGACGCGCTCTCCGCCAATTCCAATCGAGTCCAGCACAGCGGACGCCACTCGATTGACCAGGCTGTCGCAAGCCATTCTCAAATACAGAGCCATCTCGCCCCAGCAGACCTGCTCCACCCACTAGCCTTTCGTGTAACCCTCGCGTTACACTACTGTGTTCTGCGCCTGCTGCCCGCGATTCGAGCTGCGCTGCCTCGCCTCATACCCCCTGTCCCCTTGGCCTCGAGCGCAAGCCTCCCGTGCATTATCTCGTCGCCAGACTAAATCTGCCGACTTCTTGTCCCTCCACCTAGGTGCACTGGACAGCACACCGGTTGCAAATCACCCGCGTTAAGTTCCACGCTATTTGCGTTCCAACAATACTTGACGCTTCTCCGGTTCCCTGGCTGAACGAATCCTTGGCTTACATCTGTTCCTGCCTTTCTTCGCTCTAGTCCCTTCCGCACTTGACCGCGGCAAAGGTACCGAAGACAGGCGCAATCCGTCATATCTCTGCAGCCATCCCTCCTCGTCGACGCGTGCAATCAAATCCGCCTTGAGCTTAGGTGCATTCGTCCCTCCATCACTTACACAGTCTATGGACGCAAGGCAACAAGACTACTCGCAGTCAGGTTTGAGCTCGCCCTACCCAATCTTTCCTGAACCAAATTCTGAGGATACCTCTGCAGATCAAGCATCTGCTGCGCAATACCCTCCCCAAGGTCAAGACCCACGCGCCTCCAACCTCACCCCGACCTCCGACTACAGCCTCAATCCCTCCTCTGCCCGATCAGGCTCTTTCCCGGATTACATTCAACGTTCGTACCAACCAGGCGCTCAAGGTCAAGCACCCGGAGGTATGGCGCAACAACAGAGTCCGTCAATGCCTCTCTCAGATGGTCAATCAAATGACCATCACCAACAACAGCAACTCAAGTCTGACTCGGATGTTCCTATAGATCCATCAATCGCCGCCGCGACGAGCCCAACCTACTCTCACCAGCAGCAGTACTCGCCCTACACACCACACCACGACATGCAGCATTATCCTGGGCACCCTCAAACCCCAATGTACGGGTCGCGACCTGAATGGGCTGGGCAGTACGCTCAGCCAGGCATGCATTATGGACATCCTGCAACCTCCGGCCCGCCGGCGCCTGCAATGGTTAGTCCTGTCCAGCGTCCACCGACGGTAAGTTGTCTTCATCCCATGTGTCGCTTGGAGAGAGCGCACACGCATAGAAGTTACGCGTTTTGAACATTCTTTGTTCGCTTTGCGCGCGCAATGGAGACCTGACTGACAGTTTGCACAGGGCGGACACCCTCTCTCCACTGTCTACTCTTTTGTACCTATCCCAGGCGCGCAGCAACACAAGCGACCGCGTAGACGGTATGAAGAAATTGAGCGCATGTACAAATGTGGTTGGAACGGGTGCGAGAAGGCGTATGGTACGCTTAACCATCTGAACGCACATGTCACAATGCAATCGCACGGCCAGAAGCGAACTCCAGAAGGTATGTGGCTCTTTTTCATCAGTTTTGGCGAAAGTTCGATGTTGTGGTGGTCCTTGCAAGGCTGGCGCGCTAGGTCAGCACTTGGGTTCGCGTCGGTGCTGCGCCATTCCATGGTGTTCCCGCTGCCCTGGATAGCTTCAAAGTGCGGAAGCTAGCCATCACGGACCCTGGCCGGTTTATCTTGGCGTACCCTTAACACTGCTATTATACAATGCTAACATAAGTCGTGATAGAATTCAAGGAAATTCGCAAGGAGTGGAAGGCGAAGAAGAAGGAGGAGGAGGCGCAGCGCAAAGCCGATGACGATCGTCACCGAGCCGATGTCCAACAGCGCGCCCACGACGGCGCTGCACCTGGCGAAGCTCCTGTCTATGGACAGATGCGACAGGCTGTCGGCGTGCCTGGCCAGGCTCCTCACACTCAGTTGCCACCTATCGGGTATCAGCCTGCTGCCTCGGGCAACAATGCTGCGCCTCAATATGGCACCCAAAGTCCAGGTCTACCTGAGGGCATGGCTCAGTATGCGACCCCCAACAGCCACGCATACAACAGTCCCCATAGTAACAGCAGCAGTTACCCTCAATCGCCGTATGGGCAAAACCCTCAAATGTACCAGCAAGGGCATTAACAGTAGACGTGCTGCCCACCCTGGGTATGCCTGTCAAGGCCGACTTGCCTGTCACTTGCCCACCATCAATTACGCGCACACTTACGATACGCCCGACTCTCAATGCACTCCTCGAAACGACGAGCTCTCACGACCTTTCTTTCTGGGATCCCTTGCATTCTTGTCGTGGAAGCATGTGAAGGTTTTTAGCATTATTTCTTTCGGTCGGGGCATGCATTTTCACTGGCGGCGGCTGTATGTTTCTAATTGACGGTGTTAACGGCTGGGTGAGGATGAAACGTCTGCTCCGTGCAGCGGAATACCGATACCGCAACAGAAGGAGATGATTCATTGTTCTTGGTTCCACAAAATGTTACATGCGGATAGAGACGTTTTGGTTGAAAGTATGTCTTTTTACTACTCCCTCTCGTTTTGCTCATTCAAGCCTAGCAAGTCCTTTGAACTGCTAGTCGAGGTCTTGCTTTCAAGGGGCTAGAGATACAGCATGAATTCGGCGCTCAGAGAAACAATTCCATGATTTATGCATTTGCAAACTTCACTTCACTCTGAGAAGCAACAGCGCGTACAACCGCTTAGACTTGCTACGTTGTCGGTCTCGGTCTCTGGATGCGGCGCTCGTAGTGCACGAAGCCTGTGCGAGCAATGTGGAACGAACAGCAACGCAGTACTCAGTGACCAAGCTCAATGTCCTGCGGTCATTTATCGCGAACAATTTCTCTGCTCCAAAGGGCAGATCGTGTACATGGCAATGCATGCAGTCGCATGATCATGATGCTGCGCTTGCAACCAATAGTCCATCGAAGGCCTCCTGCTGCGCTCAGGTACTTCCTCGCAACGTTGTGCGGGTATGCTTGTACTCGGGATAGTGATCTCCTTCTACCTTGCACTGACCGTGCATGATTCATGCTTTTCGAAACCTGGATCATTGCCTGATGCTTGAGCAAGTTTCAACATGGCTGTGAAGTCTTTGTTAGCGAACGATATTGAAGTCTCGGATGTTGAAACAACTATGCTCGGCAAGGCATGCTTGTTGCTGGATGCGCCTTCCCTTGCCGCGAAGATCCTGCCTTCTTTCCTATGCTACCGCCTCCCCTCACTTCGCATGGCGGAACAATTTGGACGATGCAGGCCACGTACACACATGCTCTCAGAGGCGATCTACTCCGCGTCGTTGGCCAATGACCAAACGATGGCGCGAGCCTTTGCGCCGTACCACTGAGGGAACGTCGATAATTTAGCAGCAGCACACAACCTTCGCAGGTCGAATTATGATTGTTCGCAGCAAGGATGTAGGGAGAAAATGTTCATGCAACTACGACCAATCATCGAGCCTCGAGCGCCTTTGGGGAATACCGTAATACCGTATTACGCCAAAGATGACGCACGGCATCACACGGTGCTCGGGGATAAGATTACTATCGTTGAAGGTTGGGCTGATAAATGGGGTCGGGCAATGAACGGCGACTGAATACGGAAGGAGCTGATGGATGTACGAAGCAGGTGGCTGACCAGGATGCAGTCAATATGGCGGCAACGCCTCTGCATTGAGAGATACCGAAACCGACACCCGATGTTTGGCCCGGACACACAGGCATGGCGGTGACGGTGCCAACTGCTCGGCATTGAAACGGGAAGGAAATTTTTGTTCGAACACGCAGTACAATGAAGGCCAGCATTGCGATGCAATTGGCCGGCGCCCATGCATGCTCGTGGTGATGAGGCCGAGAGCGGCAACGTTGTCATCCATTACACATGGATTTCGGATCCTTGCATGATCATGCGACAGACGGAAAATGAAAGAACATGTCCAACAGGGTCTTCTCATTCCCTTTTGTTGTACTCCGCCGCCTCCGCTTCGCTTCGAGGTCATCGTCGGTCGTGTCTTGCTGGGAAAGTCGACCGACAGCCACCTGGGGCCCTATGCTCGGATGTGCATGGGCGATGACGAGGGTCCTGCATGGTCAAATGCAATGTTTGCGTACTTTACCGAGGATTCTTCCATGGACAAGGGTGAGGAAAGTCAACAAAGTCAAAACTCAAATCGTGATCGCCGACCTGACGATGCAGAAATCATACACAAACTGGAAAATGGGCAACTACGCTAGGATCTACAATCCCATGGATCCTGGATGCGAGATCGATCCTTAGCGGTCAATCATCAGATTAAACACATGTTGCTTTTGGCGCCGTTGAAGGCTAACGCCAGGGCATGAACGCCCGAAGGATGACGAACAACGGTCGCGCTTGCTGGCGTCGGACGCTGGTGCTCGGTTCCTTGATCTGACGGCGGAAACTAGCAGATGGGTGCATGCTGCGAGTACCTGGCCAGAGGCGTGGCATGGTGTGTTACACGACAGCGAACAGGATTTTGGTGAAGCGACGCGAGGCACGGTCGAGAGGGCTTGGCAGCGAGACACATTTGCAAGACTCTGTTGGCCATGTTTGAGCTACGTGAAGGCCATGGACCTGCCTCGCAGGTAGCCTAGGTAGGAGTGGAATTGTAAGAGCATGGTGTACTGCGTGATGCGCATCGCCACACTACCACCACCACCACCACTACATCGTCGACATCAGCCTCGTACAGACAACCCTGCGCACACCTTGCGCCAGACACGCAGCAAACACGACAGGCAAGTGCAACATGCAGCCATCCAGCCCAGGCAACGGCGAGATCGACTGCTGTCCTCGCACGAGGAGTACCGCAAGCAACGCACCAAGGCTGTGAACCTACCGAAACGCCTTCTGTGCATGTCCACAGCTACGGGCCTGCTTGTGCCACAGATACGCAAGGCAAAAGAAGGCAAACGGCTGCAACTGGGCCGCCACGTTACGTGCCTGCTAGTCTAATCTGCATACACAACGTTGCGCTTGGGCTTCGCTAAGTGCTGCTGGCTGACCGATGGTGCTACACCCGAGTTGGGATGGTAGACGTACTATATTATGTTTTGCAGTAGCTCCGATGGTAGCTTGAATGCTCGGTAGGGCTCTGAAGGATTGGCCGCTACTGTGACTTCGGCTCCGGGTGCTTGGGTGGTGAGGCTACTTCTCTAGGGCCGGTCGTCAGCCTTGCTTTGCTAGGGACTTATTCGGCGCGAGCAATGCGGGACGATGGCGCCGGCGTGGCAGATCCAAATAGGACGTTGGAATAGAGTGTTTGGATCCCCGTAGCCTGCGAGGTAGCGTGATGCAGGGTGGCTACTGACTTGCCAGCAGGCTCGTCCTCATTTTGGTTGTGGAACTCTTGATGTCTGGTTCGGGAGCGCATGGTGCTTGGACGGCTTGTCACGTGGGTGCGTTTTCGGCCCGACGACCGACATGTAACGAACTTTTTTGAGCAACGTGCAAGCCGCACTCTTGTCGCATAAGACGCCCGCGCACTCTCCTCATGCTGAATTGTCGCGCTTGTCTTTGGCGATGCATACAAGCCCTCGATGCTTCCGCGAGTAACGCCCAACGTCTCCACCGCGATGTGACTCCCATCTTTCTCCTGGGCCAGCAGAGGCTCTTCAGTACGAGGCACGATGTCGTTCGCAAGACAGCCTCAAGGCCTTCGCAACCTGTCGACGTGGAGAGGCTGTCACGCAGCCATCAAGAACCATGGCAGAGGTCGGCAGTCGCTGCAAACCAGAAGCGCAGAGAACGAGCTGCGCTGCATGAACCACACCCGCAGAATGTCGTTGAGACGCCCAACTTGGCGAGGCTAGGAAGGCGTGACCCTAGCATGTCAGACGCAGACTGGAACAACAGGAAGAGAGAGTTGAGACATCTGCAGGACCCGTTGGAGCTGGCGACTTTTGTCAGACAGGAGCTGCAAAAGGGCAAGGCAAAGGAGATGCTGCAGCTTGTTCGCATGGCAAGCCATTCCATGCAGTGTGTAGTCAGCTGGAACCACATCATTGATCATCATCTGGCCAAGGAGCGGGTCAATGATGCGCTCAAGGTCTATAACGAGGTACGTGACAGATCCAGCAAATTTTGGTTGCAGTGCTGACAGGCGACTAGATGAAGAAAAGGGCACAGTATCCCGATTCCTACACGTATACCATCCTCCTCCGAGGCCTGTCGATCAACGCGCATCTATCGGGTGTCTTGAGCAAGGCGCTTTCCGTGTACCATTCGCTTTCTGCCCCGAACTCAAGAGTCGAACCGTCAATCATACATACCAACGCTGCATTGCGTGTTTGCGCAAGAGCTATGGACATGGACGCATTGTGGGGCATCGCAGGAAAGATACCAGAGAATGGACCACAGTCGGCGAATGCCGTGACGTACATCACCATCATCAACTCAATCAGGCAAAATCTCTTGCTGGGCGGTCCGAAAGGGGAAACATGGACAGAGAACGCGGCAAGGAAGGAGCGAGCTGTCATGGAGGGCCGACGCATATGGGAAGATATCATAGCAAGATGGAGGAACGCTGACCTGAGAATCGACGAGGAACTAGTGTGTGCCATGGCTAGACTGTTGCTCATTGGAAGTCGGCCGCGGGACTGGGACGATGTGCTCTCCTTGGTCGAGCAGACCATGGATGTTCCACGTCTGGTACCACGACTAGGTACACCTGCACGCAAAGACTCTGGTGTTCCGCAACTGCGTGCGCACAACGTGCACCCCGACTACAAGTTCGACGACGACCATCTTACGCCCGACAAGAGTCCTATGCGTGGGGATGAATTTCTAGCCCTGACACCGCAAGGAATTGCTAGCGCAGTGTCGAACCCACTCTCGTACGTCCGGCCAGGCAACAATACGCTTTCCGTGATCCAGGAAGCATGTCAAAAGGTTGTGGCAAACAAGGCTGCGCAGGAGTACTGGGATCTTTTGACCGACCCGACCACCTATCGCATCGTGCCCGATGTCAACAACCTCCATATGCGTCTGCGAAACCTCCGTCAAAATCGCGCATCCGCAGCTGCCCTTGATCTACTACAGAATGATATGATCGCCAAAGGGGTCAGGCCCAAACCAGGCACTTTCAGGATCGCACTGAGCACTTGTGTTCGCGACAAAAACAATCACAATTCTTTACGAATCGCCAATTCGATGCTGCAAGTTATGCTCAAGACGCTCGAGGACGCTGATCCCAAAGCCGTGGGCATGTACGCTGAACTGGCACTAACATTCCCACACGCCACGGGCTCGGATATCGTGGATGCGCTCACCATCTTGAACCCGCTCGTCAAAAGCATACGACTACAGCTTGGTATAGGCGGGGGAGAACGGCCGGAAGTCCGACACATTGGTCCACATTACCTCAATGGTGAAGAACGACAGGACGCTCTAGCCGCGTTGCGCAAAGTGTACGCTGTCTACGACAAGCTGCTTCTCTCAAACATGTTGCCGGAGGAGCAAAAGGCGCCCTTCAAGCAGGAGAGAGCAAGGCTTTCGAGCTTCATCCAACGGAGTGTGTTTAAGGATCAACGATCGCGAGGCGGAACCCAAAGGGATAGGTCCAGAGGATCTGAGGATCTGGAGGAGGCAGAGCTTCATGGCTATCTGAATAATGAGGTAGATGGTCAGGAAGGCGAGCTGGGACAGCAGCATCGCGAAGCGAGCGGGCAGAGTCCGAAGCCGAATAATTCATGGACTGGCACGGAACCAGAGAGCAAGTCCTGGAGTTCGAACAATCATGCCAGGAGGTCTGATTAGAATTATATAGTAGATCAGCAGCCTACGGAGCTGCCGCAATGACGATAATGACTCGGGACTTTACTGTAGAATATATACAATGTAATATATGTTTTCAAAACGACTAATCGCCTTGCCACATGCATTGCCAAAGGCTGCCTCAAAAATCCCTAGTTGTGGTCAATTGCCAAGCCGCACCTCCGTCCCAAACTCCGCAACCTCTACACCACCTGCATCACCGCATCTCCACGCCACAAGCACTCACCGAGTCTGCCTCTCCACGACCACCCACCCAGCAGCTAACCATGGGTAACGACGGCGGCTCGATCCCCAAGCGTCGCGAACTCGTCAAAGAAGCCGCCAAATCACTGACCTCAGCGCAACTCAAAGAGGCGCAAAACGAGCAACAAGAATACGGCTGGACCACCGACCCGCTCACGCGCAAACCGCTCGCGCGCCCCGTCGTCAGCGACGCAGCAGGCCTCCTATACAACAAAGACTCCATCATCGAGTACCTGCTCAAGCCCGACGACGACCGCGAGAAAGATGAGATGCGCAAAGTCGGCGGCGTCAAGGGTGTCGAGGGTGGATTCGCGGAGCTGGGCGCGTTTGGTGATAGAGTTAAGGGGCTCAAGGATGTGGTTGAAGTCAAGTTTGAGGTGGTCGAGGGACAGAGAGAATTAAGTACACGCGGAGAAAAGTGGGTGTGTCCGATTACTGGGACGGAGTTGGGGCCGGGCGCGAAGGCGTGTTATCTCGTGCCCTGTGGACATGCGTTTCGGGGAAGTGTGGTGAAGGAGGTTGGGCAGGGGAAGTGTTTGCAGGTATGTCTACGCGAGCTGCGTGGAGCGGCATGTGGTATGGATGGATGCTAATTTAGGAACAGTGCAACGAGGCGTATGCCGAAAACGATGTGATTCCGATTCTACCAATTGCGCCGACGGATGTTGCGAGGTTGAATCTGAGGATGAAGACATTAAGGGAGAAGGGGTTGACGCATGCGTTGAAAAAGGCACCGGGAAGTAAGAAGAGGAAGAAGGGCGCGGAGAAAGATGGTGCCAATGGAGATGCTGCGGAGAATGGTCATAAGCTTTCCGACGAGGAGAAGAAGAAATCTTCGGACGAGGATAAAGCGAAGGTCAAGAAGGAAAAGTCGAGCACGCCCGCGACGAACGGAAACGCAAATGGCATCAAGAACGCATCTACGGCCTCGCTCACGCAGAAAGTCATGAAGGAGCAGGAAGAGCGGAATAAGAGGAGGAAGTTGGCGGAGAATGAGAACGTAAAGAGCTTGTTCAGCAAGAGCGATACGAAGCCGGATTTGAAGAAAAGCGCGGATTATATGACGCGGGGATTCAGTATTGGACGAAAGTAAGCAACATGGGAACTGACTGCAAATGATGAGCTTGAGGCCTGCGAAGAGATTTGATATGCTTTCTATGCATGGACGGGCGTTATGGAATGGTATGAACACTTTGCAGCTCGGTTGAAAAATCCTGGCTGATATATGATAGATCAAAATATGATACCCTGCGACTCATGTCGCTATGACGAAGCATGCAATCCGAGAGTGATGAGCGAGCCTTCATCCAACTCACCAATCTGAGCTATGCAGCACACATTCATAATACTACCGACGATTTTGACAATCCGGCTCGGATAGCCTAATGATTAGTCAGATGAATACTGTTCATCACAAGAAGTGTTCTTCTTGTCTGCACTACACTGTATCTTTGTATCCAACAAGAAAGCAATGCGTGAATTCTTCATGTCCTTGTTGCCCTTTGGTGCGAGAGAGCAGCTGGGTATAAGTTGTTCTTCACTATCTCTTCTGCAGCCCGGGGCAGTCAATCCGGAATCGGGACGTAAATAATTCGTAAATGGGATGGCTATAAACAGAACTGCCAGCCTAATACAACAACCACTGTATGCCTGAGGTTACTCTGCTAAATAGTGAAGCCGAGGCTCAAGAAAGCTTGATGCAGTCTCCAAATTCTGCATTCTCGGGGTGGCTTCTGGTGCGTATACATGGGATCACGTTCGAGTTGATGAACGAAGGCTTCCTCAGCATCCTGGCGTTGTTTGCTCCCTTCTTTGCCCCAGTCTTCTTGCATGCTTAGTAATTCGTTAAACATTCGATTATATTCCCTCTCCATCAAAATGCCACGCTGCGAGAATGTACGCTGGAAGTCTGTGTCGGGGTGGGATTCCTGTCCTCCATCATAGCCCATTTCGGCTGAGTGAACAGCCCATTGTCCAGGCTTCGAAAATTGCGCGTTACAACCTGCAACAGGACAAGGTTGTGGTAAGTCCGGATGCTGCGTATAGTATGCTTCTGTAGCATGTACAAATATCAGACGGTTGGCTTGGATTCGTTGCCCGTGACGGTCATTCTTGTATCTTGCGCGATAATACCTCCCTGCAGGCCCGTGGAACGTGCGGACGGGTAAGAAGATAACTTTTGGCGTCCACGCTTGATCTATGCTGTTCCATTCAAGCTCCTTCGCACCTTCTTTGCGAGTCGGTTGCCACACTTGTCGGCGGCATCGTTTAGAGTGGGAGGCGTCGAGAGTCAGAAAGGAGACATACGTAGCAATGCTCGTAGGACTTCCGTCTGCCAATAATCGAAAGTCATCAGGCAATGTTCCTCCCGGCCGTTGGGGCACACCCTCGCTTAAAGCTACTCGCTTTACACTGGGAAATCGTCGTTGCAGTGTTTGCCAAGAGTTGCGAATGCGTTGGACCTTAAAAGTGGGCGTCGCGATTGGGTATGGCTCTGAAAAGGTTGCCATGCCATCCTCCCGTCCTGCGTCTTCTAAGGGTTCCCACGTGTTAAAGTCAACGTACAAGGACTGAACGCAACCTAAGTCATGGTCTAGGGCGGCGTAGGTATGGCCAGCAAAAGCTCCAGCAAGCAGCCACATGCCCCCAACCTCATACCATTTGTTGGGTTTGGACCAGAAGAGCTTTCGCGCCTCCGTACGAATAGCCGAAGAGACGTGCATTAGCTGAAAGAGGGTCGCGTCATCGCATAGGCCCAGGACGTGTAGTTGAAGTTCGCTCGGTAGCCGTAAGAACCAGGGCCAGCTGTAGGTGAAGGACTGCGACAAGTCCAGCTGGACGTGCTTGAAAAAAGGTATCGAACCTCACCATGTAGTGTGGCCTGCAAGTCCCACTCCAGTGGTGCGTTCCAGTCCTGATCATAAACGACAGAGGGCGTGTCCAGGTCCATGGTTGAGTTATGTTCTGATACGTTTGCTGTTGTTGTGTGATTGTCTAGGTAGGCAATCAGTGTCATCGAAGTGGGGTAGTGACTAAGCCGTCGTAACGTATGCTCACAGCATGGGCTGTGCTAAGTCAAAAGTTGAGTGCGAGAGGGATGTGTTCGCGTCCCGTCTTGTCTGCACGTCTTGGTGAAGGTATTGCGTAGCGTGATTGCAAGCGATCAACAGCTTGCAAAAGTCTTTCCTAAATAAGTAATCTACAGGCGTGCATGTAGCGTACAGTGTAGTTGTGAGTGATCAATACGTCTCTTGAAAGTTTCCTAAAGAGGCAATTTCCGCGAGTGCGTGTATGTGGGCATTTGTATGTACGCAGCTGAATGGTGTACGTGCGTGAAAGAGCGTAGATGCGAGTAACCGATGGATGTTTAAGAACCTTCCTAATTGGGTAATCTGGGAAATATGTGTGTGTATGTGTACGTGCTGCTGCGGGGTAGTGAAAAGTGGAGAAGTAAGTAAATTCGATGGATGATCACTTTGTTCCGTTCCAAGGTTCGTCATCGCTGTCCCCCAACCTGAACATGCTTTCCATTGATGGTATAACGCACCAAATTGATCTTGATGAAGTTAAAGGCAAAGATTGAGAATCAGTCAGCCAGTCAGATGAGCTTGCTTGATCCCATGTCGAACTGTACCTCTCCATGGCATAAACTGCTTCATCCGGGGAAGTCCCCTCCAAATGCACAGTACTGCAGCCGTCAAGCTTGCAGTGACTACCCAGTAAAGCCATACCCATGATGATACCTTGGAGCTTTGATTCCCTGGACTGAAGTCCCAGAAGCTAGCGCTGAAAAGCGTGGCGACAAAAGTACCAGGAAGAAAAAGGAGTGTGACCGTGGCAATGACCCGCATGTCAGCTCCGTAGCGGTGATTTAGCGCATTGTCTTGCTGCGCGAGAAGAGCGTATACCTAAATAGACGTTAGTTAACCCAAGGATGGGAAGTGTTGGGAGGCATTGTACCATCTGGACTTGTGCCTGTACCGACTCCTTCAGGTAGTCATTTCTTCGCTTTGTACCATCCACAACCTCTCGCATCAGTGTCAAGTAATCTCTCATTCTGACAATAAGATCTCCGTCCTTTCTCAGCTGTTCCTCCTCGAGTTGTCTATCCAGATGATTGATGACGGCCTTGGTCGCTGACAGCGATGCACTGTTGCTGGCACCGGCATTTGCGAGGGCAGTGAGCTTTCGTGGCATGTCAGAGAGATCAGGAGCTGTGTATCTGCTCTCTGGGTTGAAGTAGAGATTACAGCCCATTGCCTCTCGCACTGGAAGGAAGTCGTGATACGTCTTGGACGAGAAGTCTTGAAGCCCGGCCAAAGCCATATCTGTCATAAGGAGTGGAACGAGGAAAGGTTGGTGGGCATGCTCTTGTGCGAAGTGCAGCTTACTGAGCAACGCATTTATGTTGGTACTTTCAATCCCAAAACATATTCCGTACGTACTGCGAGTGGAACGATCATATGAGACTGCCAACGTGCACTTGAACGGAAGGCTATACATGAAGCGGATCATAAAGCCTGCGTTTGAAGTCAGTCGCACAACTGATGAAGACTTGGGCGGATAGCTAGACCTTTCCATGAAGGGTCGCAAGGCTTTGGGTTGAAAAGCATAGCACATGAGCCAGCTTTTAGGTGAGCTCGAAAACAAACGTCTGCAATACGCCAATTGCTTTGAATGGCTTCAATCACTTGCTTTGAGTATGGGAGCCGCTTGACATTGCGCTCGTACACCTGTGGTGCAATCAGGCTATGGTCTCGTTAGCATATAGTCGTTGAGTTTGCGGCAGTGTACCAACAGCTGCAATGACCATTCCCTATTGACAGGTGATGCCGATGAAGATTCGATCAGAGGAACGAGGTCATCATTGCGCTTTGGCTCAACACCGTACTTGATACCTGACTAGACTTGATGAGCTATGAAGCTTAATGTTGGGGAGACTGCGCACATCCATTCTTGAGACAGTAACATAGAGGTACTCATCAATCTTGTCAAAAAGGCTTGGATCGTTCCATGACTTGCCGTCGGTCTGAGCAAAAGAGATCATTATGACGCACAGAGAGGGAAAGTACGACCGCCGTGGATAATGCCTATAGAGTAATCAAAGATTAAAGTTTGCGAATCAGGCTTTACGATGAAGTAGGTGCCTAGTAGCCTACAGTGGGGAACCCCAGATTTGAATGCCCAAAAGCGTGCTCGGATCAAAGGTATAAAGTAGAACGTAGGTTGAGTTGTCAGCCTTGTAGGCTTTCGCTTGTGGGCGGGGCAGAACTCCAGCTCTGACGCGGCTGTGACCAAGGTGAAGCTCAGCTGGTTTGCTCGCGCCTGCACAGTACTCTATCTGCATATCCTGTATTAAAAAGTAAGGTTACCTCAACTTAGATAATTCATTCGAAGGATCTCCCATATCTTCCACAAACCAATACATCCGCGCTACTTGGGCTCTCCAGTATTCTGGTGTAGTCGTGTATTCGGAGCATGATGATGCATATAGAATTAGCTAGACAACAAGCTAGCATCAAGTGCAAAGCTACACGACCAAATGATTTAAGGTGCGCTATTTAAGGACGTGAGAGTGTTCTGATAAGGCAGTTGTGCTGCTACGAGCGAATGAAAGTTATGATCAGTGCTCAGGAAAGAGCCAATAACACGCTGTATGAACGCGAGTGTTACTCCTGAATTATGTCTACGCTTGCCACGATAGCACATGGCCAAGTGTTGAAAGTTGAATATCAAGGGTTCTTTTCAACTCATTATAGCTCTCCCTTCGAAACTCATATGTACTTATGCGTATCTTACTGCTATTCGAAATGTTCGCAAGTAGGTTGACATGATCACGACTTCCATGGGCACAAACCGATCGGCATTTTCCGGCAATCTTGTGTTCACTTGGACGTTACTTTGAACAATATCTTTGGAGTCGCGCTCCTGAAAAACTGAAAACAGCTCAAACCAGGTAGAATTCCGCCCTCGTATCAATCGCACATTTCTCGCTGTCCAGGACTACCGACCCGGTTAGTCAACGGGTTTGGAATGGCATCGTGTCTAGGGGTGAGTCCGTCTTGAATTTTGGCGTTGCATGTAAAAGTCTCTACAAGAAGGCTTCCGTCCCGGCTGGACGTTGATATCTGGATGGCTGAGTAGGCAGAAATGGCCATACAGCCTATCTTCTCATCGCATGCATTGTCTCATTCGTCGAAGGTACCGATGCGGTTGAGAGCCAGTCCATTGTAACTTTGTGCGGGAAGTGACTAAGCTCGATTCGACTTAGCCCATTCGGCGTCTTGCGATGAGCCTCGGCTGGTTTGTGATGACATCGGCCGACGCGGTAGACTTACTCCGCATTTGAGATTCTCATAAGCTCTGCACGCTGCATTGCTGCGCGGACGCTTTTCTTCGACAACTTTTGGCTGCGTCGTATTTTCTGACTTGTCTCCAAATAACATAATGTCTGCCTCAAACCGTGTCAACCAGATTGCTGGCCATCTCAACTACCCAAAGGGTATGTTGGCTGGCCAAGTCGCGATCATCACAGGTTCTGGTCAAGGAATTGGCGCTGAAGCTGCGCGGCTGTTCGCGAACGAGGGCGCGAAGGTCGTGGTTGCTGATGTTGACGCTAGTAAGTCAGTCCAGGCTTTCGCCCAAGATTGAAGCTGATATCTGCGCAGAGAAGGCACAGTCGGTAGTCGACGAGATCAAGAAGACTGGTGGCAGCGCCATCGCAGTGCCCGGCGACGTTCTCGACGATGCATACATCAAGACGCTCATCCAGAAGGCTGCTGAATTCGGCAACGGCAAGATCCACATCATTGTCAACAACGCTGGTTACACCTGGGATGGTGTCATTCACAAGATGACTGACAAGCAATGGCATACAATCGTCGACCTGCACGGAACCGCACCGTTCAAGATTGTCCGTGCCGCAGCGCCATACTTCCGCGTCAAGGACGGCGAACCGAGGAACATCATCAACATCTCGAGCACGTCGGGTGTGAATGGAAATGCTGGTCAGATCAACTATGCGCTCGCAAAGGCGGGTGTGACTGGCATGACCAAGACCATTGCGAAGGAGTGCGTCTACCATTTGCATCTCTGTGACCAGAGCTAACACATAAGCGTAGATGGGGTCCTCAATTCGGCGTCCGGTGCAACACAGTTGCTTTCGGCCACATCCAGACACGATTGACAGCTGCAAAGGAGGCCGGTGCGTTCGTCACAACACCCGATGGCGAGAAGGTAGCGCTCGGCATACCGCAGGCACAGAAGGCCAGCTTGCCCAAGGGTATGGAGAACGCTGACATCCCGTTGAGGCGGCCGGGTACTGCGACGGAGGCGGCGAGCGCTGTGCTAGCTGTTGCGAGTCCGCTGATGAGCTATGTCAACGGCGAGACCATCAAGGTGACGGGAGGTAGGAACATGTAAAAGTAGAGCGTGTGTATAGCGCAATGCTGAAGCGAAATGTCTGCAACGTGTCCGAAGTAAAGCCAGTGCCTCGAATGCTCATACAGTTAGTGGTTGGAGAGGCGTGTCGAGTATTCGTAATGTTTCAAGATACCAAGCCTGAACAATTCTTGGGGGGATGGCGCGGCATTCATCTTCCGCCGCTATCTCCACCACACCACGCCCATGCTCTGCGGGAGCGCCGCAACCGCACCTCCTCCTCCAATTCTCTCATTCCGCATGTCCTAGTCGCTCCCTACTACTTTTCAACATGTGCGCGCGCATACGGTAGCGCCTCCTAACATTCCTAACATTCCTAATATTACTACTGGACGAGACGGACCACTGGCGGCCGAGCACTCCCTAAGCACAGCACCACCACCGCGCAGCTCCCGCACCCACCGGGACCCTGCTGGCCAGCGCATAGCACACAATGTCCGACGAGAAACACGCCTACGAGCGACCGGAATCGCCGCCGCCCATCCCCACATATGAAGAGGCGACGTCGTCTCGCCATGCCTCAGCGCGCCTCGGACCCAACGAAGTCAGCGACGATGCCGAGCGGCAGGGCCTCTTGAGCCCGGACACTCGCGTACAGTCTGACCAGCGGAGACGACATGGCTACTATCAGCCGCCTTCGGTGCAGTCGGTTGAAGATGGCGACTCGGAGCTGGGGAGTCCGGTGCGGGAGAGCCAGGATGAGGCGTTGCGGCAGACCATGGAAGAGATGGAAATTCTGGACCCGGAGTCGGCGGAGGAAGGGCGCTCAAGGCGAAATAGATCGAGTTCGCGCTTCTCGAAACGCTTCTACAGCATCACCAATTCCTTCTCGAGCTTCCACCTCCCGCGAATACGATGGCCAGTGTGGCCTGCACGATGGCGCCCAGACTTCAGATTCATATCGGACCGCTGGCCCACAATACCGGAGGAGTACAAGCCGGGCTGGTCGGTGATAGCGCGATTGTTGGGCCTGATCCTCATCATCACGCTGGTGTACCTACTGGTAGTGAGCGAGGTGGTCCCCATGGGCGCGGGCTTTGGCGCGCAATTCAACCCGGAGTGGGTGCGGCATACGGCTTTGGACAGTGTGGAGAGCTGGCGGATAGAGAAGAACCTCGAGTACATCACGAGCTACGATCACATTGGCGGGACCGAGGGCAGCTATGTGCTGGGGCAGTGGATTGAGGGCAAATTCAAGGACGCGCACATGGACACGTACACGCACGACGAGTACTGGGCATATATCAACTATCCGAAGAAGGACGGCCGCAAAGTCGCCATCGTGGATCCGGTCGAGAAGCGCTGGGTCGCAAAACTGGAGGAACCATCCGTCTTCAATCCGCCCAAAGCGCAGACTGCGGCGTTCCATGGCCTATCATACTCTGGAAATGCGACTGGACCGTTGATCTACGTCAACTACTGTGACAAGAAGGACTTCAAGAGCTTGTGGGATAGCGGGATTGACGCGCAAGGAGCGATTGCACTTTGCCGATACTATGGAACACAGCCGGACCTCGCCATGAAGATCAAGGCTGCGCAAGATGCTGGATGCGTTGGCGTGCTGGTCTACTCGGATCCTGCGGATGATGGCTTCAAGAAAGGAAATCCATGGCCGGATGGCAAATGGCGACCAGGCGACAGCGTGCAGCGCGGTTCCGTTGCGCAAACCAACAACATCATGGGCGATGTTCTGACGCCCGGACGGGCGAGCATCAAGAAGCAGGACCGCATGAAGAAAGAGAACAGCCCCGCGTTACCAAAGATTCCAAGCTTGCCTCTGTCCTGGAAGGATGCCCAAAAGCTTCTGCAGTCATTGAAAGATTCTGGCGAGAAGCTCCCGGCGGATTGGGTTGGAGGCGTGCCTGACGTCGGCGACGAATGGTACTCCGGCCACCCCGACACCGCACCAAAAGTCACCATCGAAAATTACCTGGACGAAGCGGAACAGCAGCTTGTCACGAACGTCTTCGGTAGCTTCAGAGGCATGGAAGATGGTGCAAAGAGGATTGTTGTTGGCAGCCACCGCGACTCTTGGTGCTTCGGTGCTGCCGATCCCGGATCTGGTACGGCTGTGATGCTCGAAGTTGTGCGTGTTCTGGGTGAATTACGTGCCCAGGGATGGCGTCCGCTCCGCACCATTGAGTTCGCCTCGTGGGATGCTGGGGAGTACAACAAGATTGGCTCCACTGAGCACGTCGAGAACAATGCTGATGCATTGCGTGAGGACGCCATTGCTTATCTCAATGTCGATTCCGGAATCACAGGCGACCAGCTTTGGGCCAAAGGATCGCCAATCTTCCAGCATGCTTGGGGACGTGTGATATCCTTGCTCAACGATCCACATGAGAACAAGACCTTGAAAGAGCTCTGGGAGAATCGAAGTGCCAAGATTGGTAACCTCGCAGCTGAAAGTGACACTGCGCCGTTCCAATTCATCGCTGGCACTTCCTCCTTCGACTTTGGCTTCTCGAGCTCGACTACCGGCGCCCCCTCCGCCAATGCCATGTCTGGCTCCTGCTACGAGACCTTCTCCTGGATGTCCAAGTACATCGACCCCGGCTGGTCTTACCACAACCTCCTCGCCCAAATCTGGGTCCTCCTCATCCTCGAACTTGCCCAGGATCCCATCATGCCCATGAAAATCGACCATTACGCGCGCCACTTGCAAGAAGAAGGCCAAAAGCTACTTGACTGGATGGGCACCATGGACGTTGGCGGGCAAGGCATCGAGATCTTCCAACCGCTGGTAGACAGTCTTTCAAGTCTGAAGAAGAAAGCAGACGACTTCCACAAGTGGGAAACATATTGGTACAACCAAGTCTACGCGACAGGCGGGTTCGAAACACAAACCGTAACTGTCCAGCGCGTCGGACATAATGCCAAGATTGCAAAGTTTGAAAGCGATCTACTAGATTTGCCGGTCGGTAAAGATGATAACAGTCCACATGGTGTAAGTATCCTTTCTCTCATCACTCCAGATCTCCAGCCATACTGACTTTGTTTGAAGCTCCCCGGTCGTGACCAATTCAAACACGTCATCTTCGCCCCATCCGCCTCCAACGCCCTCGAACCCTCGGTGTTCCCATTCATCCGCGACGCAATTGAGAAGAAGGACTGGGACGCCGCGGCAAAAGCGATACGGAAGACGGCCGATGTGATCAATCGTGCTGGGGATGCGTTGTAGAAAGCAGCGCGGGATTTGCATACATGGGTGTTTTTGGTGTTTTGGGTTGGGAAGCGAAGCATCGCGCGAAAGTCGCATTGGGATTATTCTTTTGTGTGAATTTGAGTTTGGATAGTAGTGTTGATTGGGGGGGAGAGGATGAGAGTGGGGTTTGAGGTTGAGGATGTATATAGATGTCGCGTCGAAAGCAGATTTATTCTTCTCATGTTTCGTTTTTGGGTATTGCCGGTCTTGAGTGCAATCGATGCGTGTGGCCAAATAAAACATGTCTTGGCGCATGTATTTCAGCCGCTCGCCGCCCTCGTTGACCTCATCATGCGAATCCTCAACATTCATTACATTCTCAAAGCACAATGAACACACGTAATGTCTGATTTCGCTCTGCCTCTCTCTAATCTAAAATGCTGTCGTGTCCGTTCTCATGTTTGACTTCGAGACGACCAACTCCAAAAGCAAAACTATGGCTTCACATGTTCGGTCCTTCGACCCACGCTAGAACATCATATCGCCCTAATAACTGCCCCATGATATCGAGTGCACTCGTTATTGGCTGATATCTTTATGGTGATCAAGCTATGGACTTTACCGCAATTTTCGAGCTCAATCTTTCCTTCTATATTATTTCTCCAAGTCGCTAATATGACCAAAAGTCGCGGCGCATACGACGTATGACTTCCCCGCCATTCGTCCTTCTTGTAAAGACACGCCGAGTTGTTAGAGCTGGGGTAGTATATAATTCTCGCGCTGTTCTGCTTCTTGGTTCACCAACATCCTTCTTCATGCGCACTACAAAACTCATCTTTGACAAGTTGCATGGGGTGTTTGTTGCTGCTCCTTCTCAAATGGCTGGGAGGAAAGATCATGAGTGTTGCTTGCGTGATCATACTTGTTAAAAGTGCGAGTTCGTAATGGGAAGTTAGATGGGTGGCTTGAGAATAAGTGTCAAAAGACGTAGTCATTGCTTTAGGTCTCTGAATTGATGAAAACGTGTTTACAGTAAATTCATTCGCAGACAGATAGTATGTGTGAAACGATTTTAGAAAGTGGTTATGAAACTAGTAAATGTCTTCTCAAACAGGCGGGGTACGAGTATATAACTCCTCCTCTCTCGGTGTCGAACTTCCTTTGAAAACCCAGGATACGCTTACCCTCTTCTTGTTAAAGAAACCATCGATGATCTTATCATGTGGCGCCGTATTTCTCTCTTTCTCAAATTCATGAATGCATTCGGGCATGTCTAACTTTACCTGAATGTCTCGATCAAATATCGAAAATCTGGACATGGTGAAACATGTTCGATTGCCAATGCTAGACCTTGTAAAAGGCAGACGCAAAATCTAGTATTGTTCTCAAATTAAACACTATGGTAGTATACGTGGACTCTTTTCCATGTTACACGGATGTCATGCCGAGATGTACTGCCCAGTTTCCGAGGTGACTTTTCTATCGCCTCGTCGCGCATGCTTTCAACTGACTAAAAACCATACCCACCAAAAATACTTCCCAGAGAAGGAAAAAGAAATGGATCCATCGCGATTCGAACGCGAGTCTCCCGCAGCACATCCCCAGAGCCCGAGGTGGTCCTATCTCGCTTTTATCAACACCGAAAACCTAGTTACTGACTTCGGAGCTCGCACTGAAATCCTAGGTTACGGTCCTCATGCCTTCGATGATAGGCTCGGGTATGTGAGATTATTGTATGCGGGCGTCTTGACCACTGGACCATAGATCCCACTCGATTGATTGAATGGGGACCTTATGAGTTAGGTGAGATATGTAGTGTTATCAAGAGGCAGAGAGACTTGGGAAATGCTGAGAGACATAGGGTGAGTGAGGATGGCTGAATGAATTTGTGTAAAGCCCAACCACTTTCCAAGGAGAAACAGATTGACATGCATATATTTCCATGAACGTACATCTTATGGCCTTGCTCAGAACGACATTCCCTACCTCTTGGTATTCTCACATACTCTCAAAAGCACAAACCTCAATCTACACTCTCACACCTGCGACGCGATACTTTCCTTGTCACTTAAGGGCCAACCAACAGCAAAAATTTATTGGATCCATCAAGATTCGAACTCGAGTTTCCCGCAGCACAACCCATTCAACCCCAAATTCGCCAGTGCGGCAATGACCGGCTCGAAAGCCACAAGCGACCCGAAGGTCAAGGAACGCAACGGCCAAAGCGCCGTCGCAAGAAGCGGCTGGAAAGCCAGGACCAGGAGACAACTCCTCTCAAACGCCGACTGAACGGCTATGGCGGCGATATACGCCAGATGCGGGTTTTAGTGTGCGGGCGTCTTGACCACTGGACCATGGATCCTAGCATGTGATTTTGATAGTGAGAATGAGAATAATTAGGGATTTATTGGTGTATGGTGTGCGGGGACAAAAGCCGCATGAGAGAGGTGAAGGTGGATAGCGGTACGAGTGCGGCTTGGATCGAGGAGACAAAGTAACAAAAATGTTGGAATGTAATTTGAAATTATTCCTGCTACATATGTAGCCTATACTAGCCAGTCCTAGTGCCAGTGCTAGTGCCAGTCCATAACGAAAGTGCAGAAGAAATGGTATAATGCTAGAAAGAATATACAAAAATCACCATACTCATGGCCAGCAAGCCAACCTACAACTTGCCAAAGTTCCGCGTGATCATGACGACCACGCCCGCGACGATCTTGATGGCGATCTTGATGACGAAGACGACGCTCTTGAACGCAAAGGTCAAGACGTTGATAATCGTTCTCGTCACAAGCGGTAACTTGTCCTGCTCTTCCTGCTTCTTTCTCGCCTTCTTCTCCGCTTTACTTTCCGATGCCTTCGTCGACTTGTCCTGTCCGTACCATTCACCCAGCTCAATATCTTTGTCGAAACTCGTGCTCGCACTACGACTCGTTGCTGAGCTCTTCATGCTTGATGCGAACTTCTTCAGGCCGGCGGGCGCTTTTGTCTTTCCACCAAAGCCTTGGAAGCCCTCGACAAAGGACTCTTTGAACGCCTTCGCAGTGTCTTCTTTCTGGTGGGTAAGCAGGTAGCTGGGTGGTGGTGGCTCGAAACTATCTTGACTTGCTTTGCGCGACTTGCGGCCGCGTGTTGCTTCGGCTATGGCGACGGCAAGGATGGTGGAGGTGACCACATCTACGAGGAAGGGATTGCTGAAGCGCGATATTGCGCCAAGGTTGAGTGTCAGCGCATCATTGGCGAAGTCAAGACGACCGAGGATAGCGTCGTCGGCAGTGGCGTCGATTGTGGTTGGGAGTTGTCCGATTGACATCTCTGATGGAGTCAGGGAGATTGGTCGGTTCATGCCATCGAGCCGAGGTGGCGGCGGCAATGGCGAGAAGGCGTTTGTGCGCGGTGTCGTTGGGGACAAGACGAAAGGGTTGAGAATAGTGATAGATGCGGCCTTGCGTGGTATAGCTTGTGGTGTCCCAGGGGTGCCATAGATTGCAGTGACCGGGCGCGTCGAGGGAGTGTTGATGACAGAGCAATCACCTTCGACCTTGATCGGAAACGTGCCAAGTGTAGGGTGATGAAGCTGATATGACCCTTCTGATGGGATGTGTTGTGCCCAGGGGTTCGCTTGCTGCTGGGGATCATCTCTTGTCCAAGCGAGCGCACAGCATTCGCGCTGAGCAGCGCCGGCCAATACATCTTCAGCAAGCCTCTGTGCAGCAGGTGACTGCGCACCAGGGTCTGCCAATGCGATGTGCGAAGCAGCCGGAGAGTTTGCCGCAGCATCCAGCGCTTGGAGTGCAGCAAGCTTTGGGTAGATGCTTGTGAGAAGAGTTGTGCTCTCTTGCTGCTGCGGGTTGAATGCCTCGGTATCCAGTGAGGGCGGTGCTATCAGATCAAGATGAGCGATTGGGAGGACTCGCGGCTGCGTCGGATGATGTCTTTGGATGAGCAGTTCGTTCATGATGCTAGGGACGTCATGTCCCTGGGCTAGATTAGACTGTGCGAGGCTGTAAAACGGTAACGAGGCGGTGGTGCCGAATGTGATGGTAGGATTAGCTGCAGTTGCACGGTGCATCCTCAGCGTGTATATCTGGACAGCCGGCTCTTCTTGACCATTAGTGGACAGCCAGAGGTTCTCGAGCAGGTGTGAGGGGGTGAAGAAAGGTCTAGGTGCAGGAGGCGGTGCCGTTGAGCTGCTTGCTCGAACATTGCTGTGTGGTACGTAGAAGTCGGTGGCGTAGGGCGATCTGCTGATCTGCGTCCTTGCGATGTGTGTTGGTGACACCATAGGAGGCTGATATGTCTGATTCCGAAGCGGCAGGGTAGGATCGAACACTGGGAACATCGACCGCATTGGAGCATCTTCTTGTGGGGACATGCTTCGGACTCTTGTTGCAGTGCTATTCGCTCGCACAAGTGTCTCACATGTTGAGAAAGCGGGAGAAGCTGCTCGATTTAGATCTGGTGAGGCAACTCGTGCTTGTTGTCGGCTTTGATCTTCACGCGTCGACATGGCTGGCGAGGGTGCTCGCGGATCTTGACCACGGTAGTACTCTTCCTGTGCCAACGAGTTTGGGGTGTGGGACCTGTGCTGAGGTGGAGAGTCGAAGATTGGCATGCTTGCTTGTGGTGGTGTTCTTACTGCATGTGAATTGGCAACATGGGCTCGAGGGGGAGCGGCGATTGAAGGTGGTGGGGCAATTGTACTTGATGGCGAGACCGGGACCGAATTGACTTGGATCACAAGTTCGTGGAAGTCTGCCGGCGGTCTGGTGTTCTTTGTGCTCTCCATCCTCGTTGTCGATTCTGGTGTCGGCGGCTTGATGTGCGGTGGTCTTCTGTTTGGGCTCGTCTGCCTTGGAGCCCGGGGAGGGGGTGGAAACAATTGGAGGGCCGGGCCTGCCATTATGAATTCTTGACTGGTCTCCTCTGGGGATCGATGTCCCGAAATAAACGAAGTAGTGTAGTGGAGTGATGTGTGGCCACACACAGGGACGTCGACAAGCTCGGGACAGTAACACCAGAAGCACAACCACAGTATGCGTGCCTAGACGTCGATTAATCTGGGGATAAAGAGTATAAGACCAGCCGCCTCGATATCGACCGATATGTCGGTAAAGCCTCGAATTCGCGTTGACGGCAATAGCGGTTCAAATGTGCTTCCCTTGCAGGGTTACCACATTCGGCCATGGTGGTGGAGGGGAACAACCAATCATCGCGTGTGTTTGTCTAGGCGCTACGGTGCTATTGATGAACAGCGGTTATAATTTTGGTGGTTGGCTGTCTATGCAGTAAGCGCCAACGCTCCATTCTGCGTGCACCATGCTGCAAGCCCGCGCAGGGTCCAACGTTGGTCGCATCTTACGATGATTGGGTGGATGTAGTGTGCTTTGGTGGTCACGTACATTTGACCAGCGGCCCGATGCGATCACTTCGGAGATCTATTTTCAGCGCACCGAAACATTCCATTGAGGCTCTCTGCTGTTCCTCGCTGACTGCGGAGACGAATATGCTGGCATGTGCTGTCGCAAGTGCCGGAACTCGCTCAATCCACCGGCCGCACTTCTGTTCTGCAGCTCTCTTTGGCAAACATCCGAGCTATTGCCGAAACATACAGTAGGAGAAAAGGTAGACATCGCGCAATTTGGGTTTTCTGATGTTAGTGGCACGAGGCTTGCAGCCTCGAGGAGGTTGGCGGCTAGGAAATGGTGGGCACATTCTCTAGCATGACTGTTTGTAGCCGCCAACCCAGGTCAAATTAGGTTAGTCGCACTTGAGACGGTCGCCTATTTGCGAGCAATCAACTCTGACAGGTCGAGCGGCCCAAATGAAATGAACAGCAGCAGTTTATGCTTGGTCATGGTTTTTGGTCGCCTGCTTGACATTCTTGCGTGTTGGAATGATTTTTTTTCCATTCGTAATCCGGCGCATCCAGATTGTAAGGATCAAGTCGCCACAATGGCACGATAGTACCCAAGGATTATGTTCAAGAATAGGAAAGACATATTGTCTTGCATGCAATGATGAATGCGGTAAAAGTGAGCTGCAGTGAGCTTCTGGGCGTGGCACGCATGCATGTCATCGCGAACACGGTCGTAAGCTTATCGATAACCTTAAATTTTGGAAGCCGAGAAAAGTTCGTCATCGGCCACTGCAGCATCGCAAAGCCACCACGATGCCGACGGAATTAGAAGAGGTAGGAGCACTGAACCACGCGTCGCATGTTCATAGCTGATGTAATGGGTGCAGCTGGTAGAGTTCCTCCACCATGGGAACACACAGATTCGACAAACTGGTCAGCAGCAGCCCCTCCACCCCACCACGCAGCATCGCTGATATTCGACAGCGACCGAACACCTTGTCGGCTACTCACAGTCTCATGTGACGCTATTCAAGCGCAATCAGTTAGAGCCCATTAAGGATCTTAAGCTTCTCGTAAAAGACTATGCGCCCATAGCGAAGAATGCCCTCACGATCCTCATCAACATCTCTTCAGACACCGAGGTCTGCAAGTCGCTTGCGAAAGATGACGCGCTCCTCGAGACTCTGCTGTCACGGATAACAGTATGTCAGTTCACCAGCGCATACAAAATACAGGGCATGGAGGGCTGACGGCTGTCGCAGTATCCAAAAGAGCAGAGCGCGAATGAAATCGCAATGCTGCTCGCCAATATGGCCAAGGACGATTCCCTACAGAGAGTACTAGAATTGAAGCGCGACGTTCCCAAAGAGCTATCCAAGTCACAATGGGCCATGGACCAGCTCATGGATTGCTTCGTCAAGGGCGCGGCGGGCGCGTATAACAAGCATGCAGACTTCGATCATCTTTCGTACTTCTTCGCAGACCTGGCGAGGTTCCCCAAGGGTCGCGAGTATCTCACGACCGCGCAAGAGCACGACAGCAACATTATACCGATCACCAAGATTCAAGTCTTCACCGACCACGCCTCGCATATTCGACGGCTCGGAGTCGCTTCCACGATCAAGAACGTTGCGTTCCTCGTCCCCGCACACCCAGTACTTCTGTCCAACCTGAACCCGGACCCAGCATTACCGCCTCCGTCAATCGGTGCGAATCTGCTACCCTACATTTTGCTCCCACTCATGGGCCCCGAGGAATACTCAGATGATGATACAGAGGGAATGCTCGACGAGCTGCAACTGCTTGAGCCGGACAAGGAACGGGAAAAGGATGAGCAGATTATGAAAACACATCTTGAAACACTCCTGTTGTTGAGCACAACACGAGAAAGCAGGGACGTGCTGCGAAAAGTCAAGGTGTACCCAATCATCAGAGAGTGCCATTTGCATGTGGAGAACGACGATGTGCGAGACGCTTGCGATCGAGTGGTGCAAGTCATCCAGCGGAAGGAAGAGGGCGAGGAAGAAGACATACCCGATGCAGTTGGAGGGGATAGCGGCAGGATGGTGGAGCTGAAGAATGACGAGGAAGATGAAGATGACAAGATTGTCGACATTTTGTAGAGCTCGATACAACATACATGCCTCTACGAACGCCGGCTATGCATAAATGCACCATGTAAGAACCGTCTATATGCTTTAGATGAAACCCTTCAAATCTTAGCAGGTCGAATCGCGTCCTTGCTGTCCCTCGAGCTCTTCTCTTCTTCGTCTGTACCTAATGGGCTCTCATTCCCCGGTTCTGCAGCTACTTCAGCCAGCACCTTGCCCTCCGCCCCCATGCCCTTCTCCTCGTCCCGAATCCTGCCATTCTCGAAATGAGTCTTTTCGCTTGTCTTTCCATCTGCACTGTCTTTATTCTTCTTCGCCATGCTCCACCCTCCCCTCCATCCAAGCCATCTCTCCTCCCACGGACCCCTTGCGATAATCGTCAGAAGCGCCGCACCAATGAATCCCACACTCGCACTCCCAGATCCGATCCAGCCCGCCGCAGCATAAATATGATTCCCAGCCGCCGTGCCAATGAGTTGTCCGCAGAAAGTCGACACCATGAACGCTGTGTTCACACCATTCCGCCTCTTCGGCTCAATACTATAGATCGCGCTGCGATTCGCAATCTGTGCGGTTTGATTACCGAAATCAAGCAGCAGCGCCTGCAACACGGGTCCCGCGACTGTGAGACTGCCCAAATATGTGCCCATACATACGCCGATAAGACTGCAACTCAGTCCAAACAAGACGGTGAAATGCGGCACGAAGCGATCCGTCACGAGACGCGCATACACCGGCGACCCAAGCATGCCCGCTATGCCAATCAGCCCGAACAAGCCGATCGTCAGCGACGAGTAATGATATGGCTCGCCAGCAAGTAAGAACGTCAACGTCGTCCAAAACGACGTGAACGGTGCCGAGCAAAACAATCCCGCCAGACATGCTTGTACAAGCACAGGATGCCGAAACAGCATCTTGACTATATCCCATAGAATCCGGAAATAATTCATTCCCGGGTTCGTGGCCGGATAGTCGGGCATGAAACACCAGAGTAGTGCGAAGATGAGGTATTGTAATCCGAGAGCCATCCAGTATACGGCGCGCCAGGTCACGAAGTTGGTCATTGTGCCAGAGAGTACGCGTGCGACCAGCACGCCGAGCATAAGGCCGGACACGACGATGGAGAGAGCGGCGGCGCGACGGTTGGGTGGCGCAAGGTCGCCGACGAGGGGGAGCATGAGTTGTGGAGTGACGGTTGTCACAGCGGTGATGAAGGAGATGGCGGTGAAGACTGAGAGGTTTGTTGTTAGGCATAGGCCAAGCCTGTCGAAAGTCAGTAATTACATTGAATCTTGCTAGTCTTGTCGTCGGAGCTAAGGTATGTGGCGGCTCAATGGCATGGTGAAGTATAATTTGAGATGGGATGGATGGGGGAGAGGACGTACCACATCGTCGCGGTGAAAAACACCAATCCACACACAAATGGCCTCCGCGGTAACAAGTCTCCCAATGGACACAAGAACAGCAAACCAGCTGCATATCCAGCCTGCATGACCGTCGGAATCTGCGCGACTTGCTCGTACCGGACGCCAAAGTCATGTGCCAGGATGTTCAAGATCGGATGGTTGTAGTACAAATTCGCTACTGTGAAACCTGCTGCAAAGGCGAATAGGACATCTGTTCACCATTAGCATTTCGCGTCCACATATTTGCGATAGTTTTAGGAGATATAAAGTTGGAGAGAAATAACATACTCATCGACATAGAAAACTGCGGCGGTTTCGCAGGATCCCATCGGCAATTCGGCGGCGTCCATGTTAAAATCTCATAAGCCCGTCTCAGTCTCCCTCTCTTTCCACCCTCCCGTCCATCCTTGCTCCCAAACTCCTCCTGCACCGTATTCAAATCCGGCGTTGGATTTGATGATAAAGTCTGAGTCCCGGTGATCGGCATTTCCCCGCCACTTTTCCCACGGTCCGGATGCGTCGTCATAACCCGACAGAAACGTTACACATGTACCAATGAAACCTTAATTAGGTCGTCCAATGAATACGCGCACTGTACTACGGAGAACAATGAGACAATGCAGGAAAAAGAAAAGACGTCAATGCGTCCACGAGACGCCCACGCGATGATGCGCAAAGCCATCCCGTCATGGACTTTTCCGGGTTCCGAGATGCTTCGGCAAAGCTATTGAGGAGCCGGACGAGGAGGTGTGGGACGTTGTTATTTCCGATATCACCGCCAATCATATCAGGAAGAAACAGACTGAATAGGAAGGCGTGCGATATATCTGCACGCGATCTGCTTTGATTTCATAATCTGTCCATTCTCGACATAATCATCGAGCAGTGATTTTTAGTAAGAAAGTGTGTAGAGCTACAGGTTAATTTGCAGGGGATGATTGTGATATATGATGCTGTATTATTTCTGCTTCAGCTGCTCTAATAGTGCCAAAAGTGAGGTGTTTGTGACTCCATGCCGCTAAAAAGTGTCCCAAAGAGCTCCCGAAGAGTGTCCATTCTAATGCTTCTACTGCCACGCTACAACGCCAATTCGCAGTCCAAGAAGACCTGCAGCAAAACTCAAATTGAAGGTCCTACGGCGCCAAAGTATGGACTTAGGCGGGCTTAGGCTGCTTTGTTGCATTCATGAACTTGTTAATCTCCTCTTCGGTAGGCATTTGAGTCAGGGGGGTCAGCCAGCTGTTCTGCTTGTCGAATGAGCTGACTGCCTTCACAAGCCTGATGAACATTTGACTGTTTGTCTTGTCGACACGGCCCTTAAACTTGGCGATCAAGGTCTGGATGTTCATCCCTTGAGGTGGCAGGGAATCGTAGATCTCCTTAGCAGACGGAATAGCGGGCTTGGGAGAGGATGCTGCTGGGCTACCCGCACGACTCCCATTGACCTGCGAAGCTGCGGGACTTCCAGCACGACTTTGGCCAGGGCTGCCGCTCGGCGAGGCACCAATAACCAGCTTGGTCTTGTTCTTCTTCTTCTTTTCCTTCCTACCAGCATCGGTCATCTCGCTATCGCTGCCGGATGCAGCACCCTTGAGGTGTCCAAGCGTGGACTTGCGCGAGCCATCCAAAAGTTTGTCCCGGTTCTTCTTGTGCTTTTTGCGCGATGACTCGTTACCGCTGGCTTCTGAGAGATTAGGTGAGCCAGGTCTCTTCTTGCTCTTGATGTCAACAGGCTTGTGGGAGCCGGACGGTGTGTTGGTACCCTTGCTTGACGCTCCTGATGGGAGATTGCCGCCATCTGGTGCCTTGCCGTTCGCCTCAGCTGCCTTCTTTTCTTCCTCTTCCTTAGCTCGTAGCCGCTCCGTCTCAGAGTCGGTGTCGGAGTCACTCGATGTGACATACGGATTCTCACCGTCGCTATCGATGTAATCATATCTTTTCTCTCGCTTGATCAAAGCCTTCTTGGTGATCTTCTCCATAGCTCTCAATTGCTCAGCCTCCTTCTCCTCAGCCTCCTCGCGTCGTGCGATTTCGGCTTCATCGGGTCGATCCCACAGAGCGGCATTCAGTTGGTCACGCTTTAGCTTCTCCTCAGCCTCCTTGACATCTTCTGCTTCTCCCTCGAACAGCCCGTTCAGACCCTCCTCGTCATCAGCAAAATCTTCGTCGAGATTGAAATCGATATCGTCAGCATCAGCTTCACGCTTTACTGGGGCGTCATCGTCATCTGGCCGCCTTTGGCGCTGGATTCTGCCTTCGTCATCTGCACCGCCACCCACACGGGTCCTCATGCCAGCACCAGCTCGTTGCCGTGCATGCTCTTGCTCCCTGACTGCAGCCCGGGCCTCAATATTGCGCAGAAAGCTGGGGACGTTCTCGACCTTGTACATAACCTTGTCGAGGTCATCGCCTGTAGGCCTAACCTTGCCCTTGACATTGAAGCGGTACCAGCGCTCCATAGGTGCCATGCGAACAGCACTGTGCGGGTTCGTGGGGTCCAAAGAAAGCATGATGTGTGCCTCGGAGAGCTCCGATTCGTATGTGCCCACCCACGTCTGCTTGTTCTCGAAGTCCTCTAGATGCCATGGCAGTGTCTCCTCGTAACGCAGCAATTGTCGCTTCTTCGCTTCGGGGGTGTCGTCGGGCCGGTACTTCTGCTCCGTCTTCTTCTGAAAGGCTTGAGGCTTTGTCTTGCCCGTAGGTGCAATCTTGGCCTGGTTCTCTTCGCGAACCTTGCGCCGGTCCTCTTTCTGCAGCTCGATGCGCTCGCGCTCCTTGATCTCCTCGAGGTCCTCTTTGGTCTCCTCTTCCTCGAAATGCGAGCCGACTCCACTGGGAGGCGCACGTGGATCGCGCCGATGCAGACGAATCGGGGGCGTGAACTGTTCTTTATCGTTGATGTCGACCCGGCCCTTGCTCTGGAGACGCATTACGTGATGCCGGAGCTGCTTCAGATCGCGGCGCGTAACGACCAGCGGGAACATGGACGCGCCCTTCTCTACGTACTCCTGGCGGAGCGCATCCTTTTCCTGCCTGTCTGAGGCGCCAGTGGGAACTGGCTTCCGTGTCTCACTCATCTGCGAGAGCGACACCATCGGGCGGGTGATGTTCTTCAGAGGCCTTCGAGGCGCGCGTAATGGGCCAGAGTCCTTCTTTGGACGCGGCTTTGGGCGACGGACAGGCAGCTGCTGGCCATTCTGGACCGCAGGCGCGGCGGGCGCGGGAGGTTGGCCGTTCATAGCGACGTAGAATTGCAGCCGGTACGTTGTTGACAAGTCCGACTGAGGGGAGGAGATGTGCCCTAGCAAATTGACGTCGAGGTGGACGAGATAAAGAGCCGCGATGGCTTTGTTGGACAATGAGCGCAATGTCCCACGGCTTAGGCTGGCATGCGCGAGCGTCACAGCTCCGCGCTAGTGCAGCTGCAGTAGCGCGCCAAGGCCAGGCTCTCCGATTTCCCAAAAAGTGACACCATCAACTAGAGCTCCAACTGCTCGCATACCTCCAGGCTACAGCATCACGTTGCGTTTGCCCTAAAAGTACGCACATGTCGGTTGTTGTTGCCTTGTTCGTTTTGGAATCTGATTCCTCTGACGCACGGCTGCACGAGCCTCCTCACACTCATCATCACCAGTAACGCTTCACATGACTCGGGTCCGTTTGCGTCCAAAGTGGTGAATTCTCGCCTTTGCAAAAATTGAGTCGCTAGAGTTTATTGTCGTTGCTGCGCTACTCAATTGTGAAGCAAACAATTAATAGCAAGCCCATTATCAACCACACGACTCGGTCCGCATCAACATCATGGCGCAAAAAGTCGAGCCCGACGCGGCCGGACTCGAAAACCAGCTGCGCGGTATGATCTTAGGCAACGTGCGAATAGCACATGGCCAAGCTGATCAGATGCCTCACCCGCCTCGTGGGGGTGCCCGGGCCAGAGGACGTGGAGGTCCCTGGCGCGGCAACAGGAACCAACAGGGACACAATGAACAGCATCAGCAAACGACCTCATCGCCGTCAGTAAGTTCGTTACCGAGGCGAGGAGGCGCCGACTTTCAGCACCGCGGACCTCGCCAACATGGAGCTCAGCCAGGGCGATATACACCCCATGAACCCAACACCTCACAAAATGGACCAGTGCCATACGCAAGGAACCACAATGGCCCGAGACCACCTAGGCAGTCACACAATACCCAGGCTCCGTCCTCGACCCAGCCGGCACATCCCACTCAGGGCCCTAGAATACTACCACGCCCACATGATCCCAATTCTCGGCCTCAAGGGTCTTACCAGCCTCGGCCGCATTTCAATCAGCCGCGAGAGAATCCCATGGCCCAAGTTGAACACCTTGAGAATCTAGCAGCAGAAGAAATCCCGAAAGTGGAGATGAGCTTGGCCGAATTCAACGAGAAGGAGGACTTTAGGCAACATCTGGAGGGCATCCTGCGACAAGCATTCGCAGAAGGCTACTCGGGCGATATCGCCACGATCTCTTTGGTTGGTTTCGGCAGCTTGGCTTCTGGCTTCGGCATGCCCGGCTCTGACATGGACCTAGCCGTCGTCCCCGGCTGGAAAGATCCTGCAAAGGCTGATGAGATTGCGATTGATCGAAATATACCGCGCCTACTGGAGCGAGCTGTACTAGATGCCAAGATGGGCGGACGCCTCCTTACACGGACACGAGTGCCCATACTCAAGGTGTGTCAGAAACCGACAGAGACTCTTTACGCCGCGTTAGATGAAGAACGCAGGAAGTGGGATGAGCTACCAGAGGAGGAGCAGTACCCTGTTGATGCCCCTCCTGAGCCCTCACCGTTGCCCGTTGCATCGGCTGATGTGGACAGCACGAAGTCAGCAGACGCAGCACAGCATACCGAAAAGCCGATCCTTGAAGACGATTTCCCCGAGCTAGGTTCCACAGCCAGCAAGAGGAAGAAAAAACCTATTGCAAAGACATCTGAAACGATTGCAGAAAACACAACCGACACTTCAAAATCTGTTGCCGAACCCTTATCAACTGGAAATCGTACATCAGATACAAGTGATAAGACACATCCGAACCAACACCAGCAACAGCGCGACAAGCCTTGGATGCGTGAAAAAGTTTTGGGTCCCCTAGACTTCCCAAAGGATGGTGTGGGCATTCTTTGTGATATCAACTTCGAGAATCCACTCGGCATATTCAACACGCACATGCTGCGCTGTTACTCTCTCACGGATCCACGTGTTCGACCCATTGTCCTCTTCGTGAAGTCGTGGGCGAAGCGCCGCAAGATCAATAGCTCGTACTCGGGTACACTCTCCTCATATGGCTGGGTCCTCATGGTTTTGCACTACCTCGTCAACATAGCCCAGCCACCAGTCTGCCCGAATCTCCAGCTGTCCATACCACAACCAAAAGACGTGGCCCAGCTTGAGAGCTTCTTCAAGGATCCGGTCGTTGGAGGCTACACAGTCCGCTTCTGGCGAAATGAGCAAGAGATCATCCAGGCAGCCCAATCAGGACAGCTCTCACAGAACAGGCAGTCCGTGGGTGCACTTCTGCGGGGGTTCTTCCAGTACTACGCATCACTCTCAGCTTATGGCAACTATGGTCCACGCCCACCGCAATTCTACTGGACCAACGAAGTGATCTCGTTGCGAACGCCAGGCGGTATCCGGTCTAAACAGGATAAGGGCTGGGTCAGTGCTAAGACAACCATCACAGCAGAGAAGAAGGTCACTAATCGGTACTTGTTTGCCATCGAGGACCCATTTGAGCTAGATCACAATGTCGCTAGGACAGTCACACATCGGGGTATCGTCGCGATTCGGGACGAGTTCCGACGCGCATGGAGGATCCTCAGCGCCATCGGAAAAGGCATGGAACCAGAAGGTGGCATCTTCGACGAGGTCATTGAGGACCAGCCGCCACCAACTCCCAAGGACGAAGTAAAGAAAATGGACAAGGAGGACACTGTTGTTGCTGATGCTAGAGGAGGCGAGATTGAAGTCAAGCAGTAAAAGGATGGGTCCGTTGTTACCTCGTGAGCATGAATTGGGTCGATACACATGGAGAGCTGTATAACATCATACCAGGTCAGCATTAATTAGTGGCGTCATGAACTTGCTTCGCTATGCGAAATCACTGGGTCGGCCACATATCATAGCAATAGGATACTCTGTGGACAAGGTCGTGAGCTCAATGGGAGAGCTCTGCGGAGCAACCCACCCAGTATACGAATCTAGAGCATGTCTTGGAAAGCTTGATCTGATCAAAAACCACTCCCTTCCTCCACCCAACCTTTCCCACCTAGCATGTTACCACTCAGTAGCTATCGTTCTTCCCACTTCCTCCGTCCCTGCATCCCGCACCGCAGTAATCCTTGACCGCAGTTTTCCCATTGTCTGAATCATCACAGTTGAATAAGCTATGCTGTACGTGATTCTCGTCCGCATTGATGTTGGGGGTGTTGGCGAAGAGCACAGCTGTTCTTGCATAGCTTTGTACACTTTTCAATATTCCCATGGATGCACGTATTGGGACGTCCTGTGGAGAAGTCTCCAGCCCATATCGCGGCGATAGTTTGAGCCATGGTCACCGCTGCTCTTGTGGGATGGAGCAGCTTCAGCCGGTGTTTGCGCGGTGTGAAAACCACCAGTAGTATGCTCCGGCAAACGCATGTAGCGACTGACGGTGAGTGTAGCCTGATGTGTCCAGTTGATTTGATGACATTGCGAGAACTTCAGGTTGCACCAGCATGAGTGCTATTTAACATAAATAGTTTCTCGATGTTGTGTGCCTGCGCGTTGGGAGGCGGCTGATACACGTTCAGCCTCATCAATCTTTACGTGGAACACAAATATATAAGGAATGTAATGGTTGCACTTTCACTCAAGACCTCTTCTAGTCACCACCATCATGTCAAATGCGAAAGATATGTGCGTGTACATCGTAGTATATCCTAACACTTTTCTGCGCTCTTCAGAAAATTCCTTGCACTGTCCACTACACAAACGAGACAAGACAAAAAATAGCGGACCCATCGCGATTCGAACGCGAGTCTCCCGCAGCACACCCTTTGCCCAGAGGCTTCAGTTGACACACCGATCGCCCAACAGTCATGGTCTCGTTCCCCCGTACCGAACGCCCAGAGAAATGGATACCATAGAAATTGAGGGCTTGGGTGTGAGATTACTGTGTGCGGGTGTCTTGACCACTGGACCATGGACCCCTGATTGTAGATGGGAGGGGTTAAAGCAGATGAGATATATAAGACGAGGGGCGCTGATCAAAGTCATAGATCAGGGTCTGTGACGAAGTAAGATCGAGCATTTAACATTCGTGTATCGATTCCACAATCTTGGTTCGCGACACTTCTTTGTACATCGCACCAGCAAGTCTACTTGCCCACCCACTTCTCTACAGGCTATGGATGCATGATATATCTGGATTTTCACACGCTTAACATCCGCACAATTCCCACCGCTTTCATAATTCACCATCAAGGATCCATAGTCCAGTGGTTCAAGAAGCCCGCACACAGTAATCTCACATCCGAAGCCAACATGTCCAATCAAAGACGAGATTCCGGGTAATGGTCTGGAATCGATCAGGTTTTCGGTGTCGTTGCTGCTGCCTAGGACGGTGGAAGATGTGCTGTGGGAAACGTGAGTTCGAATCTCACTGGATCCATCCAGCCTATTTATTTTGGGAGGCTTCGTGGGTGTATGTATGTACGAGGTAGTCGTAGTGGTACTCTTAGATTTAAGGACACGGCAGGAGCGCATTGGTATCGGAAGGATGTAGAAGAAAAGATGACCTACATAAAAGATAACGGGGAGTAAATAAAGTATCGTACATGAAAGCTGATCGAAGTGTACGACTCGTATTTTCTTTTACTTGCAGTCATTTCCATTGATGCAACAGTTTACCAGAGGCTAGATTATCGTAACTTTCCCTCTACTCATATCTTCCACTATAGATGCCTAGCAATTTGCACATTTCTCATCAATTATCCACGCTCCTTGGTCCAGTCCGCCTACCTGCCACCTTTACCTGATCCCATCGATAGGCCGCGTTCAAAGCCAAGTCTCGCTCTAAGTATTTGCACTTAGTTGCCAGCAATCTTATTCACTACTTTCCACACCTCCTCCTCGAGCCGCTGCCGAGCAATCAAAGATGCGGACAACGTCTATCAAATGATGGGATCTGGTCAGGTTGAAGTGTAGTGCGTGGGCCGGAGGTCGTAGGTTCGAATATGCGTTTGGATCGTTCCTCTTTTTGCTCACCTGAGACGAATGCACTGCGACTTTTGCGGGTTTCTTGAACGGAAGGGATCTATCGAGGAGGAAAATTCGAATCAGCAGTGTCCGCTCACGTTCATATACTTCAAAGGAGGTCTTCTACTGATATCTAGTTCGAAGCGTGTCCATGGTAAGAAGCGAGAACCATAGCAACGAGTTACCTAGTTGCAGCAGGCATGATAGCGGGATTGCTTGCTGCTGATGTACTAGACAAGAGCTCAAAAGTGTCTAAGATATCAAGGTAACATTTTGTTCAACCTGATAATTCAGTCATAGATGAAGAATGTGGCACGTTTCCATCGCCGGCTGGCATTATAAAAAATCAGGTGTTGTGGAACTCGAATGCGACTGGACTAGGCAGCTCAGGCGCTCTCACTGGGCTGTCAGGCCTTTTGATTATTGTGATGTTGCCACTTATCTAGCTCTTTACGCGAAAGTTATGTGTCTTTGGAAACACAGAATCGAGGGTCGTGGTGTGCGTGTCTGCCTTGATGTTGTCCGCAGAAATCTTTACTTCGGTGAGAGTTGCTGTCCTTTGTGATATAGCAGCACCATGATCTTTCGTGAGGAAGCTCTGCATTACGTGTTTCTAATTGTCTTGAAGCGAGGTTTCACACCTGGAGACTGATGTCAATTGAAGCTCTTTACGTTCGACTGTCAAATTCTCGACCCGATTCAGGAGCACGCGCTTGATCTGCGATCCTGTTCGGCGAAAATGATTGAAGATCTTCGTGAGTAGTTGTAAAAGTCTCTGACAACGTGCAGATGGAACAATAGAAGATAACAGCTCCATTGCGATGTCTGACGTATCATCGCTACCGATACCCACCGAAGGCTTCCTAACGTGATATGCGAAGACAGCAGCAACATTATCGTACGGCAGAGTGTCTACACGAGCCGCAATCTCCGAAGAACTAGGCTGCAAATGCAGCATTAAGAGAACCCGCTGGATATTTTATTTTGACATCGAGTACCTAGTGTGAGAGGGTCATAGGTAATGGAAAAGACAGTAGCTGATGAGACCAAAAAGGCAGAATCAACCATCGTACTCATAAGAAATGATCAAATTCTCGTGACTCGAAATAAGCCAACGACCACAGTATTTTCATGTCGTAATTCGCAAATCCAACAGCCTCGAAGGAACTCTATTGAGATTTTGTTCATTAGCCAATGAGGCTCTGATGGTGGCAGCATGCGGGTACGGAAGGTGCTCAGGAGCTCTGTGACCGCGTCATCTGCGACTTGTCGCCACCGCACTGCCGCAATGGCTCGGAAGGCCCATTCGGCCTACAACGAAGGATTGAGTCGGCCCACGGTGACATGATCGCCAGCAAAAGACGTTTGTACGTTTGTCGAACGACCCGGCAAGACAGAAGCCGGTGCTTTTGAAATCTCCCCACGATCGGGCAGGCGGTGACGAGGGCCCCTGCCCATGCGTTTAGAGACGCGCGTGATTGGTCACATCTCGACCCAAAAAAGGGAAAGCGCAAGGCTTGGCAGGCACTAGGAGGCCGGAATGGACGGTCCCTGAAAGCTGCCAAATCGTACGGTGAAGATCCCGCCTTCAACAGCTCCAGTTTAATTTGCCTCCTCTGCGCCTGCTTCTCTCTTTACTGGCGCGCAGGCCTTCACATCTCAACCACACCACGCCTCTAAAGCCGTTCGTTCGTTCTTTCTTTCACCTTAGAGTGGTACAACAACACATTCGTGTTTTCCTTATCGCAACCAGGCACAATGTTGGTTCCCCGAAAGTCCCCGAGGAGCAGCGACTCGAAACTAACAGCTCCTAGGAACGCAACCACAGTCCTCACGCCAATGGCACAGGATACCTACTGGGGCTCCTTTGAGGAGATCTCCAAGTACAACGTGCAGCTCAATTACCTCGAGAAGCTCTGGCTAGCATGGTACACCTGGATGGGCAACGATGTCCTGGCCACTGGAATCATGTCCTTCGTCATGCACGAAGCCTTCTACTTTGGCAAATCACTGCCGTGGATGATCATCGACCGCATTCCGTATTTCAGGAAGTACAAGATCCAACAGGTCTGTTGCGACGAACTCTTAGCTGGTAGCGATGGTGGCTAACAACCAGCAGAACAAGATCCCTAGCGCCTGGGAACAGACCCAATGTGCGCTCCTCGTCCTGCTCTCACATTTCACCGTTGAGCTCCCTCAAATCTGGATGTTCCACCCTATGTGCCAGTACTTCGGCCTCGAGACCTCTGTTCCGTTCCCCAGCCCCTGGAAGATGGCATACCAGATTGCCATCTTCTTCGTCTTGGAGGATGCCTGGCATTACTGGGTACACCGCGCCATGCACGCAAGCTCGTTCCTGTACAAGAACATCCACAAGATCCACCACCAGTATTCTGCTCCGTTCGGCCTGGCCGCTGAGTACGCTTCGCCGATCGAGGTCATGGTGCTGGGATTCGGAACTGTTGGCTGCCCAATCGTGTGGTGCGCCATCACCAAGGACCTTCACATTCTGACCATGTACGCTTGGATTGTCCTCCGTGTTTTCCAGGCCGTCGATGCCCACAGCGGCTACGAGTTCCCATGGAGTCTGCACCACTTCCTCCCCGTTTGGGCCGGCTCTGAGCACCACGATGTCCACCACGAGAAGTTTATCGGAAACTACGCCAGCAGCTTCAGGTGGTGGGACTTCGTTCTGGATACCGAGGCCGGTGCTGAGGCTTCGAAGAGGAGGCGCGAGAAGAAGCTTGCCAAGGCGCGGAAGGCCCAGTAGACGTATGGACATTATCGATTCGAAACGAACGGAGCCTCAGTACCGAGTCGCGGGAAAAATTACGAGGAAGATGATTTTAGTCATTGTTTGAGCGACCGACTCTGCAAGCGGCGATATTGGAGTTGGCCTTGTATTGGCGTTTGACTAGAAGGACCGGCAGAGATGCCTAGATGCATATCAGAACCTTTGAACCCTTGATAATGGGAGGCAGCTGCGAACTTGTACATAGGAAGGGCTCACTTAGACATCTATACCTAATAATTATCACGGTCTTTACGCGCGTTGCATCCTGTCGATATGCACTGTGAGAATCACTTGATGACGCTTTTGACGATGTGGGTCAGAGGGATGTGACTGAAAACAGCGGTGATTCTGTCCTACACGCCATCTATTCAATGGTGGTGGCGCGTGAGTGAGCATGCAGTTCCCCGTGCTCTTGGCGCGGTGAAGGTGGATCGTTTCCCCGAGCGCGTCGGCATCTCGAGCTCCTGCAACTTTCTTTGAACACGTCCAACTCGCGCGCATTCCCACCACACAGCCCCGAATACCCTCACAACGGCATCATGAGTTCCGGCCGACCCGTAGTCCACCAGGACTATATTGCGAAAATCAGATATTCGAACGCGCTGCCGCCTCCACCATGCCCTCCCAAGCTGCTCGACATCCCGAACACTGGTCTATCGAGCGGACAATACACTTCAGCTGGTTTTGCATCGCGGCTTGCGCGAGAGCAGCCGCTAAACATTGAGGCCGACGCGGAGCTGGGCATGCCCATTGATTTGGTCGGTATACCAAAGGTCTTCGATGGAGACGAGTCGGGTACGGCCACCACTATCATGCGCTCCCCATGCAGTTACTGACGCGTTATGCAGCTATACAGGCAATGCCTCACCCGCCGCCACTGAGCGCCGCCGATAGAGCCCTCATGCGACCGCCCAATGCGCTGGGCAAGGGCAATGCCAGCGCTGCGACGGGCATCTCCTTCCTGCGCCGCACAGAGTACAGCACATCGCATACGACGGGTGGCATGAAATTCGAGTCGAGCAGCTCGTCCAACACAATGCGCATTCGCAAGAAGCGACGAGCCGGCGACACCTCCGTCGACGACCCCATCAACATCGCCCGACACATCCTCAAGGGCTTCAACATTGCCTACCCAGCCGACGCCTACAACGGCCAAGACAGCGCCGAAAACCTGCGCGCCGCAGAAGCCACACCCGAGGAGCGCTCCGCCTGGAAGGCACCCAAGAACCCACACAACCCCAGCCTCAAGCTCCTCGACTCGTATCCACTTGTTCCAGACTGGGACGCTACGCCCGACACAGGCGCATACATGGTCTTCAAGTATATGGCGCCACCCATCAACAATCCGCTCGACCCCTCATACGACCCGCGTCTCGATGTTGCCCTCCTCCGGCCCGCCGGCCAGACCATCAAAGACCAAGAGACGTACATGCAAGAGCGCGAAGCCCACAGAGCCGACCCAACCAGCAGCATGCCCATCCCGCGCTTCCAATTCGAATTCTTCCTTCCGCCCTCGCGCTCCAAAGTCAGCGGCATCAAGCGCAACTTCACCACGAACGACCCCGAAGACCCCGCCTACGTCGACTTCGACACCACCGAGCCCGACGAGGATGGCAACATCCGCCGCAGTTTCAAATTCGAGAACATCAGAACATACGAAACAAGTCAGCAGGTTGGCGACACAGTCGATCACTACGGCGATGTCGTGGCCATGGCTCTGCATGACCCGGATAGACACCGCGAGACGGCACTCCGACAGGGCAAGTTGCAAAAGGCGGCGTACTTTTACCCGATTATTCAGAAGACGAGCATTAGGCCAAGGCGGCCGGGCAGAGTCGATATGGTCGAGGAGCCGCAGAGAGTTGATGTCATTGAAGCGACGGGTAGAGAGCCCGGGCCGGAGACGGAGAAGAGGGAGGCGTTTAGACGGAGGGCGGAGGGGTTGGAGGTGTAGATTTGTGTGTGAGAGGCAGTATCTTGGGAATGGGTTGAAGGGTTGGGTGCAGCATAAGCGCGGCGTTCAAAGGTGACTTTGTGTGTACTATATTGCACGCGAAAAGTGCGGGATTGGGCTTCGTTATATGGCCTATAGTTATTCGATCTAGAACGTATCTGCAAGAGCATATGTGTACTACACATTTCATCATCCGTGCCTCGAATCACTATCTCACTATCCTTCCGCATTGCCTTCTGAGTCGTCTCGACACAGGCGCTGTTGTTTCGCCAAACTGTCCAACCTCGTTTACCTTTCAGCCCTAGATGTACGTCCTCAACCCGGCTCGGTGCAGAAATCCTCAAATACATGGTAATTCTTTAGCGCATTTCCATTGCCATTGTCCAACGCCAAATCATTTCTTAGGGCTGTTACTCCCATTGTGCCCGTGTCTCTAGCCGTTCTCCCTGACGATTCGGTCTAGTTGTTTTTGCATACCCTCTATGTCGCTGATATACACGTGTAAATAGGTTCGCGGTGATACCACGCTTTGAGTGCTTTAGCTAGTGCGTCGTGATTTTGTGCTGCTGTGATTTATGGACCGATCTTGAGGTGATGCTATCGAAACGCTCCTTCTGAAACCAGCTCAGGTCCCTGCGTTGAGTGAAAGATGGCAGAAGCCATAGTCATCACAGGTCGATAAAACAGCAGTGCCGGTACTACGCTTGCATCGAAGCCATTCAAACAGCAGAACGCTGCTGGCTTGTTGTTCCCTCTGACCATTTGCAGGGAAGACTTCGGTCGGTTACAGGTTCGTAGTTTTGCCTGGAAAAATCATTCTGGTAAACTCCTCGCGGCGACTGGCTGACCAGTCTGACGGCTTATCCCAGATTTTCAAGGCTTCAAGCATGTATGACCTGCCTCGCCTGACTCCCATCCCACACTGTCGCGCCCCACGAACACTCTGGCTTGGCAGTCTCAATCGGATGCAGCTCACTCATGGGCATTCTAAACTCCCTACTCCCATTGAAAGTTGGACTAGGAGACGGGATGATTGGCGTACGAACCACATGCAGATGCGCATCTGGCGTTGCGTCACGTATCAAACACACCGCTGGGCTCGGACTCGGCTGCTCCCTGCTCCTTGCCCTGACTAATGCTTTGCGGAAAATCGGACGTAGGAACGGAATCGACCCTGCTATGATGCCGACGTTTTGCTCGACTTGGCTCCAGATCATGAGGTTTGCTGTGTTTTCGCCCTGGTGTATGAAGTCTGATAGCCAGAGAACCATGACGCGCAGTCGCGCAGCAGACGCAATAATCGCAACGATTCCGACGGAGAAGATAGCCACGAGTTCCAGGCGACGGCGGAGTTTCATGCTTTTGAGGTTCAAGAAGAAGACTATTGGCAGCAGCCAGATTAGGATATCGGTGACGAGGTTATATGCGGCGTTTGCGAGCCAGAAGGGACCAGGGTTATAGCATTGTGTTGCGTGGATGCCGTAAAAGCCGCCTTCGAAAACAGTAAACGACCACGCGTCGCCAATAGGGTAGCATGTGAAGACTGATGCGATGATCATAGAGGCGCTGCCGAGAAGGATAACGGCGAGGAGGAAGCGCACAAGGCAGTGGAAGGATTTGCGCGACGAGGCAATGTAGTTGTAGAACAGGAGGATGGAGGTTTTGATCAGGCAGAGTGAGAGGATATAGTTCAGTCTGTAGATCCAAAGAGTAAGAAGGGAGCCGGTTGCGACAACGGCGAAAGTGTCTCTGCTCTGCGGGGATTAGTGGGTAATCTTGGGATGGAAGTGGAGGTGGCTTACATTCACGCCGCTGTAATCTAGGAAGTGGATGGCATACCAATTGTTGACAACGCTGCCCCATGCGACTAACTGGGCACTATTAGTTTCTTTCAGGGCTGTTGACCGAATGGCTTACCAAAGCTAGGAACATGACCCAGTCCGAAGCACTCAGCTTACCGACGAGGAAGTGACGACTGTAAAATCTGGGCTTGTCAGGCTTGTAAAGTGGAGTTGTGCTTAATTCTGACCTCAGTGCGACCACTACAGTCGACAGTCCCGTGAGTACGAAGGCCAACACCACCGATAGGTATCCATGAACAGCCATGCTGTGCTATCCCTACGCAACCTACCTCTACAACGGAGTCGAGAATATCATTGAGAGCAAAGGCGCTGAAACTGGCACACTGAAGGTGCAATGGGTTTTCCCCGACGAACTCAGCACGAGGAAACGGTGGGTAGAGTATGAGCGTGGAAGATCTGAGGAAAGGTAGCGTGACTGCATGCTCTTGAGAAGGCATTCTCGAGTCCTCTCGACAGAGGTCTCGAAGGCGATCACACACAAGGGTAAAAATCCTGGTAGGAAGCGAGTCAGGAGAAGCCTGTCCAGCTCCAGCTGCCCAGCGAGTCGGGAAGGATCGCACCTGGCCCAGAGGAGGGAGAGGCAAATGCCGTGATGCCAAGATCCTGCATCAAGGCCGTTCAATCTGTCGTTAAATGGTTATTCTGAAGCGGTGCTGTCACATTCGTCTGGTTCCCCGCATTCGTGCAACGCTGATGGCTCGGAGTTGCGTTGCATGCTGGCGATTAGCATGAGTGTGCCGGGTTGTGGATAAATCCGCATTGCGGTGTTGGTCCACACGAGCGTATTTTATGGGCAGGGATGCTATTGCGAAATAGTAAGACGCAGCGAATTGATGCCCTTCGGTGTCTCGTTCGGGGCCAAATACCCATGCCTGTGGCGCCCATCTCCACACTCGCGTGGAAGTGGTCCGCAATGTCTTGCTGCTCGCTTGTCTGCATTTGGGCGCTCAGGTGCACGTTTCGCGATTGCAAACACGATCGAGTCAAGTTGCTGGTAGTCTGGCACTCCTTGTTGATAATTTTCGCATGCGTGCGTTGAGTGTTGACGGCATGTCTGTCAAACAAATGCTGTCTGGTGTGGTTGCAGCTCTAGCAGAGCAGCATAATGTATAGTACGCAGCTAGCTGCACACAACTACCGGCTGATTCGGTAGTTGCTCCAATCGCACCTGGAAGAATGCGCATTCGCGTAAATGCAATGCAAGATACAAATTGGCTGGAATGGCCCGTGTTGCAGCTCCTGATGGCCAGGAGGAAAAAGCTAATGCTAGAGAAGAGGGATCCCGACGTGACGTGCAGGTGGCGTTTGTTGCTCCTTATTGTGCTATTTCGCTGACGTTCAGTCGGCCCAAGTCCCAAGACTAGATATAAGGCATGCATCTCATGTAGGCCCATAGGCTAGTAGACAGCTTGAGAGACAAACTGCAAAGTCATCAAGACCTGGCAGACGATATGCCTTTCCTTGTAGAGAAGTAGGTAAGTATGGATATGGTGGTGGGAATCCCGATATGTCTTGTACAAGTATCCGCGTCGATTAAACGAGCTGCCAATAGACCGTTCGGGTGAAGACGATGAGCAATGGAGTGACCAGGCCGTTAATTTATGATGTTATCCATAGCCCCAATTCGACCATAGCCTTGAATACGGCTGTGCAAACACGATATGGAAGAATCTCCTGTGGCCACTGACGAAGGCCATGTCGAAGACCGTCAACGACCGGATTGGTGACTGGTAGGAAGTTATCTGGTGACGGTGCATATCATGAGAGTATCGTTCACACTCGACTTGCTCTTTGTCAAAGCTGGAAATTACATGCTGTCCATGGCGTCTAGAACTTTGCGTGAACAATGAAAGGGACTGCAATAGCGAAAGATTCAGGGAACCAACAGCGATACCTGTCAGAGGCATCGACGTGGCCAAGTGTCGCAAGTTCCAGCAGCCGCGAGTCAACTCTTGCGACGAGTCCAAGGAGCGCAGGTAATTTGCAAGCAAGCAATGATCTTGGTAAACAAGATAAATTTGCCCTTGGGTCAGTAGGCCTCGATCACGCTCTGTTGTGCAAACATAGCCACACCCACACAGCTGAAATCAGCCACCTGGAGGTAAGAAATCATTCTCAGCAACGCGCAGGCGCGCTGAGTGCTTGCCTGCTCACCGTATGATGCTGTCAGTCTGGCGTTCGTATGGTGAGACGCGACTGTATGGATTGCGTCTGATGGCAATGACCTCCGCCTTCGAACAACGAGGGAACAGGGCTAGCCGGTGCTGACTGAATGCGCACCAGAAAAACAGCGCAAAAGGAGACATCTCATAAAGCACGAGTGAAAACCAAAGGAAATGCAGTCGAAGCAGCTGAGACCGCTCACATGGCGACGCCGCAGGGCAAAGCTGACGAGCGTGCATGAAGATGTGTTGGCTGCAGAAGGCGGAGTCTGAATGGAGCTGGGAGTGGCTGTGTCGCCCGAGAAACGAACATCGTTTGCGGGAAGGCGCATAAACGGTTTCGTCATGATCGGGACGGACAACAAGCCCACGGCAGGCAAGACCAAAGGCGCATCCCGCAAAAACGGTTGTCAATGATGGGGTATGTGCACAAGTTGCCTGAAGAAGGTCGACGAAATTTAAAATTGCAAATGACGGCCAGAAAGGAGTTCCGTGACGATGTTCTAGTGAACACGGGTGGATCATCGATACTAATAATAATGCGGCGAAATGGCGCGCTATATCGCCATCGGGCTTAGTGCAAATAACGCCCCTGGCACGTTGAGCTCCCTACCACTACTATGGCTGTCAACCTTTCTCACTCTCGCTACCAACCTCAATCGCTACCAGCCGCTATCAACGCCTCCCGACTCCCCTTCTCCTTCGCCAGTCGCTCGTTTTTCGACGTAGGAGAGTTGTTGCCGTCGCTTGTGTTGCTCCTTCCGAACGCGTAATCACCCTTGTTGACATCCCGTCCAACCACCAAATTCTCGTTGCACTACCGGCCCCACGACTCCATCCGCCCGCCTCGTCTCCGCGTGTCACACCCCAGAGCCTCGCAGCTTCTCCATCCGGACCCCGACCGTTTATAATACCAACTTTTCAAGATGAGGCCAAGCCAGCTGCTCGCGGCCGTTGTGGCCATGTCATCGGCTGTCAGCGCCATCGACGCTTTTGACAACATCCATGGCATGAGCGATGTCAAGGCCGCGCTCTTTGGGCGTCAAGATAACAATAGTATGTGTGATCCGCCAGCTGCCGGAATCAAACGCTGACCCCGTTTGCAGACAACAACAACAACAACGAACAATCATCACAAGCCGCACGAAGCACAGCCCCAGCACGATCATCGAGCCAGGCTACCCCAACTTCGAACGACGACAACAACAATAACAACGATAACAACGACAATGCCTCCTCCACAGGCCGAGCAAGCGGCTCAGCGCGGGCATCCGGCTCCCAGGGCTCACGAGTGACCACAGGGAAGCCCAAGTCGACAAGTTTTGATCCTCGACTGCCCGCCGGCGGCCTGACAATGGTCACCCCGAACGCCATTGCCGGAGACCAGTTCTACAAAGTCGGCGACTGGGTGACATTTGCCTGGAACTATACCTCCTTGTCCGTTACGCCATCGTACATCGACGTTATGGCTTCGTGCTCGGCAAACCAGGCTACATACACAATCGCAGTCAACATGTCCTCAACAAACACCAAAGTGCTTTGGGACACTGAGAACACACCGAGCGGCCAGCCACCATTCTTGACAGAGAAGTACACGCTCCTGGTGTATGACTCTTCGGCCGACATCACTGCGGCGCCGCGCGCGGGATACCTTGCCATGTTCAACCAATTCACCTTCGGCATGTATACTCCGCAGCCGTACGTTGCGTGGAATGGTACGATAGCCTTGATTCTGAAGAAGTAAATATGAGTACTGACTTCGCTTGCAGAGTTCCAATGCGCAAATTGCGTCAAGAATGGTGCCCTTTCCGCCGCCGAACAAATGACCCTCAAAGTCCTCCTGTTCACCACCGGCACAACCATCGCCTCTCTCCTCTTTTTCACGCACAACTTCGGCCTCTGGTGAACAACACTCGACATGCAAGCAAATCACACCACCTACCTCACGACGAACGGCATTCCTTTTCAAAACTTCGCACCTGTCTATATTACACTCTTTATGTCGCATTTTCAAAAGAAAGGGAGCTGGCGCTAGCGATGGCGGATCGCTGTTGGCGCATTTACAATCATTTCCTGGCACTGCTTCTGAGTACGGCGTTTTAGGAGTCTCACTGTGTGTTTGCAATATGGATCGGCAAGGAATGTGGCGCGCATACTAAGTACTAATCTTCGCAAAAGGAGGAGAGTTGGAAGAAGAGAGGAGGATTTTGTTTAGGATATAATAGTCTTGAAGCGGGAATCATGTCACGATGGCTCATGTAGCAGTATCAATATCAATATGTAAGCATCACACGTGAAGACTGTGGTTTGTTGAAATGTTCGATATGTTTGTTATTGCGCAACGATACGCGTGATGTGCATGCCAGCACTTGGCAGGAATGCAGTGGTATCTTCCCTTCCATCACCATAACGCCCTACGAGATGCCCAGTAAATGCTTCAGTATACCATCCCAACCAACACCATATGCCCCACGTAAGTAGTACCCATTAACTATCCCCGTCCCCGTCCTGTCCTCCACTCCTCCTTTAACACCCACCTCCCCCGCTGCGCACTCCCGCTCCGTTCCAACGTGGCAATCATCTTCAACATCTCCTTGAACTCCTCATTCCTGCCGGGCTGGGCACGACAATACCTGTCGAAATGGTCAATCAGCATCTGACTCGGCACCACGCCACCATGCGTCATCATGAAGTCGCGAATCATTTCCAGCATGCGTTTGCCACGAAAAGATGGCGGTGGGGTTGATGCTCGCGATGAGGCGGATGAGGTCGTCGTGGGATCAGGTCGACCTTGACGTGCGGCGAGGTTAGATAGAATGGATGAAGAAGATGGTGCACCGCCGCCTCGTGCACCTCCTCGACCGCCTCGGCCGCCGCGCGAACTAGGTGTACCACGTGCTTCGGGGCGTCCTGCTTCGCCGAATTGGCCTGTCCATGTAGGCACGCCGGCGGGGACGTTGCGCGCTTCTTCCATGCTCTTTTTGAGCTGTTCGGCAGCGAGAGCAGCTTGTCGGCGTGCTTCGCGCTGAACAAAGGCTGGATCGGCTTGGACTTTGCGCTTGCGGCCGCCAGCGGTGGAGTTGATGATTTGGTCGTGTTCGAGGACCGAGTGGACGCCTGTGCGGGCGAAGATGGTGGACATGAGACGGGAGTCGGTTTGGGGAGTGTCATCGGTGGATTCTTTGGTGGCTGCGTCTTCCGAATCGGAGACGGGTGCTTTGAATTCTTCGGCACGTGAGATGCCAGTCACGGCTGCGAGGTCGGCGGCGGCTGTTGTCTCTTTTGAGGGCTCTTTTGTCTCTCCATTCTTGTCGAACTTGACTTCGGACCCACGGAAGAGGTTGCCTGTCTCTGTCTCGCCATCCACGTTCTCAGTGCCTAGTGTGAACAGATCATGCAGATCGCTCATCTGGAATGTCTGACGTTGCTTGGGGTCTTTCAACACCTTATTCGTCAAGAACTGCTTAAAGATCTGACGATGGTAGATCTTCTCTTCGATCGTGCCTGCAGACATGAGGCGGTATATTTCAACCTCTCGCTTTTGCCCCAGACGCCACGAACGCTCTCGCGCTTGGATGTCTGTCGATGGGTTCCAGTCTGGATCGTAGATAATGACGCGATTGGCACCCGTCAAGTTCACACCTAGTCCGCCAACTTTAGTTGTCAGAAGAAAGACATGAAGGTCGGGATTGTTGTTGAACTCGTCCACAAGGTCTTGACGATTCTTGATAGGTGTTTCTCCATCCATGCGCCGATATTTTATATCAGGTAGATGATCAAGGAATCTCTGGAGAATGTCAAGCATGATGCGATGCTGAGCGAACAGCAAGGTCTTGTGTCCACCCTTTCTCCATAGCGAAAGCAGCTCCTTGACGACCTGCATCTTGCCAGACTTATTTGGTGCACCATAATCATAACCTGGCTGCTTGGACAAAGTCTTATGCTCTGTGAGGTCTGGATGATTACAGATCTTGCGCAAATAGTCAACCCCGTAGAGCATCTGTCGCTTTCCGCTCGCGATAGACTTCATGTCTTCAGACGCCAAGAACCCCTCGTAGGCCATACGCTGCTGGCGAGTCAACTTGCAGAACAAGACCTGCTCTTTCTTCTGCGGCAGATCCGTGGCTACATCGGCCTTGAAGCGCTGGAGGAGATACGGACTGACGGCATCTTTGAGTGTCTCGGCGCACCGCACTGCCGTCTCGAACTCCAAATTTGACGCGTTGGCGTAGCCGCCACGCTTGATAGGAAACTCGAACTGATTTCGAAAGTTGACAAGAGTGCCTAGACGCATGGGGAAGACAAAGTCAAACAGTGACCAGAGCTCTGTCAGATTGTTCTGCATTGGTGTGCCCGACAAGATGATTCGGTTCGGTGTCCGCAACTCCTTGCAATGAATCGTGATCGACGTGTTCGGATTTCTGATCTTGTGACCTTCGTCGAGGATCGCACACTCCCATTCCGTCGGTATCAGAAACTCTGAATACGTCTGCAGACCCGAGTAGGTAGTGACAAGGACGTGGCCATCGCGCTTCACCTTCTCGAGAATTTTCTTAGCCTGCTTGCCAGCTCCTGTCAAGGTCGTATCATAGTCGCCGTAACTCCGAAGCTCCATTTCTCGCTCCAGTCGATCTTCTCGACGCGTGTCTAGCATACCACTACCGGAAGTGTGTAGTATGGAGACGCGCAGAGCCGGCCACCAGCGGTGGAATTCATTGACCCATTGTTTCATGACAGTTGCGGGACACACCACAATGACTGGTTTTGTGAGCTGCTTTGAGTAATGAAGACCAGCAACGAACGAGATGGCCTGTATGGTTTTACCCAAGCCCATCTCGTCGCCAATGATGCCGCCAACATTCTGCTGATACAGCTCCCACAGCCATTGTACGCCGGTCTTCTGGTAGTCGAACAACGCTGGGAAGATGTCACCAGGGATGCGGAATCCACCATCGAATTCGGTATCGGGCTCTGTAGGGTGTGGCAGGAAGCACTCCTCTTCTCCTTCCTCGTCCTTGGGGGCATCGCCGGCCTTCTCCCTGGCTCGCTTTCGTGCTGCGGCACGATTTATGCTCCACTTGTCTACTCGCTTGCGGTATACTCGTTCGTTGCCGTCGTCAACACCTGCTAAATCCTCTTCTGCTGCTTCGTCAGCAGAAGCCGCCTTGACCTTCCGCCTTTTGCCTCGAGCTTTGGGTGTGCGCCCAACGGTATCCGGCATGAAGTCATCATCCTGAGTCACTTCGCCCGAGAGGCCATCAGACTCGTCTAGCGTTGCTAACTGTCGGTCGCTTAGACCGGGGTCAAAAGCATCGTCTGAATCGACGTCGGTTGTGCCTACGCCGGCGCTCGACTCTCGTGAGACAGAAACGTCGCTGGCCCGCGTGACCTTGCGACGCTTATTCGGCCGGGCGGTCGGTTGAGGGCTGGGGGCTTCTGAGCTGGACTCTACATCCTGAAACCCTGGCTTCATTAGGTTGCGATGTGACACGGGACCTTTTGCCGCCTCTTCGGCCATGTCTTCCACCTCAGCGTCCAGCATCGTCTCGCCTAGTGTCCCTGATCCCGGCTGTGTCTGCGCCAGCCTGGAGAAGGGCGTGATCTTGCCGGTGCGTATCAGGTAGTCGCGACGGCTCTCATTCGGGAGAGGTCCGTTGACGCCGTCATCGGCATGCTCGCCAGCAGGCGCTTGGTGGCGGTCGTTGATGCGCTTCTGTATCGCGTCCATCTCTGCGTCCAGCTCATCGATCTTTGCCCGATGCATGGCAACCTCGCCGCGCAGCTTGGCTTTCTGCGTCTCCAGCGCAGGCAACGCGAGACGACTTCGCAGCTTCTGTATAGCCGCTTCGGCGCGCTTGGCCTCTGCCTCTGCCTTCTCGATGCGCTTCTTATCACGCGCATCCGCCTGCTCAGTGAGCAGCTGGTCCGCCTGCCGTCCGATGTCCCGCTCAAGGTCATCTTGCGCTCGTGTGCCCGTGGTGAGGAATTTCAGCCGTGTCTCCTCGTCTGCATCTGGCGGCATCTGATCCTCCATGTCTGCATCTACAATCTCGACTGTGTTGTCATCTAGTTCCATTTCGCTCGGCTTTCCTGCACTCGTGGTGGTGCTTTCGGGCGCTGCGACCGGCGCATCTTCGTCTTTGGGTATCATCGTGAGCCTCGGTCTTGTAAGACCGATGGGCGCAAGTCAAGTGCTTCGGTGTGAAGTGTTTGCGCACGTGAAGATGCTGTGCGGCAAAAGTTTGGGTAGCCCGCCAAAAAGTTGCGTGCGAGGCAACAGCTGAAAGCGAAGGTGGGATGTGAAGCGCACAGGATATTGACGACTGCCTAGGCGCGTGACATGACTAATCCGCTTGGTGAACGTGAAGTGAATGCTGCCAAAGAAACTTGAAGGGCAGCATATCAGGCGACAAAGAGCCGCAATGGTCGGTGATGGTTGACACTTTCACTTGTGGTTGCTAACGTCATCGACGCGCTAAGTGGGCACGGCCTTGGGTCGCGGTCGCCGTTTCGCGAAGTCACGCTTTCTCTCCGCCACACCACTTTAGTGCTATCATTTTCATTATTGCCGCACATTCTCACGATGCTACATTACATCGCGCGTGCCTCGCCAAATTGGCATATTTCCACGTATTTACCAAAGCGTCGGACCAGAGCATGCGTCCTAGCCTTGTCTGTGTCTTTCCGAGCCAGGAGAAGGAGTCGACTCGATCTAGTATGATAGAAGAGACGCATTGCCCAATGCGAACAATATGGAAAATCCTCGTAGATTCATGGTTGCTGACTGCACTTCTTATGGCATGAAACGCACAAAATAGGATCTCTAGCTTTGGACTTAGCCATTGCATAGTACTCGCAGCCTCCACCAGATCCTCCACTCGTGCCCCGAGGACTTTCAAATGGCGACATGACTATCTTATCGTTGCGCCCAGTAAGCAGAAAGCTTCCTATTCAAACCCTGTCACGCGAGCCTCGACGGCGGGGGCTGAGCTAAGCACCAACACTATGTAGGCCAAGACATGTGCGAAGTGCTTACCTGTCAGGACCCATTGCCTGGATTGACTTCTGACTGGGCATATGGACATGGATAAGTCGTGGCGTTCAGGTTGGTAGAGGCATGGGTATTTCGCCGTGCGCAGACCAGGTGGTCAACACCCATTTCAAGGATCCTATATAGGCGGTCGGAGTGCCATCACATTTTTTTTATTCACATCTCCAGCACGATTCATTAGTCACAGCATATTATTTGTACTTAGAGCCAGACATGGGATCGATGCCAGAAACGGCAGATGCCTACCAACAAGGCAAACTCGTCGTGACAGCAATAGAAGAGAAGGCCAAATGGACCCCGCACAATACCTACATGCGCTATCCGGGGCCGAATTGGGAGACGAAGGGCTACGAAACAATCAGCTGGGCACAATTTGCGAAAGCGGTTGACAAGGTAGCTTACTGGCTGGACGAGCACTTGCAAAAGGCAACGAGCAACGACACCATTGCATACTTTGGTCCAAATGATCCTAGATACGCGATCTTGGTACCGGCGGTCATTAAGACTGGCCGTAATGTATGTTGCGATTAGTCTCCCTATGTTGATATGTTTGAGCTGATATGATGTGAAGCTCCTTGTTCCCGACGGACGCGTGTCTGATGCAGGTCTAAAAGGACTGATCCAGTCCACCGATTGCAAAGCATGGATTTTCGCTGGAGACGACGAAAAAGGCCCTTTGGTCAGCGATGACACAGGACTACGAACTCTCGCACTGCCATCCCTAGACTCGATCCTCAGTGGCGAGCAACAAAAGCAATATCCATACACCAAGACCTTCGAGCAAGCTGCACACGATGTCATTATCATAATCCACACTTCGGGAACAACAGGTACGCCCCAGCCTATTCGCCAGACAAACGGCTTTTGGAGTGCGATGGGCAGCGGCGCAATCCTGAGCCAGCGCCACTGGCCACGCGGCATCGCACACGAAAGCTGGATCGGTCGGACGGCCTTGAACTGTTGCGCGCCGCAGTGGCTCGCAGGTCTCCATGCCATGATTGCTTCACCAATCTTCATGGACAGTCCGTGTATCATGCTACCGCCAGACGTTTCTAGCCCGTCGTCAGAGACTTTCAAGAAAATCTTGGATTTGAACCCAGTAGACTGCATCAAATGTCCTCCGCACACTGTGATCACTTTGTACGAGGATCTAGAGATACGCGCATTGCTGAAGTCGCTTAAGTCCATCATGTTCTTGGGCGCTGCGTTGGATCGCTCGATTGGTGATGATTTGTGTCAGTATACGCGTGTGACGCCGCTCATAGGCTCGACAGAAACAGGAGATCAGATGAGTGTTCGACCTGTTGATCAAAAGTTATGGTACACACATGATTTTGTTCCTGAGAATGGCAGTAGAATGGTACGCGTTGAGACGGCGAAGGATGACCAGGATAACCTCCACGAACTCGTTCTTGAGCGACCCCGACATGGCGGAGAGAACATCTTTCAGCCAGCGTTCTGGAATCCAGCTTTCAAAGGCGTAGACCGCATCGAGACGAAAGAGCTGTATGCCCCCATCACTGATGCAGACGGGCGCACGAGGTGGATCTTCTCGGCGCGCAAGGACGATCTGACGAAGCTGAACTGGTTAGCAAAATTCCATGCGCAAGAAATCGAGGTTCGCATCCAGCAGCATCCACATGTTAAGAGCGTTTGTGTGGGTGGTGAGGGTCGGCCGACTCCGTACGTCATAGTGGAAGTAAAGGAAGGCGTGTTGGGTCGGACGAGCGCAGAGGAGCTGCTCGAAGACCTTTACACAACAGTCATAGCACGCACTAATTCCGAAGACGTCAATGAGATCCGCATACCAAAGCAAACGGTGTTGTTAGCAAAGGAAGAGAAGCCGTTCAGGCGCAATCTAAAGCAGGTGGTGATGAGGAAGGAAGTTGAGAAGGACTACCACGAGGAGATTGAGGAGGCGTACTCGCTACTGTAGAGAAGCTGCAGGCGAGTAAGGCAACTTCCGAATAATCTGCTAACTATTCAACGCTGCCTGTCATCTTCTGCATTACACAACATCACCACTCAGCTTTACCCATCGTTGTCTTACAGCTTATCTACCACATCGTTAGCCTCAAAACAACAGATCTCATCGCTATTCTACATGCTTCGCCTTCCTCTCGTTATCGGTGCCACAAGAACGCAACGCTGGGCAAGACAGCAGCTGCCGACGCACCTCGCTCTCTCACATAACCAGCAGCGATCTTTGCAGATGTTAAAATGCCAGCCATTGCAGACAGCACCACTTATTTTGAGTCCGAAGTTGAGCGCAAAGGTTTCCCGGGATCACTGGGTTGGTGGTACGTGGCCCGTGACGATGCAACTAACGTCTACTTGTGTACTGACAATGCGGCAATTTCAGGTGTTTGTTTGGCGGCATTTTCCTCTTCGCCCTTGTCGTCGGCTACTGCTCCGCCTACTACCAGGCCTCGCCAAACCGTGCATATTACAATGCAGAGCTCGAAAGATTCATGGAGGACTTTTGGAAGACGAGCAAGCAATGGCTCCATTAGTGCCGGAGAGTGTCAACATCTTGCATGGAGGGCTGTCAAAGGACCCGGAAATTCGTCAGCACAAGAGCCCGATCATACTACCAGAAAATTCGCGACATTATCTGATCTTGTATCTGCTGCGCGAAGCAAGACGTGGAGGGAGGCGAAGCTCAAGCCGGCGAGGACCCAGCCACAACACAGCAAGATCAGCAACCACGTCCTGGCAACGGCCGAGCAGGTACGCATGATTCTCATTGCAGTCTTTCCCTCTACCGGTATTGAAGCTAACTTGCACTTGTTAGGACCAGGCAATATCTTCCCATTGATCAGACGCAAAGTGTTCAGAGCCGGAAATGCGAGGAACCGGGACGGTGCTGCGAGGGAGCCGTTCAGCTTCGAGCTCAATCGGCCAGCAACAGACGAACCAATGGGACAGGTAGTCCCATCTGGTTCAGTACTGAATGCGCAGCAAGATTCATACCTTGCAATCAACGTCAATACCACCACCAGAGCCAAGCCACATATGGAATTGCAAGCACGTCCGGCAACTCCGTCTGAACCACCTACGAGAAAGATCGACTTGGTCATTGAGCAGACGGCCAACAGGGTTGAAGAGGCGGTCAATGGGTCGGTAGATCGCGCAATCACAGATCAAACGCCTTCTTTCAAGACATACTATGAGCAAGCGATCGCGGCAGCCAAGCCGAACCTCCTTGTCGCCATTGAAGAGCTTTACCATAGCCAAGGGTCCCAGAGCTCAGACGGAGATGACATCGAAAACGATCGCCCTGTGTCGAGCTCTTCAAGTTGGCTTATACCGGAGGAGAAGAGAGATGATGAACGTGGTCTAGCAAAAGATCAGGAGAATCGAGCCAGTATGCCGGGGAGTTGGATTCAGTATGTGACGCGGGAGGAGATGATTGATAAAGTGCCAGACAGAGTCGTGAAGCGATGGCAGGGGCATGACTCCTTATAGTTGATGTCTGTGGTGTGATTCGGTTCGAGAACTTCGTCTCATGAAGCGTGCGATGGTATGGGTCGCGAGATCCGGTCAGGCCGCCAATTTTTCAGCAGTGCCGCAATGTATCCAGTGATTTCACTTCCTTTACACACCCAATTGCAACACGTCTAGTGGTGATTACGTTGACAGAACATGAACAGGGCAGGCTATAGTGGTCGAGAACTGGATGCAAGAGACTGAGCTTACCCACATTAGGAAAGGCGTGGAAGTCAGTCATGCAGCTACCTGTGGTCGCATTTCTCGTGAAGTCGCCTTCAGCCTGATCAATCTTCCAGAAGCTTTCACAGAGTTCTCTCCCAAATTGCTAGATCGAATCGTCATCGACTCTTCGTATCACTTGTGGCTCAGCTCATTATGGCGACCAATCTCCGAACAATCCAGCATCCAGCCCTTCGCAAGAGACGTGATCGTCTGAACAGAGAACTAGGCGACCAGCGCAACTGGCCCAAGAATTCTGTTGCCTTTGATGATTCTAAGTATGCTACAGTCGCGACTATCAGTATTCATGGTGTCGATTTGGAGGATCGGGACATCATCGGGTGGGGTCTGGCGCAGTGTGCTGCGGCGACGGGACCAAGGGCTAGTGTCGACGTGTTGTATGGGGAGGGTGCTAGTCTCGGTAAGCGTACAGATTGCCTCGCAAGATTGGGAGCTCATCGTGGTGAAGAATGGAAGCGGAATGCAACCGATGCGGACATTGAAAAGTGTATGCAGGTAGGTCTCACGGCACTTTCGAGATGTGTTGGCTCAATGCTGATGGAGTAGCCTGCCAAAGATAAGACGAAAGATCGCGCGATCAGAGTGTGGTACGTCAAAACGATCTCTCGTCCATGGAGTGACAGCTAGACATCATTGGTCTTGCCAAGGGTTACTCGTGATAATCTCCAGGAACACGTTGTAGGTGTGGCTTACTTGCGAACCCAGCTTTGTCGACACATTGGTAGCCAGCTCTGGCTGGCTTCCCGGGAACTTTAGTATTTCTCCCGACACGATCAATACCCTGCGAGCTTTCGGCTTGTCTGGCTTGCTATTGTGTAACCTGTGGACCGAAGACGGCTACTGGGCCAAGATGGGTAATCAACGCTTCATGAGATGCCGCGCGGACGGCAACCTGGAAGCCCTCGGTAAGCCTAGATCCCGAGATATGGGACACAGTCTGATTGATGTACTTGTGTAGAGGTTTGTTATCAATACCGTAGTGGCTGGGACGGCCCAGTCAGCTTCATTCACTTCATCGCCACGAGTTCCCAGAGCACTAACTTCTGCATTAACTATCCTGCAGGCGCGCGAGATCGACTGGAAGAACTTATCAAGGAAGACCCCAGCGTCTTGTACCGTCCTTTCTTCCTTGACACGTTAGCCGCCGACGATAGTCTCAAGCGATGGCAAATAGACATTGGCCAACGGCGCCAAAAGCTTCGCGAGTTTGTATGAATCTCATATCAAGGAATAATACCCTTGCTAACTCTGACTTAAAGGAAGTTGCATACAACAGCGATCGTGTGGAGTACGATGCCGCAACTAGAGACTTGCACGAAATGTCTCTCCAGTGGCTTTCGTTGGGTCAAGATTGTATGGACCTGAAGCTGCAAATGGACTTCTTGCGAGACGCATATATGAGATATGAAGAGAAAGTGAGAGCCAATACCTTTATTTGGACTGTCGATCTCATAGAGGACGTGAGAGACACAATTGATGTCCTGAGGTCGCAATGTGACATCTGCCATCGATGGACGCAGGTATATCGCGAGAGAACAGACAATCGGATCAACCTAGTCAGTATCTCTAATAACCTTGACGCCGTTCTTTGAGCAACTCACATCCTATCCAGGTCTTCCACCTCGTCAACCAGCAAGAGATGAAGACCAGTCGCGATATTGCAGCGACTAACACAGAGGTTGCCAAAGCAACAGCACGAGTAGCAAGAGAAACCCAGCGTGACTCCGCCTCGATGATCACAATTGCTGTTGTAACTATGGTCTTTCTCCCCGGCACGTTTATATGCGCAATAACAAGCACGACATTCTTCGAGAATGCAGGCCGGGATGTCAAAGTCTCGCCCAAATTATGGATATTGATCGTAGTCAGCTTCCTTCTGACCGTTTCGATCTTGGCTGTTTGGAAGATTTGGAGAGATTGGAGATTGCGGAAGTTGGAGAGGGAGCGAAAGCGGGAAGAAAGCAAGAGTGTCGGATCGGAAAATTCTTAACAGCCGATCCGTCCGCGCGCTTTCTCCCGACATTTCAGGCAACTGCATTTCTCGGTCAACCATTCGTCTTTGTTTCAATGATCCTATGAGCTCAAATGAGATATTTACGAACCAAGTGCTACAACAGGTGAAGTTGTCTGAGCCCAAGCCGGAGCGGACTGTCGGCATGGTACCGACAAGGCGTATCGCACAAATATAAAGTGCTCGATGTAGTGTCGTATGGAGGAACAGTATCGCCAGCCATTGATTCAGACTTCTATCTCTACGTATTCACTCCTATCAACAATCAGCCATCATGTCTAGTAGCAACGGCACACAAAAGCCTCTTCGCATCGGCGTCTTCTACGAGGAAGTGCAAATGACTGATCTTGCCGGCCTCGATTTCTTTGGCAATTTGACGCCCAAAATTATCGACGTCTGTGTACAGTTGCAACCTGAGCTTGCGCCTCTCAAGCCCCTCGCTATCCCAATCGAGTTCCTGTACATTTCCTCCTCCACCGAGCTTGCCTGGTGTACGCCCGAGATGTACGTGAAGCCAACATACACCTACGAAAACGCACCTCGCGACCTCGACATCATTATGATTGGCGGACCGGATCCATCGGCCGTCAAGGAAGAAAGCCTTACATATCTGCGCGAAGCGAGCAAGCAGACGAAAGTGATCTTGACGACCTGCACCGGAAGTTTATGGTTGGCAAAGAGTGGTCTGCTGAATGGCAAGAAAGCCACGACCAACAGGGTCATGCTGGGTATAGCGAAGAAGATGTTCCCGGATACAGAGTGGCTGGACCAGAGGTGGGTAATCGAAGATGGTCACTTCGAAGGTGCGCAAATTTGGACTGCTGGTGGCGCTGGTTGTGGTAAGTCATGGACATGTACCATTCATGCGCATTTCGACGAAGACTGATTGAATGCAGGTATCGACATGGCCATCGAGTACACAGACCGCAATTTCAACAAGAAGCTTGTGCAAGCAGGCTGTATGGGTTTGGACTTCGACTACGAAGGACGCACCAAGCAATTCTACAAGGGTCCACTCCCTAGCTTCTCTTGAGAAAGTCCGGGCTCTATGACAGCAGAAGTTCTGTTCAGCAACAGTGTCAGGCCGAAATATGGATACGGGCAGGAAACTTAAGCTGTCTAGATTTGTCCGAAGTACATGAATGCGATGATCAGAAATCCTTGACTGAAACCCCAGCAACACGTTCTTCAATTCTTGTGATGTCGAAGGATGTTCTGGAATAGATTGTGATATGTCAAACTTTCTCCACTCTCGGGCCATCGGCCCTTCTTTGATGACGGAAGTGATAGAATTTGGAAAGATGGGATGACGTCGAATGGGGCCAAAAAATGTTACTACTTTTACCTTTCAGATTTGACGGCATTGAGCTTGCCTTGATATGCGTTCAAGTCATGTGTGGTAACGTGAATGGTCTGCACATGATCACATCCAGGCTCAATTGAAGTTGAATAATTGAATCATCTAGATATTCTACGGAACAGAGACGATGCTAGCAGATACGAATATCTTGCCATATCTCTTTGTGAAGTTGTGCTGTATCCTTCGCTGGCACTATTCATAAAGTAGGGATCAGCCTGCTCGTCTGCACTTGCTCCGCCCACATCATCGACCCTTGACAGGGCAATCGCCGAACTCTTTTTCGCTGCGCCTCCTCGCTCAATCTGCCATCCCAACTTGAAACTCCACAACCTCGATCCACTCCAATCTCGGTATTGCTGAGCTCGCCTTCCTTGGAGTGGACAGTGTGGACGCCTTACCCATTAGCCCACACGTCATTGGCTGGGATTCATTTTTAGAATTAAGCCTTGTCTAGCTCGGCGCCAAAGCTTCGCCCACTCCCCGCGACCGGGCACGTCCAAGACACAGCCTCGCCAACACCAACCATTGGAAAACAAAGGCTCCACCACCTGCAAGGGTTTGATAGGTCGAAGTGGCATACCTCCATGCTGATACAGCGTGAACGATTTTCTGTCCTAAGGCAGTACTACCAAGTTAAGGTGTCCAGCCTCATCGAAGGTTGTTTGGGGTCGAGTTGAGTAGGCCTATTTCGGAAACGAATGCCATGATCATATGGAATGCCTCACAGAGAGGTGTGTGCTCAATATGGAGCCAGATGTATAAAGTAGTGAAGGTCTTCATCTGTTCTTTCGACATCAAGCAGCATCAACAGAACAAGCTTCACATTTCAAAGCCACAGCAGTATCATTAAGCCGCCTTTTTTCAAGAATATCCCGTCTACCAATTATGCTTTTCCCACAACCTCGAGCCACCCTCGCGGTGCCGGCGATTGCAGCACTCCTCCTTACAGCACCCGTAACTCAAGCAATGCCCACAGTCACAACGTCACTCGTATCCAGAGCCAAGGGATTCAATGGCATGGGTGTTGTAACACTCTATCTCGCCGTCAAGGAATACCTTGAAGACAGGAATGCATATGACCCGTCTGTCCCTGACAAATGCAGTCTCTTCGTAGAGACAACAGATGGCGCAAATTGTCGCACTCTTATCAACTGCGGTGCGAGCGACAAATCTTACGAGAAGTTGCCAGCCTGTAAGTCAATATCAATACCTGAGCGAGGATTCTACTAACACAAGCACGCAGGGAATGTATGCTACCTTGGCGGACGCCAATATTTCACTCGCCCAGAAATCGGCGACTTCTCGATTACTTTCACGAAGGCGGGCGGCATCGACGGCAATAAAGAAGATGGCCTACACCACCCAGTCTACCAGTTCGCCAACCTCAATGACTGGGAACCATTGAACGTGCAAGAAATTCTCGACAACTCCAAGGGCCAGCACGGCAACTTGTGCACCAAGACCCATGTTCTAGGTACCAGATCCATTAGCTGGGAATGCGGCATCCCAAAGGTCGGCACTGCAGCTTTCGGCCTAAGCATCTTCAAGCCCGTCGACCCTGCACCAGGTTTTACGCCCGGATGGTGTACGATGCATGTGGTTCAAAACCAGCGCAACGAGTATGGCATTGGCGCGGATTACGCTTTCGATGTCATTATCTACGACGCAGCGAAGAAGATCATCGGTAGCGTGCAACGCCGGGATATCGACCCGAAGAGCAAGACGCTGAGCGTGACGAGTCATTTGCCATATACTGTGGAAATCGAGGCCAAGGGTGGTGATACCGATCCTGTTGTGTTCAAGTATGGAAGCCAGACGTGGCAAAATAATGATGCAAGCCACCAGAGCACTTTTGGTAATGGCCCGGAGCATGGGTACGAGTATGGTAACCGCGAAGGTGATATGGGCTTCAACTGCTGATTCGGCTGAAGCTGACTGATACATGTCTCGTTGCTTTTGTCTTCTCATTGTATAGTTTGAGCCTTTTTCGGAGGCAAATGTCCGATTATCATTTAGTTCTAGATACCAATAGATTTTATCACATGCTCACATTTGTTCATCAGAGGAGGCTAAGCGTTCATGTCACTTGTCAAACAATATGCCACTTCTCCATCTTCCTGCTCAAGCACCGATGTTCTTTCCATCCGTCCTTCAAGCCATCCTTCTCCCGTCGCTCAAAGTCCTCCCTATCATGACATCCAACGTACGCAAAGCCCGTAATCCTATGGAAGCCCCTCTCCTTTGCGCCCTCCACTTCTGCCACATCGACATGGATCCCCAGATCATTGAGCGGATCATGCACCTCTCTTAGCACAGCACATCTCACCATGCCAGGGATGATGACCACAGTATCGCCAACCCGCAACATAGACGTCGCAATTCCAGCGAAGCCCTTGTCCGTAATGAAGAACTTTCTTCCTTTCGCGATCGGCAGTATAGCATCGTGAAACATTTTCTGTGCCGTTCCACTGACTTCCCGTGCTCGGCCTAGGAGCACTTCCCAAGCCTCCGGGTACGGCAGGCATGTAGCAGCATCTCCGTTACGAATACCGACGAGCGTACGCCACACGGGCTCTTGCGAAGCGGGACAGCGAGTCTGGATGAGGGTTTCAATCTCATGGAAGCGTTCAGTAAAATAGCTGCGGCTGCCGTCGACCATATCAAGCACGTGGGCTACCGTGCCAAAAGAGATCCCAGAAGCGGTCAAGGTTGTTTGATCCGTTGAAATGGCAACGTCTTGCGCCCACGACCAAGCAGCGTTACTGCAACTACCGCGGAGCATGACAGGGTTGTGTTCATCACTGAAATGGGCAGAGACCGTAAAGTCCGCGACCCAAGACGGGATAGATGTTTTAAAATGACGAGTCTGCCAAATTAGGCCGAGAATTGAGAGACCTTCAGGCTCATTCTGGATAATGTACACCATGGTCGGGACAAATGTCCATTCTGGCGGCTTGTAATCTGCACGAGAGGTGTGTGTCAGTAGGAGGATACGCACATTTAGTCAAGAATCACTTTCGGCGTCCTATCAACCTGATCGCAAGAAGAATCTTGAACTTACAATCGATTGGGATTGCCGCACGGGCATCCTTACCGACTAGACCAAGGATGCCATATATCTTATCTCTCGGGTTTGTCGATCGGAGATTCATCGTCCCCTTGAGAATTTCAGTGAATGTCAAAGATTTCCGGCTAATAGCGACCGTTCCGCGCGCATGCATCAAGAATCCACAATATTGCATTGGAACTCTTTTGTAGTAGTCAAGTCGACGGTAGAAGTTCTTTGCATGAGCATCTTCGTAGGCATGGTGGTCCATGACATTGGCCCGAGCTGTCCACAAAGCTGAACGAGTCTGGACGTCTTCGAAGAGCTGGGCGACATCTGCATGGCCTGTATACGATGCGAAATCATCACCAAATGCCGATCGCAAGCCAGTCAAAACCCGTTCTTCTAGTGGGTTGTTTGATCGAACAGCGCGTGGCGCAGGTGGGTGCTTCTTCACTGCATCAACCCAGGAGGGCTGAAATGTTTCTTCGATAGCTTCCCGATACAACCGGTCGTGCTCTGCCTGCATAGTATTAAGTCCGTCATTGAAGTGTGCCCAAGCCGCCCAAAACGAGATCCAAGGTACCCAGACGGTGCCGCATCCAATCTTCGGACTCTCTTTCGGGTTCCAGCCCAGCACAAACTCCTGTACGACCCAGATGCGCGTGAACCAGTCGAGATAGATGATGTCCATAAAGTTGACTTGAAATTCGTACGTCTGCCAAGTCTGTTTGTCGAACTTCTCAATAGCTCGCATCGCGTTATCTGTCTGAGGCGTGCCGGGGCCTAGCCAGACCAATACACCCACAGCGAAAGCATAGATAACTTGCATCATCTTGATCTGAGTCACTTTCTCTTCCATGTCCTCCTGATTGATGCAGAGCGCATCGACCCAGAGAAATCGCTTGGAATCGGCATTTCGCAAATGGCGCAATGCGCAATCTAGATTCGGCGTGATGGAAATGCGGCTGTCGTTCAGAAACAAGTGACCAGCGGGCGTCGTAGGTCCCCAGACATAAGACAAAGCCTCATACTCGACCGATTCTTCAAACTCGACGATCTCTAGCGAGACATGGAGCGGGTCACTATGATTTTGCGCTGGGTGGAGGACCAGGCGACGGAATTGGCGGCGCTCAGTGTCAAGGTGGTCGTACTCGTAAGGCATCTTGAATATGGTAGAAATGTTCCTTGTCGATACTGAAAAACGGCAATAAAGATTGAAAGCGCAGTGAAAGACTTTGCAGGAGTCGAGCCTTGTCGGATTAAGAGTACTCAAGTGTTCCTCAGCTTGGCGGGGCAGCTGTGAGGCTGAGAACACGAGGCCACGGACTGGGTTACACTGCAAGCCATGGTGAGTGGTCTGCGTGATTCACGACCGTGGCTTCAAGCGAGGGGGCATGAGATAGACATATCGTGATATGTTCTACTTGACGCCACTTGGTGTGTTCGAGATGGAGATGGGATGGCTCTCCCATGACTTCACGTGCACAAGACGGCAATCCGCACTAGCGGCACTTGGCTAGTTTTCTGAGGGGTAGCCCGGCATTAGTATGACCTCTCCCTCGCACATTATGAGACCAATCAGTATATGGTTAAGTACGCACAGCCAATTCACGGTCTCAGATTATAGCTCTTATGGCAAGTACGAGCGGATTTCGAAAGTGAACGAACCCACACTTCCGTACACGATGCTCTTCGTGACAAGAAAATTGTCCCTAAGAACCTTAAAACATGCGGTGCGAGTTGTTGCAGATAGATGGAGAATACAACTACAACGCGGCGACAAGATTGTATACAATCCTGAAGACACTAGTCCAAGGATGAACCACTACCACTCTACATTGTAGTTTCTGACAAAGACATGCAGCGACTTAACAAGGACTTCATTGATGCACTATATCGAAATAAGCACTCTCTTTTCGCGTTCCAGAGTCTTCGCCTCCAAGTCATATTCTGGGCGGGTAACGCTTTCGCAAGTCCCTCCTCAGGGACATACACATGACATGGACATTTTTCTCTTCGCACAAGACCATCATGCTTGTGCTCATCCGAAGACATAGATTCTCAAAACCGAAAACGACACCGGACCGAAGCCCATGGGACATATCATCGCCGTTTCAAATTAGCATGAACAAGCGAGGACCGACGCCATCGCAAGCCACTGCAAATCTTTGGAGAAAGTCAAGAATATTGAACTGAGAATGAATGAGGGAAGAGACTCAGGAGGGATTTATATAGGCCACCCACACGAAAACTCATATGAGCATCCAAATCGGATTTTGGTAAAGCACTTGTTCTACGAGTCCATGTGCCTTTTCAAATCAATTTGATTTTCCCATTCTCGTCACCACATTCCGTCGAGTGATGCATTTGGGAGACTCCGACGAACAATAACACCCACAATTGCTTCGTACATAGGTAATGTTGCACTTTTCATCTTCTGAACAAGAGGTAATTCATGTAATTATCCAGCCTCTGTCCCAGAATTTATCCTCATGCGAAATTCTGAGGTTCTCAACACATGATGAGAGACTCGTGATCATTTTGATATATAAGCTTTAGACCTCCAGACTGGGCAAAGATCATTGGTCAGCTTTCGTAGATTTTGAGAAATACAAACAGTCAGATCCCGGAACGTATGGTAATATGAGAGAGGGAAAGGGAGAAATGGACCTGGTGACCTGCTTTTATATGTTTCGTCTTGGCATCTTCCACGGACATGCTGGGAAAGCTTGCTACTTTCGTGGTCAGCATCACCCTCGTTCGCAAAGGCTCCAACAAAGCTACTTTCACACAATCGTATTCGTCCCCTCCAATCCAAAAATGCTATATACTAAAAGCGCGCACATTAAGGCGCTGTGCCAGATAAGTTCCTTGCGAGTAATCTTACAAGGGCCCCTTGCAAAACAACTTCTGTTCCGTCCCCTTCACCACGTCGTCGCAACATTACTACTTTGCAGTTGTGACTACACCCTCGTACTCTCTGCTCGCTATGTAGTCAAGGGTGCGTTGGAAGTGTTTCCTGGGGTTCTCGAGGCTGGATGCGTTTTCGTTGGATTGAAGGTTGGAGTGGATGAGCTCGATGAGGCCATTGAGGTATTTCGTGGTGACCTGTGGTTTGTTAGGCGTGGTACAGGAAGCGTGTAGGGACTGGTGGCTCTTACAGCATCGTTCTCCTGGTCGAAGTAGTACACGTATCTGTTCAAGATCTCAACGAACAGTTCAACGGATACTGCTGCGTCCATGCATGCATCAGCAACGCGTAGTGCTCGTTGTAAGCACTCGAGCACTCGCTTGCCATCACGGTAGAGCTACTGCGGTCAGCTTTGTCATGTGCACCAGGAAATGTAACTACTCACAGTCTTTGGATCCTCCTCACCCAATGCCCGGATTTCGGTAGCCCACCAAAGGTGGCTAGCAAGGTACACTGCCCGACATTGATCTGGCTTCTTGAGCAATTTGCTTCCGTGGAGCGCACACTTTGTGATCAACGTGTCGTAGTTCTCTTTGCCGAAATTCCTTGTCGTGTGCAGCCCGCTCGCTATCACACAGACCGCCTGGAACTGTGCTCTCGAGTCGCTGATAGCCTCTTCGTAGATCGTGAATGCTTGCGCAAAGTATTCATATGCAACCTCTTCGAAGTTGTTCTGATCTGCAACCTGACCACATGCGATGAAAAGGCGAAGGGAAAGATCTGCGGAGCCATTGACTCGAGTGTACAAGGTCGACAGGGTGTTGTGCATAAACTTGTAGAGGGCAGATGATTGCGATTGCCAGTTGTCGTCGAAATGCTCGCGCTTCTTGTATTGTCGCGCGAGCTTGAGAGAAGCCGTGATGATGGCGGGTGTGGTGTATTTGACCCGCTCGTTGCCCTCCGAGAAGGCCTTTCGCGCTGCTTGGAGGAGCTATGCTAATGTCAGAATTGTGTGTACGAGAGGGCTATCACTGATCATACCTTGAATTGTGTATCGTTGTCCTTGCCACGAATTAGATGTACTATCCGTGCCAGCCAACCCTGCTCTTCTATCGTCTCCTCAGTCTCTTGCGCTCGTCTTTGTATGGGACCGCCTGGGTATCCGGTAGCTTGCTGTATGCCTTCTCGGATCAATACCTTGAGGATTTCAAGCGAACTTTCCAGATTCTCGACTGAGGTGATGTACGTCTGGTTGCGCATCAGACTCCTCGCGACCTCGCCCGCGACCGCCCGCCGCGTTGGGTATGGTTGCGAATGTAAGAGGGGGATGTAGTTCGGTAGTGCGAGAGCTGTGAAGAGGGATACGTATGTCTTGATAGGCGAAAGGAGGAGGTTGAGGATCTGACTTTGTGTGGCTTGCGAGTGGAGGTCGGCGCTGTTCTGGTACTCGCTGACCTTTTGGTTCGCGAATGTTAGTACCTGATCAATGTAGTCGAGACGTTCGGGGTAGATGTTCCTGGTGATGTTAGCAGGAATGAGACCCTGGAATTTCGATTACCCACAATGCCAGGTTGGCAAGCGAAACAAGAAGCCCAATGGTGTCTTGTATCGGTAACCGCTGCATCTTGACCAGTGTCTGCACCTGCTCGTGAAAGATCTCAAACAGCTTGACATTGCTGGGAATGCCGCGCTTCTTCTCGACCGCGTCGTCTGTCTCAGCTGTTTCTGTCTCCGTCTCCGCAACCGATACAGCTGTTGTCGACGAAGCTTCAGTGGGTGTCTCTTCAGCGCCTGATTGTGCTTCCGAAGACTCCCCGTTTTGCTGTGCTGGCGCGGGTTCAGGCTCGGCGGCCTTCTTCTCCTTTGCTATCCGCATCTGCTCCAGAAGTTGTGCTATCGACTCTTCTTCCGTCTTCTTGCGCTGCTCGGGGCTTTCTGTCTCAGCTTCCCGCTGCGCGTATGAGGATAACCGATCCATGAGCCCAACGACGATAGCCTTGACGTTTACGTGCGGATTCAAGCGTGCGACGGCAGAGAGGAACTGGTCGAGAGTGTGCAAGTGGAACTCGTCGGGGAAGACCTGGGTCACAACTGCGACATGTTAGCACTGATGATTGATCGTTGGGGCCTGGCGTGCCTTCTAGCAGATACTCCTGCGCCAAAACATCCCGACACTGCACAATCTGCTCCAACAGTGGGTTCAGGATCTTCTTGTAGTTCTCCAGGTCAACCAGCTGGCTAAGCCGGACCAGGTTGCTTCCTACAAGCAGCTGCAGCTCCTGTCGCTCCTTGGTCCGCTGCTCGCGCTCCCTCGAGTGGCCCTGGTGTTGCAGCCGCACCCATAACTTGTTCATTTCCACGAAATTGGTCAGTATGAAGCTGATCGAGTCCTGGAGATTGCCCTCCGGTCCCTCGCCGTCACCAGTCGGAAGGTGGTCGCGTGCTTGGCCGGCAAGGTAGTACCGCAGAAACAGGCCGCGGATGGGGTGCTGGACTCCGCGACTCATCTCCATCATGTCCTTCATGATCTCCTTGACTGGCGCATCCTCAATGGCCATGTAAACGGTGCCGACTGTGCACATGAGATACAGCCGGGGGATGATATTTCCGGCATATTGAACGAGCTCATACAGGTCGGCGAGGTGGTTCACCGGGTGGTTCTCGCGCAGGTAGACGGCAAGGTGGCGCAGGGCATCGAAGACGGCCATGTAGAGCTCATAGTACTGCTTGGGGCCGAGGCTGCTTGTGCGCAGCTCCGAAACGAGCGTCGAGCTGCGATTGAGGCATCAGTTTCATACTCTCTTCCCTATATATAAGAATATCTGGCGGGAACTGTACCTGCACTTGAGCGCATCCATCAGCTTCCCAGGCGTCTCCAGGCACCGGCGCATAAGCATTGTCTGCTGGCGCACGACGGCGAGGGCATCTTCGAGCAGGCGAGCCTGGTCTTCTACGGGCGGCGGCGACGCCATTGTGAGCGGCGGCGTGGAAGAGTCCGGGGTGTGGAGAGCTGGTGGGCAGACAGGCACCGCCTGGTTGGAGTTCGCGGCATGTCAACGGCGCGCCAAGCTTGCAGGGATGGGAGCTTCTCCTTCGGGCCTGCGTCATCACTCAGCCATCACTACACCAACAGTGACATTCGTTTCAAGATGAAAAGATTCAGGTGTACTCTCATTATGTATACATTCGATCGTATCTATATCAGTGCGGCTATCTCGCACATTTCAAGCGCCGGTCTAATGCTATGTGGCCGTTCCCATGTTCCCGTATTCCGTATCCCATTACTCGTGCCTTAATGAACGCCAGAAACCCACGAAACATTTGTACCCAGATTCAAAGTATGTTCAAGAAGATCGTCTCCGAAATTCAGCATCTCCTCCTGCTCCGCCTCCTGGAAAGTCGGGATTTCATCTGCTTCAGAACTGCTCTGCACCTCTCCTGAGCTGGCTAGGCTGTAGAGCTTGGTGCAACAGCCGCTGCGATGGCGGTCCCAAAGTTCTTGACAGGATAGTTCGTGTGCCAGAGTCCATTGTCATAGTACTCCGTCGGTCCATCGTTCTTTGGTACCGTGACTGTGACGAAGATTGGCTTTAGTGTTTGGATTGGTGTCGAGCTGCTACTTGATGCCGAGCTAGAGATGGTTGGTGTCGAGACTGAGGAAGACGAGGAGCTGCTCGTAGATTTTGAGCTTGAGCTGGTAGGCGATGGTGTTGACACCGTGTCAGCGACCGTTGTTGTGACTTCTTGTGTAACGGTAGGTCCAGGGTTGACGACTTCAACCGTCTTGGTCGCCTTGACTACTGTAGTCGCTTGCGCAGTATTGCTAGACCCGCCGTCGACATTGATGACCGAATAGTTCTTTTGTCGGGGGACAAGCTGGCGAGGCTTTGTGTCGAAGGGTAGCGCACTGGCTAAGATGGAGATGCTGGCAACGATGGCAAAATATTGTGTGTTGAAGATCATGTTGAAGGTGGAAGTGAGTAGTCTAGGTATGAAGGATGATCTGCGCAGGTGTCCGTGGATGATTGAAGGAGCGTGGTGGTTGCAGATTGGATATCGTTGACCTGGACTTGCAGAGAGAAGAAGAGTGTGCAAGATGGAGCTTTCCGTTTATGCAGTCCATCGTGGCGAAATGTGTTGCGCAATTGTTGGTGGCAGGACATGTGGTGGTTGGTGTTGGTGAGGCTGGGTTGGCCCGTGCACCAACGCGCAACAATCGGATCACGGCAACAAGACACAACACTTGAACATGCTCACCAGCGCCAGGTCTGGACACGCACGATTGTACTTATTACCAATGTGCTCGTCTGCCTTCTCTTACTATATTACGTTCACTGTTTAGCATGAAACATAACGTTAATTGTCTAAACCTTCGCCGTTGACTGACACCTGCCGATTTGGAGATTGTTGCTAATTAACTTCTGCTGGAACAACTCTTGGACGACTTCTCGATCTGATGCAGAATGGTGCACACCTGCGTCGGCATATGTTTGCCATGACCCAACGCTTCTAGCGCTCCTTATTTCAAGCTTATAGCATATGTCGGGTGTCAACATTGGAAGGCAGACCGAGGCTGGCTCGAGGACCCAGTTTGTTTCTCCAAACGACGGGAAATACTTCTGTACTCAGACTGTAAACCTTCCTGCCCTTGATCATGGATTCTCCCCCTAAGTAAGAATGGTTGGTGGGCATCTTTGGTACCGTTGGTCCCGGTGTAGCACAAGACAGACAAGGACCACGACAACTCCAGGGATTCGTACTTGTGTCCCGTGACTCGACAGCATCATCTGAGCTCTTGAGAGAATGATAGACGCCCTTCGACAGATTTTGTTGGAGATTTTGTGTTTTTACATAGAGTACATGTACATGACTCGGTCACGCTGATCTAATTGCACAGCTCTGTCGTGAGTCACGAACGTCGACATTTCAATTCGAACCCCACAAACGACGAAAATATGGGGATGCGGGTACTGGCACCCGTATACCTGGTCCAAACCCCTTATACGGTCTGTATGTGTGACGGAGCGGCGCGTGTCACATCCGCGCAAAAGTATTTGCACTACTTGAGCGCACGGGAAAAGTTTTCGACTTGAGTCACTTGAATTCTCGCTTGTGGTATATATCCTTGACCCGCTACGTCTTTCTTAAAATCTTCCTTGACGTTGCTACAATCCCTTCGAAGTATCGAATACCCACATCATAACGAGCCAATATACTACAACATCTTCCTCACCAGTTTTGTTCCCAACATCAGCACAATCGCAGCCATCCGCACAGACTATCTGAATCAGCCAAGCAAAAGCCCCCGCAATTTGTCCCTGTTCTTCTGCATTTGCCTCCAATACAAACATCAACGTCAAGCATTATGGCGAGCACGGCATCAAACGCTGCATCGCTTCCACTCCGCCCAAACAGCAAATCATTCCCGACAACACGCCAACCATACTGGCGTGACCCGCGCATTCAAGTCGTCGTCGAGACAAGAGTCGTGTCAAACATGAACGGAGGCTGGGTTGTCGACAAGAAGAAGTATTTGGAGTACCCTGAGGGCTGGACTGGCGAACGGGTACAAGATGCGGGATTTAGTGATGGGTCGCATTGAGGTGGGAGGCTTCCAGACGTTTTGGCCTGATGATTGATGATTGGAATTGTCGGGAACGGCTGTGTCTGAAGGGAAAAAATTGACCAAGAGAGATTATAGTTTGGCAGCGAGTTCTTTCGGTACATACAAAATCCTCAACTGAGAGAATAGTAAGAGCAGTTCCTATCAAGCTGTCGCCACCAAGAGTGCGCAAATCGAAACTTCCTTGCGCGATCACGTCAGGCCGTCGACTACAAAGACCAGAATGAGAAGATGAGGCTCTTAATGCAACTTACAGACAGTACGAAGGATACACTTCTGTGTAGTCTTTCAGCTTCGATTACCTATTGGCAAGGTCAATGAACGCTAGTGCGTAAGCTAAGCCAATTTCAGCCACGCAGGGCTATTACTTTCGTCATCGTAAGGTTCACCGGCCATGCTCTTACTCAGTCACGACATTTGGGATGAAGATATGCACTCGCAACTTAGGGACTAGGATGGGGCCGATAAGACCGGTGTGCTACGCTGGGCCAATGGTCTGCGGGAATTGCACTCCAAGGCTACGACCAAGTTGCAGATCATGCACATCCAGCCCCAAGGCTGAACGAGCTCCCGCCCCCAAAGCCCAATCATGACGGTCCGCTCCCGATATGCGTCAGCCTCCCTTCCGCGTGTGGTTCCAATCGCTGCAAGTAAGCGAGAAATTGCCTGACCCCGCCACGTTGACAAAAGAAATATCCAGAGGCTTTCAGCCTGGTCTTGTCTACTTTGTTCTTACGGCATGAACGACACAATAACCTTGACTCAAATCAGTCCAGATCACCAGGACTACGAGCCATGTCTACCTCGATTCAGAAAAATCAGGAGACCTACGAATCTGTTGCCACAGTCGACGATGAAGACGCAAGGACATCAGTTGCGCTTACCACCGATTCGATCGAGCTGCTTGAGAGCAAGCGATCAGCTTTGGGCGACGGTGAGAGTATATCAGTCGGTTCACTGTCGAGAAACGAACGAAACTCTTGGTATTTCGTTGGACATGGAGTGGTGGACACGATCATGACCTTGGGGCCAGTCTTCTTCTTAGGTTTGACCCCAGAGGTGCATAAAGAACTATCGCTGACTCTATTAACAGTCGTACCCGGCATGTGTCTCGGACTGAACAACCGACCAATCTCCGAATATGGTGAGACGGTCAAGGCAATGACGCTCCTTTCGCCCACCATTTTTCCAATCGTATACGCTGGCATTTTGGGTAAGCTCCTGCGTCGCATAGGCCTGTTCAGAGCAGAGCGTGGAACTACCCTTGGCGCAAGTGTCCTCTTTAATTACTGTGCTACACATCAAGCTGACTATGTTCGGCGAAGAACCTCGAAAGACTCATAGGATGCCAGTCTATATTCTCGACTCTTGAGCGACAAATCACTCTGCGGAAACTCGACGCACTTGGCATATCTATCCTCGTAGCATGGTTTATCTCCCCACTCGGCGGCCAGGCTTCCCTTCGGCTTCTCTCTACAAAGCCTCTCACAAGTACCAACAACAGTACCGTCAGCTACTACCCCTGGCAAGAATATCCACAAAAGTCTTATATACAGTCAGCAGATCTGGCGCAGAAGAGGTGGTCATTATACGGCCCACTGTACATGACTGCAGTACAGACATCTCGTCAAAGCTTGCCCGAACCCATGGACCTGTTTGGATTTGTGAAGATACCTGACATCAGATATCTAGACCAGGATAATGATACTGTCACCAGCGCGAGTGGTGTTTGGCATATAGTTGGCAACACCACTCTCATAATGTACACTTCTATCCTTGGAGTTCCAGTAGTCGGTTTGCCAGACCTTGGCAACTACTCCTTCGAGTTGGTTTCACACTATTGGGAAGTTGATTGTCACTCTATGGATCAGCTCCCACTAGGTTCTGCATGGCCACCGACTCCCTCTTCGAACAGCAGCCGTCCTACTTGTGGTGAGGATCAATGCCCTACGTTTCACATTCGTGTGGATGAAGGGAACAGTAATGATGGCATTATTACCTTCGATTACCTCTCCATGCAGCATCAACCATCTGAGGATGTCAAGATCACATCTGCGTCATGCTCAGCCTCTCCGGTGGTCGTCGAGTCGCATATCCAATGCCACGATCGCTCTTGCGCAGTCCGCGCTTTACGTAGACTGAAAATTAACGCTGCGGAAGTCTGGAGTAATGCTACCTTGACACATTCTCCGTTATCGGTATTTCAAAAAATCAGCGAATGGATGCCCGGCGCCGATCTTGGTTCCACACAAGGCAACATCAGCACAAGTGAGCTCATAGAGCACTGGATGGTGAACAATGATCTGTCCACGCTTGAAGACCCAGCACATCCTTACATTGATCTCATGACGCAATTGCCACTTGTTATCTTCACACGACGCTTACAGACAGCCATAAATACCTTCTGGGATGCATCACTTGGCAGTGGCACACGAATGAATGACTTGCAAAGGGCTCTAGACATGGATGCTAGCACTTGGATAAATACGAATACTACGGTCACTCGGACAGAAGGCGATGTATACAGTTGTAACACAGAACTCGCCATTGTAACAATTATGGCAGCTTTGGTACTGTTCACCGCTGCTAACCTCTCACTCGTTCTTGGGCTCATTACTCGGACTCCAGACACGCTCGGTTTTGTGTCATCTTCTGCTTCGAACAATCCGTACTTCACGCATTATGCATCCTCTTCACTGAGCGGATTGGAAATCTCGAGAGCGATGCGGGACGTCAAAGTGCGAATTGGGGATGTAAAGAGCGAAGAGACTATTGGACACATTGCACTGGCTACCATGGACGCGAACCCAAAGAAGTTGTCATGGACCAGACTGTACGATTAATGCCCCCTTCTTTCCGAACACGACGCTGTTCGTCATGCCTGGAGAGGACCTACCAAGAGAAACTCAAAGAAATATTGGTACTCCCTCCAGTACTGTCTGTTCAAATTGCTTTCGTTGAATTAGACGCGATCCTCTTCGCATATTCATCCGCAATTCTTTGCGTGAAAGGCGGCTTCGACATAAGGGAAACTCGGTCCTGTTCCTTTAGTCAGTAACAAATCAATGGAATAATTACACCGTCACTACGTACCAGGGCCCATTGCGGAAAGAACCAAAGCGCCATGCGAATCATGGGAATGGCACCACCAACCCACGCTTTGCCTGTAGAACCCTTCTCCACACGGCGCAATACGTCGTTGGCGAAAACCTCTGGCTTCATACCAAATGGAACATTTTCCGGGTGGTCGTCAATCACATCCTTGATGGACATGTAATACGAGTCTTTGGGAAGCTCTACTGGCTGTATGTTGTTCAGGAACTTTGTCGCAACTCCTCCGGTTACGAGGGTAATGACTCGCACACCGAGAGGAGCCAGTTCAAGGCGCCATCCTTCGCCAGCAATGGTCAGAGCGGCCTTGCTCGCTTGGTAAAGTGCTAGAAGGGCATTACGATTAGCTTTCACGGTAGCTGATAGGCCACGACGTTGGGTACTTACTGATGAATGGGAATGGTTGATAACCTCCTACGGACGAGTTGTTGACGATACACCCCTTTGCCCTAATAAGCATGTGCTGAAATGCCTGGATCGTTTCAAGCACGCCGAAGAAATTCGCGTTGAAGAGCTTCTTTGTTTCTTCGATAGATGCATCCAGGGCAGGCGTATTCAGACTGTGACCAGCATTATTGATCAGCACGTCGAGCATTCCCCCACTCTTTTCTTGCACAGACTTGACAGCTGCAACGATTGATACAGTTGAAGTCACATCGAGGGTGAGAACTGTGACATTTGGTGATGTGTGTAATGTTTGAGGAATTTTGGACGGTGTCCGCGCGGTCGCGAAGACGTGGTATCCGTGGTGGGCGAAGGCTTCGGCAATAGCAGCACCGACGCCGCCGCTGGAGCAGCCTGTGACCAGGCATGTCTTTTGACGTTTGTTGTCCATGTTTGGTAGTGAAATATATGGTTGAATGGTTGTGAGGAAGAATCTTGTGTGTGTTGTCGAATTGGTTTCGAGATTGCCTTGCTAAGTTGGAAAGCGTGACAAGCGTCTCTTTATATATGCAACCTGCACCAACCTTTCTTATATTTCGTCCGTATCTTACACATCTTCGGAGAGTCGACGACTAATGTTATCAAGTCTACGCAAGCTTGCGAGAACTTTGGTCCTTTGCATCCCTTTGGACCGCGGAGCATGTTGATTGGCTCCACTCTCCGACCATGCTTCGGCGCTGATTGGCTCGCAACTCCGGCGGTGGGCCAGCTCCTTCCATCTCACACGGCACCTGGTTAGATCCATCTCTTTTACACCATTCCCGGACAGCGCCTTTATGCCCGTCCAACGAGCCAAAGCTTGTGATAGCTGTCGTACGGCAAAGGCGCGGTGCTCATTGGCCATCCCGTGTTCGCGATGCTCAAAGAAAGGAATCGAGTGCCACTACCCGACCCGGGAAGCAACGAGTCGGAGGACTGAGGGCTTACGATCTCTCAAGCCCTTATTGAGAGTTGCTAAATCTACGGATGTGACAGACAAGAAGGCTTCCTTGGCAATAGCGCACGATACATCGACGGAAGTCATCCCAGCTGAAACAGTCGCGATCGTGCAGGCACCATCAAATACAATTCGATTAGTTGAGTCTACAGCGGCCCCACCAGACTCATTCGAAGCACCAGAATCGCTCGATCCTATGTTTCACTATGCGCAGCGGCCCGAAATCGCCTTGCGCATGTCGCCGTTGGTCGAGCCATTCATGTTTCCACTGCACGATTTAGATTCTTTTGATCCGTCCAGCTACTGGCTCAACACAATTCCAAGCTGTAAGGCCCTCGGCCCACAGCTTTCACAGCGCTCTAGAACACTACAGCAAGGCTCTTTAACGGCGAAAATGGTGTTCACTCGATTGTCGAGCTTCACACACTTGCTGGCAGAAGGGAAAGAACTACCGCCATTCATCTATCCACCTTGTTCCCTCGGTAGCGCCGGCAGATGTCCGCCTGGTTCTCGCCATAGATGCCTACCAGGAATGCTAGCAGTCTGTGCCAATCTGACGCAAATGTTCCACTCACACCTTCCGGGATGTCACAACTTTGTGTGGCAGCAAATCTGTGCACACCTCCGGCAGATTGAACTTGAAGTAAGTGCAAGCCTTGTTAGCCTTTCCTACACGAGTCTAATTCTAAATCTCGTGAATAGTTTGAAGCCTATGATATGCTTGAGATGTTGCAGGCTCTGCAAACGGCGGTGGTGTATGGCATACTGTGCTCCCAGTGTACTGAATCAGTGACCATAGGTGAGGCAGCGTGGCTGGTCGAGACGATTGAGGTCTGTAGTCCGCCACATGTCCCGTTCGGCACAAGCATCGCTGATTAGGTTTGTGACCGCAGAATATCGGAGAGAAACTATATGAAATATGTGCATGGGGCTTAGATGTGAAGCATGTGTGCGGCTCGCGCGTCGAATGGGTCCTGGTGGAGAGCCTCAGGAGGTGTGTTCATCAAGCACTTTAGCCTACAGCGATTGCCCTGCAGAGCAGACCGCGTCTAGTTGAAAGCTAATGATGTCGTAGGACCTATTCTGTCATCTTTTTGATCGATATACTGCTCCAAACAGACGGCCCTACTCCAGCAAGCGAAGCGTGTCCGGAATTCTACGACATACCTTTACCTTGTACTCGTGATCTATGGCAATCGCTATCGAACACGGAATGGCAGGAACGATACCAGGAAGACATACAAAGCAGGCAGATAACAGGGCATAGACGACTGCTGTTCAGAGACCTACTTTCAATGAAGCAAACATCTGGAAAAGGTGAACTCTCCACAAGATCTGTTGGATGGGAGAATGAGATCTCAACATGGTGTGAAAAAGCCGACGACTTATCCATGCTCTTATGGATGACACTTTCAATCGAGCGGAGCTAGGAATGGGACCGTAACGTAAGGCTATGACTTTATTGCCAAGGTGGTGCTACTGTGCTCTTTCTTCAACAAAGCTCAAGAAAGGCTATCCTCTAATACAAAGAGCTACGTCGAAGATCAACAGCAAAGTTTGAGATTCTATCCGCTCTATGACCTTTTCGTCATCGAAGGGCTCTATTAGTCGACCTTATTCCGGCTTTGGCTGTCCATTGGGTATAGCGCCATTCGCAATTCCACCAGACTGCTTCGCATAGTTCCTCGCCGTCTTCAGCGAGTCATCCATCAGTCTTGTGAAGCCCCAGACATCGAACTGTACAGCGATGATTCTCATACCACTTTGAATCATCATGGGGATCTGGTCGAGGCTCATGACACCACCCAACGTGGGGATATTGTTCTTCGCAGCCGCGGCACCAAATTTACCCATAGCTTCCAGGAAGGGCTTTTCTGGCTCTCCTCCTAATGCTTTGCCGAGATCGAGGCCAGCATCGATCATGAAATCGCCGGGTCCAAACATAAGCGCGGCAACACCAGGGACCGCGGCAATCTCTTCAACATTGGCAACGCCTTTTACGGACTCGATTTGTGGGATTATACAAACGTGGTTGTTGGAGGTGTTGATGTTGTAAGGATCGTTGGGGTACAGTGAGGTCGCCAGGCCGGGAGTGAACGTCCATGGCGAGAACGAGCGGTGGCCAATAGGGCCTGCAAATATCAGCAAGAATTGGTCGGAACGGCGAATATCACGTACCATAAAACGCCTCCTTCATGAAATGCTTGACCTCCTCTGCGCTTTCGGTGTGCGGAATGATTATGCCAGCAGCACCCGCATCCAAGGCAGTCGTCAAGCTGACCTCGTCATTCTTTGGCACTCGTACGATGACTTGGGTGCGACCTTCCGAATGATGCTGAGCGGCATGAATAGCGCTGACACCCGTTAGTACCTACAGCCTATTTACCCTTTTCGGGCAAAAGGTGTGTGCGGCTTACTCGTGCAACTCCAGACGGTTGAACATGCCGTGCTCGACATCGATGAAGATGAAGTCGGGCTTGGTGGAAGCAATGAGCTTGGTCACGAATGTGCTCGGTATGCCGTGGGCAATTCCAACGAGTGTCTTTGTGGGATCTGCATGCGCATCTTTGAAGGCCTGCCTGAGGTTGCCAGGATAAGTGAGCATGGACGAACGGTAGGGTGCGTTAGCATGGAGCTCTTTCTGCTCGCTGTAGGGCTTGAAGTCTGCCATCTTGAACGTTTGAGTAAGTAAGTGATATGACTTGTTGGGGATGAATCGAAGGTTGGAGGGAATGCTAGTCCTTGCTGTCTCCACGTCCTTCTGACTTTATACACGCTTCCGTCCGCTATCACCGTTGACCTGTCCATATCTGAACGACGTAGTTAGCACCGCCTCATTCACATTATATCAGCGTGCAGCTTCTCAGAGGCTTCATGCAGGTGCTGTGCTGGACCACGGGACTCCGATTGGTTCTCTGGCTGACTTAAGAGGATGATGGGCGCCTTAAGTGGGCTAGTGCTTATGACTAAGGCAGGTAGGACGAAAGACAGGCGGGAACGTCTCCACAAGCAGCATCAATCGCTGACGGTCAGAGCGAGATATGAAAGTCAAATTGGTGTGTATTGCGTTGCTTGCTTATCGCTAAGTGCTAACATGAAGAAACTGCAGGCTTATGGCCTTGCTTGCTGGGATCAGCACTTCCCGCTGACCTACCAGACCCTGCCATTATGGACACTTCCGCATTACACGATATAGCGGCGTCGGTGTTCCGAATGAGCGAGGACAGCAATCATCTCGCGTCTGACCATCCGATCAGAAAATATGTGGGTAGCCGGCGGAAAGGTCGTTCCGAAGAGCGAGCGCGTCGAACTGATGTCGACCGTATTGGGTGTTGAGCCTAAGATGATCGGGCCGGCCTCCACAAAAAAGATATAAAGGTAACGGTTGCATGACCGATCTCCGCAAAATCTTTACAAAATATCTTGGCGACAATATGCGAACGAAAACTCGTCCGTGAAGCTGCCTTGGCTTGGAAGTTCCAGAAGGTAGCGCGTCATCGAAAAGAATATAAGAGGTTATCTCGTTCCTTCCGAATTGGTGGGGGTATCACTGAAGCTTTCGCCGAGAAAAAGAGTGGACATGAACGTGACGCCCAGCCATGGCCCAGATGTTCCTTTCATGACGCGGCGACCATTACATCAATCCCATCTCAAAAGGTGTATGTCGAAGCCGTCCAGTGGAAATGAACGACCGGCGGAGTCGCTTAGATGCGTGGCGAGTGCATCGCTGCTGGTACGCGAGGCATCGGGGCGGGATGCTCACAGCGACACTCTGGTGATGGCGCCCGTGTGGCCTGGCTGCTCTTGGTATTACGGCTGACCTGGCTGTCGACCTCCGTGACCGATACTTCTGGTGTGCCCTTCTCAACATCCACCTCGTCCATCAAGGGACTCTTCCTTCCACCCTCCTTGGCTTCCTTCCTCTTGCGAAGACGTTTAGGCAGATTGCAGAAGAAAGATGTGATGGTAATGAGCGCCAATAGACCGAAGATGCCACCAACGCAAATGACAGCGATAATCGCCGTTGATAGACCGTTGACGGAAGCAGTCATTGTGATCGTCGGATCTGAAGAATGGGCCGGAGCTGGTGCAACGTGGGTGATTGGCTAGCGGCGACAAGGCGATACTCGTAAAAACGGAGGCTAGGAGTCGTTCAAGACAATTAGTATGGAGCGAGTGAAGTGTAATGAGCGTGGCTTGTATGCGATTACGAAGGTATAGACTGAAGGTATGCGATTTTTCCCGGACGCTGAAACAGCGCGAATGCCTCCTTATATGAACCCAACAACAAGCGCACTTTCGCATCCATCGTGAGCCTGCAAGCGAAATCCTCCTCGCAAGGCCCAGAATTAGGAGCAGATTCAGGTGTGGCTTCCGCGATTATGGCGCTATATTTCGCCGGAGACAGGCCCAAGGCCTTGGTACTCGTGAGCTTGTCGAGAACTCGATCCGCTAGCATCCCGCGTGAGAAACCATCGTCAATTACCCAACCAGGAACCTAATTTGCACATCATTTGGTTTAAGCATTGTGATGGGCTAACCGCATACAGGCAACTTGGCTTTGTGGCGCGTATCGAATGTTCAGCTGTCATTTTGGAGTGACCGGCATCCTCTGGTAAGCGAGCTTACCCCTTGCAGGTGATCCAGTCAACGTGCGAAGAGCCAGCTCTCTTCGCATTCGCCGTTTATGTGATACGCATGGTGTTTGTGACGCGGTTCCTCGACTCCACGTTGCGCGAGATCTGTCAGAGCAATGCCAGACCCACACAACTTCCGCCTGGGACACTTCTGGGCGATATGGCATGCCAGCTGTTGACTTCGTTGCTTGGGAAACTCAATCTGTTTCTTGAACGCTAAACAGCCAACAACGGGGATTTTCGAGTCGGGGCGTCCGCGAGGCTGAAGAAGTGGATAGGGCTAGACTAGCGTTCTAGACCAAACCACACAGGGCCAACCGTCTCTTCGGCTGCAGCCGTCCGACTAAATAAAGATTTACCCCTGCCGAGACGTGAGTCGGTTAAGATGCGCACGAGTGACCGCTCCAGGCTCTGCGCAAAGTTATGCCGTGCTGATGTAGACGTGTGTGTGTGGTGCTCGCGTGGTCGATGGCGGACCACCAGGCACCGTTGGGTGTCCGCATTTCCAATCGTCGTTGCTAGCCGCGGGCAGGCAGTACTTTTCCATATTGTGCACGGCAACGGTGCCGAGATGCGCTCATCTTATTTGACTTGGCAGGACGCTGACAGGTTCGCGTGCATCCTTCGCCCAGAATGCCATAATTTCTTGATTGCGAAAACGGTTGCTTTTCCGGTCAAGAAGTGAGCTTGACAACGTCCCACTAACATGCGATCAGTCGAATAACCAGATCAGATCGGCATGGTCGAGAACTTGATCACCCAACGGCACCGACAATACACGCTCGAACAAAAAGAGGGCACGGACAATCCAGTGACCTCAGGGCCAGTCGTTAGTCATTTGGTACCGACGTGATCGGGTGGTCGTGCTGCCAACGCACGAAATGTACGCCGACTATGACGAGGTTCATCACAACGCAAGTCATGTGAACTCTTTTGCTATCGCGCATAGCCATGCCATCACTGTCAACCCGAGGACAAAAATGCTCCTTACATAAGGGTCTTTCAGAGCGCAAGGTAGAACCAAAATACAAGAGTAAACTCCTGATCCAGCAGCGAAAGACATCATAATCGCCAGTAATGAATTGAGAATTCAGTGGGCCAGCAACGTTTCCAGCACGAATAAATGTCCCGCGGGAATCGGAAGCGAGCGCCATAAAGCTACAAAAGCCCAGGTTCTCATACGTTCGCAGTGTCGCTGTCAATACTAAACAGCCATCACTTCAGGTGCTTCTGTGATCATTATGCTGATCGATTCGAGTCTGCCTCGCTGTTGCTGCCTACGTTTGGTGAGTGGCACATTCCGGTTGAGACATCATCGTCCTTTCCCGAGCGCCGCGCCAAAGCCACGACGAGGCGCATGCGGCGCAGTCATCGCTAACAACACTTTACGCAGTCCGGAACTATGAAGCTCGCTCAATCTTCGGTCCCACTTATCTTAATGCTGTAAAGACAACAGTCGCTTTACTAGTTAAGAAGTGAGCTTGAGAATGTTCTAATGACATGTGATCAGTCAAATGGCCAGATTAGATCGGCATGGCGGAGATCTTAATCACTTAGCCGCACCAACTAGGAACCGCAAAGCCTAGCACCATGTTCTCAAGATAGAACTATTTCATCAAGACAATCGTCAGAGCATTGGTTTCTTAATATAATGCTGTAACGAGCATAATCACCAATTGCAGCATTGTAAGGATCTCACAGGTTGATTCGATGAGAGAATGCAATAAGGAAACAAATCTCAGTGACTGCCATCTCGCCAGGGAACAACTCTACGAACAGGAATATCTCGCGCTGGGGGTTTGAGGGCTTGTTGGGGCAACGTGTAAGCGAACCTGGGATGAAGCCTTCACGCGGTGAATATTCACCCCACAGTGCGACACGCTGAACAGACACGTGCAGTGCGCTCACGAATGCAAATAAGTCTACAATAATATGTCCAATGGGCGTTGCGTCACTATGAAGTGTTGCGAAGCTCTCGTGGCGTACGTTTCAGCGAAGTAAAAGGACAAGCACAAGTCTACCTTGCCAAAGGCTTGGGATTGCAAGTTCTTTCAGACTTGCGCCCTAATTGTGACTACAAATCATCCTGATGTCAAGCAATTTTCCAACATAACATAATTGTAACTCAGACTCAGTAGTCGCATAACTATGAAATCTTTAAATACAGAAACCTTCCCCGAGCGTTACGCAAATCTCGACAACTGGACAGGATATGGAACAGACCAGTAGTCGTTGCTCTTCAATGACCACACGAAACGCATGTCAGCCATCACGACGTTCATTCCAATATTCGCTCCGTCAGTCATACTATCAATTCAATTAGACTTGCCATGGGATGGAAATTGATATCGCATGATAAAACATTTAGGTACGAGTATACCTTCACTGAAACCATGAAAATTGCAAGTCATCTAAAGTACAACAATCATGAATGAACCAAAACTTAAGTACAACGCGAAAGCGAAAACCCCCCAGACGCCCCATAACGACTCCTGAATGTCTCGAATGTGAGCAACGCCTTCAACATCCAGTCCAGAACGATGCTAACGCCTCAGTGCTCTAGCGTCCATAGTGTCGCTGCAAATGCTGAATGACAATGTTGCCCATGTCTCTGTGCCCGGTCTCTGTGGGGTGTAATGTTCGGGCAATGGAGCCGCCCGCGTCACTACCCTCCGCATAAAAGTCCTGAGGTCGTATTTTCCATTCCATTGATAGTTCCAAGTACTTCGGGTTACGCCAGGTGAGGATATAATATTCGCCCTCCTGTCTAGGAACACCGTCCACAGCATCGTCTAATTTATCCATGATGTCCGGAGGTGGTATTATGCCGTTGAGCGGGTCATAGGTTTTGACTTCGTCTCCATTTATGATCGTTGTGGTCCATTTCATTGGCTGATTCCATATGTGTACTTCGTCATTCCAGTTGTATTGTTCCCTTTTCCTGTGCCCAGGCTCGCAGAACCGATGACCTTCAAATGCTGGGTCGATATCAATGAACTGGATCTTATCATCATCGAAGCTTTCCACCGCCCTGCGAATCGCGGTATTCATCGAACCAACCTGTCAAGCAAATAATAGTCAGACAATCGTCGCCGACGTAGCCATCTGCATAGGACGTATACATACCAGCTCGTTGAAGTCTGCACGCATGGGCGCTACAAGATTTTGAACCTTCGACTTCCAAGGAATACAGAAATTCCACTTGTCGCACGCAGGGTCGAGGTCAGGGCCAAAAAATCTGGCGTACCCGAGCAGAAAGAGACTGGCATCATTTCCCACAACTGATCTATGTCCTCTCCACGCGTGTATTGTATCTCTTACTTTCTGTTCCATGGCATCCCCCTGAAGTCTGGAGCGCACGAGGTCAATTTCACGCCTGCACTCGCCTGTTCTATTATTTGGATCGTTATCGTGCTCGTATTTGGTGCCGTATTCTTTTGTGTAGTTTGCCTGGAACAAGCATGCGTCTGCCATTGGGTAGAAGTCCGCATTATTGCCGCCAGCCTCCATGAGCACAAGATTCGGTCGTGTGAGTTGATCCATTTGATTCATCATGTCCTCCAGATGTGCTCCCGAGCAAGCCTTGAATTCGAAGACTGATTCTTTTCCTGTATCGGGCGTCCACTGAGAGTAGCTGGAGTTCACAACTGTGGACCACGCGTACTTGTATCGCATGCAACGGGACACATTGTCGTCATATTGCGTGGCCTTACTCCAGCTTACACCGCTCTTACCCTTGTTAGTGCAGCAGACCTTCTCGTATAAAGTGACGACTTACACCCCATGAATCACCAATTGCTCCGAGTATGAACTTCGAGTCTGCACGTGTTTGGACGTGCTCGAAAGGGGGATGTAGTGCTTGTGGATGGGAACTCGCACCGCTCAGAGAACAGGCAAGCCATAATAGGGTAGAGAAGATGGGTCTCATTGTGGTATGGGAAGACATATTGTTGACTCGAATAGCATTGTCTGCAACTGCAGACCTGACGATGCGGCTGTGTCGATTCTGGTAGCTTTAAGCAGTCCAAGTCGTCGATGTTAATGACTGTGTCTTCTGCCAGAGCGCTATCATGTCTCTTTATATCCCCTCTGGAGGAAGCCTCTATATGGTTCAATCGGGCTTCAAGACCGGCAGGAGCACTTCGCCATCTTCTGGCTGTGTCATATTTGCGGCGTGATTGAGACAAGACCGCCACAATCATCTTATGAAGAGTTTCCCCGAATAACTTCCTAGCCCTTGAACGATGTATCGTAGTGGCGTACGGCAAATTTGGGAAGATGATGGGCCAACTGAGGGCGTGGTTCACACTATGCCAACTCTAAGGTTCCATTAGGCCCTAACAGATGTGCACTATGTATCCTGATGATGTTGCAGCACTCAGATCACATTCAATCATCGGACGTTTGCATGTACGCTGGTGGCTAACAAGTTTGGTGAACTGGTCGGCAATACATCGTCAATGCTGCAGTGGCATTCTCAGCTCCAATGCCAATAAGGGTAACTCGTTTCTAGACAGCGGTAACTGACCGTCTGACCAGAATGTCACAGCCGCCGATGCAGTCAGGCACGAAGACATCCCCAAATCAAGATCTTCCACGTTGTATACGAAGCGCGGAGAGTCGAGCTCGACTGCGCCACGGCGCAAAAATGTGGTCAGTGTCTCGGACAATGGTAAGGCGCAGTGCTGATTCTACGATATGACTCGACAGCTTCTTGCCAAAGTCTAAAGCCGAAATATTAAACTTCAGAAGTTTTGACTTGCATGCGCCGTGCAATTGCATGATGCAGGGAGTAACGGGCTTGGGTTGTGGTTGGCCTGCAAGGTTTGCGATCCGTGGGCATGTTGGGCTGGGTCTGGAGGCGGGGCGAGCGCGTAACGGGTTGCAAAATCAATGACCTTTGTGCCAGCTTCCAGAGACGCCGAGGTTGCTGTCCCATGTACATCGAGTCCGCCTTGCCGTTGTTGCTTGTACTGTGATGCCGGCACAGTCCATGTGAAACATCTCGCGCCTGCCTACCTGCCCCTCATTGCGCACACACCATCTGATGATGGGGCGCATGCGGCGCGGCGACTGCTAACACAACCACAGGCACCTACACTCGCTCTTGCTTTCACCCAAGATACAACAAATATGCACATCGACCCTCTCAACTCGTCTTAGATTTCAGTAACACAATCTTCAGTTTTTTGTCGTCGAGCAGTTATCTCAGCTTCTGGGCGCCAGGATGGCACAACTTGGTGAAGTTGCCGTCGTTCTGCCACTATCCACAGAAAAGCAGAAGGCACACCTGGTAAGCCTGATTCATTAATCTCTACCGTGTACTGACTTATGGTTCTAGTCACCACACCAACGTTTCTCACCCGATGTCCTACAGTGGCGCCAGAATCCCACGCGCTTTGGGCAACTGGGACTGCTCATTGTCACGATCATTGCTCTTGCAGTGACCTTCTCCCCATGGACGGTCAATATCAACTTGGTCAAATCAATCCGTGTTCCTGACGTGGATCTGGAGTCTTCAGAACTATGGAAGGCTTCTCCATATATGAGGAAAGCACAGTATCGGTATGAAAAGTGCTCTTCTGTAGCCGCAACAACGAGTCGATACTTTGAGGCCAACGTCACAAGCGACGGTACCGACACCCAATGGAAATTTTTCGACTCAACACGTGTGGAGGCATACGGGCCTTTCCGTGGCCAAGTCAATGTTCGACGTGGCGACCCATTCCAAGTCTCAGACATCACCATCCTTGTGCTGACCAAATCGACCAACGAAGAAGATCTTCAGAATGTGATAGTACGCCAAACTCGATCAGATTTTACTCTTAAGTACGTCGAAAGCGATGCCAAAAAAGTTTGTACAGAAGTCGAGGTTTATCTGTTTCTTCGACCGCGGCCAGCGCATCAAGTACATCTTTTGGCATTCCAAACGCATATACTCGACGTTAGTTTCGACGACGGGCTTGAATGGGAGGTCGAAAATTTATTAGTACAAACCTCACGAGGGGAGATATCCTTTGAGAATGCAGAGTGGGGCTTCAGCCATGGGCTTGTACACGCTTCGCGCGGCCGTCCAAGTCTTGGCCGTTCTGACGAGGCGCGCCCAATAACCTCGAACAATATTACCCTAAGCTCTACCTCTGGAGATATTGGGGGATACATCGAGGCTAATGGGCACATCGACGCTCGAAGCGAAACTGGCTGGATCGGCCTCGGACTGATACCTCCACGTAATGGAATCGTCAATTTGAAGAATATTTCGGTTCATACACTCTCAGGCACTATTCACTTCGAGGTCCCGATTCCATACTGGCCTCCCCAACCTCATACCCATGTCACGAATATACATAGTGTCTCCGGTGAAGTGTGGGCATATTTACCGCAAGGATTGTTCACAAATCTCACCAGCGACGATATTATTACGACCGCCATCGTGCCATATAGAGCAGCCAGTTCCAACGGCCCTAGCGAGATACATACATCTTCCAGGTTTGGCCCTACACGCGTTCGTCTCCAAGAAACGAATGGTGATTCCTCAGCAAACACATTTTCGCACGATCCTCTCCTCACAATGATGAGTAGTCACTACATGAAGGATGGGAGGCTAGACGTATTGTACCCCCGTACTTGGCTTGGGACTTTGGAGGCCCGCATTGACGACGGTCCGCTAAAGTTTGAGTCAGGGGCGTTGGAAGAGGTTGAGCGCGGTGAAGGATATATCAAGGCGAGACGAGGCACACGAGGGCACAGTCAGGCTCAAGCTCGCGTCGAGCAGGGGGAAATTAACATCGAGCTAGGGACAGAGAAGACCGGTAGGCTCAGTGCCAGGTCAGAAAGCAATATGTTCATGCTGTAACATAAGTACAACTATAGCATACCTGAGAGACTCTGGCTATACCAAGTGAGAATAGATCCTTCTAAGACTATATTCTGCTGTCATGTTAATCTGCCCTTTCGGTGATCACCATATTTCGACACGATGCACCACGCCCGTGTCTGAGTTCAAAAAGTCTCGTGATGTCCCATTAGGCAGCAATTTAAGTCTCGAATGAGCGTAGGGAGCTTTCATGCAGCGTTTACAGGAAGGTGTGAGGACCTAAGACCTTTTTGGGACTAAGTACATAGCCTCCTATGTCCAATTGCGGCGCATGCGGCGTTGCTCCTCTCAAACTTTGAGGGACCAAATAGCCTCTTGATGACTTATACTCCACGCATTCGGAATTGTCTTTGGATTTTCCGTCAAACACACTCTCCAGGTATTGTGCTCATACCCCTCCCATCGCCGGGTTCTGGTTCTCAAAACTGCCCACATCTTGACTACTCTGTCTAGCTGCTCCTCATCATGGCTTTGCCGTACGCAGTAGATAACAAGACTCCCTACGGCCCAATAGAATGGAAGTCTGTGGGCGACCCGGCCATCCATACGGTAGGCGCCATGTGCATTCTTCTCCCGGGCTTTGCTGATCTGTCTTTTCAGGACGCAAACAAGGAGGAGAATTCCAAGACTCGATTGCGCTGGCTTTCCAAACCAATACAGGTACTTCTATTTGCAATTGTACTGTCCATATTTGTGATGAAGATGCACTGGGGTAATTTTCCTACCGCATTGATGAAGGCAAGTCAGCCTCTCCAGGGACTCATGGAGCTTGTCCAGCTCCAGAAGCAAAGGGTCCAGTACGAAGAATGCACTACCATTGCTGCGTCGTTGTCTCGTCATTTTGGTTTCAATGTTTCGCAACACGATTTGCCTGCTAGAGAATGGCATTTCATTGACTCAACTCGGGCTGAATCGCGAGGGACAGTTCGGGCGAGGTCAGCTTGAGACGCGGCCACCCACTTCAAGACTCCGACATCGAAGTTCGTGTTATTGTCAATTCCACTGAAGACGGAGACCTACAACATGTTGTTCTCGAATCTTCAGAGTCAACTCTCACCCTAGATTACGCCCCCTCAGACGCGAAAGACGTATGCACAGACATTCGGGTCATGATCTATCTTCGACCAGAAGTCGAGTTTGTTCAAGACACCCTCGAGCTACGATCTGAGGTTCTTCATATGTGGGTTCATGGCTCACTCGCTTGGGAAATCAATAACCTCATCCTTCATACTTCGTATGGCGACTCCACTTTCGCAGGCACTCGCTACTACGAGCCACTCATCACGCACAACATCTCCGTCAGTTCCGTCGCCGGCACCATATTTGGCTGGTACCCAGCCGATGGAAACTTAGACATCCGCAACGACAGAAATATGATCGGCTTTTTCCTGGTCCCACGATACGACCGCCCATTCTCACCTGAGAGTGTCACCATCTCTTCCAAATCTGGAATCATTGATATCAGGTCTATTTTCGAGTACTGGGGCTCGCGTCCCATGACGCACACGACAAAAATTCACTCTGAATCTGGCAACATCTGGTTGGGAATCCCTCACGGCTCAATCACAAACATATCGAGCCAAAGTGGTAACATAGCAACATATCTCAAGCCCTGGGGTGCCTCGAACCCCGACGACATCAGTGAATTCTACACCTCCACACAAACCGGCAATACGCGCATCCACCTAACAAACATGGATCTCGACACACCCAAAAAGTACTTCAACCCTTTGCTCAACACAACCAGCAAGCACACTGCCCGAACAGGCAAAATGGAAATATGCTATCCATATAGCTGGTATGGCGAGGCGGAAGCAAGGATTGACAGTGGTCCGTTGATGTTTGATTCGAGTTCGTTGGAAGAGATTGAGCGTGGGGATGGGTGGGTGAAAGCGAGAAGGGGAGATAAGGGGGAAAGTCGGTTGGAGGCGTATGTTGAGAGTGGGGAGATGGAGATTCTGTTAGGGTTGTGTTAATCGATCGGCATGAAGCTGGAAGGAAATGCAGTGATGGGTGGTTAGGTTTCCCATACTGTTGTGGTAGGATTTCTTTGGCGTTCGTGGTGGTGCTGGTAGTCGGCAAATGTCTATGTCTTGCTTGACGCTATCAACATATTCCAATGTGCTTCATCGAAAGATATTATCCACACAAGCTTCGCCTCGCTTTCAGTATTTCCAATGGGAGCTTTAGTCGAGACAAGATTTATCACATCGTCCGCTAGGGTGCACTGGAAGTTGAAATGAATGACATCGCTTTGACATTATCGAGCATAAATGGACTTTTTTGCTATTCCGGGTATCAATCTGCAAACGACCTTCATCTTCGCGGAAGTGTCTCATCCTGCGCCCATGGATTCTGCACTAGTCTAGGATCGTCGTATGTATCGGCTCGATTTATTCCATTGTGCTGCGAATTCACAATGGGCGATACCGGACTTTGATTGTATGTAGCATTACCATCGAGCTCGTGACGCGGTTCCTGTGCTACGCCAGGACCGAGTTCATTACGCTGCGGTGTTCCATGTAGCTCTGACTGTGTTGGGACAGCGATTGGCGTAGGATCAGCCTGGAGTTCCTTTGCTGTAGTTGGACTCAAGTGCGCGTTGGCGGTATGACACTTCTGTGCACCCGGCACCTGTGCGCCGGCGTCCAACTCCGGCGTGATCTCGTGCTTGTGCAAGACTTTGCCATCTAGTTCGGGCTTTCCGTCACCAGTACTTGTCTCAGCATCATCGACCTTCTTTGATTTCTTGTGGACGGACATTCCGAGGAAGAAGGCGCCGAGGGCTAGTAAAAGGCCTGCGATTGAGGCGCCAACGCCGATACCAGCTTTTGCACCAGTGCTCAGACCGCCACCTCCTCCACCAGGTGGAACAATGGTTGCAGAAGAGCTTGCTTCGCCGGCCGGAACTATTGGTGTAGAAGCACCACTTGACCTGATCGCTGAGATTCCGCTTGATAAGCTCGAAGCAGGTGTAGAAGACGAATCTGCGGACTGTGCGACCCTCGACGAAGATGGAGCGGGTGATGCGATCGAAGACGCGACCGAGCGGAGACTTGGCGAAGGCTGAGGCACGGGTGTTGGGGTTGGCGTCGGCGCTGAAGCTGGTGGAGGAGCGACCGACGATGCGATAGCGGATGATCCTCTGACACTGAACTGTCCCGAGAAGTTTGGAGAATCGCTGCCTTGACGAATCTCAAGTGCATAGTCGCCTCCAGAGACAAGAGAGCTGGACACAGTCCACTGGAATGTGCCTCCTGTAGCGGACGCTGATGGTCAAATTAGTCAAAACTTCAGGCAGTGAACATGTCAATCGTACTGGTCAGAGTCCCCACCGTGCCAAGACCTGTCGCGGACCCTTTGCGCAAAATAAATGTGGTAGGCTGTTTGCACCTCTTAGCTATTTTCGAGCGTGAGTATAGTCAGATTGACTGACTGTGTTACCACCTGGACTGTAGGTGATGATTTAGGTCTTGCCGGCATCTACACCGTCACTTGGGTAAGTGTTGATCTCTGCACCGAGCACTGCCGTTCCCACTAGCAGTAGCAGAGTGAGTAGCCATGGTGGCTGCAAAATGAAGCCCATTTTGACAGGAGAGGCAAAATCGCAGGCGCGAATATGAGAGAGCAAGGCTGAGAATCACGGACCAAGGAGATGCGGGAAGGCTGGACAGCATATATGCTTGCACCTATCAATCGGCTCACGCGGGGTCGAGATGAACGCCATCATTGGGGCCATTCGCCCATCGTTGCTAAAGGATTCGCGGATTCGATCATTGGGTCGAACCAAGCCACTTCGTCCGTGTTCGGCGCAAAGAACGATCCTACATGCAGGTCAATCTTGGCAATCCTAAAACTCGGTTCGAGAACTTGCCGCTTGAGGCTGAAAAGCAGCTGCAATACGTTCCTCGCGGCTTCGAGAGACTCTTCATCATGTCTTCTAACTTTGGGCTTCCGTTCATGAGATTCGAGTGGCTCAAGACTATTTAGCCTGTCGACAGGTACGGATGGGAGGTGTTGATGGATTGTACAGCTCACGGCGGCGCAACGTAGTCGAAGCCTTCAACCGCGAACATGTTTAGGACTTTCGACAAAACCGCAAACACGAAAAGCACTTTTCGGCCCGCTCGTTGATAAGATCGTCTGAAGCGTCACTGCGTTCCTGCCTCCAGAATCTGATTCAAAAAGTTGTGTGAGTACGGCCTTCGCGCGATGATTAAGGCATCATCCATCATACGCACAATGTCGTGAGAGAGAGTGGAAGAGGAAGAAAGATGCCGGAGGTCGATGGATCGATGAAATCGCTCGTATAAATATGATTCATTATGAGTCTGTCTTGAAAAATGTTGTTCGGTAGAATCGCGCTTCTTCGATGCTCTCTAAGATATCCGCACGGGCTTCGTGCAACATTTGCTTCCTTGGAATCTTGTTCAAAGTGGTCTTCGGGGCCCATCTACGTGCAGCTTCCTTAATGCTGCTGACGTCTAGGAGACGATAGTGCAGGTGGTCGGTGACGATCTTGTAGGGCTGTTTGACAAGGAACGACTTATCCGCGTGGACCGAGTTTCCGGCCAGAAGTCCGGTGCGTCGTTCCGGAACATACTTTTTGATGTACTGAAGCAAGCCTTCTGCAGCCTCTTGCGCTGTGGTTGACGACTCAAGACAACTCCTCGTTAAGCCTGACTGGCCGTGGTGCCTTGTGCACCATTCACCCATGCGGTCAAGCTGATCCTGATTGTGATGAATGATCGCTTCGTAACCTGCTTCATCAAGCAAATTCAAGTCTGCATCTGTAACGAAAGCGGCAAGCGACATGATGGTGTCATTTTCAGTGTCTAAGCCAGTCATCTGTATAGGTCAATAGCGTGTCATAGCGAGTACGCACGTACGTACCTCACAGTCGATCCAGACCAGCGGAGCCTTCGATACAGAAGCCATTGTGAATATGATGTTGCGGAAGTTAGGATCATGACGACGAAAAGGTGAAGCTGTTGACAAGACGGGCTAGCGCGACCACTTTAAGGTGCACGGACGGACGGTGCTCTCGGTCGCGGGTCGCGCCTCCTCGAAACGCGTCGCTAGCGCGTCGTTCCTGCCCATTTACGACAAACCCACTGTTGTCCCTCCAGCCCACCAACACGCTCATGACTGCATTCTAACACCGCGTCAGAGTAATTCTTTCTTCGCCTTCTTGCTTGCACCTCTTACAACATATAATACACAATGTCTCGCGCGGCAAAGCTGGCAGAGCTGCGTGCCCTGCGCGCTGCGGGCAAGACGCGACTCTCCACATATGAAGTCGCCGAGGAAGAGCAATTGTACGACGAGGTCGACGAAGACGCATACAAGAAGGTCGTGCGGAACAGATTAGACCAGGATGACTTCATCGTCGACGACAATGGCGAGGGTTATGTTGATGACGGCCGGGAGGAGTGGGACGACGCCCAGGGACAGTACCGGTATGCGGCGACGGACAGCGAAGAAGACGATAGCAGGCCAGCGAAGGGCAAGGCTGGTAGGCAATTCCACCACCTAGCACATATGTCAAGACATACTGACGCGCACAGCAAAACGAAAGCGCGAAGAGGACAAGGAGAAGCAGGAGAAGATCAACAACGGCATCAGCAAGTACTTTGGCGCAAAAACCGCTGCGAAAGCACCAAAAGCCAAGGTATGCTCCGCCGACTTCTTCTAAATAGCTCGAGGGAATTGACACATCCAGCCTGTCGCGACTGCTGCGGACCAGAACTTCATGGACGACTTGCTGGGCGAGATCGACACCAACCCCCGCCGCGCTGCTCCCCGCATGCGCGCCGTCAAGACTGAGGCACGACGAAAGACACGCGTGCTGTCTCCTCCCATATCCGAGAACCGACCCGCGGCGACGAAGCGGCGGACCAATGACTCTGATGCATACATGCCCGACACACCGCCAGCAGAGAACGCTTACGGTGATGACGATGGTTTGCCCACATTCGACGATGACGTGCCCATGAGCGATCCGCCGCTCCAGTCGTCCCCTGTTGCGAAGGCGCTCGAGCGCAAATTACAGCCTGTCGTGAAGATCGAGGAGGAAGAAGATGACATGCTAGAAGTTGCACAGCCCACAGGCCATCTCGGGGTACCGGCAGCCAGTGTCAACATGGCTGGCAAGCGACCGGTAGCAAAGCTCAGAAAGGCTGACTACCCAACACCAGCGAGCTCCTCACCAGTTGGCCCATCCGCTGTGGTAAACGCGTCTTCCTGGAACGATGTCACAGACAAGCTCAACGTCATGAGCAGTCCTGCACCACAGACTACTGGTGTCGGAAAGATGAAGTCCGAAGACGTGCTCGAAGAGGACGGCAGCCTTCACATGTTCTGGACCGACTATACCGAGATCAACGGCAGCTTGTGTCTATTTGGCAAAGTCAAAGATCGCTCGACAGGCAATTATGCCAGTTGCTTCATCAAGATCGACAACATAATGCGAAAGCTCTACTTCCTCCCCAGAGAGACGCGTTACATAAGAGGAGTTGCTACCGATGAGGAGGTGGAGCTTAGCGATGTCTCCGACGAAGTCGACAACATTATGAGCAGGCACCGCGTCAATCTACATAAGATCAAGCCATGCACAAGGAAGTATGCGTTTGAGCTGGCAGATATACCAAAGGAGGCAGACTATTTGAAGTTGCTGTACGGATACGACAAGATGCCGCTGTCCTCGGACCTGACTGGAGAGACTTTCTCGCACGTCTTCGGTACGAATACCTCGCTTTTTGAGCAGTTCGTCCTTTGGAAGAACGTTATGGGCCCTTGTTGGCTCAAGATCGATTCTGCTGATTTCGGGGCCATCCACAACGCGTCGTGGTGCAAGCTCGAAGTACAAGTTAGCAAGCCGAACAACATCACGGTGCTGAGCAACTCTGACAATCTGGATGCACCTCCAATGACACTGATGAGTCTTTCATTGCGCACCACGTTCAACGCCAAAGACAACAAACAGGAAATCCTAATGGCCAGCGCCATGGTGTACGACAACTTCTCACTGACGGATACCACGCCCATCGACGAGATGCAGGCGAAGAGTTTCACTATCTTGCGACCGAATGGAGCGGCATTCCCCACTGGATTCCAGGCTGAAGCAGCCAAACTCAAGGGCAATTTCAAACTCGTCAAGACAGAGCAAGAACTTCTCAGTCTACTCATGGCTATGTTCCAGCGCCACGACCCTGATGCGCTCATCGGCCATAGATTAGACGACGTTGATTATAGCGTACTACTCAGCCGTCTCCGCGAAAAGAAGACTCCTGGATGGCACCGCATTGGCCGCGTCAAGAGGAGCGACTGGCCAAAGAGCATGGGCAAAGGTGGCGGTAGCTTCTTTGCCGAGAAGCAACTTGCCTCTGGTCGCTTGCTCTGTGATCTTGCCAACGATCTTGGAAAGTCACTTATGACGAAGTGCCAGTCATGGAGTCTTGAGGAGATGTGCCAACTAGTACTTAACAAGCGACGCGAGGAACTTGATAACGAAGCTGCTTTGAAGAGCTGGGCGACCACAAAGGAGGGTCTGCTGAACTACGTCAAGCACTGTCAAGCAGATGCTTACTTCATTGCTGCCATCTCGATGAAAGTACAAATGCTTCCTCTCACCAAAGTTCTTACAAACCTTGCCGGTAATTCCTGGGCGCGTACCCTGAGTGGTACACGTGCCGAGCGGAACGAATACATTCTGCTACACGAATTCCACAAGAACAAATATATCTGTCCTGACAAGCAATGGGGCAAAGGCAGGGTCAAAGCTGAAGAGGAGGCAGCCGAGGGCGAGGAGGGCGTTGACGCGAAGAAGAAGGACAAGTTCAAGGGCGGTCTCGTCTTCGAACCCGAGAAGGGTTTGTACGACAAGTTCATCCTGGTCATGGACTTCAATTCCCTATATCCCAGCATCATCCAAGAGTTCAACATTTGCTTCACGACAGTGGAGCGTTCAGACCTTTCTGAAGACGACGACAAGGTACCGGAAGTTCCCGAAAATCAAGAGCAAGGCATCCTTCCTCGCCTCATCGCTACCCTCGTCTCCCGCCGACGAGAGGTCAAGAAGCTTATGAAAGCCAAGGACGCTACACCAGATCAGCTTGCCACATGGGACATAAAGCAGCTGGCCTTGAAGCTCACTGCCAACTCTATGTACGGGTGCTTGGGTTACACAAAGTCGCGATTTTATGCGCGTCCTCTCGCCATGCTTACGACTTACAAGGGTAGAGAAATTCTTCGACGAACGAAGGATATGGCTGAAGAGAAGATGCTGCGCGTCATCTATGGTGACACCGATTCGGTCATGATCAACACTAACGTCGACAACATGCAGGATGCGCTCAAGCTCGGCAATGAGTTCAAGAAGCTGGTCAACGACAGCTACAGGCTCCTTGAAATTGACATTGACAACGTGTTCCGACGCATATTGTTACACGCGAAGAAGAAGTATGCCGCCATCAACATGGTAGCTGTTGATGGCAAGTACATTGAGAAGCTGGAAGTGAAGGGTCTCGACATGCGACGCAGAGAGTACTGCGCCTTATCCAAGGAGACATCAACGTAAGTTCTTCTCTGGGAGAATGCGCTACGGGCCCTAAACTGACATGAACGCAGTGAGCTTCTTAACTTCCTCCTGAGCGGCGAAGACCCAGAAATCGTCGTAGAGAAGATCCACAACCACTTGCGGGAACTTTCGAAACAAATGCGTGAGTACGCCGTCCCGACTCGGAAATACACTATCTACACGCAACTCGGAAAGAACCCCAAGGAATACCCGAACGGAAATTCTATGCCTTCGGTCCAGGTGGCGCTTCGCCTCCAGGCAAAAGGCAAACACGTCAAGGCCAAGGATGTGATGTCGTTCATTATTACCGGTGACTCTTCCGGATCTGCAGAGAATGCGGCCAAGAATGCATATCCCGTCGACGAGGTCTTGAAGCCAGACAGCGAGCTCAAGCCAGACATTGACTATTACCTTCACAAGCAGATCCTGCCGCCAGTAGAACGTCTATGTGCTCCTATCAGTGGTACCAACATTACTCTCTTGGCGGCATGTCTTGGTCTTGACACATCCAAGTACCGTGTCAATTCATCATCGGGGGCTGCTCAGCAAGACACCGAAATCCACCCCTTGGAGTCCCAGATCCCAGACTCTGTGCGCTTTCAGGCCTGTACACCGCTCTGGCTCAGGTGCAGAACCTGCACAACAACTTTCCCGTTCCAGGGACTGTCATCCACCGCACCATCGGCCTCACTGGCTAGCCTACAGACCGTCAGCCACAACGGCGTCAAATGTCCGAGCTCGTCTTGTGGCACCATAGTGCAGACTGTATCAGTCGTGGCACAACTCGAATCTGCCATCCGCCAATTGCTCGCCACATATTATGCTGGCCATCTGGTGTGTGACGACCCTCAGTGTGGGTCACGAACTCGCCAAATGTCTGTCTACGGCTCACGCTGTTTGGGCCCAAAGGGCCTGGCAAATGGCTGTCTTGGAAAGATGAGCTACGAGATGAAGGAGCGAGATGTTTGGAATCAGCTGTTGTACTATCAGTCGCTGTTTGATGTGGAGCGTGTTTCGAAAGAAGATGTTATCAAGTCAGAGGGCGAGAGCAGGGAGAAGATCAAAGTTCTCGCAGAGGTTAACCGAGAAAGATTCGGAACGTGCAAAGGCGTTGTTGATAGGTGGTTGGAGCGGAATGGCAGGCAATGGGTGCAGATGGACAGTCTGTTTTCCTTTGCGCTTCAGAAGTAATGTTTGCATATGCTGGGATGAATTAGTATGGCGTTGGCGGACTGGATACGAGCGGGCTTTATGGGCATTTCTGGATCAGCGGCGTTATTATCGGGTCACGGATCGCGTCTTCATGTCACGATTGGTGCTCAGGTCATGATGCGTCTTTTCGAATCGATCTTCATTACACATTACTTCTGCCCGAACCATGTGCCTACTAAGCTTAATATCAAAACAATGATGTATGGGTATATGTGTTGCTAGCAAAGAACAAAACGGTCAAACTGTACTTTCCACGCCTCTTCGGAACGGCATTGGATCCCTACGTCGCCGCAATCGCCTCGGGCACACCCTCACTATGCGTCTCACCTTGCCCAGGCGCAGCAATGGCCCTCTGACACGCTTCATGGAAAATCACAATAAAGCGATGTACATCCAGGAACGAATTGTACAACGGCGCAGGCGCGATTCTCAGCACATCCGGCTTCCGCTCGTCCACCACCACGCCATTCTCCTCAAGATGATGAAGCACACTATCCAACAACCCCGGCGTCAACAACACACTCAACTGCGCACCGCGTTCCGCCGGATTCGCAGGTGTGATGATCGTATACGGTGGTTGGCCGCCCGGGTACCGCTGCAGGCGCGCTTCGAGGTAGCCTGTGAGTCGCAGGCTGCGCTGACGTAGCGCGTCCATTGTGGTTAGTGAGAAAACGTCTAGACTGGCCATCACGGAGGTCATGTCTAGCGCGCTGGGGTTGCTGAGCTGGAAACCGGATGCGCCGGGGATAGGGACGAAGACGTTGTCCATGCGAAAGCGGCTGGACTTGTCGCTGCCCCACCAGCCGCTGAGGCGAGGGCGGTAGGCGAGTGTTGTTTCGGCAGTGGATGGAGATGGAGTATGTGTACTTGGGGTGTCTGATGGATTGGAGGGAACTTGTTCGACTTTTCCATGGCGCTCGTGGACGAATAGGCCGCCGATGACGCCGGGGCCTCCGTTCATGTATTTGTAGTTACACCATGCTGCGAAGTCGACATTCCAGTCGTGGAGTTTTAACGGCACGTTCCCGACAGCATGGGCGAGGTCCCAGCCTACGGTGATGCCGAGGGATTGGCAGTGGCGGGTGATGAGCTCGATATCGAAGAATTGGCCGGAGTAGAATTGAATGCCTGGCAAGAGGACGAGGGCTGTAGTAGCGGCGTGTTCTGAAATGACTGACAGAATATGCTCATTGGATAGGTACGGGGCGGATGCCGATGGTGGGTCGATAGTAATCAGAGCGGATGGGTCCAAGTTGTGGTGAGCGATTTGCGATAAGGTGGCGTACTACGGCAGGGTCAGTCGTCGAGACTTCAGATGTATTTGATCGTGCCTACATGGTCACTGGGAAATGCTTTGCCCTCGATGATGATCTTCCACTTGTCTTTGTTTGGGCGATAGAAGCTCGACATAAGCAAGTGCAAATTCGCGGTTAGAGTCTCCATGATGACTACTTCACTCGGCAACGCGCCGACGATTTTGCCCGTCTGTTCCTTGATTGCCTCGTCAATGTGCAGCCAGGGTGGCAGACCGCCCTCATAGTCGGTGAAGTGACCAAATACACCTTTGGATGCCCATGTGTCGAGGTAACGATTCACATACTCCTTGGTTCTCCGGGGTTGCAGGCCGAGCGAGTTGCCACAGAAGTATATCGACTCCTCATTTTGATCTCCGGTTGACCCGGAAGCATTTTCTTTCGAAGCCGCATGCTGAAATCCAAATTTCTTGTTTTTCAGGTCTTTTTTGCTTGGTATGACGAATTCTTTTCTGAGCTCGCTCAATTTGTCTTTCTCATCCTCTTTCTTGGCGAACGTTTCCGAGCATAGCTCTGCATCCTCAATGCCGGCAAATGGTCCAGGAGTGTTGGGCATGTCGGTGGAATTGGGGCCAGTTTGGTTGAACGAATATGGAAGACGTTGTAACACGGGGAAAGAACGCCAAAGTTAGGAGGGAAAGCTATGGAGTGAGAAAGTAAGCAATTTGGTGATGAGTCGATGAATGCCTCAGGCGAATGGAGTGGGGCTAGACCTCAGGCTCGTCGACGGTGGTGGGGTCTGTGGCTGACTAACCAAGGCTAGAATCACAGTTGCCAGAGAGATTGCGATTGGCCGACACGAATCTGACACCTCGGACATTTCGGCGATGACCTCAGACTTGTGATATCCAACACCAAACAATAACGACAACACGGGGAATACAATAGCTTACCATGGCTTCATCGGTGAACGGATGCGCGACCTGTCTGCGTGCTACGAGGAACACAGTGCCCCGGGTAGCGTTCAGACCTACGAGCCCATTCATTACGCCCGCGAGATCATTTAGCAAGGCTTCGATTGCCGCCACTTCACGCTCTATCTATCTCGACTTCCTCATTCCTACCAGTTCGAGGCAAGCTCTGAGGCCTTTTGCGGCTTCAAGGGCGAAGAGCTCCAGCACACAGTTCCAGCGCAGTGTGCGGCGGTCGCTCGCCACCACTACAGATCTCTCGTCTGCACGACAAGCGCAAGCAATACAAAACCCTCGCACCGACGATGACGGCAAGCCTATGCATATCAGCATCTCTCCACGAGCATCAAATCGTCTACACGCGATATCCTCAGGCGACAACAATCCGAACCTCGCGTTGCGCGTGTCTATTGAAAGTGGGGGCTGCCACGGATTTCAATACCTCATGGACTTGACGGACCTTGAAAAATCGCCGGTGAGCGAAGAGGACACTGTCTTCCAAGGCGACAAGGGCGAGAAGGTGGTGGTCGACGAGGCGAGCTTGGAGCTCTTGAATGGCAGCACGGTGGACTACACTATGGAGTTGATCGGAAGTCAATTCAAGATTACGGGAATACCTGGCGCAACGAGTAGCTGTGGGTGCGGGACGAGCTTTGATATCAAGTTATGATGGATGAAATGTACAGTCTTGATAAAAGAAACTCCATGGGCGCCGCGGATGCGTAATGGGCTGTAGCCATGCATACTTGAAGCATGGTCGCGATCACTCGGAACTAGGTCTCAAGTCAGGGAGCTACCCCTAATGTTCTACCCCTTACGCCTTCTTATAGCACTCGGGCTTTGGACTCGTTGTGTCTTTCTTCAGCCTTTCGAGATACTGACCAATGATCACGGGCTGTCAGCCTTGCGGTGGCGCATGGTGGACTCAGCCTCGCTCATCACACATAAATAGTGCGGGGTTCCCCAGCCTGATCATATTCGAAACGTTCAGCATACTCTTTCTCCTTGGAAACCCTTCTCTAACAACTGCATATTAAATAGAGTGCAGAAGACCTCGCATTTGCAACTTCACACAGTCACGCGAGAGAACGACATCATGACTTCACGCCTCTCAGAAAAAGCGCGTGAAATTGTTAAGCGCACTACTGACACTCTAAAGCGCATTCGCAAGCTGTGGCAATGGTGTACCTATCGGTACAGCCCACTTCCGTCCGGCAATCACATTCGCACGCTTGTACTCCAGCCTGGTGCTGGTGACGAGCCACTACAGTGCTCCCTTAACATCGAGGATATGAGTCAAGCCAAGTACGAAGCCATATCTTATGTCTGGGGAAGCAACAAAAAGAGACAGAGAATCATGTGCGACGGCCGGGTCATCGCGATCACGACCAACCTCTGGACTGTCCTTCGACATGTCCGATCAGACACACCGAGAGTGCTGTGGGCAGACTCCATATGTATTAATCAAGACGACGAGGAAGAAGAGAAAGGAGATCAAGTAGCAATGATGGGTCAAATATTCCGCGCTGCGGAACGTGTTCTGGTATTTATCGCTGCTGATGACATGGGACATGGCGAGCATGTGAGCTCGCTGTTTAAGGACATGAATGATATGATCGAGAGTGGACTTGAGCAGGCAGGCAGTGTTCAAGGTGCTTTCCCCTACCCTGACGAAGACGCGCCCATTCTCAAAGATCCCCGATGGAGATCATACGGGTACCTCCTCCGGCAGGAGTGGTTCAGACGTGGGTGGGTGAGTCTGGTTACTGCTGAAGTACATGTGGACATACTGACATTGTGGCTCTTTGACCTAGGTCGTCCAAGAAGCAGCTGTTGCCCAAAGTTGTCGAGTCTTATGGGGACGACATGAACTAGCTTGGGAACATCTGATGAAAACAGACCTTTGGGTTTACAGGCGGGGAATCAAGATTTTTGACTCCTTGGGTGTAGCCTTGCACGCACACTCCGAATTGTATCGTTTTTACCAGACGGACATTGCGCGTGTCTTCTTTGGACATGACCGAACATACAATCTGTTAAAAATACTTGAAGAAGCAAAACTGTTAGAGTTCTCCGATGAACGAGACAGAATCTTCGCCTTTGCAGAGTTAGCACAAGATCTTGAGTCTAACCTGGTAATACGGCCAAACTACAAAAGCTCTCTTGAGTGGGTTTACCAAGAATTCGCGATCGATTACCTTCGCTCGACTGGAGATGCTGAGCTTCTAAGTCAAGTCTATCATAACGAAGAATCTTTGATGTCCAACCCGCCGTCTTGGGTTCCGCGTTGGAATGTCCAGGGACAAAGTTTGTCGCCAAGAAGAATTTCTGGTGATGCGGGACTGAAGCCACATACTGCCCCAATCAAGGAACCAGGAGTAGTTGGGGACTCTGTACTTAGAGTCAATGGTGTCATCATGGATACAATTGTGTACCGATCGGAGCCATTCCAAAACCGAACCACAAGTTTGGAAACGATCCTGGATCTCTGGAAAGAACTGGGCCATTTACAAGTTTCGTCACCATATCCTGCCGTAAATTTTGTAGAGGCCTTCATTAATAGCTTAGTCCGCGGCCGATACGATGGGGAGTGGTCGAGGTGGAGACAAAGTGAGGCAGCTGTTGCACTCTACTTGCAGGCTCAGCATTTGGATCAAAATGACCCTGTTCGCCTTGGGAATGAATCTGTAGTCGAGGAGATGGGAAGGTTCGTTTCCTTTGCCAAACATTGGATGCTGGATGCGAGATTTATCTTGACAGAACGGGGCTACATGGGCCTAGCTCCTCATGTAGCTCGCGTAGGCGACACATGTGCCATTATTTTTGGCTGCACCACACCTTGCATCCTTCGCAAAGCAGATATAGATGGACAATATCAATTCTTGGGCGCGGCATCTATTATGGGAAAGCAGCCGCAAGAAGCGGAAGGAGGAGGTTCCTTCTTTGTTCAACTGGGTGACGAGGAGAGCAAAGACTGGGTGGAGTGGGACGTGAAGGAGCAGGATATCAACTTATACTGAGTGGTCTCCAATAGAACGCACGACTTCCAGCACTCGTTGAACAAACTTTGGTGGATCTAAGGAGGCGCTCCTCAACGTATGTTGACTTATTGAGTTTCCTAGGTAACTTCGGCATCCACAACTGTCTTCTTGTCCACACCGAGACCCGCAGTTGGGAACACATCGCCACGTCAAAATGACGAAAATTGCCATGTATGTCTATCGGCCTGAGCACACAGTCCACGGAGCTAGGAAAGCTGACGTTCAAATCGCTCACACACCGCGTCCGACGCCGATCCCATCGAGGAATGCGAATTCTTTCTCCTCACATCCACCAACTTTGTGCCAATCCACCAAGACCTTTTACAAAACTTCAGGGAAATGCACATCTCCAAAGCGTACTTGACTTGGAAACCCCTTCCCGCAAAACGAGATCCCAGCGAAAGGAAAGATTTCATCTATGTACGCGCTCTAGATCATTAAGACTCAAGGTCTGATATCTAATGCCTTCTGCCCTGCTTACTCCCTTCATTCGATTCCACCACCCAAAAGTCATGTACGAGCTTCAGTCAACGTCCTGCCTCTTCAAAGTCTCGATCTCAAGTTGAAGCGTGGAGTAAACTCTGAATGTCGGCACCGACCAATGCATATTCGCTGCTGCCAATCGGAGCTAGCTGTCGCCAAGCCGACGCAATATCATTGGTAATATGACCTGAGCTGAGATCTCACTAAAGAGTTCGTGCAAGTGTGGTGGAGACTGGAAAGTCTGCCGTCTAGCAGTTGAGTGCGGTTAAGGCGCTGTATAACAGACAGGGACGAGAGATTAAGAGCATGTCAAATAACAAATTCGATGCATTAGAGGAGAGGCATATAGGATGCTCAAGCGAGGGGATAAATGAAAGGCATTGCAAACCGGTTCGGGTCAGAAATGAGAAGCATTTGGAGAGTCCAGGCTAGGAATGATATTGCAATAGTAGACCAGAGACCCTTTCATCAATTCTGATCTGTGTGACTTCACCCAACATTCATCACGCAAGGGCACCCAGTTCAGGTTAGGTAGTCAGTGAGCTTCCATGAGCTTTTATGGCCAGACTATGCTACGCTGAGCTGCCCGCAAGAGGGTAGTAAGGACCATTGTACAAGAGGAACGGAGTTGACATCGCAGCCGCAATATCATACCAAGCACCGTACAAATGCCGCCATCTATATTACCTCGATGCTACACTACACTGGAACACTTGATCGAACGTATGACCCTTTCGACCAAAAACTCCATCCATAGCCATCAAGTCCCAATTTAGATACTGATGAGTATGCTCATCTAGACCTTGGGCTCAACGGCGACGTCCTCGACTTGACCGCGGCCGGTGGTAGCGACCTTGACGTCACCCTTTTCGATATCGCGCTGCAGCTGATCAAGACGCGAAACAGTCTTGCTGGTCTTCCAGGCCGGGATGCCGCGGTCGAACACGTCGTCCATCTCTTCGAGCGTCTTGCCCTTGGTCTCAGGGGCGGTCAGGAACATGTGGATAAAGGCAAGGGCGTTGAAGGTTCCGAAGATCATGTACATCTTCCAGTTGATGCTCCACAGTAGTGGGGGAACAGCGAAAGCGAGAATGCAGTTCCAGGTCCAGTTGGAAGCAGTGGCCAGAGATACAGCCTTCGCGCGAACCTTGGCGGGGAAGATCTCAGACGGGTAAGTCCATGAGGTCGGACCCCAAGTGGTGGCGAAGGTGGCAACGAAGAGGTATGAGCAGGCAACAATGGCCTTAGAGACCGAAGAATGCTCCTTGGGAACGACCCAAGAGATGTCCTTGTCATCGAGGTCGGGGTTAGGGTTGCCGTAAGACGCCTGCAGAGCACCGGTGGTGAACAGCCAGGTAGCCATCAAGAAGGAGCCAGTAAGAAGGGCGGGGCGGCGACCGAACTTGTCGAGGTAAAGGATGGCAGGGAGAGTCATGGCCACGTTGATGATGTACTGAATCGAGGCAGTCAGAAGCTCGTCAGCGATGCCAGCTCCCCTCATAATGAAGACAATATAGTACATCATGATGTTCATGCCGCACAGCTGAGACCACATCTGAATAGACATGCCGAGAATGACACGCTTGACGATGCGGGGCTTGACGAGGGCACCGAAGCTGGTCTCAGCTTGCTCGCGCTCGAAGCGAAGTGCGTCTTCGATTTCCTTGTACTCCGCAAGGACCTTGGGATTGTTCAGATCGCCGTTGCCGTGGAGGTTAGCAAGAACGGTCAAAGCCTCCTCCCATCGATCCTTGCTCGCGAGCCAACGTGGGGAGCGAGGGAAGAAAAAGAGACCGCCGAGCAGAATGGCACCGGGAACTGCCTGGATGCCCCATGGAATACGGAAAGCAGCGGAACCCTGGTTGGGGTTGTTGATACCACCATCGTAGAACGATGAGCCATACTGGATGAACTGAACATGTTGTGAGCCTGGTTTCTCCCACTATAAAGATAGTTTGACTTACGTATTGGATGAGGATACCCCAAGTAATGGCCCATTGCTGGAGCGAGACAACACGACCACGAATCTCCTTGGGAGCGATCTCGGACTGGTAGACAGGGACGATGGCCGAGCACACACCAATAGCCCAACCACCAACGACACGACCAATGCAGAGGAGAGCGACACCGTTGGCGGCAGCCTGGAAGATAGCGCCTGAGGCTACTGTTAGGTTGTTTCTCGTCTCAGATTGTGCATGACTTGAACATACCAACGATCCAAACAAGAGCGGCAATCTGGATGGCGGTGCGACGGGAGAGACGATCAGCGATGAAGGAACTGCAAAGAGCACCGAAGAGACTGCCTGCCGGCATGCTTGCCGTGATGCCTCCCTGGCGGTAACCGCTTGGGTAGTTGAAGTAGTTCTTGTACGCCGGTGTACCTAGGACGCCCGACATAGACGAGATATCGAAACCGAACAGCCCACCGCCAATGGCGGCGAAACCGCAGATCGCTGGCCATTGAGTTAGCTTGCGTTTGTAGTGAATCCTGGGCAGATGTGTGTACCATAGACATTGTAGAAAGTCTTCATCTTGCCAAGTGGTTGAACCAGGATGGGTAGAGGAGACCTTGAAGTGGGGTGCGAGGGCAGCAGAGGGGAGGCCCAGCGATCTTTATGGTCTGGAGGAAGCTGTCCCAGCGCGCGCGTGATTTCTCGGGTCTCAGTCCGTGCACTGGTTGCCACTAGCATTCACTCTTGCATTCTAACCGCGCTAAGGCCACCGGCGCTTTCACCTTGCTCCCACAGGATTCGGGCCAGCCAAGCTGTAACCCCGCAAACAAGCTCTTTGTCTGCCACACGAAACCAACAGAACTCACCAGCAAATCCCGGGGTAGTGCAAGGGTATGGCCCAGTATACCTGGTGCAGATGCGTCGTCCAATGAGGTCAGACTTGACACATGTCGTGGTCCACCAACTGGTTCCTACTAACCGGCACGCGGTACTCCCAGCCCATGGGTTACACTACAAGGACTCCCAGGCGTGAGGCATGGCACAATGCAAAGTAACGAGGATTGCGCTGACAGGAAGGTGCACCTAACCGCACAAAGCTGCGGCCTTGGCCAAGTCGCTGCGATGCCTAACTTGGACGAAATGACAGAACAGCACGCTCCGCCAACACTGGGAATAGCGTCATACTAGACTAATACAGTCCAATTAGACAAGCAGGTTTTTGCTCATCGAAGGAGATCAGTCGAGGGGCGTGCCGCTCGCGAGATTGCCATAGCTTCCCAACAGTAAAGATGTACCGAAGTCGCCATGGATTGCAGCCTTCTCCGTCTCGGCGCTGGGCAGGGCCAGGATACGTCCTTGGCCGGCCGCATGAGCCTTCTCCAACCTGATCGCGAATGCAGATCGAGAAGAAGGATCATGAGCTTTCTCCTCACCTGCATCAGAGATGGTGTGACCAACACAGGACAGGGGTCGTGAGAAGGATTATGTCACGCTTTTCGAACGCGGACATACGAAGCAGTAGTCCCTCGGTGCAACGCCTTGCGATAGACAAGCAGGATGTCAGAAGAGGGTACGATCGACAGCGCCTCAATGCAACGGCGCCTACCTTGATGCGGAATGGCTTCTGCAAAACACGAGCTTCAACCTTGGGTTCTCATCACGCTGGCCATGGCCCTTTGATTCGTCGGCACATTTGCAGGATCGCTGTGGCTTGCATTCGGTGGACCGTTTCCCGAACGGCGGGAGCGCATCGCCTCCTCCTTTGAGTATCACAAGCGGCGCATCTTGACCACACAAACGCGCGACAACTTCGTTGAATTGACAAGCTTTTAGGGCTGCGCATACAAGATAATAGACAACGTCAAAAGACAGCCACAGCATTTAGTGAACTTCAAAAGGGACATCCAGCCGAGGGGAACGGAGCGGAGCAGGGAGCGGAGCAGGGAGCGGAGAGGAGACCGAAGCCGAAACCGAGAGCAGCGCCGAAACTTCGACCGCCTTTCGATTTCTGACGACTTCGACGACAACTTCGATGGTGCACGCAGATCCCTCTACAAATCAGGCCTGGCTCTTGAAGGCCTCACGCTTGAGTAATGTTCGCCTGCTTAGAATGACAGCTGGTGGCGTACGACGACAAACTCAACACGAATGGGCAGACACTATGCGACAATCAGTACAAAGTAAGACTGGTGTACATTACACCAACATTTGTACCTCAAACTAGAAGATGCATGTTTCAACGCTCAGGAATGCCTTTCATGTTACCATACGATCAGGGTCTTCAACGAATATGCGACACAAGGACTGGATACCCACTTGAAGCAGCCTCATGGCGCGAGCTCCTCTACAAGTTCCTATTCTTTGTCTCATGATTTACCATTATACGTTTTTACGAGGTAGGTACGTATGCTGTGAAGCCAACCAGGCAGGCACACCGCATCAGTTCAGGTATCGTTACGCAGGGGCGAGCTGACCGGTGGCCCTGCGTGAGGGTACGTTATTGTGACACACCATCGGCCTGAAGCGATCGGACATATGGAACAGAAAGATTGAAGGAAGATTTTGATGGGTTCAGAGCCTCAGGCCACCAGATGCGCCACTTTGCTATCGCCAAGTGGATCTCAGGAGTAGCTTTGGTGATGGATACTTATGATGTTAGGCAGACATCCCACGAAAGTGCCCGCTACTATGCGGGCCACACTTGAAGGTATTGGTCGGTATCAAAATTACGCTGGGCTGAGTGCCATCATTTTTGAAGATATGACAGAGTAAAAAATGCAAGTATCACACGAAGCAGGGTCCAGTGGTCCACGCTGAGGAAGAATTCCGAAGAGCAGCACATGCCAACAGCAATTTCATATGAGGCAGTAAGGCGTTATACCTTCAGTCGACTCGCCATGGAGCGACCAATTGCGCTGATAGCATTAGTGGTGTCGAAACCAGTTTCCTGACGGCAAACAAAACTCGCACTGCAGCGGCCATAGTCGACGTCTTACAGTCACCCAGGACGGCCTCTAACATGCAAAATCGATGCACCATTCGAAGACTACCGTATCAAGAACCCAGTAAATCAGCGTTCCATTAATGCAAGGGGAAAATGGTTGGTCCGAGACAGCAAACAACACTCCCGCATGAGAGAGATGGCCTGCAACTTTCAATCCATGATGCACTTTGTTCACCAAGTACGAAGCAGTGCTTCTCGTCATCTTGAACTCGACAAAAGAGTGGCCTAGCACCCCATCGAGTGTATGACCCCTACAGCGAAAACCTCCGGAAAATTTCATCACGTTAAAGGTCTCAAACCCGACATTTCACTGCCGGACCCCTTTCGCAAACACAATTGCAACACCTAGGACTTTTACTTATCTTGGATCATCGCATCTAAGTTTGCGAACAGGCTCAAAGCCGCGCCACAAGCAATACACGCTCATCACAGCCCAAGCTCGATAGTGATGAGCCGCACATGGCGCCCACCAAGCGACCGATAACCGAACAATACATCCAGATCTTCGAACCAATATATTCCGACCCACGCGGCTCGTCCCATCACCCATATTCCCTGATCCGCAAGCCATGATGGCATACCTCAGCCTATCTCCATGCTCACTCCCCTTCACCCCACCCACGCGCCTCCAATAGCCCACCCCTCGGCTCCCACCCTTCCCGACCGCACATCACTAACCATCTCTCAATACATATGTACTCCTTTTTTCTGCATACGACCGCCTCCACCATCACCTGCACTTCCCACGCCCGACACTCCATCAACCCCAGTCCCGCGCCGTTGATTCGCTGCACGTCATGCGCAAGCGAACCACTAGCAGCGCGCTATGTGGTGCGCGCTTGAGCGCTTGCGGGCGGCGATCATGTGGAATGGACTACTGACCTCTTGGGCAGACGGGGGTGTTACACTGCATTCGGAGTGCTTGTTGGATCATTCTGGTGTGGAGTGGGAGTATTGGCAATGGTTATGTGGCGGGTGTGGCGAGGTGCATATGCTTTCGTGAGGCGAATACCTGAGAGTAGGGAGCTGAAGGTACGTATACGGATGGCGAGATAGTGATGAAGCTTTGAAGTTATCGCATGGGTATGGAATTCACATGTACAAGCAGGGGTTGGTACATATAGTGTGCTGGTATCCATGTGACAGATCCTCAAAAATCCCAGGGACTGACTGCATACCTACCCTACCCTACCAACCTAGTCAGGATCTTCCCATACTTCTTGAACATCTGATTACTTTGCTCTACTCTGCTTTACTTTGCCTTGCACTGCACTGCACTGCATTTCATTCGCATCACACAGTCAGCATTCTACGGTCCCAAGCCTCACACCACATCTTACGTCGCGGTTTTAAGCTCAGCTTACTGTACGCATCCGACCCGTTCTGCCCAAAGGGAGCAAAAACGCACGCGCATTCCCTCCCGCATCTTTGTGCGACCTTGGCTATCTGCAAACGGCCACGACACTTGGTGCCACGCGAGAGATAAGGTGCCGTCTGTACGTAGCCGCTTCGTCGTGGATCAGTGCGCAAACAACGAGCTTGTATCGCAGACTACCGAACGAGGCAATTTTTGAGGAAGTGTGTTGCTAGGGTATCTAGAGTTGGTTGTTTGGAGTGCTAGAGGAGTGGAGTGCGTAGCGGTGAAGGAGGCGAGTTTGCGGTGTGAGAAAAGACAGAAGGAAAGAGGCGAACGAAGTCAGCAACGACCAAAGCATTCGTATACAGCCGTTGTTGGTACCGATGAGAAGGAGTCGCAAACAATCTGGACATCGCTGTCCACTTTACACTCGCTATCACGACTATCCCGATCACTATTCGCATCGCTCGATACAGTCCCAGAACTATACCTGAGAAGTCATCCGGAAGCACGCTCGAATTCGAACTGCGTTCAGACCCGTCAGATCGCGAAGACTCCTCTTCTGTACCCGCTTCCATGCCTCACGGCATTGACAACGCCGTGTTTGCGCGCACAAGCCTCACGACGTGCGATGTCTTCATCATGGCGCTGCCGTTCTTGAAGCCGCACCAGATGATCTCGCCTGAGGAGCTGATCGAGGCAGCGAAGCCGTGGTTCTTGGACGAAGAGACGATTTGGTGGCGGAAGGTGTGGTTCGACTGCCGATGAGACGGTAGAGGGACGGAGGAAGTGCAGTGGTCCGATCCGCCGGGGGTAGAGAGTGGATAATAATATTGCTTGTAGACACGGAAGATAAGAGGAGGATAGAGACTATAGAAGCCATGCAGGCTGGTAGATCAAGGAACTGTGGCCGACAATCCTCCATAGTTGGGATCGGGATAATGCGATAGAAGATCACATCCAGACGACCATGGCAACTACTGGGAAAGCAAGACGTGGGCGCGAAGGTCGAGAATATGGTACACTTGTGACGACTATAGGCATCTGTAGAAGTGAGAGAACATTGTACAGTATATGTGCATTACACACCTGCGCTAGATCTAGTCTACAATTGACGAAACTGTCAAGCGCCGAACACCTTGAATGATGCTCTGTTGGTATCTTACGCACGCAAGGAGAGTCCCAAACGCCATGATGCACTTCCCTACGCCTCAGCTAATTAGTCGCTCAGGCTGCTGAGGTGACTGCGCCGTCGCCCAGTATCCGCGCCGCCAAGATGTACAGCAGGATGGAGCCGAACACCATCTTCCACTTGTTGCGACTCAGCCATCCTTGTCCGGCGTCCCGCGCTATTTGCGCGTCCTGCACGACGGTCGCGCTCGCACCGGGCCTTCTCCTCAGACCTGCGACTTCGGGCGAACAATGAGGTTGCGACGATTGTGAGGGTCTCGGCAGGCCGGTCGCGAGATCGATGCGCTTCTCCTTCATCCACTTTAGGTTCTCCTCGTCAACCTCGGGCCACTCCTGGCGAAACTTGGCGCCACCGTCGCCCGCCTTGATGCCGCCAATACCTCTTGAGTTGGACGACGACTGTGTGGGCGCGCCTGCGGATGAAGGAATGGGTTTCGAGCCGCCGCCGGTGCTGTTCCACCATCTCGTCCGTCGAGCAAACAACTTCCGCTCCTGCTCGCTTGCTCTCACACTACCGGTTGTCATCTCTTCGCTCGTCATGAAGCTTAGTAGGCCCGTTAGGATGGTGCTAACCTCCCATGCCGGGTTGAAGCTCTTGGGATGGAAGTCGCTTATTGATAGACACAGACGGGTGGAGGGCTGAAAGCGACCGCTCGGGGTGTGCATGCGAATCGCTGGCGGCGCGAACGGGTAGTCCGGGGGGAACATCAGGGTGCCCCAGTATTGGCCGCCTTCGTACGGGGTCTCAGGCGGGCCGGTCAGGATGTAGTGCCATTCGAGAATGTTGGAGTCGCTGGGGTGGGCTACGATGAAGGGCGGCGGCGATTTTGAGATGGCCGCATATTCTTTTGTTAGGCGTTTCGTGGCTGCGGGTGTCGCCATTGTGTGTGTGGGTAGGTGGGGAACGGATCAAGAAACCGTAGGAAGTGTGCTCGCGTGCGGAGAACGAGCAGATGAGACAGCGGGTGCGGAAAGGTGGCGGAAAGATAAGGAAGCCGATGGACGATGCTGGGTGGAACTCGCTGCTGCCTGCCGCAGGGAAGTAAATAAAGTTCACGGGGGGTCGAAGAAAGGTGATTTAATTATGAGGGGAATGGAAAACGCACAAAGTCAGCAGCGCCTCACCATCTACCGTGGTTCTGGGGTGTTAGCGGCTGCACGTGACGCGTGACGATGTTCCGCCGGGCGGGCCAGGGCTCCGCAAGTCGATCAAGTTCTAGCGCCAAGGACGAGCTGCACGACAGCAACAGCTTCAATGGCCGCGCCCAACGAAGACGACGTAAGCCTCAATTGCTGTGATGTTCTTTTACAGTAGCTAATTCGACGTCAGGTCTTCGAACGGCTGAAGAATAAGACCGATGCGGCACAACAGAAGCGACAGCAGGATGAGCTCAACGCGCGGTTGCACGCCCAACATCACAAGTCGCAGGAGCGGCTGGTGGAGCTGGTATGGCTTCAATTGCACCCGCTGAAGCTTTCTCTGATACACGTGACAGATCGGGGACAACACCTCTCTTCCCGTGACGGTATCGTCGGTCCGCATCCTCCACGCCAATCGCACGCGAAGAAGTTTCCTGGAGCGCATTGTCGAGCCTATCCTGAGCGCAAACCGGGCCGAGCCCTATACGCTTGAAGAGGCGTTGAAGGAGGTCGGCGACGCCACGGACAAGCTCAATCGTTTTGGTATGGCCCCACGCGACACGCACATGCATTCATCTGACAATGCTAGGCATCTTCAAGTCGCCAGTCTCAGTCTACCTCGACCGCCCAAACCAATCAATTGCCTCATCGTCACCGACCGACGTCGATGTGTACATCTCCGCATACGAACGCGGCAACTACACCATCAAGACAGGAACCGAGGCCGGCGCATCGGAAGCTGATGCATACGTCCACGCTGAACTGCGGAATCTGTTTGGTGGAGCAGAGACACTCAACGCACACGGATCGCTAGGAACACGGACACGGTCGGCTTACTCACTCGCCTTCGACTCCCCAATCCTGAGCAACCCGGATCTCAAGTTTCAAGTCAATGGCTTCGCGAGTTCAACATTGAAGAGCTGGGCTAGCCATGAAGAGGTACTGAGGGGCGGAACTTCAAAGCTGCTGTGGAGGTCGAGGACTGGACACGAACACACTGTGGGTTACTCTGGCATCTGGCGACAGGTGACAAGTCTCGCAGAGAATGCGTCGCCCACAGTGCGAGCAGACGCCGGCGACTCCTTCAAGTCGAGTCTGACCCACACCTGGACCAACGACAAGCGCGATTACCCTCTCCTTCCCAACAGCGGCTACCTCATGAAGTCTGTGTCAGAACTCGCTGGCTTTGGTGGCCTCCAGGGCGACGTTGCCTTCTTCAAGTCAGAAGCTGAGTCGCAAGTGGCTCTTCCCTTTGGCAATACTGGCATCACTTTGACTGCCGGTCTTCGCGGAGGCCTCATCTACCCACTGGCACTTCCAGGCCAGAACCAGCCCCAAGCATCTCGCATCAACGACCGCTTCACGCTCGGCGGGCCAAACAATGTCCGCGGCTTCCGTCTGGCAGGTCTTGGACCTCATGATGGCCCAGACGCTGTAGGCGGCGATGTCTACGCTGCAGGTGGCGCATCACTGCTGCTTCCCGTCCCGCGTGTTGGTAAGGAAACGCCTCTTCGTCTCCAGGCCTTCATCAACGGAGGCCGACTACTCGCGCTCAAGGGCCAGGGCAAGGAGGGCAACGTGCAAAACAGCCTCAAGAAGACTCTTTCTAGCTTAACAGACGAGTTGCCGAGCGCAGCAGCTGGTGTCGGTCTTGTCTACGCACATCCGATTGCGAGATTCGAGATCAACTTCAGCCTACCACTAGTCATGCGGGCGAAAGAAGAAGGACGAAAAGGCCTCAGCTTCGGTGTCGGTATTGAGTTCTTGTAGACTAGTCGACGCTTGGATCAAGCTTGCAGAGATGGAGTGTAGATATGTACGAGTAGTAGACTTGTCTGAATTGCATTCAGTTTGTTCGAATCGGTAATTTCCTCGAAGCGTTTCTTCCGTGTTCGTGATCATGTGTACAGTTGTGCTTCACGTATGGAAAACCTCAAAGTCGTTGGAGAGATAAGCGAGCGCTGAGTTCCCATAAGACAGTCACGATATCATACCATATCTACTGTAAAGAAACTGCCTAATTAGGCAAGACTCTAGAAAAGTGTGAGTCGCTGTGAACCTTTTGAGTCGAATTCCCATCCCCAACCAAGTTCGCGCCACCAAACATGAATCAACCTAGCTTCCTACCCACCACCAACCCGGCACGCTTCACCGTTTCCCTTTCACGCAATGCATACTGCCTATCCAGGCAACTTGTTCGTTCAAGTATCGGTTCATGTGACGTTCTGGGCATCGCCACCGTTGCGAATAGGCCTGTTTGGTCGACTGTGCACTGGGGTGAAACGGGGCGTGTTTGGGACGGCTGTTTCGCATAGTTTGGTATTTGCCTGATGAAGTAGGTTTGAAGGAAGTGTTGATTGATGTGACATGTCTGGGTACCGATGAGGGTGTTATGCGCTGCGGATTTGGCAAGTTGGTTTGACGGGTAGAGAGTACTGGTGGGCATTATGGGCTGGCTAGTACATGGTGCCTTTGGGAACGCCTATCGGGGTAATTTTGCGAGTCGCTCGTTGTTGATTACTCCGGTCTTGGAATACACTGGATATGGTTCGTTTGTCATCGACAAGAGAATGTGACTCGATCTCAGTACAACGAAGACCTCTAGGTTGCATCTCACCTCAAGATTGCGAACCTTCCCAATTTGGCAATTCCATTTCATGCCGTGGATTCCAGTACCAATTCCACGTTCTCAGAAGCACTAGGATTCCATCCTTGACAGCGGGAAGAAATGATTTGAGTTCACCGACTCACTCTCCCGCTCCCTTCTTCCCTCCCACCCCTTGCCCGTTTCCCTCATAAAACTGCCAAATCAAGCAACTCACAACAAACACTGTCGGTTACTGCATATTCTCTCCGATCGGAAAGTTTCTTGAATTTGTCATGGATGTTCATGCGTTCATGTTTAAGTTGTTCGACCACCTTCGGGGCTGGGGTTGGGCATGAACTTGCCTGATTTGGCAGGTTGCGGGTGGGGGTGTCGATTGCAGTGATTTGTGAACGAGCTCAGGAGCGCTTAACGCCCACTTGAAACGCCGGTTGAGCTGTGTTTGAGAGTACTGAGATACTTCAGGCTCCGATTTGCCTAACGACTTGGTGCGCAGACTATAAAATGGCCTATTCTCGTCGTCCGTCTGCCGCGCCAGTGGCCGTTCTTTAGCTTCTCTGTCTGATATCTTCAAGCCAGGCTCAAGATACGAAAAGACCTCACAGGTTTCCCCGAAACATTGCATGTCCATCTTCGTAAGTCGTCTCGCGTGTACACCCGGCTAAACTAGGCAAGGTAGGGCAAGGTGACGATGCAGCGGAGATCTTGCGACCCACCTGCATGCGCCACTGCCGTTAAACACCTTCTCCTCCCCAATCTTCAGCCCATACACGGTAGATGAATCCGGCTTCACACAGGATTACATCATCTCAAGCTCTCTCAGCGATCGTCGCTCATGGCAACGCCGTGACACGACAAAGTTGGAGCAAGTCCGCCCCTGAGGATCATCGAAAGCAAGGCTGCCACCACCCGTTAGAACATGCAGGGATTTGATGATCTGCAAGGGCTCCCGCAACGCCAATTGGGTGGCTGAAGCTTCGAAAGTAGAAGGCCGGTAGGTATGATGGCATTTGTGGTACCATACATATGTCGTGCCTGCTCTGGTCCCAGGATGTGTTGCACGTATATAGAAGTGTTTGGTGCCGTCAAAAACCTCATCTCAAAAGTCTACCTGCCTTTTCTGTCTCCAAGCAATTTCTATCAATCTAATTCGTGCTATCTTGACAGCGATTACGCCCGAGATTCGCAGGCAATATGCGCTTCTCATCACTCAGTATCCTGGCAGCGCTCGGAGCGTCATGTGCGGCGCTGCCAGCGAATCTCACAAACTTCTTGCTGGTCACAACATCATCATTGGATCCGAGTTGTAATTCATCTGAGCTGAAAGCTGTATCTGCGACATCACTCTTCGTGCGTTTATCCTCAATGCTACAATTGTGTCGAATTCCTACTAACTCCGAATCAGGATCCGTTCAACCAACCAGCTCTACTTCTCCGCCTCATCGGTCCTGGCTACAACTCGCTGCCCAACTTCACGCTCACATCCGGCACACTATCAACATATGCGCAAGCTCCATTTGGTGGAGGCACCAAACTCTACAACAGCACTGTAGTTGAGGCGGGTAAGGAGTTGCAATTCCTCGCATCAGCACAACCGGCCGGAAACCTGGCTCTTGATGCGGGGTATCTATTGACCGTGGATGGAGAAAAGGAAGGCTGGACGATCTGCGACGGACCTCTGGAGAACGAGGTGTTGAGCTGGAAAGGAACGGCCGACGGATGTCAAGCAACGTATCTGCATGCAGTAACGAAAGCACCATATTAAAGCAAGGTGTGGTAATGCAACGGCGACAGCGATTGTATCGCCACCAGGAAGCCTTTGGCCTCATGCTCAAAAGGTAGCAACCGTAATGTAATATATGCATCCAACGCTCAACTCCCCACCAACTGCGGCCCCTCAAACACCCTCCCAGGATCAAACCTCTCCTTAACCTTCACTAACCTCTCATAATGTCCCTTCCAATACCGTCCATGCGCCTCTTCTTTCGTCAAGTTCGTGTCCGCATAGTTGATGTACATCCCAAACGTCTGTCCCGGACTCGCATCCTCAATCGCCTTGACCCATCCGTTCATGAAATCCATCCACTCGGGCTTGTACGCCGCAGTGCCAAACTGAATGTCGTAGAACTGCATCTTGAACGTTGCGTTGCGATGCGCGTACGCGGTAGCATCGGGTGCGACGGCTGACACGGCGGATTGCGAGCCACCGTGCATGTCGATGAGGAGGTACCATGCGCGAGTGATGCGGCGGGCGGTGGTGTAGTAGTAATTTGAAAGCGCGAGGAGAGCGGCGGGGGAAAGGTAGTCTGGCATGAGAGATTTGGCGTAGAAGTTCTCGTGGATGTCGTAGATATCAGGCTGTGCGAGCGGGCCATTCGAAAATGAAGTCAGAGTGTTGAGCCATGATTTTGTGGTCACCGTGCCGGCACCACGGCCGGATGAGGGGATGCCGAGTCGTGTGAGGAGCGGATTCATGACCTTGTCGAATTCAGATCGATTGCCGTAATAGACACCGGTGAATTGGTTTGGGAGAAAGAGGCGCATGTTGAGTTCTGGTGGTTGTGTATGGATTGTGAAGTCTTGAAAGACACTCAACATGCTGGCGAGTTGCGTTGCATTTGAAGGAGTCAGATTGTAGGTGAAGACCAAGTTATTCTCCGGCGCATCGAAGGTCTTGAATGTGAACGACGTGACTATCCCATACGCAGCACCGGCTCCACGTAAAGACCAGAAGAGATCAGCGTTCTCGGTAGCTGAGGCAGTGACTACAGTACTATTGGGAAGCACAACGTTGGCTGACAGGATGTTGTCTAGTGTGAGACCTTTGAGTCTGGAGATCAGACCATAACCACCGTGAAGAGATAGGCCACCGACTCCAACCCTACAGATCAATCAGTCTGGATTGCAAAGCAAAGTAGTAGTGAGGGGGGGCAGTGAGAACATACCCAGGACATGTTCCATGGCTTGTAGCCTGTTTGCCTTGACTGTACAAGGCTGTTGCGATATTCCCGAGGCGTCCGCCCGATCCGACGACAGCAGTATGAGCTTCGACATCAACAGTGACACTGTTGAAGCGACGCATATCAACTACAAGATGTCCATCTTCCCCTCCAAGGCCGTGTGAGCCGTAGCTATGGCCTCCTGACTTCGCAGTGACTCGCACATTGTTCCTGACTCCACATGCAACAGCATCCTGAACATGCTTGATCGTCTCCGGAACAGCGTAAGCAGCTGGTCTGAATGGTACACGAAGATTGAAAGGCTTGACTGCTTGAGTAAAGTTTTTCGAATCCGCGGCGAACACGGGCACGCCTAGGTCGGTAAGACACTTGTCAAGCGTCACTGTTCTCTCCAAAGCCGCGCAATCAGCGACCGTTGCCAATAAGCAGGTAGCCACGATAGTCAATAGTAGGCGAATCATTGCCGTTGCGTATGGTGCGAGTGCTAGCGAGTTGCTGCCCAGCATTTAAGAGGCCTTATTGCATGATGCTTTTGCGCGGCCATGGTGAAGAGTACCTCTTGACAACACTCATATTGCTTGAGTATCCGGTGGTTGAGTCGGTAAAGATGAGAAGGCGGGCACAATTTTCTTTGAAGACCATCCTGCTCAGTCAATCAGTGAGTGTCTAAAGACGGCTGCGAAGGTCGGCATTTTGCGGTATCTTGCATGCGACTCTCTGCGATTGCATCCTTCTGCGTCCCGCGTATCTCGTTCCGGATATTTCATCATGGAGGCTTTTGGCAATTTTTTGCCCATTGATTTACGGATCCGAGCCAATCATGCGGCGTATTTTTTTAAGGTAGCGCCCGACGCATATGCGAAGCCACGTACGAGGTCAATATCAGATTGCGCATGCTGAGAGCCGAAGCAGGTTGGCGGTGGAGCGGCTGTATTCCCCGGTACCGGTGTACGCCAAGAGATCTTGTCGATGTCACAGTCTGGGGTAACATGGGTGCACATGAGGCTGTTTTAATCTGCGTGCATTATCAAAGTTGGGGCGAGCGACCGGTTGAAACGAGTAAGCCCGGTTTGAAACAAGCATTTAGATTGCGAGAGATTGTTCCGAGTCAAGCTTTTTAACCGGGAATAGGACTGAGGTACCGAGACGATATCGGTACTCTACAACCCAAACCAAATGTATGACAACTCCGGTCCTTTTCAGTAAGGCTGTACTGAGGTGTGTTTCATCATAGTAGCCCCAAAAAGCCGGTCGTACACGCGTGACTTGAAGCGTACATCGCGGTACTGAACAATGAAAAGAGAAAAGCATATACATACGTAGTATGTGCTGCTTGGTGGGCGGCACTCTCAGGTAGCTTCCGTCATGTTGTCCTCATACGCGCTTCTTATACCGATCTTTGGGGTTGCCGCAAGCGCTGCTAACCTGTGGGCGACGCACTACTCGGGCACCATCAATTACTTAACGTTCAGTGGAGGCTCATTGACGTTGAGTAGATCAACAAGTACAGGAAACAATTTGCCTAGCTGGATAACGTACGACAGTGCTGGGTCGTCGCTGTACATTCCGGATGAGGTCTTCTATGGTCCGCCATCTGGAAATCTGGTATCGTTCTCAGTTGGCACGAACGGAACGCTTTCAGCGCCCAGTAAGGTGTCGACGCCTCAGGGTGTAGTGGCAACTGCACTCTATGGTGGAGCAGATGGGAGGGGGTTCATTGCGAATGTCCATTAGTAAGCTCATACAAGAAGATAGATCATGTGCCTTTGCTGACAAGGTGAAGCCAAACTTCCCAGGTCACGACATTCAAGCTGCCATTGAATGGCGGACAACCACTTCAGACGCTCAAATATACCATGTCTGGGAAAGGCCCCATACCGAGTCGCCAGGATGCGCCACATCCACATCATGCTGTTGTTGATCCTACGGGCGACTTCATTATTTTTCCAGATCTCGGAGCCGATCTGATCCGGATCAACAAGATCGACAAGATGTCTGGGATGTTGACTGAGTGCCCTTCAGCCAAGCCTGCTCCAGGTACCGGTCCGCGGCACAGTGCTTTCTGGACGCCCGTAGGAGCTGCATCTCGATTTCGGCGAGGGGCTGAGGGAACCACTCTATTCGTCGCTAATGAGCTTGCAAACACTGTCTCTGGATGGGCTGTATCGTATCCAGCGGGTGGCTGCATGACGTTGACGTTGAAGCAAAGCCTGACTCCGTATCAAGGCAACACCACAGCTGTTCGTGGCACGAAGGTTGGAGAGATCAAAGTCAAGGGAAACTTTCTCTACACATCCAACCGTAATGACAAGAAGTTCTCGCCCAACGACTCGATTTCTCAATACACCATCTCCTCCTCTGGGTCATTCTCATGGACTGCCACTACATCGTCATACGGTACTTATCCACGCACTTTCGATATCAACAAGGCAGGGGATTTTGTAGCAATTGGCGATCAGACCACAGCGAACGTGGCCATAGTACCAAGAGACCCAAAGACTGGACGATTAGGAGATCGTGTGGCGGACTTGAGGATCGGAGCGACTGGCATCCCGGAGAATGAGGATGGAGTCAGCGCAGTGGTGTGGGCAGAGTAGTTACTAGTCTTTGTGGCTGTCTTCATCGCAGATTCAAGTACAGGAAAGCGTGGCAGCCACAAGCGTTCGTGTTAGGAGATTAGCTCACGAGTGAGAGACACAGAAAGCTCGCGATCGAGGTGGCAGTGTGACACTGCCAAGCCGCTAACGATTCGGCTGCGGTTTCCATTCACGCTTCAAGACTCATCGCCTGCCTTCCTCTACGTGCAATTGACACAAGACGACTTCACAATCTATTAGCTCCCACAAACTAAGACAGCTTACAACTTCTTGCTATTGCAGGATTAGCCTCGCCAATCAACGTGAACAGACTCGTCCATCAACTCGATTAGCTAAAGAGTCACCTCCTCAACATGAAGACTGATAACTATCTCAACCTCTGCCTGGAGCAGGCTGCCAAGAGCCCTCTTCGCTACCGCCATGGGGCGATCATTGTTCGTGGCGGCAAAGTCATTGGACATGGTCATAATGATTATCGCTCCGGCTTCAGTGGAGGAGCACTGAAGACTGGTCGCCTTCCTCTGCGCTCTTCAGAGGCTGAGCTTAAGGAGAAGCACAAAAACAAGAGAAAGACTCTGAACGATCCAGGCCAAGAGACAACGAAGACGTTCACGCCTTCCGAGGCCATGACTGGAGGCGGTGGCAGCTTGGCCAACACCCCTCTGTCAATGCATTCGGAGATGATGGCAATCCACACAGCGCTTTATGCCTGCAGCACAGAGTTGTCCAGTGTCGTGTCATCTCAAAAACCGTGCTTCTAACTATCGGGTGATGTGCGTAACATCAGTCCTCCTCCAACCGATGCTGATCAATACTGATGTGCACTCTAGTCTAAACGAAAAGCTCGACTACGACGTGAGGCCATCAACACATACGTCGAGGCAGTATGCAAGTTTAGCGTGGAGCAAAGCCAAGGCAAGTCCGATGTTCAAGAGTGGCGCTTTGAAGGCCCTACATCTAGATCGCGCCGCACTGAACCTCACGCTTCAATCCGAGACGAACAAGGACGAGCCGTCTCACACGACGAATAGTATGGAGAAACACCGAATGAAGAACGAGAAGAAAAAACAACACCACATTTCTGGCAACAAGTCCGACAACGGACAACACAAACAAAAGTGCCGACCTTATGCATATAAGACTTCTCCACCACAGACCATCAAAGCACCCTGTCCTTTGGATTCTGCTCCAGCAGATGATGGAAGGAGTACAAAAGACACCAAAGAGAAAGTTCCTGCGCCAAAGGCTTTGGCAGTATCGCAGGATAAGGTGACATTAAGGGTGAGTATCCTACTTCAGGACTGGCCGGAATGCTAACAGCAGCAAGCATTCTAATACGAACTCATTTTCGAGACCCCAGACCCAATCGACTCTGATACCACAAGGACAAACGGGTTCGGGTTCTCGCCATGTACGCGAACGAACGAAGTTGCCCCGTCTCCATGGCGCGGATTTGTATGTCGCAAGGTTGGGCTGGAAAGATCAGGCTACAGGCGTGGAACAGTCCATAAACTGCGAGCATCTAGGCGAAGATACATCCATACGGCTTCCATCTCTTCCGCTCACTGGATCGCTTCATGAAGAGCTCCGGTACCCAGAGTCACGAAGAAAGCCTGCTTCAATGATCGGCCGCCTTTCTACCCCAAAACAACCATCTGTGCTTGCGTCAAGACCATGCTATCGCTGCATATCATACATGGCATCAGCAGGTATAAAGCGTGTTTTCTGGACCACGGAGACTGGTAGCTGGGAGGGAGCCAAAGTACGCGACCTGGTCGACGAGCTAGACAAGCTCGGTCAGGGGCATACTTCCGATGCCACCACAGCGCTCAAGTGTGTCTTCGTGACGAAACATGAGGTTCTGATGCTTAAAAGAATGATGGGGAGCAATGACTGTTAGAAGATATGATTCTCACAACAATGCAGCTTTCGTTCTGACGCAACACAGTTGACGTGTCGACAATCTTTAGAGAACTCACAGTTTGACATTTGTCACATGCAACGTCAAAATACCGGTACAGTTGCTTGTAAGTCCTAATCATGCGTGACTTGCACGCGCTTGCCCAGCAAACGCGAAGAAGTTCATGAGCCATAAGAGCATTATCGCCGCCTTAAGCGATCGTTATTTGCTGCACACCAGTGATCGATCCCGAGCACTCATTTCCTTCAACATGGCCGCACATTCGGTTCAATTCACAAATGCTGTCACTACTCTGTCGTCCACTGCCCCAGTCGACCATGCACACATAATCGACATCGCCTCCTACACATCTTCTAATGGCAATCAAAACACGAACATGAAGCTTCAAGACGCGATCGCGACTATGCTCCATAACATCCCCGTTGGCGACTCTACTGCTTTGACGCGATTTTTGGACCCAGCGCAGAACTTTAGGTTGATCCAAAGCTTCATCGATCCAGGCAACACTGATAAGCTGGTTATTGCCAAACGTGGAAACAAAGTCATCGTATGTATACTCTTGATCGAAGGCCGTTTCGATTGTGCTGATACAATTCTACAGGTTGGCATCGTTACCGAACACGTCGCCGAGGACTGCTTCGAGTTCGACAATCTCGTCCATTTCACGGTCAATCCCGATATAAGTGGCATCTGGTCGATCACGTATATGTCTTACCGCGACTACTTTCATCATAATTGGGACGATTTCTGGGCACGGAGAACTGTGGACAAGGGGTTTGGCGAGCTCAACATGCAAGCCATGCCAGGTAACGATCCATTCAATGTGTGGGACCTGTTTCCTTTTCAGTTAGCTGCGATCATCATGTCTAATCGGCTGTGGGAAGCTCAAACATGTCAGTGGAGCATCAGCTAGAGATGTACGCCAATGACAGGTGAAGGAACGCTGCTTGCTACAATCAACGCAGCAGGCAAGCGTGCCACAACCAGAGGTAGGTGTGTCCGATCAGCACCGTCCTACCTATCACCCTTTCCTCCTGTTGTTATTGAGAACAACGTTTCGAGGAACTGCGCCTTGATTCCCAGCTGCGTTGTTTTGCACATGCCATTGAGCACAGTCCTATCTGGATTGAATCTTACTCGGTGTTTCTCTACAACAATCGGTCACGATCGTTTCGACCTATTATTATTGCGCCTCTTGTCTATCTGGTAGAGTCAGATTCTAAAAGAACAATGCCTCCAATTCACAATAAGTGTTCCGTGCCATTCTTGATCGTTGATCCCGACGAAGCGCGAACGGTTCCGCGCGGTGCTCGCCGCCTTGGTTTAAGGAATCCACGCCCATCACCGCGCAGTTTCGACTGGTCTCAATCCTGGCAACGTACGCCAGTTACGTTCGTCGATGAGTTCGGAGGCCCCCCAAGGAAACCCGCGGATCACCCTCACATCATCGATCTGAGCTCTGTTACTCCATCAAGAGCAAGATCTCTTGCTGGCTTCGATTTCCGCCTCCAGGACGCTGTTGTAACTATGCTCTTCCAACATGCGCCGGCAGTTCTTCACGCCTTTCTCGACCTCAGCAAAGATTGGTTCAGGTTCGAGCAGAAGCTGAAGGATGGTACGGATTACACTAGCGACAACACCGGCCGCTTTGTCATCATGCGCAACAACTATACAGTAATTGTATGTCATAACCAAATCGTGTGCTTCTTTACTAGAGTTACACTAACTGGTGCTACTCTCTCTGGCACAGGTTGCTTACGGCGTCGCATACCCGTCTGCTGTTCGAACGAGATGGCCATACATCGCAAACTTTCACATTCACTCACACGGAGGCTAGATGCCACTAGACGTGGAATGGGAGAGATATACGTCTGATTTGATGGGGGTTTGTTGCGGATTGTGGCACCAGGAACAAACCAGGGGATTGACGGTGGAGGACGAACGCGATGCGGAGTGGATTCGCAGGGAGATGGGTCAGAGAATGATCCTGAGCAATTGCTGGGCGTCTCCACACCTGGAGCCATTGATCGAATGGAGATAGGTAAGACCGCAAAATGTGTATTTTGGCAGCATGCGGAGAGGGGTCACGGGCACCAGACGGACGTGGGAATGCGTGTACTACGAGTTGTACACACCGAACCGAGCTTCGTCGAATGCACACGTAGCCTTAGTCAAAGAGTTTTTCATATGCTTAATGCTCATCTCTTCCATGCACAAGTAGTCACTAAGAAAGCATCCCTGCCTGCGAAATGGCTGCTTTACTTGAGAAAGTTTGGTTTGCTGGCCATCTCAAAATGGCTCCCATTCTTTTCTCCACACCATATCTAAAACGTTATTAGCGACTGATTTGTTTGTGCAAATGCGAACGTCCTTCCTCGTCTTACGCCCTCGCTCCTACCCTGAGCTCTCACCAGGCACCAGGCGCGCAACTATCGACGATCGGCACCACTCGCAGCGATGAGCATCTCAGTCTTTGCCTCGCAATTGATCGCTTTCGCTCGTCTTGCTATTCCTGTTCACTTATCGTTGCAGCCTCATCACTCATCGCTCACCCTCAGGTCCTCAGACTTCAGCGCTCATCGCTCACCCAGGCCCGTGCGCTCGTTGTTGTCTGCTAACATCAGCCTGTACAACCTCTTCAAGACTACGATTAGGGACCAAGCGACATTCAGACCAGTCAAGCTTGAATCCTAGACAGCTGCACGCAGTAAAGCTCTCACCATGACCGATCCTATCGAAGCCGCGCCAATGGAAGTGGACAGCGATTCACGAAGCGTCCGTCAAAAGCGACTCGAGCCAGGTCTCATACACCAGCGATTACGAAAATCTGCCAGCCGCAGGTCCGGTTGCTCATGCTCATATCGTTGACCTGGGCGAATACATGCAGGTTGCCAAGGAGGTTGGTGTAGTCAAACTTCAGGATGCTATCGTCACAACACTCTTCAACGTGTCGCCAGAAACACTGCAAACCTTCCTTGATCCGATGGTACATACGTTCAAAGCTGTGTTTGGTAAGAAGGATGTCCAACTGGTCATCTGGCGCAAGGGCGGTGAAGTCTTCGTAAGTGGTTGGTCCCTTCCAAGGAAGATGGTCCTGACCACTGCTTGAAGGTCGGAACATTCGAGAACCATACCAGCATGAAGACCTTTCGTTTTGAACATGTAGCCGGATTCCTGATTGGCTACGACGGTTCATGGCATCTAAAGGTGACTGCCAGCAATGCGTACTCGAGCCCGAAGTGGCCAGATGTGTGGGCTGGAAAGTTCGAGGACCGTGGCGGTGTGACGAAGATGACGGTTGAATGCGATGAGGTTGGCATGGCAAAGCGGGCGTCATCTCTTGCCGAGTGCATGCTTCATACGAGATACTGGGAGATCAAGGTTGATGTCAAGACGACGTGAGGACTAGGATGACACGAATGGAAGGTGACGATGGAAGTGGAGCAAATCTGGTCGAATATGGCACAAATTTTTTGGGGGGTTCTTCATGGTTATCATAGCTCTGATGATGGGTTCCAGGCCAAAGATCATATCATGAAAGGCGATCGATACGGTGAGATGTCGAAGGTTGGAAGGAAGGCTTGGCGTAGACATGGTCGGCGAATGAGGCTGAAGGAGCTCCGACGGAAGACACAACATGTGCTTGCCATTTTGAGCCTCAAACACATCCAGCTGCCAACTTGAACTCCATACAACTAAGCAGCCCACCTCTGACCTCGCGATCGAAAAAAGCCTGTCTTTTCCGCTTACATACCCGAACCGACCTTCACTCGATCCACGTCATCACAATTGGCCGCGGCGCCCTGCACAGCTCCGCCAGGCTTCAGCATAACCCTCAAGCCAGATCGCAACACCACGCCATTATCGCCCAAACTCTCCGCTTCCCGCACCCAACCGTCTAGACATGTCAGGATACGGGTACGGACAAAATCCGCAATATGGCGGTGGAAATCCACAAAACCTGCAGTTCTATTCGTCGTCATTCTCGAACCAACCTGTCTCCGGCCACTCGACGCCCTTCCAAGCAGGCTATGGTGCACCGCAAACACAAGCATACCCAGCGCAGTACGGCGCTGGGTTCGCAGCGCCTGGCGTCAGTGGACAAATGGGCATGGGCGCATCAGGTCTGCGGACAGGATGGCTTGCAGCTTTCGGGACAGAAGGGTGAGCGGAATATATAAAGATACCCCAGGGCATCGCTAACATCCGGCAGATATGACGGAGAACCCCCGCTATGTTAGTAGACCGATTCGTGCACGTAATGAAGAAAGAAGCTGACAATTGATAGTGGAGGAGCTGGGTGTGAATTTCGGACATATCAAGTCGAAGGTGCGTCTGGTGGGCGTATACTCTGGACAAGTGCTGACGTGAAGGTAGACATTGGCTGTCCTGAATCCCTTTGGCAGAATTGACCAGCACATCATGGACGACAGCGACGTCGCAGGGCCCATCCTCTTCTTCCTCGTCTTCGGCACCTCATTGCTGGTGGGTACCTAGGCACGACAATGGATACGCCAAAGCTAACACGCTGTAGCTGACTGGAAAGCTTCACTTCGGATACATTTATGGTAAGCTCAGCGGACATGCTAGCATAGCACTGGCTGACTCTGGCAGGGTTGGCTTTCGTTGGCACGGTGCTCCTTCACCAAGTGCTTTCGCTCATGTCACCACCTGTGAACGCGGCAGAAGTTGCCCCCGGACACGACCACGGTCAATCCCAGAGCTCGCACTGGAACTCCTCCCTCACATACCCCCGGTCAGCGTCCGTCCTTGGATACTGCTTACTGCCGTTGGTGCTTGTCGCAATACTTGGAATAGCAATTCCACTCGACGGACTGTTTGGCTATATTCTTACAAGTCTGGCTATCATGTGGTGTGCCTATGCTGCCAGCTCCATGTTCACAGTAGTCGGTAAGTGCAACTCAAAGTTTTACAACAGCACCATCGACTAACTATTACGCAGGTCGCATGACATCGATGAGAGGGTTGGTAGCATATCCAATGGTTCTATTTTATGGCAGCTTTGGCATAATGGCGATTTTCAGCTCAAGAGGGACTGGACAGCTGGCCGCAAAGGCTGCAGGCTCTTGAATCTTGGATCGGCGGTGAGCGAGTACATACTGCGCCTGACTGCAGGTTGCAGAACAGCTGGAAACACGATATTACGACTGTACCATAGAAAGTTTCGAGGCTATCTACCACATTTCGAACACTTCACTTGCTTTTTCACAGTTTGACCAATCGGAGTGCATGAGATTGCGGTGATGGCCGAGATGGAGCGATGACGCTGGTTTTTGAGGCGTGAACCCTGCAACTTCCGAGCGGCCAAAATCTTGAGCATCCTCTTCCCCGACAATCTCCGCCACTGCGCATCGCCTCAGCCTTATACCCTGCTACGTTTCTTTTACACATCGTCCATCCTCTTCACCTCTACGAACATTCACAATGGGTTGGTTTTGGGCAGACACTGCACCCTCAGCGCCGGCCGCGCCTGTTGCGCCACATCCTATGCCACGAGGAAATATGGAGCCTCCAGTATGCTCAGCGCCTCCTGCGACTTTCCCCCCCCCTTCTGACAACCCTCTAGCCATCATGTCCAATGCACAAGAAGGCGACGCCTCCTGCCAAAGCAGAAGTCCCGGCAGGCGCATGCCCCTACGTTCCTCCATCTACCTCATCAGACGCCTCACCACCACCAACGGCCGCCGCTCCTCCCAAGCAAGGCCTGCTCTCCCGCCTGAATCCTCTGAACAACATGTTCGCCGAACTCGACAACTCGCGCGCCGACATCCAGACCCAAGACCTGCCCCTCTCCCGCGAATCCTCCACCATCCCCAAAGCAGACGGCTCGCTCTGGGAGTACCCCTCCCCACAGCAAATGTACAACGCCATGCTCCGAAAGGGCTACACAGACACACCAGTCGACGCGGTCGAGTCCATGGTCTCTGTTCACAACTTCCTCAATGAAGGCGCATGGGCCGAGATCATGGGCTGGGAGCGCCGCTTCTCGCGCGGCTTGGTCGATGGCTACAAGATCTGCAAGCAGGGCGAAGAGCGCGCAAATCACATGTTAGGCACCGCGGAGGACCCATTCGACACAACGACATGGAAAGACGCAGATATTCCACCGCCAAAACTCCTGCGCTTCACAGGTCGTCCAACGGAACCGACACCCAAGAGCCAGATCTTGCAGTGGGCGGGCTGGGCGATGCCAGAGAAATACGGCACAGCGCCGCCGTTTGATCGACATGATTGGTTTGTCGAGAGATGTAATCAGAAGGGCTGCAAGGAAATTCGATACGTCATCGACTATTACGAGGGAGCGCCTGAGCCAACGGGCGAGCCGGTGTTCTTCTTGGATGTCAGGCCTGCAATTGATGGGCCGACGGGTGCTGGAGAGCGGATTGTGAGATGGGGCACGGATGTCTTTTGGCGAGCAAGTGGCGGCGAGGCGAGGATTATGAAGAAGGTGCAAGATGCGAGGAGGGAGAGGGAAGAGCTAGAGATGATGGGAAAAAGGCAGTACAACTAGGCTGCTATCAAGGGACTCATGATTGAGAAGATACGAAGCATTGCGCGGCGTTATGGGGGTTTGTTAGAGATGGATGTACAATATTGGCGTTGTCGCTGGAGAGCAGGTGTTGTTTAGCAGGACGGTGTTTGAGCTATGTCACGACCTTTCCGCGCCTTGACGGTTCTGAGATATACGCCTTCCTCCACTCTTCGATAATTGCTTCATTCATGGATAAATTCACATCAATAATGCGAGTATGGTTTCTTCCTTGAATATCATCATAGCGGACAGGCTGCGATCTCGGTCGCACACATGGAATACAACAAACCAGCCAGGATTGACAATTGCGGGAATAGTACTTGTAGACACACTACATTGCCTATTGCGACGTCTAGGATGACAATGCACAAAACAAGCTCAACGTTGCTGGCCCGGCATCCGCCATAACCGCTCCCTTAGTTAAACAACCCATCCAAGAGCACAGCAACATCACCACACATCCAGCTCCACCATCCCACTCCTTCATTCTCTACTACACTTGCGGCTCCACACCCATCCGTCTACCCGATCATCATCCCCACGCTTACACTACTTCCCAGCCCTCTCCTCCATCCAAGAATTCCCATCTCAAGTAACCAGTCCCCTCCACCCAGAACACGCGCACCTCCCTAATCCAGTACCAACTAATCTCCCTTTCCCCCAATCTCTTTTCCCCATCGCGATGCGCGGCCCTCGCATATCACAGCCTCGCGACCTAGCAGCGAAGTCCCGATCGCGAGACAAGTGCGGGCGATGCAGGTACCTTGCTGAGTAACCAGACTAGCGTGTAAGTTAGTTTCGCCGATCGAGTTTATGTGAAGTCTTACTCATCAAACAATCCCAAGTGCTAGGATACTCGGATCGTCTGTGTGGGGAGACACAAAGATAAAGTTACTCATCCCGTAGTCTTGCGAAGCGAGTTATTGCCGCGACTAAATGTACTGTGGATCCACGCTTTTCGCCACTCGCGATTAGTGCAATGAGGTCCAAGGCTAAGGCGGAAGGCAGGGCACGATCCGTCGTGCTGAGATGGTGCTTGGTGCTGACTGGTGGTACGTATCCGATGGCTGGCTTCATGATCGTACGATAGGGTCAAGAAAGCGAGGTCGTTGGGGTCTAGGTGGCTCGTACGGAATGCTTGCTTTCCATGCATGTTACGTGTATGCATGCATGGCATACCGGGAGTTTAGCTTTTGCCATTTCAGGTACGCATGTCATAGGTGCCGGATTCCCATGTATGCTTGAAAGAGTCTTTGATGTTTGTTTCAGGTGACACTGGAATCAGGAGATCTGGATGCTTCATCAGCCCCCTGAGTATATCAGTAAGCGGTTTCTTGGCGTGTCGAAAGAGAGTACTGTTGCGATGCTGTTGTCACGTCGTGCGGGCGCGATCGAGAGCATGCGCTGTGAGCTCACGCACGATCGATAGAGACTTGAAGAGTTTGAAGTGTATGAATTTACGAAGCCATTTGGCAATTAACATGACAAGCTAGTACATGTACAGATGACTACATCCGCAGCAAGGCCATGTCATGATGTATCGGAGTGCCTTCGTACATAGCTGTGGTCATGCTCCACGAGCAAGAATGTAAAACATGTGGTATCCACGTACTCCGGACGCCTCTTTGCAAAAACACCGCCCCGGGCCATAGACAAGCTTCGGGGGCTTATGCATAACATCATGAGTAGAAGCTGAAAAAGAAGAAAACACAGATTATGGAAATGTGTCGGGACCTTCGAAGGGCGCATACTATGCAGGCCGTTCCGAATATTGTTGCTGCAATTCGTCGACAAAGGCATCGTGGTCGCGAGAAGGGACAGAGTGCTAAGATGCTAAGCTGCTAAGCTGGGCGTCGGATGCCCGGCTGCTTCTTTAATAAGCACTTTGTTGGGGATGTGTCGAGGGTGGTGAAGGGAGCTGACCTTGTGGCGACCCTTCCACCCTTTGGCGTTTCTCTGCATAGTCATACGAGCCGTCGGAGCTGGGATGCTTGCCATGGTTGACGGTTGGACCGTGCTGGGCGGCAGCCGCAGCTTGCGCAGCCATCTGCAGTTCACCAATCTGGCGCTCTGACAGCCCGCCATTGTTGCCGCCGTTCGGGCTTGATTGCGGCGGGGGCTGCTGCTCCGCTTGTTGTTGATGCTGCGGCGGCTGTGGCTGGGACTGGTTCAAACTCGAGGGCTCGCCGTGCGGTCGGTTCAGATCAACGCCAGCTGGAGCGGGCGGAATCTCGCCCTGTGTCTCGAGTAGACGTGATTGAAGGTTGATGATGTAGTCGCGCAGTTGGTAGTTTTCGGTCTGCAGTGTCTTGTATAGCTCGCATAGCTGCTCGAATTCCTTGACTTGGTCTTTCAGTTGCTTGATATATTCCTCTTTACGCTGACGGAATGCGCGCTGGCAGAATTAGCGACCCGTACTAGCAACGCGACTGACAGACGTACTTGGGCGGCACGATTTTGTGCAGCACGCTTCGAGGTCGAGAGCTCCCTCCGGCCCTTGGAGCGACCCTCGCTCGTGTTGCCGTCGTCAATGGCGCCCTGGCTCATTTGGTAGGCTTGGCCGGCGATGGCTGGGTCAATTGCATGCGAAGGGCCGGGTGGAGGGGAGTGCTGCGACAGCGGCTGGGTGCTGGGCTGACCAGCGCCAGCAGCGAGCAGGTGTTCTCTTAAACCTGGATGGATATGCGTGTTAGTAAGCGGCAGCAGTAGCATCGACGACGGGCGCGAGCACTAACTCATCTCGATGGTTGGCTTGCTTTGATCCTAGTTGGGCAAGTCAGCAGAGCAAAGGGCCTGAAACTGTCAGCACAGCTTACCTGAGCGCCCGGCTGCTGCATGTTATACCCAGTGTCGCTACGGATCTGAGGGTAGAGCGTTCGGCTCATTCACGAGGCTTCGGACGAGGAATGCGCGAGTGGGTGTTGTGGCGCTGATTATACAGCAACGCGGGATGCGCACTCGGGCGGATAGCAGTGCTCTTCAGCGCAGCACAGTGCAGCGCGACGGCGGTAGTGTCGCAAGAGCTGGTGGTGACGTCGAAGCACGTGCGGGAGCTCCAGAGCTGGCGAGGCGCAAGCGGTGCAGAGTGAAAGACGGCGCCTGTGGGCCATTGGCAGTCAGCACCATCATCACGACTATCGGGAAGAGCGCCAAGGCGTGCGCGCGACAGTGCGACGGCGCTCGAGGTGCAGGTGGTGGTTGCGCGCGCTGAGAGTGAGCGGGACTTACCTGGGCTGGCTTGAGGATGCGGATTAGAAAGCTGTGACTAAGAGGGCGGGCGCTGGCTCGCCTTTATGATATTTGCGCCGCTCGGCGGGGAACGGCTCCTCCCACTTTGGGGCCACCCTACCCTTCATCATCACCACCGTCTCCATCGCCGTGCATTTCCTGACACCCGAGCTACTTCCTGCTTGGGCTTACAGTCGCTTCCGAGGCCTGCGCGTGCATTTGCTGGCTTTGGTATAAGGCCGATGCAGCAAGACAGTGCGATTCGACCATCTGCACCTCGCTGTCGGGCTGACTAATGCCCAAAAATGACTGCGGCGTCGTGGAACACCCGTTGTCAGCGGAGCCACGCGCGACAGAGATTACGGAACAGAAAGGTTCCTCGATCCGAAGCTCCCGCATGTGCTCCTTTTTGCCCCCGGGGCAGCCATCTTCGACGTTGGCGCATGCCTCCGCAATAGTGTCCTTGAATTACGCATTTTACATAATCGCTCCATTCGCACAAGCACCTAATCGTCATCTGTTCGTACTTTACAGAAGACTACGCTGCCCAGCACGCTGAAGCGCAGCATCAGCAGCGCACTCTTAGTTCCAGAGCTGTGCGTGCCAGTCCCACTGCAAGGAGCCAGGGAAAAGCCCCGAGTACCACAGCGGTGTTGGGTGCCTTGGACATGATGACCCGATTAACGCACGAGAGCGTCCGTCGTGTCACAGCCTTGGACATGCGATCTGTGGCCCTGCATCGATCTGCAAGGCAGCTGCATAGCTCTGACTCCATCCTCCAACGCCTTTTGTGCAACTTGCTTGTACGGGTATATTGTGTAACTTGCTGGTGTCTGACTCGGGCTATCTATTGTAGTGAGTGCTTGGCGCAGGAAGCTGCCGTGCTGCACCTGCCTGACTGTCTCACCAACATCAACCATCATCCATCCGGGCCTGCCACACAGAGTCTTGGCCGCCATCATGAAGCTCCGATACCTACCCTCGACAGTACTTCAGGCACTCCCGTAAGTTTTGACCACTGCAGGCAGCATGGCGGATCTGCAAGCCTCTCCCTTCCACTACTGTGGGGCCAACGGCCGCCAATGCTTACATCAGATCTCAATTTGTCTAATGTGTAAACATGGCAGATCGCACAAGCCATCGTGCGAGCGAATGTGTCGCACGAAGCCGATTCTGGTCGTGGAGGGTCATATGCGCCTTCGGCCGGGGCGTCATGTTGCCTTCCCAATGGCACATGGTCCAACCATATCCGTCAAGAGGTTCTCCGGGGCTCAAGCAACCTTTAGTACGAACCCCAGACACGCTAGTCCAACGACAAATAGCAGTATCGTCTTTTCTGCAGGTCAGCCAGAAGACTTGCCAGATCGAGCATCCAAGCTCTTGTCTTCTTGGAGCCTCTCTGCATCGAAAAAGGGAATCACTCGACAATATACCTTCTCTTCCTTCTCGAAGGCTTGGACATTCATGACCAAAGTCGCGGAAGAATGCAAGACTAAGAGGCATCATCCCTCTTGGTCCAACTTGTACAATGTTGTCAACATTGAATGGACCACACATAAGCCAGAAGGCCTGAGCATCAAAGACATCGAGATGGCGGAGTATTGCGATCAAACGGCAGAAGAGATCGGGCTCAAGCCCTAGCAAAAACGCAACGTCTCCTTCAAATGGAAAGTAATCTGCCCAGATCCACTGGCGTCAGCTCGCGAATGGTAAGAATGTTGATTTACACAGCACACTATTCAGCGAATAGCATTGGTCATCGCATCTACAGTACATGAAGTGGAGAACTGGCTGCCCTACCAAGCTAACGAGCCCGGACCAATACCGCCCTTCTTAGTACAGCATACCTGTCTCTAAACGCCGAACACCCGGACATATCGCGCCAATATTGCGCGATGCTCGCTTCCCGCAGAAGCAAATCCGGTTTGAGAACCACAACTGGCGGTGCTATTGGCGGCAAGCTCTTGCAGTATGAAGCACAGTGTATCCGGAGGTACCGGATGCTTGTACATGCATCGAGCGCACCGGGACAGTCTTGAAGCGACCAATCTCATGGACACCCTTGTCGTACCTTCACTCGGTCCCGCTTGGAGATCGAGCAGCACATCGTCGATCCAAACCGCGCCTTCTCCCTGTCTGTCTTGACGAGGCCCTGGCTCGCCTAACAAGCATCTTACGATGAACGCTGCTTGGCCCTCGTGTACAGCTTCGCGTCGACTCAAGCATACATTTTATTTCCGCGTCCATCTGTAGAGAATCAAACCGGAAAGCAGCCAGGAGCGCCGGGGCCACTATGTAATCTTCAACTCTAAATACGTTTGGCCCTTCAAACACGATATTGTGTCTATCGTTGCCATTGGCTAACGCAAGAGATTATAGCTATTCCATATGCTTGTCGAAACAGTGCGCACATAGCCATTACAATCAGCACAACGATGTATACTACGGTTACATCTTCGGCGCTATACGTAAGAACTGGATCCACCCGCACCGAATGGTCAGCAGCGCAACTCTATCTCGATTACCACCATCACTACGCAGCGCTTATGTCCACGGGCATATTCATCCACCCAGGCTATACACCGACCAAGAAACAGGCCGTCACTCCGCCCGCTACTCCTCGCTTCTATCCTGGACCTCTCACTCCAACAGGCAATCTCGGCTTACTCATTCCTTGTCCTAATATATCCCCACACATGATCTTTCCCCACACTTGTCCACTCTGCATCTGCATGAAGCCTCCGCGTCATCTCCAGGCTCAGAAAATGACATCCACATCACTCAAAAATGCCCTCTACATCTCGACCACTTTGCTGTCGCCATCAGCTTTGTTCACTGCAGCATGGTTGAACGGCACGGTGTGTGCTAAGTAATCATGTTCAAGTCAGCACTCCCGCGCGCCTAGGCTAAGCCCGCTTTTGGCAAGACCAAGAGACTATGATCAGTCATCTAATGCTAATTTGCACTCTCGTTTTTGCACACTTGCTCACGGCAGTGTCTTGTTTACTCATGCCGAGTACCTTGGATGAAGATTAGTTTGGCGATGAAATTGTCAACCTTTTTCGAAGCAACAATAGATTAGTCTACAAATATCCGTTCAGATTAGTAGATACCTAGGCCATATGAGTCGGTCCCTTCTTCTTCCCAAATTCGTCGAGCCACGGTACCAGAGCTGAGTGAGTCGTTGGGCACCAGTGGTACCTGCAAGCGAGCCACGCAGACGTTGGCGATGTAGGAAGCGGAGTAGCGGAGCAACTTTGTATCCGCGCAACGGGTGCGGAATCATGTCAGAATGTCAGAATTGCTTTGTCAGAAGCGAATTAAAGGGAGAGATCACAGTAGTGTGCTGGGGAGGAGTTGTGGGGAGCGGGAATCTGACTGCAGTGTACATGCGCGGGAGCCCGAACTGGAGAGAGCGAGAGAGCGAAAGAGCGAAAGAGAAACAGAGACCTGTGGCATAGTCACGCGTTCACAGACCCAACTCGACCAAGGAATGGAATTGACTTTTGTGCACAGATTTTTGTGCTGGAATATATGATATGCACATGCACCTATCATAGCGAACCAGTGTAATGCGTAGCCAAAGCCCATCCGCGTGTCTCTAGAAGTTTATTGAGTAGCTCTAGTCCCAACGCAACAAGCCGTACATTGCTTGCTCGACAAGCTTTTCTACCGCCATGAACCACACTCACCAGACCACACTAATCCCAACTACATACTCTCTTCCTAACCCTACCAAGCAAACATGCACTTATTATTCAACAGCCTCGCTCCAAGCATATCGTACTCATACCGACTAATCCAGCTATCATTCCCATGCCCACTTAGCCTACCAAACACACTCCCTCCCTTCCACGCCACGACCTGCGGATCAAATTCTCTCGGCGGCGGCCCCACCAAGATTTCTTTGCCGTAAAAAGGGCGTAGCTCGCGGAGTCGCGCTTCGATGAATTCGCGTAGCCCTGGAGTCTTGGACGCGCCGCCCACGAGCATGATGCCGCCGAAAAAGTCGCGTAGCTTGCGATCGTCGCCACGCGCGCCTTGGGCGAGAGACTCGAGGATGGCGTGATCGAGCGGTGTGATGGGCAGGACGGTGTCGCGTGCGTCGGCGAGTTTGGTCTTCTCGAGCACAGGGTCGCGGAAGATGAGGGCTTGGCCTTCGGTATCGCCCATTGGAGTATCGCGTTCTGGGTTCGGGGTGCCCGTGCCTTCGGGGCCGGGCGAGCCTGCTACGGATGAGCGAGGGGTGTTTTCGTTCTCAGTGAGGCGGCCAAGAAGGTTGAAGGGGTTTGGCTGGGGGCGCTGAGGTGTGGAGACTGCAGCGACGGGGTCGGATGTGCCGTTGACAGCGGCGACGACTGGTTTGCCTGCTGCTGCTTCGAGGATGGCGATTTGCGCCTGCGAGATAGGGTCGTTTGGTGATCCATCGTAGAGATCGACCGATCGCGGTATCACTTTCCGCCGATTTTGAAGCTTCGTCGCGTTTTCAAAAATTGATGGTTTGAAGAGACCCTGAGCTTGTTAGCGTTGTGTCGCAGAAACCTCTGGCGACTGGCTTACCATGACCGAGAGCATAGTCTCATCATATGTCTTGAAGGTGTACTTGCGCGTGTCCTGCCCTGAAGCCCGGAGATGAAAGTCCCAGGTCTGGACTGTGACAGATCCTTCATCCATGGAGCAGAACTTTTGCTTCAGCTCTTCTGCGAGTAGGAAGTCGTACCTTCTCTTCAGATTCATCTCTGAGTATGGGAAATGGCCATACAACATCATCTTTATAAACGTCTCAGTAACGTCCGACCCGCCCATCTTGAGGTTGACGCGAGACTCTTCGACACAAAGCCCTTCATCCACACAGCAGATGGAAGTCTTCTGCGCTCCAATATCGACAACACATGTAACACCGTAGCCAGCCCCAAAAGATGCTGAAAGGCTCTCTTGTTGAAGGCATACTTTCCCCAAGCCAAGATCTCGGATGAGGATGTCCAAGATCATTGTGACATACTGCCGCTCATACAAATCCGGGATGATGAAGACGCACTTGTAGTTCACCAAATCCTTCAAGCTCTTGATGCCAAGTTGGTTCTTAAAGGCCTCCTCCAGAATCTTGGATATATCATGATAGACCTGGTTGCGATCGAGATAGTCAATTTCATTGAAAGTGCCGCTTCGTATTGGCCAGAACAGCTTGTATCGTGGTTTTGACTTTTCGGGTATCCGCAAGGCTGCGTGTCCGGTGAAGAAGTCAGGTGCTTTGCTCGGGTCCGATGGCAGCTCCGTCCAATCTATGCGATCCATGTCATTGTGCTCCGAGATGATGTCCGGAGGTGTGCGTCGATTGTAGTTGATTACAAGGTCTTTGGAGTTTGGCAGTACTCGGCGCTTGTTCGAACGCATGCGCGTCCTCAGCTCTGACGACATAGCCATGTACTGGTCGGCGAAATCTTCTCCAAACCACTTCTCTGGCAGGGCATCCGCGGGCACCGCACCCTCGAGCTTCATGCGCTTCGGGCTGGGTTCCCCGCCGTCCTCCTCGTCCTCGCTTTCCTTCCACTTCCGTGCAATCACCATAGGTATTGTCTTGGGAAGCGCATCCGACCCAAGACCGATTCTGAGGTTCTGGCTGCCGGGATGTATAACAATGAGCTTTGAGATATCTGTCCGTGACGCGAAAGACACATCTGCGTCCTCTGCAGTCTCGTCGGCAGCCTGTGGTGTCAGACCCTCCGCTTGCGGTACGCCGAGTGCTCGAGCGCGATCCTTGTCCCTTGCCTCCTGCACTATGCGTGCCCGCTCTTCGTCCTTGGGGTATCGAACGGCGAGGAACTGTTCGTCGCGCTTGAGGAATTCCGTGTAGTAGTTCTTCTGGTTGATCATGGGCACCTGGGGCCACGTTGTCAGGTCCATGTTATTGTCCGTCCTCTCGAGACCTGCCATCTGTTGTCAGTCAATACTCCCTCGAATACGAATAAGCCATACCCTCTTCCCGCAGCTGGGCTCTGCCTGACTTCTTGCCAACCATCTTGCCGGATTTTGTAGCTGAAATGCGGTCGTCTCAGGCTCGGTTGGATTCTACAGACTGCGCCAACGGCTGCGATCAATCTTTCGCGTTAGACTGGCTGGTGATTCTACAGATCCCAATGTCGTCTTCAGCCACGGTTGCAATTTCCTGGGCGACTCTAAGTGTCTGCCTCAATGGCCACTTTGTTCGATCGCGGCCACAAGAGACTCGTAGCTGTCCAAAAGCTGAGTGGATGTCGATGTATTTCGGCAATTTCGTAGTATCGTGAAGCCTGCTCGTCCGGCGACGTCTAACGGCGACAAGTATCAATGGTGGTCGCAAGAGCGCGTGTTGTGTGGAGGACGGCAGCGAGACTGTGTATCTTCGCGGTTGTGTTGATGGTAGGAAGTGAGGTTCCGTGTTGCGCTGCGGCGCGATTGCTCTGTCATTGGCTCGCCAGTCCGCGTTGTCCAAGGTTGACCATCATAGAGCTAGGACCACGGTGCAACTGGCTTGAGTGGCATCACAGAAGGCTCAACAACTGTCCTTGCATTAACTTGTTGCGATTTCACTCAAACATTATATAAGCACGAGTTCGGTGACATTTCCAAAAGATTGCATTATAAAGGATGAGAGGGGTATCTAGATTTATCATTACGCATTTCATCAGTCAAGTCCATCGGCTGCATCCTCGTTCTGCAACGGCTGAGCGCCGTCATATCTGCAAAGCCTCTCTGTCATCTTTCCCAAGATCATTTCACATACTCAATACATTTCGACAGTCCTTCGAGAAGTGAAGTTGCACCAATCGCACTGTCCCCAAAGTGAGCGCGGGCGGGAAGGGCAAGGAAGGGTAAGACAAACCATCGTCGCGGACGAAGCGTCATTGTCTTCGAGACAATACTCGTTCTGACACTTTTTACACTGTCGGATGAACAGCTCTTTGCAACTAATACACTGGACAAAGTCAGCTTCGCTTCATGAGCACTAAAGACAGAGGGGCGTACCGTGTGGCCGCAGCCAAAACAGTCACGTCTTACGCCAACAATCTGTGTTTTGATCTCGTCAGCATACTTCTTGTCTAAAGGTCGAGCACATACCTTGGCGCGCAAGTGCTAGGTTGTCCAGTGCAGTTATCCAATAGTGGGCTCCAAGGCCAGTGGGTAAGACTGGTGTCCGGGATCCTACTATATTGTAACGGCCTCATGGTGGAACCTCCTTCTCGCGCGCCAAGGTAAGAATAATTTCATCCCCACATTCCATTGCCTCCAGCACCACTCATCCATTCGTCCACGAGGCAGTGAGTCACACAGAGGCCCATATGTACCTTGATGGTTTGTTTTGGGACCATCTGAGTGGTCCCGTTCGGCTCAAGAGTTTCCATGAGTTCCGTTTGTTGCAATTCCGTCCGCTGTGCCACTGTCGAGCCGGCATAGCAATCCTCATCCCACCATTTATGGCACCGTTCGCACCAGCGTCCCTTGAGGCAGTCCTCGCATCGCACGAAAAGAGGAGGCGGTCGCGATCCATCTAGGGAATGTGGTAATTGTGCGGCGCGTACTGAACTCCAGTGCAGTGGGACTGGACTCAGAAGTGGGAAATGGCTGAGTGGAGAGTCGCCCATTATAGCCGGCCCTTCAGGACAAGTATGACAGGACTCGCAGCCTGATGGGCCCAGGGCGACCGTTGCTACGGCGGGTCGGAGGAATGCGGCTGGGTGTGAGATGCTACTAGCGGGACCTTCCCTGATATACGCCTTGCTCGGATCGTGCCGTGGCCCTCTACAAAGGACCGCATCGAAAGCGATGATGCCCTCACACGCTTGCAGTATTTCAGCCCAGTCTGACGAAGGGCGCTTCACCATCATCCTCCCCGAGGATTGGTACCACTTGTCATCGGTCCTTGCAAGTGCCGCATTGAGTGCAGTTGTAGACTTCTGATTCCATTCTGCACCTATCTGTGCTCCTTGCGACGACATGACTCCGCGAGAAACGGGAGAGGGCGATCGCTTTTTCGGCTGTGTAGTGACGGGCGCGGGATCTCGAGGGCCGAAGAGGTAAATGCCCTTGACACGAGGCGTTCCGGCGGGTCTCGTTGGTCGCACGGCGTAGCGAAGATATTGCTGGAGCTTCCTCTCGTTGAGGTGCTTGACTTCGCGGATTGACAGGATGCGAATATTATATCGCTCTTCGGTCATGAGCTCTTTGACGAACTCAGCTGTCACGCTGAGGCCATCTAACACAAGAGTGTTCACATTGCGCAGAACATGCTGTTGCTCGAGTCGTGAGAAGATGCCGCGCAGAGGGCCAGAGTAGAAGTCGTCTTCTGTAAGCGATTCATCCATGCGCTCCTGGCGCCAGTTATTGCCGCCGGAGTCGAGAGGCTCGTCGATTGGACATATTGCAGACTTGATGGGGGAGAGGTCGAGGTAACGGAACGCCTCCGGTGACTGGCGGATGACAAGACGGAGGGACCTGGATGTCTTCGCGAGGGCACAGACAGATTGGACAGGTAGGTATGGTGCGGTTTGGCGCAGGATCAAAGTAGTGGAGAGCAAGTCCGCCAGGGAGGTAGGAGCATCGGACAGAACAATAGGACCCATGACACTTGGGAAAAACAAGTAGGGAGATGTTGAGGTTAGAAGGGTACTCACCACAGCTTTATCGAAGGGATGCAGGCGCAGCCCAGAGGGGCACGTGTCACAGATCTGACACTGCAGCAGATATGGTGTTGAGTAAAAACAAAGCAGGGCGGCGGGGAATGAAACGTGGTTGGCAGTAGAGAGTACGACAGCATGGTGGGATCATCCATCCCCCGCTAGGACCCTGTTGACGATCCTCCTTCGCCAAGGATTCTGCCACGCCTCGTTGGTGACACTGTTGAGTTTCAGGGTCCAAGGAGATGCAAGAGGAATGATCTGAGAAGACGCGCTTCATAATTGCCTGAACATGAATCAAAGCGGGCGTCAGTGAAGCCCACAGCAAGGTTGAGCATTGCAAGCTTTGGCTGGAGCAAGAATAAGCGAGGCCTGGGGTCGGAGCATCCAACGTGGGGTGTAGGCGGTGTTAGTCGTCGCAATTGCCATATCAAAATTGAGGCGGCCAAGATTGCGTGATGAGGATGATGCATGCAGGCTGCGGATGGCGGGCCGAGAACCATTCCAGCCGCATACTGGTCTAAAACAAAGTGACGGCTATTTACTGTCGCAGGCTCACTCGGGGATGCCAGAGCGCGTCGCATCAGTTACAATACTCGGTCGGCGCGTTGTCGCGCTGTTATCGATAAGAGATGACGCAAACACCGAGGCGGCAACGGAAGCTTCTCGAGCAGAGCCGCGATGCATCTGTCAGCCATTCACGCCGTGACACTCCTAGACCCTCCTATACTAATCAAACGCCCTGAACATGATAACTTCCTACTCTGCTCACTGCTTCTTCGTGTAAATCAAACCCCATCATGGACCCAGAGCCAGAGCCCGCCGAGCTCAAGTGGTCGGCGCAATACACACTTTCCTCGACAACGGCGCGAAACACGCAGCTGCCCGGAGACAAGATCCTGCTGCCGCCGTCCGCGTTAGAACAGCTGCTTGCCGCAGCGCCCGTCGTCACCGTCGATGCGGACCGCCCCCACATCACCGCGTTTGACCCGTTCAATCCATACACGTACAATGCCGAGCGCCAGGCACGCGCCCAGTTTCAAGACCGCCACCAGCAGCTGCCACACCCGCTCACGTTTCGACTGGTGAACCCCGAGAACGGAAGGGCGTTACATGCAGGCATACGCGAGTTCTCTGCAGAAGAAGGCGAAATCGTGCTGAGCAGCTTTCTGAGGGAAGCGCTGGGCATCGAAGCATCGTCTGCAGAATCGTCGAGGAAGGGAAGCCCAAATGGCCATAATGGCGGGGATGAAGAGATGGTCGATAGTGGAGACCATGCTGCAGGGACTAATACTGGTCCGCGCATAACGGTCCATGCCAAACAGTTACCCAAAGGTACCTTTGTTAAGCTTCGACCGCTCGAAGCAGGCTACGACCCCGAAGACTGGAAGTCGCTCCTCGAAGAACATTTGCGATCAAACTTCACAACCCTGACAAATGGCGAAGTCCTGGTGGTATATGGAGGGCGAACAGCTAGTGGCAAGCGCGAGGAGTTCCGCTTCTTGGTCGACGGCTTCAAACCTGAGGGAGACGGCATTCTGGTCATCGATACCGACCTCGAAGTCGACATCGAAGCCCTCAATGAAGAGCAGGCCCGAGAGACATTGAAGCAAATAGCAGCGAGGCGACAACGAGCGCCAGGCACAACCGAGGGTAGTTCTGTTGGCGGCCCTATAGACATCTTCAAGGCGCAAGATGGCCAAGTGCTAGATGGAGAGTATGTTGACTACGAGCTACCGTCTTGGGACAGGTCGCAAGGCCTGGACATTTCGTTGAGCGAAGTGGATGATGACACCGAGATCGACTTATTCGTAAGCCCCTACTCGTCTCGACAACGCGTCCGACCACGAGAAGACGAGCATGTATTTGCGGACGTGTCGAGTCGGTTCCCAAAACGCATACGACTACAGCCCACCAATATTGAGCTTGACGAAGCTGAGGCAATCTACATATCTGTCCGCGCATACCCTTCCGATACGCCTTCCAGCACCCCGAAGCCTTTTCGACTCAAGGTCAATATGTTCGATCCCAAGAACACACCGGCGATAAACGGTGATGCTACTACAAATGAAGCACATGGACCTGACGAAGTTCGATGCAAGAACTGCAACCAATGGGTACCCAAGTCTTCGCTCTTCTTGCACGAGAACTTCTGTTTGCGAAACAACATCTTATGTCCCCAAGGCTGCGGCCAGGTCTTCCAGAAGCGATCGGCAGCATTCCAAAACCACTGGCACTGTCCCCACGACACTTTTACTGGCAATACACCCCTCAGTCGTCAAAAGCACGACGCCATATACCACACCGCTCACACCTGTTCCTCTTGCGGTCTCGAATTTCCTTCTATCCCCACACTCGCCCATCACAAAACCACCACATGTCCCGGCAAACTCATCCTCTGTCGCTTCTGCCATCTTCAAGTCCCACAAGAAGGCGATCCCACCGAGCCAGCGAACGCCGAACTCCTCCTCTCTGGCCTCACGCCACACGAACTAGCAGACGGCGGCCGAACTACAGAATGCCATCTCTGCAATAAGATCGTGCGCTTCAGGGACATGGACACTCATCTCCGACACCACGATCTCGAGCGCCTGTCACGTCCGCCACCGCGTATATGTCGCAACGTGAATTGCGGGCGCACGCAAGACGGCGTGAACAAGATGGGCGACACACGTGCCGGGACACGCAAAGGCCAGGGTCCAGGCAATGAAATCGGACTATGTAGTGTGTGCTTTGGCCCGCTGTATGTCTCACTTCACGATCCAGAAGGCAAGGCTCTACGACGCCGCATAGAGCGCCGGTACTTGTCACAGCTCCTGACTGGCTGCGGGAAAGCTTGGTGTAGGAATGAATTCTGCCGCACTGGACGCAAGAATCTGGGTGAAGAGGATAAGTCTGTGCCTACAAAGGATGCGATCCCATTGGTGAAGCCGTTCCTAGAGGGCATGGACGGCAGGGGGTATGTCACGCCGCTGCACTTCTGCGTTGATGAGCGGAGTCAGAAAAGTCGAACGCTGGCGGAGATGATGACTGCCGAGAGAGGAATCGAAGGCAAAGGCGGATACGGGCTGGAGTGGTGTGTAGCCGCACTTGAAGCTGAGAGCGGCGATCTCGAGCGCGGACGCGCTTGGTTGAAAGGATGGGCGCCACAGCGGAGTGAAGCTGGACAGTAGCGCATATAGACATGGCATGCATGCGAGGCGTTGTATATGAGCGAAGCATATAGACTTAGGAGATACCCAGCGCTGATGAGATCAAATGGAATAGAAGTATTGTTGTAGTCATGATTCGCTCTAATCTTCCTTACATAGTGACCGTTTCAGGAACCCCTCACATAATCTCCAAATATGGTGAAACGAACGACCTAGATACACAACAACACAAAGCACATCCCGTGCACTTGCTCTTCCGATAAGTATATACATGAATGATAAATGCGTGGTGAGCGCCAAAAGCCTTTGACAAACACCTAAAAGGACAATACTGCGAACTGCATGTCGGACGAACTAAATAATGTATCGAACCGAAGACGGCCGCACTAGAGATTGTACGTGAAGTAGCCAATGGTGTTTGGATACGCAGCCAAATTGTCCGACCAAAGCGCCTTGTCCTGACGATTTATCGTAATCATCTGCAATGCGCCGACCTGATTCAGTCCATACCACTGAACGCTCGAGTCGCCCTCGATGCTGAAGATTTGGTTCTGGCAGTCGCGGCGGCCGTTGGCGGCATTGGGGTCGCTGCACGAAACGTCGTAGTTCTTGAAGAAAGAATACAGACCACCTGCATAGATCATGATGTTCTTCGAGTTCAAGACGCGGAGGCCATATGCATCGCAGATACCCGCTGGACAAGCAGCAGCGTAGTCGGGATCCGAGAACGCATCTGAGCGGCCGTATGGCTGTGTCTTGGCGTCTGGTGTGGGCATATAGTAAGGCGTTTCAGTTTGGATGTAGCCTGCGAAGATGTTCTGGGCGTTGTTGAACTGGTACTGGTATAGGGCGTGATGTTCGACGCCGCTAGCCCAGAGAAAGACGTTGGAAGCTTCGACGTGCAGGCCACGTCCTGTGAAGATGGCGGTACGCGTGCTGTTCCAGTCATCGAGGTCGTGGTCCGCGCTGTGACATTATTAGCAGAGAACTTTCAAAAGAGTGGTGTGATCGACTTACGTCCAGAACCAATTGTTCTCAAAGTAAGCTCCGTTTCCGGTCTTGGTAACGTGCACATTCGTATGTGCAGCCATGCATCCAGGGTTGATAGAGCCAACGGGGCATTCTGCAATCTGTTGCTGAGTACCCTTTGCCCCGCCAATGCGCGTGTGAACGTCCCAGAGGCCGGAACCCCGTGCCGTGTTCAAGTTGTACTCGATAACGATAGCACCGGGTGTGGCGCCCTGAGTCTGTAGAAGCATGTCGGACCACTCGATGCTGCCACTCTCCCCAGGTCTACCAATTTGTACAACAGCTTTCGGGCTGTCCTTGTTACCCCAGGTACTTCCTGATGCCATGATAGTAGAAAAGGTCTCGCCCACCATACGGGAGCCGGGTGGGACATAGATTGTGTTGGTGACCTTGTAGACACCGTGCTCGAAGAACAGAACCTTGTTTTGCGCGACGGCTGTATTGATCGCATTCTGAATAGCCTGAGTGTCGTCATTCCGACCATTGCCAGTTGCGCCTGCACCGCGGGCGCTGATGAAGTCGCCAGCATTGAGATTCTCATATTGTGGCTTCGACTTAGAATAGTACTTGCCGTCTTGCAGAAGACTTGATGGCCTAGCTGCCGCATTGATGGCTCCTTGGAACTTTTCGGGGCCGTTTGGTGAGTACTTGTTGCCTTGGCCCCATGCTTGGATGGTGGTGGTGCCCCCTGGAAGTACTGTAGTACCACCGGGGCCCTTGACAGCAACGGGCACGTTAGCCAGTCTGACGTTTTCGATAATGAGCTGCCCGGATCCGATAGGTTGAGTGGTTCGAGACCAGGCCTACACCAGGTTTAGCCGAAGAATCACATGTCGCTAGAGGTTACATACCTGATCAATGAAGGTGGGACAATTGGTAATTTCGCTGTCAATGATGACAACAGAGCCGACCTGGAGTTTCCCTTGGTCGTCGGCATTTTTCATTGAGAACGCAGTACCGCATTCGCTAATGGAGAGTCCGGAATAGAGCCAGCCCCAGTTCCAGATTTGCGAAATGCCAACCTGAGCTTTTGAGATCTTCACGTTACGCATGGTGACTGAAATTATGTCAGCCGGTGTTTTCCTTACAAGCGATGTTGCGATTACTCACATTGCTGATTTCCTATGTTCATGCCATAAAGACCACCTTCAATGTCGAGATCGGCCATGTGCCCACCAGAACCTGATCGCGTTAGGAAGCTCCTTTATACGGCTTGTTTATGTACATACCGTTTTCAACAAAGATACCAGCATGTACGGAACTGGCCGACTGAGTCATGCGGATCTTGACATTCTGGATTGTAGTCGCCTGGGATGCTGGCCAGTGAATACCTTGGAAGCCTCTATTCGGCGCAACCGCGGTGCCATCAATAACAAGGTTTCGAATTTGACGCAAGAAGATGTTGGTCGAGATCCACCCGGGCTCACCATTGCTGTTGCTGTATGGACTCGCGTCGATGAGAGCAAGAGCATCAAGATAAGGCGCAGCCTTGAGAATGGGAAGGTTTCGGGGGTTTCCGATGAGCTGTGTCATGTAATAGAAAATTATTGGTTTTCCAATAAGGTAGGTTCCAGATGGCACATAAACAACAGCAGGCGTGTCGGTGGAGGAGTCGCAGACCCATGGCCCACATCGATTACCGTCTGAGATTGCACGATTGAAAGCGTCGCTATCATCAGTGACGCCTACACGTAGTGAATTGTGTCAGTTTGCGCATTTAGGAGTGTTTTATTTGTGAGCATACCGTCACCTGTCCGAGAATTAGTTGAAGTCCTTGAACCCTGCGTGGATTTCGCTTACCCGTAGCACCATAGTCCCTGACATTCCTAAACACCTTGTAGGTACCCGGGTTTGGGTTGAAGGCAGCATAGCCCTTGCCTGACAGGTCATTCAACCAATAACCGTCAGCCGCCCTAGCCGCGAGTTGAGCCACATCATTCTTGATGTTTGTCGTGGGCTCTTCAACGGCAGGAGAAACCGGGTCACGGCGAGCAAATGGTGCTATTAACATGTCAGCAGTGAGTCGCGATGGAGTTGCAGTGCCCTCACCCAAAGCTGCACCCTGAACACCAGCTGCCCACAGACAGGCGGTGATTGAGGGTAGACGCATCCTTGTGCTTCACCCTTGCCGAGGGAAACTAATTACAGTATCAAGAAGATAGTAGACAAAAACTACAAAGAAGGGCTTAGAAGGAGGAAGGAGAGTGTAGTGGAGGAGTTGTGAATAAAAGGCGCGAAGTGATGCTATATCATGCCCGTTTGGCTGCTTGGCGTGGTCAGGAGGATCGAGAATGGAAAGAACCACTCAAGCCCTGTAAGCCCAGACCGATCTTCGGTCACTTCAAGGCTGCCCCGTTTGTTTGCCATGAGCGCCTGCTCCGGTGACAGACTCACCCCTCGTTCAGCCTGTGCTTGCTCGATCAGATGCCTCCCTTCGCTAGCATTCCTTGGTGGGGCCGCCAAAGGTTACATGCCTTGCCGCGGCTTAGGCGTTCCGAGGAGTACAATGACAAGATACTTTTAGTCCTATTAATCTGCCCATATGGAGATATTGCCGAGTAGGGGGTTGAGCGACTGGTCGCGTTGTTGAGCGGTCTACGATTCTGCTAGCCAAGAGTGTCTTTAGAAGGGGTACCATGCTTCGCTCGAGCTCGCTACCATACAGCTCTTGATCGACTAGTACCACAGAATTATTCTTGTTAATCTTGATCGCACTCCTACATTGCTTACCCTGGAGAGGGTTTCGGATATCTGTGGCACTAGACCTGATTAGGTAGGCGTCACCGGGTCGGCTCGAACACAACCATCATCTCCGCGAAGCGCTGTCCAACCAGTTCAGCAGCATGTGATGGGCAGCATCCTGAATTCCATACTAGAACAATCCTGGGCCAGACTCCGCTACAGAGGTCACACTTTGCTGAATGCAGGTCCACTGTGTGCATGCCCACGATGTCGCATGGCTTCGGTGCCTCGTGAATCATGACGCCAATCCGGTCAAGAAACGAAGATGCGAGTTGCACCATAGTCGTTGTTCGGTCCTAATGCAGTAAGTCAAAGGTGAGCGCGTGCCAACGGTGAAGCCTCAAATCTGGGGTAGTCATAGTTGCCCGTTTGTGACACCGTTCAGCCGTTGGTGCCCCGTGAAGACGTCGCAAGACAGGTGTCATAAAAGATCCCCATCCCTTTCGCCGACCTTCCTGATGAGACTGTATGTTTCAAGCCTGAGGCCCGCGTAGTGTTGCAGGCGTCTAGCACAGGAACCTTGCTGTTTCCTTCGCCAGGTTGTGAATATGCAGGGGCAAGAGGCTCTTACTTAGCGCGGGCTACTTGTAAGAAGACCGGTGTTGGTTTGAGTGTCGTTCAAATAGCCTTGAGCGAAAGCGCCTCTTCCTTGGATACGAAGACTCGGAGCTAATGCCGGTTGTGGATCACAATGTAGGATCGCAAATTACCCCAGATTTTCGGAAGGAGCTTCGTGAGCCGCGGGCTGTGCCATGTAGATCAGCTGTTCCAGGGAAATAGATTAGATCAAGTCGGGTGCATCCAGTCATGTGCTGTCATATCCACCTTCTCTTTTCGAGCGCCACCAATCACAGCAACCGGCTCTGGGCATGAGCAACGAGCCGTCGAAGTCTGCACGCAAGTGTTTCACACAACTAAGTCGCGTGTCGCCGATCTAGAGGCCTTCTTCGGACCTAGATTAGTCTTGTCAAAAAGAGGACGGTTTGCGGTTCGTGCAAGTGTCGCCATATCTTGCCCGTACTAGTAGCAACACAACGATGGCTATTGCTCTAGCATCTTGCGCCTTGCCTCGGACCGGCGGCTGGACTGCGTACTCAGCCATAACAAGAAATCTTCGCGGATCAACTATCTCGTTAGCACTCTCGACACGCTTATGTGAATCTCACTATCGACAATCACACCCGGGGCGCTGTGAGGACATTGTATTGTGCTGGGAGCTCGCCATAAGCGACACGTAAAGTCGCAGACGATGCATTTTTTGTTGTCCCTCTTGTCCCTGTATCCCGTTGGAAAGTCGCAGCGAGCTAAATGCAACGTTCATCGCTCCCGACGAATTGTACAGATTCCTTCGGGTTCTAATAATGTCATAATCTAGGCTTGACTTCGACAAACATGGCTTCGCCAATCGTGTATACCACACCCGTGGCTCCATTTTCGATGGTGCCGCGGACGTACAGCTTCCGGCCATCGCGTCGCTCGACTTTAGCGGTGCACTTGAGCGTATCAGGGGCTGGGACAGGGTTTTTGTAGATCGTGTTGAGGTCTGAAGAGTGTCAGCGCCGCTCACGCTCGACTGCCAAAGTCAACTCACAAGCCGTCATGTAATTCATGGAGGGCGTGCTCGTGCCACCAGATTCTTTCACTCGCTCTATGCTCTTCTCCATGTTCAACACGATCAAGATGCCGCACACCTCATCCAACATTGTTGCCACAAATCCGCCATGGCATATCTGTGGATACCCGTTCAAGCCGTCGCCCACTTGAAGGATAGTGACAATCTCATGGTACGCAAAGTCGTCATTGACTTCCTCCGTCGGCCTTAGTGTGAGGCACGCCTTTATGGTGCGATCTGTGGAGAGTGTTTCGGCGAAGAATGAGTCCTCACCAGACGCCTTTGGAAGACGCGAGGCAGTTCTTGTGCGCGTCCACTTGGGATCGTTGATGAGATCAGCTGCCCATGGCACCGAGACAAGCTGTTCTAAAATCGCGTCCCCCATCGCCAGAGATGCTGTAATTGTCGTTGATTGTGGCTACAGTTAGGGCCATGATGGCGCACGTTGCGGGAGGTACGAGGTATGCCGAGGTGCAACAAACTGACCCAATGCCGAACCGACCGCTGGACCCTGCGTCAGATCCGTCGCCAGCACCAAGCCGCACTCCCTCACCTCGCTCTCCGCCGCTTCACTGGGACTAAGTAAGATTTCAAGACGACTGTTTGCAAGCTTTTCAACTTAGTTTAAAACTTACAATGCCTGAGACCATGTAGTACCGCTTAGACTCCGGTAAAGTACACGCTAGCTCACAATCAGCACTTTACCACGTGCAAATATTAGGCCCGACATCAATGCTTTGATGCGTGTATCTTGTTAAGCTTCAAACTTACCCCACATCAAATTGGGTAGAAATGCGGAGGACGGCAGGCTACCTGCTCCGAGTTTTGCGTGGTTAGTATGAAGGCGGATAAATCTATCCGGTGCCCGCATTGTGCTGCTCTCAGATGGAGAACGGGCGTTCGCGATAAAGTTTCCATCACACGATCCATTCGCTTCAGTAGACCCAGATCTAAGTAGTGCTTGTAACATGTCGACCAGCAAGATGACGCGACCATTTCCAAAGTTCTCAGAACTCCAGCTCGATGAAACCGATCCCCCAAACTCTGCCTGGGGGCTTTGGGGACCAGACGATGAACTAGGCACGCTCAACCATCTGACCACCGAAAGGACGGTCGAAGCCGCGAAGTTGGTGAAAACAGGAACAAGGATAGGCCTCAATTGGTCGCTAGAGCAAATGGATTTTGCGGGCGACTTTCGGCAGCTTCTAAAACATGAAATATTTGAGCTGGGGAAGAACATGAATGTATGTAGAGACCCTAGCATATCAGAATGCAAATGCTGACCAAAAAAGGATGACCGTCTCACGTTCAATACGCAAACGAGCAGTCAGTGGGATGGGCTAAGGCACTGGGGCTTCGATGACGGACGATTTTACAACGGTCTCACCCAAGCAGAGATTCATTCGAATACAACACCAAAACTCGGGATTCATGGTATGGCCTCGAAGCACTTCCAGGTCGCCTGCTCACCATACTTCAGCATGGGCAAAGCAAGGCATCGTGGGTCGCGGCGTCCTAATCGATTTCGCCTCCTACGCTGCCCGCAATAACATCCTCTACGATCCTCTCGACCACTACGCAATCCCCCTCTCCCTTTTCCACCAAATCGCCAGAGAATCAAACATCGCTCTCCAATCCGGCGACATCATCCTGCTTCGCACCCGCTTCACCGCCGCCTTCGAATCTGCCTCGCTCGAGGTCAAGAAGGCCATCTTTGCAAAATCGCCTTTCCAATATCCCGGCCTTGAAGCCAGTCCCCAAGCTCTAGAATTCCTATGGAATACGCAAATCGCTGCCGTAGCTGGCGACTGTCCTGGTTTCGAAGCCTGGCCGCCCGCAAAAGAAGCAATGCATCAGACACTACTAAGTGGCTTCGGGATGCCCATTGGAGAACTCTTCGATCTCGAAGACCTAGCGAAAGAGTGTGACAAGCAGCAAAGGTGGAGTTTCTTCTTCACGAGTCAAGTGCTGAATGTCAAAGGCGGAGTGGCAAGTCCGCCGAATGCTATTGCAATATTCTAAAATGATGAAGTGGTGGCTTATAGCTTGCTCTTGCCTGACTTGTCTTGTCCTTCGCGCTCGACTTCTTTGCTCATGCTAGTCTTACTCGTCTCGGCTTTCAGGCTCGCGGGGTCGCCGAGTTGCGTCTTGTTCACTGTCTTGCCGTCGTTTTTGGAAAGCGTTCCGCGGACTGTCTTGGAATGCGGCAGCTGTTCTTTGGGCTCAACGGATGCTGCTCGTTCTTTGGTAGGTGAGATTTCCGATACTTTCGGGGCACTGGTATCGTTGCCTTGGCCCGCAGGTGGGGCAGAGTCGTTTGATGGTAGCTCTGGATCATCGGTTTCTGGCTTCAGCGAAGTTGCGTCGCCGAGTTGTGGAATCTTTTTATCAGACTTCATCGCTTCTTGTGTTTTGGGATTGTCGAGCGTGCCGCGTACGGTCTTGGAGTGCGGCTGAGATCCCATGGTAATGATGAACTATAATTTGTACCGACTGCGTTACAAAAGTGTTTTGTCGATATTCAAACTTATGGTCGTGGATGTCGTCGATTCAATATTGGCGTCGTAGGATGCTGAGGCATCACCAGTTTATGAACACAATTATAATGCTAATACCTCGGCATACATACATCATCGACCCACCACCTAGCTCATATGGATCTGGGGTCGGGAGATCTGGTCCAGATGTTTACGGCTCGCGTGGGCTTTGACGTATTGTCTAGCGCATGTGCATGACGTCTTTCATTCTGCTGGCAAGCGACAAGCATGTGAGCAACACCAACATCAACAACGATACCTTTCGCCATGAGAATGTCATATGCAGGAACGTCCCCGTATCCTGAATCTTGGTGTAGTACACTGTGTTCTTTAGTACTGGCCACTTATTTCATTACATCCGACAACAAGACACCACACCAACTTGAACGTTCCACCAAAAACCACCCTTCTTGAGAAGTTTGTAGAGCAGCCATAAACTTTAGTCGAGCGTCGAGATGTAGCAGTGCAAAATCAATATTACCACGAAGCCCTTCGCGCCGAAAACAATGGAGTCAAGAGGCTTGAGACCTTTGCTGACAGGAAGCAATGTACGGTAGATTAGCTGACGCTTGCTTGGATTCTGAAGCAAGGTGATGATGTGTTTGCGATTCCCGGGATAAAGAAAACGAAGTACTTAGAACAGAAATGAAATCCTCTAGAGATGTCTCTGTCTGACGAGGAAGAAGCGGAAATCTGTGGACTAGTGGCGAGTATCGAGTTAGCATGCCTGCGCTCTATGCCTGAAGCAAAAGCCCTCAGCTATGTGGACACCATTGGAGAGAGTTTTTCTGGCAGTATGTTCTCCAAGGCTCCATTCAACAGGCCTCAAGAATGTCCCACTGGCGACGCTCGTGGGCTCGACGCAAAGATGGAGATGGTGTGGTCCTGCTCCTGTCGCTGGCCTAGAGAGCTCCTCCAACATAAAACAGGCGGGCATGGATGAGCATGTTCGGGCCTTTATATAATAGACGGTACCCTGGATATGCTCAGGGTTTCGGACAAAGGTTTCGAAAGCTTCAGGCGCGATGGAGCTGGAATTAGGCGAGAATCGCAGTGAGACAGATGGACAGCTGTGTCGGTCCTTGCATTGACGATGTGGCCCATGCCACCAGGGTATTACGCTCCACAGCGAGCCGCTTCACCATGCACACTTTGTCGACATTCGATGATGGAACCGTAGATTTGCGGAGGTGTGCCTTGCCCTCGCACCTTCCCCACGTGGCGGTCCCTGCCGATCTGTATCGATGGACCCTGCCCCGCCGAGGGGCTCCGGGTCCACTAGCTTGCTCTGACGTGAGGCTGTCCCCAAAGCTCCCGAGCTTCTGTTAAAGTAATACTCATTTTGCTTCTCAATTGTCCCACACAATCAAATCATTCACGATGGCAGACCTCAACCTCCAAGAGATCCATGACTTCATGATCTCCATTGCCAAACAGGCTGGAGAGCGCATTATCGCGGCAAAGCCTACTACTGAGGGCGCGGGTTCGAAAAAGAATTGTATGCTACATTTAAGGGATTGTTTCACAGTTGCTAATACATGGCAGCTGTTGATCTCGTCACCGAAACCGACAGGGCAGTTGAGACCCTCGTCTCCACCTCGCTTCGTGAGCGGTATCCCGATTTCTCTTTCATGGGCGAAGAAACCTACAAGCCAGGTGACAAGCTCACTGCCGCTCCGACTTTTATATGCGATCCGAGTAAGTCAAAGAGTCAGAATATGTATACAAAAATGGCACGCCTATTTACCACTTTTTCTTAGTTGATGGCACAACGAACTTCGTGCATCGCTACCCTTATGTCTCCATCTCGCTCGGTTTCGCCGTCGATCTCGAGCCCACAATAGGCATCGTCTACAATCCGTTCACGCAGGCTTTATACTCGGCGATAAAAGGACAAGGAGCATATCTCAACCAGACACACAAGCTCCCATTATCGCCACCAACACCACTCGACACGCTGAATTCGTGCCTGGTGGCTGTGGAATGGGGGAGCGACCGATCGGGAAACGATTTCAAGGTCAAGAGTGACATGTTCAAGCGATTAGCAGCGACAAAGGAGAATGGCGGAGGTATGGTCCATGGACTGCGGTCATTTGGATCCGCTGCACTGAACCTGTGTGGTGTCGCCAGCGGCGGTCTCGACATCTACTGGGAGGCTGGATGCTGGGCATGGGATGTGTGTGCTGGGTGGGTGATCCTGACAGAGTCTGGTGGAAAGATGGTAGACGCAAATCCGGGGAACTGGAGTCCAAGAGTAGACGAGAGACGCTATTTCGCGGTACGAGGTGGTGAGGGACAGAAGGAGATCATCGAGGAGTTTTGGGGACTTGTTGATGGCGCGTTTGAAGTTGGGATATAGACATAGATCTGGGAGATGGCATTTATAGATCACTGCGTTGGCTCACGCCCGCTGCATACACAGAGCTCGGGCCTTTGGTCCTGTTGAAATGCCATGTAGAAAGATCGTCTTGATTGTCTTCGCTGATCAGACTGGAGTGACGACATGATGTCAAGCCCAAGTTTGCGTCTCAGATCAGGAACATGGTATCAAACAGATGTGACCCATGCAAATGGCCGCAAAACATCACGTAAACGAAATCACGCACAGCATACGGGACAATGAATTTGCGGCGATGGGCTTGTAAATTATGCCGCTACATCCTCCGCAGCCAGTCTGTCCTTCAGCGGTCTCAGTCAATCTGTTCCGCGACACGAGCCTGCCACTAGGGCAAGCCCTTCCAGCACGGTCCTCCTGACCATCGCAGTTCAATTCGTTCTGGGAATGAATGTCCATAAAATTCCAAACCAGCCAACAAACATCCGTCCGTTCCGTTTCCACCAACTCATACAGCAAACAAAGGAAACGCAGTTTCGAGAGGTCATGTACTCCGTCTGCAAGCAGAACGGGGGCGGAAGAAACGGGGTGATGTCGTGATACAGGGTTCGGGGATTAGGGACGTGACGGGGGCCGAGCAAACATCCACGAGGGTAAAAGAGACAAGGTAAGAGTAGAGTAAAATGCATGCAACCAGCCGTTTCGACGCCGAAGAAAGCCATTGAGCGCCAGCTCAGTGTTTTTTCTGTTTTTGTCTTTTCGTGAAAGAGGGGCGAGGAGCGAGTTGCATGAGCCTGTCGCTTCCGTGGGGCAATTTGGGTGAGGCGGAGTTGTTATATCGTTCAAGTTGGGGTAGACTCCGATCGTGGTGTTTGCAGTTGTTCTTCGACAACTCTGTGCCTGCGTGCAATCTAGATTGTCCTGGGTGTGCCCACAGGGTTGGACAGGTCGTCTATATGATTGCACATGGCGACGAAGAGATCGAAGAACATTCGGCCTCCCGTCTCCATCTCCATCTGGCATGTTCCACTACGCTTGAAAGTTTTCCGGCTGCGGATGATGAGCGCAAGGTAGTGAGCTCTGAGGGCCGAGTCCGTCTCTGGTGTATTGTCATAGGCAAAGCGCATGGACCTCATGATAGTTGCGACTTGTACGCCGGAGCAGAGGCCTTGTTTTCTCAGGGCCACCTTCTTCAGCTCCTGCAGACCATAACGGTCCGCTGCACAATAGATCGCTGTATCCCTGAGTATGGTCTCGCCCACAGCAGAGAGGAAGATTGTTGGCTCTGAGCCAGCCTGTTCGCTTCTATTGGAGGGGTCCGGTGAGCCGACAGCTCCCTCCAGCAACCAAGTTGCTCGGCGCTTGTCGTACTGCAAGCGTGGCGAATAGTCGCCCTTGTAGAGATATTCAAGGATGCAGGAGAAGACTTCGGGCTCTTCTGATGGGAGATCGATGCGTCGAGAAGAGCAGGTAAAGAATTGAGCCTGCAGCAGCTCGGCGAAGAACGGGCTATGGGAAAGCACGTCTTCGTGCGCAGCGAACAGCCTTTGGTCTGCACCAACGCAGACCGTGACGATGGCAGCCGTGAGGCTGGGCGACACATTTTCCGTCTTCGGGCTATCCTTGCGCGACTGCTGCAGCCGGATATCCGCCTTCTCAACCATCTTCCGCTTAGAGTCGTCGCGAAACGACCTCTTCGGCTGTTTGGTTATCTTGTTGGACCGGTCTTTCGAGCTAGCGAATGAACGTTTCCCAAACATTTTGGCGAAGAGAGGAATCGTAGCGAGCGAATCGAGTAAATGAGTGACAGTTGACGCGTTTGTGCTTATGGAAGCTCTGGAAGCTCTCGAATTTGGCGCTTTAGGTGAAAAAGTGCTAGATTCGAGGCTCAATGTATACCAACGCTTGCGCGGGATACACACTATCTTGTCGAGCTGAGGCTTGTCTGAGAGGCGTGAAGCGCAGCGTGTGGGGGAAGGCTGGATTCTTAAATGCCAGCGAAAGTCCTGCCAAGGCCTACCCCCTGCAGCCTACGGGCGGCTGTGCAACTAACAACGAAGTCTCCCATTCGCCAATTTGCGCAGTCCTGCTCTCTGACTGGCTGGGTAGCATGTCAGGCAGCAAGGTGCATGCGTGGTTGTTGACATGGCGGAAATGCTGGAAAGTCCAAAATCATGGATTGCGCCTGCTGCCAGCGCGTTCGATTAAGCGAATGCCACTTGCCAATGACGTCTTCTACCGCTTTGGTTCAAATCGAATGCGACAGGCCTGATAAACCCAAAAGCGCATCTTGAGAGTATCTATGTTGCTGGCAGCAATGTTTAGACACGCGACAGCGCGTACCAATCACGAACCAACGTGATTCGTGACCAGGTGACTCACTCGCGGTTGAGCCCGATCGCAAATCCGGTTAGGTGCATGGGCCAGCCCTGCGATGTCAATCCAAACTAGACCTCCCAGTCCGGATGCGTCTGACTTCCAGATGGCTCATTTCCTGCTTCAGCAATGGTTGCAGAGCCATGAACTTTGATGGTTAGCGGGCCACTATCGAGTTCATGCTCGTTAGCCTCTGCTGCAAGAGGCGCATCGTCTTTATCTTTTTATCTATCTTCATTCTGAAGAGAAGCATCTGTACCAAAGACAGGCGCCTTATTCTCAAGCATAGTACCAGTAGCACCGTGTCGTCCAAAAGCGGAACTACCCACAGTGAGAAGTTCCATGATGACGAATCTGCCTCAGACCAGCCCGACTTTAGTCAGGAGGCTTAAGATCTAAGGCACAATCAATCGCCGAATTGGTAACGCTCTGGACGAACAGTAAGTGAGCAATTTCAAGGAAGCAATTAGCAATCTCTCAATAGTATGTGAAACGTGGAAAACCTGAGATGCGCGATGGAGAGATAGTCAGCAACATTGGCATCAAAGATGACAGTGAGCTGAAGTGATGGCAGTAATCTTGGTTTTCTGTTAGCCACAGTATTCTCTGCAGTATTCAAAGAGAAATCATGTTGACAGAGTCTAAGCCCAAACTGCGAGTGAAAGTGGTGTTGAAGCTGTAAGGATGACAAAGCGCATGTAGACGGAAGGTCTGGTGCCTGGGGTCGGTTGTCTAGCGGGCCCTGTCAGGTTAGCGCTGGCGATGCGTCATAGGCGTGTGCATGACCGATTCTTCTACCAGCAGCTTCTTGCACTCACCACGAGAGACTCTCTATCACCTGCGCACAGCGTCGAAGCCCTTGTTTCACGCTTTCGTCACGTGCTCGCTGTGTATTTCGCCCGCCTCTGCATATAACCCGCGCAGCGCCCCAAACAGCCTACGCTGTACAGAAATCCAACCGACTCAACATCCTTGACGGCACGAAACCACGCAGTCACGATGAGCACCGGTGCCAAGAAGCGCATTATGAAGGCAAGTTGCTCGTACGATTGCATGGAAGAAGCAACAAGCTGACATGGGCGCAGGAGTACGGGGAGTGCATGGCGGATACGCCTGCCGGCATGAAGATCAACTTCGACGAGTCGAACATGACGAAGTGGGAAGTACTGATGGACGGTCCACCCCAGTCCATATACTCGGTGCGTTGTGAACGCTATAGATCAGCGTGTCAAGCAACTGCTAACGTGCGCAGGGCGGACACTTTAAGCTCGAAATCACATTTCCCACCGAATACCCGTTCAAGCCACCGGTGGTCAGCTTTCGCACCAAGATCTACCACCCGAACGTGAGCAACGACGACAAGGGCTCCATGTGTCTGGGACTGCTCCGCCCCGATGAGTGGAAGCCCCCAAACAAGGTCGTGGCCGTGTTGCGGCTGATCCAGACTCTACTGATTGAGCCGAACGCCGACGACGCCATCGAGCCATCTATCGCGAATGAGTTCCGGGAGAATCGCAAGGAGTTTGAGAAGAACGCAAAGGACTGGGTCAAGCGGTATGCGAAGTAGGAGTTGGGGTGTGGACAGGGCACTTGCAATTGAGTTGCATTTCAAGGCGTTTTGCGAGACTAGCATCGGGTGGCAGCATTCTTCACCGGTCATGGGCAACGAAGAAATGTGTATACGGACAAATAAAGGTACCGATTGAGTAACCTCACGATCCCGGACATTTGCGCCGGGTGGACGTGCTCGGACCCAGTGAAGGAAATGAAGTAACCGAAGTGACCGCACATGTCGTCATAAGCAAATCTCCCTTGACCGTGCTCGAGCATCGGATCGCGAGATGAGAGGGAAGGGCGGGCGTTCGTCGCACTTCCAGCTTAGCTGCGAATTATGTTGTTCACGTTTTGGCCCGCAGGCGGCAGCTGCAGGCACATGGACACCAAAAAAAAATGCTCGCCGGAACGAGCACGAGCTCAGCTTGGGCGGCGCTCAAGTCAGCATGCTTGGCCGCCAATCTACCGAGTCAGCTCCAAACAGTGTTTTTGTCCATGCAGCGAGTCTCTTTTGGCAAGGCAGTGGCATACCACCCCCAAGCGCATGTACCCCTCCCGGTGAAGTTGCTGTCCAGGAAGGCGACAAAAGCATATTCTCCTCACGAAGTGGAGAGTGGAGAGCAGCGCTGGGAATGCACACAACACAGCCAATGAATAGCGGCGGAGAAGGCGCCTGCTAAGCTGGGCGACCCTGCCCTACAGCGTGCGCTAAGTGCAGCGATGTGCTGGATTGGCCGATCAGCGCGTCAGGTTCGCGACGTCCGGGTAGCCTTGGAAGCGCTTATGCACCCGTCGAAAAGGAGCCGTTTCACGTCAGGCAGCGCTGGGTCTTGCAAGCACCAAGCGACTCAAGCCTCCCTCGGCCCGCGCTTGCGACCCAGTTTTTGGCGACGGGGGATGGGATGCAGATGCCGCGAGTCTTAGCGTGTAGCCGTGCGAGACTCTGAGCAATCCATCGTCTCAGGACAAGCTCCTGCAAACCTTCAGCATCCGTCCGCCTCCTCACCACCGTCCGGACAGCCTCGAGCCACGTCGGCACTCCACGCTCCCTACACAGTCCTCTTCGCCAGCATTCTTGATATCGCCAGCTCTTGCAGCGGCTTTTTTTGGGGGCGGGTCTCACCCTCGACGTTCACTACTGCACAGCGTGCCCATTGGTCACAGACGCCGCGACAAACTCGAGCACATTCACTTTCACACCCAACGACAATCCGCTCCGCGCTCCACAACCTCCGCCACAAACTCTCTTTTCCTCGCAATCGACGCACCTGCCCGCTGCTTCCGAGAATGTTGCCTCGACCCTCCACAATCCACGAGCTTGCTTTTTCCGCGGTCGAATGAGCACCAACTCGCGTTACCCCGACCACCCCCTCAGCCCCAAACGGCGCAATGGTCGACACCTTTGCCCGTGCCGGCTCCAACGACGCGTCCCTCAGCAGCGACTATGGTCTAGCCTCCGCACCAATCATGCCTGCGCAGCCGCCCTTTGCGGCGTACCGGCCTCCCGAGTACACTCCGCCTGCGTCTCCGCAGCCTCAGAACCCGCATGCCTCCAAGAGGGGCTTTGGTTCCGGCCGATCCAAGCATCCGGCACACCTGCAGATGGACACTTCAGCGTCCCCTGCCCACGACGGCCACGCTTACAGTCCCGCCTCGTCGAACAGCCCCCCACTGGCCCCCATTGGGCTCCCTTCACCTAAATTTCCCTACAGACACCGCGCACCCTCTCTCCTCCGCCATGCTGCGGTGCCTTCTCCATTCCCTATAACCAACGGCTCCTCGCGGCTGGACCAGTCTGGCGCATCGCCAATCATGGCCCCGGCAATGGCCCGGCAAGGCTCTGGCCCTGGCTCGCCTGATCTGCGCGCCATCTTCAATCCTCTGGCAAGCAATCCCGTGCATCAAACTGCGCACAATTGGGATGCGTCCACAGAGGATGTCTCACCCATACCCACACGCTCCCGCGGGCTCACGAGCTCGTCACAACCGGGATTTCAGCCCCACCCACCGCTGCGATCCTTTACGTCGATACCAGACTACACTCAGATCCGAGCAAGCGAAAGGTCTAACCTTTCTGGGACCTACAAGCCAAATCGCGGCGTCCCCAACTGGTCACACACAGATTATTATCCTGCTCCTCCACGTCATTTTCGGGGTGAAGAACCCCGAGCTAGCTTCAGGTCAGGCTGGACAAATGCATCCTCAAGCCTGATGGAGGCGAGTGGAACAGAGCGGAGCAGTGTCGTGACTGCACGGAGCTCAATTGCCAGCGAACAACGTGTAAGTGTCTACTCAAGAGACCAATCCAGAGATCGATTGAGGGATCGCGATGATTCCCCGGAAACTGTACAGACTTCGGACACGCCAGAAGACGACTACAACATGGATGCTGTGGACGACGTGATTGACGCGTATTGCTACGATGAAGACGATGATAAGGACTCGGACGAGCTCTTCAAGCCAAGTAGCCACAACGCCCACAGCCCATCACCTACCCCTTTGGACTCTGAACTTCCCGACCTCTCAGAAACACCCTCCCGTGATCTCGACTCATTGAGCTCGTTCCACTCATCCGATCGACTGAAGGACTGGGATGAACGTCCATCGTCGTACCTCGGTGACAACTCGGATACTAGTATCGATCAAGGCCCTACAATACAGAACAATTCACCTATCGGCCTGCCAGCTGGCACCATCTACTCGGATACGTCGAATCCTTTCTCACAGGATCTCATGAACAATACAACGGGCGAGCAGAAACTGAACCAATCAGACCGCTCGCGCTATCACCATACCGACTTGCTCAACCAGAAACATAATCTGCCGCTAGGTCAAGCGGGCTCCGAGCAAAAGGAAAACCGTGAGCATGGAGCCGCTCAGCGTTCAAGCGAAGAACTCCCTCGGCGTATATCTGTTTCTGTGCAGACTCTGGCTTTCGGTGTGCCCAGCAGCAAGTCCCGCCTGAATCAGATGCCTCTTGGCCCCATGCCACCGGGTGGCCGAAGTATGAACCGCTTACACATGACCACGATTCAGCGGGAGATCACAAAGCTGCCTCAACTACCGATGAATAAGTCAAGAATGTCGCGGCAGGACTGGGCAGAGATCGAGGCATATTCGAAACGGCACAGCAAGAGACCAAGTGCTTCGCGAACAATGTCGACTGACTCTGCGATTGGCAAAGAAAATTCTATTGGTTTGCAATCACCACCACTGAAAAAGTCGGAGCCACTGCCAGAGCTTGATGAAGATGAAACGATTCCGCGACGTGCATCTACGAGCGTATACGATAGGAAGAGCGCATTGATCAACTTGAGCTTGTTGGCCTCATCCACGGCCGGCGGCACCAATTCGACGTCGACACGTCCGGCGCCACAAGTGAAGCAACCAGTTATGGCCACGCCTCGGTTGCGTAAAGCGACGAGTCCAGCAGAGAGAGATCGCTATGGCTTCAAGAAGGCCTCGGACAAGATCAATGTCCAGCAATACAACGCCTGGTCTTCAAAGTATGAGGAGCACATCTCTCGCAGAAGGAACAAATGGATCGCTCTGATGACGAAGCAAGGGCTTTCGACGACAGATCCGACAAAATTTCCTGACATGTGCGAGAAGGTCAAGCGATATGCCCGAAAGGGATACCCTCCTGAATGGCGAGGGGCAATGTGGTGGTATTACTCTGGTGGCCAACATACAATTGCAAGGACAGAGATGGTAGGCCTATATGCATCTCTGGTTGTTCGGGTCAAGCGAGACGAGCTCAACAAGGATGACAAGGACGCCATTGAACGTGATCTTGACCGGACCTTCCCCGACAACATCCATTTCCGCCCTGAGCCAGCCACAGATCTATTGGACGGAGACTCCGATGACGAACCGCAGCTCATCCAAGATCTGCGAGAGGTGCTGTCTTGCTTCGCACTTAACAACCCCAGCATTGGCTACTGCCAATCTCTCAATTTCATTGCAGGTCTTCTTCTTCTCTTCCTGAAGCAAGACAAGGAGCGAGCGTTCATTATGCTCACAATTATCACCCAGAATCATCTTCCCGGCGCTCATGCTCGTAGTCTAGCAAACACCGAGGTCAACGTCCTCATGATGTTGATCAAAGACTATCTTCCAAAGGTGTGGGCTTCGATTAACGACACGGACTTGATTAACAGTGGCGCTGGGTCGCATGCTCACCCCAACTCGAAGTTCCAGAGACAGCCCACAGTTGCATTGTCATGCACGTCTTGGTTCATGAGCATCTTTGTTGGCGTGCTACCTATCGAGACAGTACTTCGCGTGTGGGACACGTTCCTATACGAAGGACCGCGCGCGCTGTACCGCTATGCGCTCGCTATTTTCAAGCTCAGCGAGCCAGAGATCCGAAAGTACCGGCCCAGCGACCCCGAGATCTTCATGATTGTGCAGAATCAACCGCGAACATGCTTAGATCCGAATCTACTGTACGAGCTTGCATTTGTCAAGAAGGGTTTCGGCAGTCTATCACAAGGCGTGATTGATCAGAAGAGGCTGTTCTGGCGGGAACAGAATCTCATCGCACATCAGACCAGCGTCCGAAGCACGCGCGGAAACCGCCTCGCGCCACCGCAGAAAGACGACGAGACCGATAATGACAGCATGAAAAAGAGCATGAACGGTCTGCGGAGAAAGGCTTCGAGAAAGTTCAGGAAGATGAGGATATAAAGGGATCTTTCTTTCTTCCTTGCTGCATTCTTAGCGACATGGATTTCCTTTTTGTATTCACACACATACGGCCGGTTTGATTGTACCGAGGACCCGAAAACATAGCGGAGTTTGTTGCATTTTCTTGTATAGTAATTACCATATACCCCGTTTGTGTGGGCGGCGAGATGGAATGTAGGAGTAGACAGACAGCGCTTGGCCATGCGTTGGCTGTTGGGCAATGATGATGATATTATGACCCTGTACACTTTTCACCTACTACTTTCGTTTCCACGTGCATGTCTTGAAGGTTTCAATGCCATTTCAATGGTCTATGTTGAGAAATCATTCCCAATCCCCAACCTCAAGTCAATTGGCTCTGTCGAGATGATGCCGCCCAACTCCGTGTACCCAAGCCAAACCGCAAATGCTTTCCAATGCCGAACTATCCATGCATGCATGCTTTTGTGGCACCCAGCGTCACTTTAATCCCTGCTACACCACCTTCCCTCCATCTTCAACTTTCTATTTCGACTCCTGCTCTCTCGACATGCGATCATGTTCGTCAATATCCCTACACCATCGTCAGTAAAATCTATCCACTTTAACGCGCAAGATACGCAAAAGCCAGGAACGTACGTCGCTTCCCATGGATAATTAATCCAAACATCCCCCACCGTCCTCGCGGCACTATACCGCCCATGCAAAATGTCCTGCGGCAACGACCCCTTCTTCGTCTTATCCTTGTTATGCAGTACAAAAATGCTGAAATTCGTCTTCTCGCCCTGCCTGCCCAGTTTCTGGACCGCGGCCTCGACGTCCTTTTCCAGCTCGCGCACGGCGTACTCGAGCGTCGTCCGCGTGTCGTCGACCTCGTCGACAATCAGCACGTTTTTGCCAATCAGATTCGCCATCTCGAGAGATGAGAGATCGAGCCATTGTGTGCGCGTCACTTTTGTGCCGGGCGCTTCGACTTCCGAGTCGGTGCCGAGTTGCTCGTAGAGGGAGAGGCCGATGGCTTGGATGGGGATGTTGGGGTTGCCATCGCGTTTGAGGAAGGAGCTGTTGTTTTTACAGTCGTGTTAGTGTATTGTTAAAGTGTGCTGGGGAGAAATTGGCGGGGGAGAAAGATGCGTAGAGCGTACCGGAGGATGCGCGCGGGGACGTAGCCGCCGCCGCCAATGGCGATCATGAGGTTGGGCTTGAAGTCATTGAGGATCTGGTCTGCGGCTTCCTGGCAGAGCTTGTGGACCTGAGTACACGTGTCAGAATTGGGTCTGGAGAATCGCGCATTTTGTATGCAGGCGGAAGAAGTTGCAGAAAAGGCCCTGCAGGGTATATGAGACGTGATATGCGCAGAGTGTAACAAACTCTATGCGCCTCACGCCGCCTTTCCCCCTACATTCGAAAGAAAACCTTAAACAGCGCTGTACACAAGTAATCCTTGCGCGTTGCGTGTATAGCGGGCAACCAAGAGTCATGCTCGACTTAACATACCTGGTTGTACGTGACGTAGAGTTTCTCAACCATGACTGCTGATATGATTGCGGATTCAGGAAAGAGCAAAAGTCTATTTCAAAAGAGGTGAAAGAGCAAGTGTGAGTGGTCTCAGAAAATTTCTTGACCAGGCAGATGTTCGCCGCGAAGAGGAAGGTCGGGGTTCGCCGGTGTAGTGGGGCTCCTAGCACCCCGCCAATGGCGGCGTCGACATCACGGTGCCGCTAAGAGACATCGCTCGGGACGGCCAGGAATTCACGATGCACACGCTTGGGAAGGGTGAAGTGTTTGGTAATGCCGTAAAATATTCATCAATCTATATGCAAGCGTTTCGCTATGCTGATATCCCTAAACCACCAACAACGCCATGAAATGCAAATCGTAGAGACCTCCAGCTCTTGAAGACCTCCTCGTAATGTCCTTCCTAAGTAATCGCTTACTCAATCGCCGAAACCCCCTCGCCATGAGTGACGGGGTTGATGTTCTCATTGAACTCAAACTTGAAGTCCTTGCCCAACTCCTTCTTGATCGCCGTCTGGACAGCCTCAAGCACGTTGACAAAGACACCAAAGCTCGCTGGGTTCTCCTCGTCATTCTCGCCGCCCTGGAAAACACCAGTGCGGACAAGGCAGGTATTCCAGCCATACATGTTTCCGCCAATGATGTCGGAAGCCGGGTTGTCACCGATCATGTAGATGTTTGCAGGCAAGCGCTCGTCACTGTGAATGGTCTCCATCCAGCTCGAGATGACTTCATCAGCGTACTTGTATGTCGCCAATTCGGGCTTGCCGTAGACAACACGTTCGAGTTCGACACCTGTCAGGGACTTGTACATGGCCTCGAGGCCGATGCGGAAAGCGCCCTGGCTCATACGAGGGAAGGGGTGCTCGGTGGGGCAGAGCATGTCGCCCTGAGAGAAGTAGATGGGGATGCGCTGCGAGACGGGGTCCTTGGCCATGGTGCCGAAGCGGCCGTTCTCGGAGCGGAGCAAGTCGATGATGATTTGCATGTCTGTTGCGTAGTCGCGGGAGTCAGAGAACACCATGATGGCGTCGATGTTCATCTTTGAGAAGTCGCGTGGTCGAGAGGTCTTGCGCTCTTCCTCGGTGAAGACACGATAAGGTGCGATGGTAGGATCCCATGCGATGATGTCGTTGGGCACGACAATGTCTTGGAAGCCGTATTGCTCAGCAACTTCGCGGCACTTGTAGCCTTCTCCACCGACAACGAGAACGGTTGGGTAGTATTCTGCGAGAGCACGCATGGGCGTGTGGGACTGGATGAATTGTTCGGTGGAGATGGGGTTCTTGAGAATCTTGGAAAGCTGCTCGCAGCGAGGTCCTTCGAGCTTTCCAGAGCCATTGGTCAGGAAGATGTGAGGAATCTTGATGCCAAGTTCGTTGTCACCGTTCAGAATTTCAAGGACTCGCTTGCCCTCTGGGATGAGGCGGTCACCGTGGACAAGCACACCATCGATATCGAAGACGAATGCCATGTCCTTTGCGGCACGAACCTTCTCATGTGAGAGATCTTGAAGCTGAGCAGCGATAATGTCGCGGGATGGCTGGATCGGGGGCATTCCAGGACGTTGAGCGGCACCCTCAGCGTAGTGAACAGATGACAGTCGTGATTGCCTCTTTGATCGCGGAATGGGAAGGGAGGTGCCGAACGAGTTGCGCGAGCCTCGCCTATCCCTCATCGAAGGCGAAAGGGAGAGGTTGTGCATGTAGCTCTGAGCGTCCGCCATGGACGAGCGGCTGGCTGGGACCTCGATGGAGTTCACGTGTCCATTGCTGCTAGCACCATTGGTCGGGACAGCAAGTCCTCCAACCGATAGGTTGTTCGAGGGGGCGCGGTTGATGTCGTGAGACTTGACGGGCGACACAGGTGTGTTGGCACCGAAGTCGGAATCCTCGAAGGCCGGCATGGTGATATGTTGTGGCTTGGAGTGGGTAGATATGGTAAATGTAGAAGGTTGACAGTCTTGTTAACTTATCACAAGCTAAATGGAAATATTCAAGAATGGAAAGGCTGATGCTGAATAGAGATGTCTCAGGGTCTTGGGGTCGAACATATATATGTTCTTCTCCATCGGCTGGCCGTTCCACATCCTCCCCAGATCACATCATCCACCCAAGCTATTTTCGAAAACTTCATCGAACCCTTTGTCTCAATCCGACCGAAGCCGATGCTCCCCACCTAATCACATCTCCAAAACATCCAACAAGTACCTCTGTACCCACATTCCGACATCATTACTTGCTCGGTACTGCCCGTGCAAGTGACGCTAGTGGAGAAGTCTGCCACACCAGAGAAGGAGAACTGGATACCGTCATAGTGGAGTTTTTACGGAAAACTGGAGCCTGATAGCAACGTGGGAAGGTAGTTCGCCGCAACACCAGCGCTGAAATGTGTAGATGTACGGTTGTGGCAAACGTTTCGCCGATCCGGAATGCTTAGTGCAGAGCCTCATGCGGCAGACGTCTCTGCGCGGCCGGAAGACAGCCGATGCAGACCGCTATTGCTATAGTAGGCCTTGCATGTACTCTCCATCGATAAGATACGAGCTGGAAACTGTGGTTGGTTGCTGATTGCGTTCTGCCTGTGACGTGGGATTGTGGATCAGAGGTGTGCAACTCGCCGAATTAACGCCACACATCTCGGCTGATCACCGCACGCATGTGGTTAATGTTCCTAGTGGAACCGCAGAGCCGCAACTCTGATTTGGTCGCTTCAGCCTTTGGCATAGAATTTCCAGAAGACAGTCGGCCCGCTGGGTGGATGCAGGGGTCCACAAGTGATGTCATGCTGCTGACGGAGAGCACGACCGCAAGGCCCTTCTTGAAACTGTTGGAATGGATCTCAGTGGAGATTTTTGCGATAGCGTCGTGCTGTGCGAGAAGGGTTCGGAAGCAGTGTGGGCGGGGTGAGGTCACACATGGCGCTGCTTGGGATGAGGTTGGTGGTTGAGGAAGGAAGAAACTTCCGTGAGGCAAGCGCGCCTGCCGAATATATGAGCTTTGGGTGTCTTAACACGCGACTTCTCTCAGAAAGGATCAACAAAAGTTATTGCAGATTGCAAAGATAAACCAATTTATTCACTTTTTATTCTACTACCAACACACATAACTTGCTCAGCACCACAACCATGGGCTCAATCACTCCCACCGCCAACTCGAAGACATACAAGCTTTCCAATGGTGTTTCCATGCCTGCCGTTGGCTTTGGCACTTTCGCGAACGAGGGTGCCAAAGGAGAGACATACACTGCAGTAACACATGCTCTACAGACTGGATACCGCCACCTCGATTGCGCATGGTTCTACCAAAACGAAGAGGAAGTTGGCGATGCAGTACGCGACTTCCTTGCATCAACACCCAACGTGACCCGGCAAGATCTGTTCATCTGCACGAAAGTGTGGAACCACCTGCACGAGCCAGAACAGGTCCAATGGAGCATCAATAGCTCACTCGAGAAGCTGAAGATGGATTACATTGACTTGTTTCTCGTACATTGGCCCATCGCCGCAGAATCGGACGATGGCCACATGCCCAAGCTCGGGGCCGACGGCAAATACATCATTAAGAAGGGCTTGACAGAAAACCCCGAACCAACATGGCGGGCGATGGAGGAGATCTGCCGCTCCGGAAAGGCACGCGCCATCGGTGTTTCGAACTGGACTATTGCAGGACTGAAGAAGCTGCTCAGCTTTGCCGAGCTGAAGCCGACCGTCAACCAGATTGAAATCCACCCGTTCCTTCCCAACACCGACCTGGTCAAGTTCTGCCAAGAGCACGATATTCTGCCTGCTGCGTACTCGCCATTAGGATCGCAGAACCAAGTACCCAGCACAGGCGAGCAAGTCCGAACAAACCCAAAGCTCAACGAAGTCGCTAAGCGCAGTGGCCACGACCTAGCACAAGTACTGCTCGCATGGGGACTGCAACGCGGATACGCTGTCTTGCCAAAGAGCTCAACGCCAAAGCGAATCGAAAGCAACTGGCAGATCCCAGAACTGAGCAAGGATGACTTTGATGCCGTGGACGAGGTGGCACGCGGACGGCACACACGTTTCGTCAACATGAAGGACACATTCGGCTACGATGTTTGGCCTGAGGAGGCGAACGGTGAATTGAAGGCTTGAGTCCGCGTGGTAGCGTAGACGGCCGTGGCGTTTTCGGTGGGTTGAATTTAGCGATACCAGAAGTCCTCAGATGAATTGTATATCTGTCCCCAATCCCGAATAAGTCGTATCGAAATTAAAAGGTTATCGAGTACGTTTCAAGCTGGAACGAGGCTGTCCAGCAATTCGAGGTTCTCTCTTTCTTTGCGTGCCTTTTGTTGTGCAGCTGCTTGGGGTCCAGGCGTTGTTGGCTTCGATAAAACGAGGTCCGGGAAATGTGATTTTGCAAATGCCATTGCGATCTGTGCGTCCGCATACTGCTCTGTCTCGAGTGACTGTCGAGCGACACCAAGACAAAGCTGTACTAGGAAGTGACGTCTGCCCCTCGACGCCTTGATATGTAACGAGGCTCCTGCAGGGTCGTTGATGTATCCTAGCGCGGGTAGTGTCGTCGATCTTGTAGGGTGGTGCAGCCATAGCATGGCTTCAACCGCTGGGCTCCAATTCCCAAGCCAGCGCGGGGTCGATGCCAGGAAGGCATTGTATGTCTGGGGGTCAACTGGCATGGAGTTTGTCGTGATAATGCAGTTCACAAGATGGGCTCCTGCTGTCCTGAGAGCGGAGAACGTTGGCTCGAGGCCGTCAACTTCCGCCATACGGAAAGCCTGCATAAAGACGCGCATCCCTTGGGCGAGATCTCCGCCTGCCCGTAAGACCATCTTATGCAGTAGTTGCTGCCGAAACTTCGTAACCTTCAGCACCTCTAATTTGGTTTCCTTCACACGCAGATCTTGAGATCGAATGAACCATCGCCACGGAGCAGCAGTTTGTCCTTCGGAGAAGACCAAAGCTACTAGTCGCTCCAATGACTTGGTGTCGAATCCTCCTTTGGACGGTTGTAACTCCACGAACTCTCTGGACCTATCCAAGCCACTAGTCTGCAGCCATGTAGACATGATTTCAGCAGGGCTCTTTCCGTTATGAAGTCTCGATGGCGTGTTGGCTGTCGATTCGAGCAGATCGAGACACATGGCAGCCTTGGGGAGGTCGGCGGATCCTAAAGCTATCTGGTTGACGAACCATGCCATCGGGTCCCGAAGAATGTCAACCGCAGCAGCCTCGGACGCTCTTCTGCTAGGCTTGACGGCGAACAGTGGGTTCGTCAGAATAGCGTCGATGTGGCGTGTCGCAGTGGCATGCGAAGACGGCGCATTATGCTGAGGCGCGTTAGGCGGCGCATGACGGGCTGCTTGCTTCGGTGCACGCTTGGTTGCGGTGATCGGATGTTCGCGGTCGAGGTGAGCACGGAACGACGTGGTGAGGAGATTGAGGAGCTGTTGGCTCTCGCGGGGAGACAGCGGTAGTTGCGGGTGTAGTTTCGAGGCGAGCGTACTCAGCAACCGCTTGCTGGTGGCAGACTGCATGGTGTTGTGAATGCAGCCAAGGTGAATGTGAAGAGGGCGGGTAGAACGGTGGTGGGACCGCTCCGATGACGAGACTCCAACAGGGTGGAGACGTAAGCACGTGACGGCCTAACTCGAAGCTTCCAAGGTTGTCGTCAGGCACAATACTTGGTGAAAACGACAGCGCTTTCTCTTGCATGTGTCCAGTCCCTCCTCTATTTCGTACGCACACACCCCCGCCTGTGGCAGCCTCGATTGACGCGACACTGCCGCGCACAACCCGTCGCGGCTAGCGCCAAGCCAGCCTACTCGTTTACGCAGCAACTCTCCGTCGCTCTGTGACCCTCTAGCTCCCGACCACATCATCCCCACCGTACACGTCCTCTCACCCACCCCCCAACCCACTCCCACAATCACAATACAGATCACATGTCTGAAGTCCAGTCCCGGCCTGCGCGAGGCAGGAGCACCGCCCGCGGCGGCAGAGGCAGCTACGCTTCTCGAGGCTCGCGAAAGACAAATGGTGATGGCGCACCATCAAACGTCGACACATCAGCCGAGGCCGGCGAGCTGGCAGAGCTTAAGAAGCGCTACCAAGGACAACTGTCCATGCTGAAGGAGCTGTTCCCCGACTGGACTGACGCAGACCTCGTACTGGCCATCGAGGATTCTGACGGCGACCTGGAGAGGACCATCGAGAAGATCAGCGAGGGTGAGTCGCCCCTGGCAATGCCGCGCGCACGCGCCGACAGTGCCAACACTTCACCTCCACCCTCGACAAGACTGCTGACAATGACGCACCAGGCTCGGTCTCACAATTCGCCGAAGTCCCAAAGAAAGCAAAAGACCGCTCCCGGTCCAAAGCAGCAAAGGAGAATGTCGCGCCCACAGACGGCGCCTCTACTCTTCGCGGAAGTCGCGGCGATGCCCCCCGACGCGGCACCGACAGTGGACGTGGTGGCCGTGGCCGCGGCACCGATCGCGGTCGCGGTGGCTTTGGCGGCACCCGTGGTGGACGCGGAGGAGCGACGAACGGCCCCCGAGCGGCTGCATCGATTCCAACGACCGAGTCCGCTGCATGGGACACGACTTCCGCGACGACTGAACCCAAGGAAAACGGTCAGGCTGCTGAACCAGCCAAAGAGAAAGAGGCTTCAGAGGCCCACTCGACCGTTGGAGCGGCCGCTACTGCTGTAGCAGGCGCCGCAAAGAAGACTTGGGCCAGCATGTTTGCCGCGCCGAAACCTGCGCCCGCCGTACCCAAACCCGCCGAAAAGCCCACCCCAGCCTCCGAGCACCCTGTGCCCGTACCTGATGAAACCCCTGGTCACGAAGTCGCTCAAGAACCTGCCGCCCATGCTGAAGAGCTACCCATACCCCCAATCGCAGACGAAGTGGTAGAGGAGCCTCCAATTGCCGTCGAAGATACATCGAAGTTGACGCCCGACAAGCTAGAGGAGACTTCTGGCCCCGAGCTCACCATCACGCCATCAAAAGACGAACTCACCAAAGAAAATGTCGAACATCTACCAGACGAGTCGCATCCACCCCCAACAGAGACTGCTTTCAGCACAGTCGCCAGCTCAAAGGACATTGGAAGTGCGGTAGCTACCCCACTAAGCACCACCACCCAGCCGCCAATTGGGCGCCCAGGTATTGGAGGTTTTGCGACTAGCGCACTCAAGGCTACATCTGGCAGTGGACATCGAAGCGCAAGCTTCCAGAGGAGATTGGTGGAACAGCAGGAAGCAGTTGTCATGCCCGGCAACCATGCCGTGGACAGGGCAGCGGTGCAGTTTGGCAGCTTGGGCCTCGGCGATCCTGCTGATTTGGATGTAGATGAGGAAAGAGAAGAGGCTGAAACCAGGGAACAACCCCCTCAGCACTCGCCTGTCGCCCAACCAAGGGCCGCTCTACCACCGGCTCCGCGCCAGGCTCCTCCAGCAGCAGAGACACCGCAAGAACCGATCCCTACGCCCAAGCAAGCCCCAGGACTGCCCCCGTTGCCCCAGCAGCAGCCCCTCTCCCAGCAATCCCCATCGAATGCCCTCGGAGCGCAGGCGATGCAGAACCAGGGCTCTCAATCAAACCAGCGTTACGACCAATTCGGACGCTATGGTCAGACAGGCATTCAATCAGAGGCATCTGCGCCTCCACAGAAGCCATACGATCCTTTTGGCCAGCAAATTCCCTCCCAGTCAAGCCAGTACGATTATCCTGGCCAACAGGGCCAGCAAAGCCAGGCTCAGCCCCAGTCCGGTGCATTCTCATCAGCACCCGACAACTACGGCTCTCAGTACCTCACAGCTGAGCAGCGATACCAACAATACTATGGAGCCTACGGACAGCAGGGCACACCCAGCCAGCAAGAGGCTGGTTCTGCTCAGCAGCGAACTGGCAGTGCGTTCGGCTCCGGTCCCGCCGACTCTACCTTCTCTCAGAGTCAACAGCAGGTAAGATCTTCTCTCAACAATATTCCGGCGTCTTTCCCATTCGACGATCTGTCACGCTCTTCTGTGCCCATGCCAGCTGTCAGTCATCCTGAGGCGTCGTGGCCGATGTCAACGGGAAGTCGGACGGTTAGTCAAGGCAAGGAGAGATTGACTTCCGAGATGGGAGCGGAACTTGGAGGATGGCAATTTTCTAACGAACGTCAGCAGGGCCAAGGCAGATACAGCGAAGCACAGAACAGTGGACACAACACGCCCAACCCTGCAGGACAGCAACCCAGTGGTCCTGGCTCCCAAAGCCAACATCTGCAGCAGCAACAGCAACAGCAGCAGCATGGTAGTCAGCAAGGTCATGCTGGCGGTTATCCGTATAACCACCCGTACTATGGTAGCCCCTACTATGCCAATTACATGAACCAGTTCGGCGGCTACGGTCAAGGTGGCGGCTATGGCTCATTTGGAAAGGGCATGTATGGTCAGCCACACCACTACGGGATGTCTGCCCAGGCTTCTTACGACCAACACTCTTCCTCTCCGGCTAACGCTGGAGGCTTCGGCGCGTCTGCTCTCCATGAACGCCCTGGCGGACTGGGTGACTATGGTCGATCCGCATCGGCAACCTCGCAGAATCATAGCGCAACAGCCGGTACGGGTGGCTTCGGTGGCTTCCCTGACTCGTTTGGACGACAGAACTACTCGAACCAAAGCTCTTATGGACAGCAACAAGGTGGACAGCCTGGAGCCAGTGAAGACTCTCTCAAACCCTTTGGAGAGAAGAGCGGCGGCCCCAGCCCGTCCGCGCTAGGAGCTCAACCTGGTCGTCCCGGCTCTGCAACGCAGAACACCCCTGGACAAGGCGGTCCGCAACAGTCGCACCAGCAAGGTTTCGGAGGTTATCCGGGCCACCTTGGCGGGAACAGCCAATACGGCGGAGGTCTTGGTGGTCTTGGACACCAAGGTGGCGGAAGCCATCAACAGAGCCAGTATGGCAACTACGGCGGATTCGGTGGAGGATATGGTGGCGGTGGTGGCAGCTACCAGAGCCGTGGAGGCTGGGGTGGAAATTACGGACACAACTAAGCCTCCAAAATTCCACGACTTGAAGAGAAGGAAGCCAAGTCCTACCCGTAGGAGCAAGACGTAGTATGGCGAGGGGTATATCCTTTTCTCTCATGTCATTGACACGCTGACGGCCCTTAAAAGCACATTTGGTACGCTTGATACGCCTCAGACACTTTGTACTATGAATCTCCTTTCTTCTCCTTTCTCTCCTCTTGCATCCTCTCACTTTGTCACAACTTTGGTTAGCTGGTCAAGCGCAACATGCGAACGGCGTTCACATCTGCAAGGGAGGGGTTCAAACTCAAAAAGATTTGCTTTCTGTGGTTAATGTTTAGCTCTTTTCCCGGTGGTTTGGAACTGAAATATTAGGGTACAGGAAAAGGGATTGGGACAAAGTCTCTGGTGGATTTGGAGTCAGAATGCAGCTGGACAGCGGCTTGCCATAGCTTTGCAATGCGAACGATTGGAAGTGGAAGCAATTTGAGACTGTCGGTGTGATGATGATGATGATGATGCATAGATACATGATGATTTTACCTGCCTCGTCAGCTCTCTGCGTAGGGTAGCAGGCAGGCGCTCCTACTTGGAAGCACAGTTTTTGATCAGGGCATCCTCGGCATAATCCTCACCAAACCACATCTACTTTCTAATCAAATTTACCATTAATCCACTGGAAAGAACTCGGCCGATGTGTTTGGGTAAATACCTCAGCAACAATTGTACTCGCCGAACCAGACCGTATGCAAAGCGGGTCGCGCCTTCAATCGAGAATGTTCACAGTATCCCAGTCGCGCAGGGGTAGCGAGTAAGGCACGCTGCCGATCTCGCAGATGCAGGTACGTACCTTTGCCTGCCGAGACTCCCCCAGATGCAACCAACAGTAAAAGCACGCAAGTATGGCGGTGTTCGATGGGATCGGCACGCCATTCCGGGCTCAGAGCTCTACTGCGCAAAGTCCGTCAATCAGGAATCTCGGCGGGCGTCCCAGAAGGACCGATAGAAGAATGCAACAATCGCGAGCCGCCTCGGCAAGCAATCTGCGGCCGTACCAATGTTATCAGCATGTTGTTCAACAGTGTGCTTGATGCATATATGTTGATACGTGGACATGGACCGGTTCGGTGATATGTCAGACTGACTAGAATCAATCAGCGCGCTGGACTTTTGCTGGCATTAGCTGAACGTGCAGGCGGGCAAGGTCTTGTAGAGGTGATTACTTTTTTTTTTGAGCGAATAAGCAGCGAATTTGACCGTGAACTGGGTTGTGCAAATTGCCCGAAGTGGTTTGCAATCCACTCATTAAGCAGCAAACTCGAAAGTCTCACCGCTACCATCGAAAGTGTCATCGCATTTCCTAAAACGTCATCCCCACTTCAAACGGCTGTCGACGCGCTACTGCACCTTATGATCCACCGCCAAACCACACAGGGCATGGCTAGTCTCCCACTACATGGATCCGGCGTGGCATGTCGGCAACGCACCCTGCTCATCAGGGTGCTGTCGTGGATTTCGGAATTATTACATTTTTCGACGCGTGCATGAGGTGATAAGCATCGCGCAGCCCGCTGGTTGGAGCCCACGGGTCGCCGCGGGAAGCTGTTACGATAAAACCACAGCCGCGCCCACATTGGCCGCCAACTGCTCGAGACGAGTGCCTACCATCCACTTTCTTCTATCGTCGCGTGGCGTGAGTCGAGCCATAAATTACGCTTTCGCAAGAGATTGGACAAAGACAAGAGAGCTGAAGCGGAAGCTACCATTGAGATCAGGTGTTTGACGAGCTGAAGAACGCCATATCTGGGCATTGTGAGGTGGTGGCGATCAAATAACTGATAGGATAAGCGCTCGATACAGCCCTCAGAACCTCAGAAACAGCACCGAGATTCGAGAGACAAATTCGGAATGGCGAACTCGACGTCCGATATGACCTATACCACGGCACAGAACAAGGGATCTGAAGCCTCTCCATTACTTCGATTGCCCTTCGAGATCCGACTCATGATATATGAGTATCTACTACATCCAACCATAGTGCCCTCGACGGGTACGAGCACAAGTCTCGCGAACCTCTTGCCGGACTTCCACACATACTACTCAGAAGACACGAACAATGATCCTTTCACGCTTAGTGTGCGCACCATGGATCCATGGTTAGGGTCACAAGGATCAAGGTCATGGAGACGTAGAAGTACCTATCACATCCGAACTGGTAAGTCATATTCCGTATCTCGTTTTGCGATACACTCCCTGAAAGCGTAGACGAAACAAGGTTCATCACCATGAGACGCATGACAGGCTCATTGTTAACATGCATGCAAGGTCCTTTTCTGACCACCACAACGCCCACAACCTACCGCATCCTCCTCTCGCCCTATACCGCCCACCTCCGGCACAATGTTCCCTCTCTCCTCGCCCTGAACCAGCAAATCCACGCCGAAGCCTCCAAAGTCCTATACTCAACGTACTCCTTCTCCTTCCACACCAGCATCGAAGCCGCAGTCCCCTTCCTCAACGACCTGACTCCGATCGCAAGAAGCCACATCCGTCACCTTAGCTTCTCCAAAAAGGCCCTCCCATACACCAAGGAATTCGACCGCGCGGAATGGTCAACGCTGTGCGAGTACATCGCGCTCCACCACGACGCTGCGCGCTCACCTAACCCCGACGTTCCCGACGCACTAGGCTTCACATTGCGCTCTCTGCATCTCAACATCATCGGTGGCAAGCCGGATATCGGATGGGACGACATTGCACCAATCACCGCGGCAGACTACAATACCATGGTCCGCATGCGAAATGAATGGGGTGGGGGCGGTGCGTTTGGCGGCGTGGATCTCGAGTGGGCAGAGCAGTTGATGGAGATTAAGGGACTGGTTAGATTGCAGGTCAAGGCATTAGTAGAACATTGTCCAAGACCGGTGAGTGAGAAGTTGGCGTTTTGGGTTGCGTTTAGTAAGAGTGTGGAGGAAGGGGGTTTTGCGGAGTGGTTGAGGGGAAAAATGGTCGAGGCGTAGGCTTCGGGTGTAGTTCAAGATTGAATAGGTTTTGGGTACATGGAGTAAACGTGGTGACGCTCTCTCAGCGGACATTTGGGAAATCGTACATAGATTTATAGACTAGCCTACTGGAGCACTATAACGCATTGGATTTCATAATGGTAATGTTAAAGTTTTTTGTGTGCATTAGATTCATTTGATAGTGTATACACAGCAAACTTGAATCTTCATGAAGTATAAGTTGCTATGTAGCATGCTCTGACTCCATGATCTTGCACAATCTGGACAACACACTTGACCACTTCCACCGGGTTTCAATATATGTACAATTCGAAACAATGCCAGTATACCGAATGGACTGGACACGTTAAACGTAGTCGAGGCGACAGACCTGTTGCTCACATTTCCACCCCCGTGTATACTATCTCCACCACACCCATTCATATAGCATCCACAGAGTCCCGTGACTTGTTTGCTTTCAGTAGGCAACGATACTTGCAAGAAGCTCGTTCATAGCTAGCGCTATGATGTATCACCTAGCGACCGCAAGGAACAAATGCCCTACGGTCCAAAGTCAATTGTCTCACTGGCTGACACTGTGCTCAAGAAAGTATCAACTCTGCTTGCACTGACCTCAACTTCAACTTTCAACATCAATCAGTGGCGTAAGACACAGCCATATCGTAGCCCCATTAGACACGACTTGTCTCCTTGAGCAAATCATCCCTTCCATCACAGCCCAAGCTTAGGAGCAGACAAATACCTGCCACTCCTACATCCACAGGATCACTCACTATCGCGATGTTCGACTCACCGAATCCAAACATCGATGTCCCAGCCTCGACGAGCGTGAAATCGCCTCTGAAACACGATGAGGCATTCCCTTCTTACCGTGGTCGCAGTGCATTTGACGCCAATGACGATGAGTTCGACTTGAACCGAAAGTACACCATTGGGACGGGCACTGAGACCAGGTCACCACCAGCGACGAATGCTGAGCAGCAGACAGCGAGACAGCCTAATCAAATCGATAGGCCAAGCAACACAGAGTTGAAAGCCTCCAGCCTCCGAAGCAAAGTACACTTCCCATCGTTTCGAGGAAGGAGTATGTGGGACGCGGACGAGGATGAGTTCGGCCATGGTAGGAAGTACTCTATCGAAACGGAAGAGGAAGCCCCGTCTCGTTCTCATTATGTAGACCAATCGATGCTTCAAGTTCAGCACCATTCGCCAGACAAACAAGCAAGTAGTCGCCCCGACCCCACGACCAAAGACGTATCGAAGCTGCTACTATCCTTGAAGATTCGTCACAAGGAGATTTCCAATTCGTATCGTGGTCGTACTCCATTGAACGTAGATGGCTATGAGGCTAATCACGCCTCATTAGCGACTGTGACGAAGGAAGAGGTATCTCAACCGCCAACACCTTTACTATCTCCCTCGAGCATCCGCTCGCCGCGTTTGTCGTCACCATACCCGCTGCCTCAACCTTCACCAGGTACTGAGCCTGAAGAAGCGGTCTCATCGAAGCTTCGAGGCGGAGACGATTTCCCTGCGTCCCAAGGTCGAAGTCCTTTTGATCCCGATGACGATGAATTCAATTTCAACCGCCGATACACGATCGCAACTCTGTCATCTCGGTCGCTAACAAGTGCATTGATGACAAAGAGCAAGCCAAAGCGCAGTGGAAAGATCAGCTGGATAGATCAGCTGGCAAAGACAAACCCCGCACTGTCCCATGATACTCGAGAGCAAACGGAGCTTGGATCAAAACATGGCGATGGCGAAGTCGCAGTCACCTCGACTTTGACGTCGAACACCTCCAGCCCGAAGCTTCCGACACAACTCCAGTCCCTACACCTAAACCCTTACAAGACTATCCGGCGCAGCGAAGACAAACTAATGAGCGCTACCCTCTCTGCCGCTCGCGAGATCAGCCCATTCAAAGGCAACATATGGGACCCCGAAGATGACGAGTGGGCAGAGATGGACGCTAACAAAGTCGTTGAGACGTTCAAGGCGACCTACAAGTCGCCTGTGCCGCAAACCCCGACGAAGACTGGCGCAATGTCGTACTTTGGGACGGCAATACAGCAGACAGTGAAGTCAGTGCTGAGCTCGCCGAAGAAGCGCGCCGAGGAACAGATGTTACGAGAAGAGGAGCGGATCCGAGACCAGGTTGAAGAGCTGAGGAATTCGTGGTGTTGCGATCCGGAAGGGGATGCGAATGACGAGGTCATGAAGAATGTGTTTCTGGGTCCGAATCACTCCTTCCCATATCAGCGTCTGGACTCGCCACGAAGTATGCATATTGTCGACTTGGAGGCATATTTTGGCGGCGAGGACCCGATCGTCAAGCACGCCTATCCTCGACTTTGCGATTCGGTCGCCACTGTTCTTTCTCACACGAGCAAGGAATGCTTGGAAGCCTTTCTGAACCCGGCGGTCGAAGAGTTTGTGTACCGGCGAGAACTCGATCGGAACAAAGGCGGACTCATCTTAATGATTCGGCGCTCGGGCAACGAGGTCCATTGCGGCGCATACGTCACCTTCGGCTTCATGAAGCAGTGGAAGCTATACGTCAAGTCGCTCATCAGCATCACGGGGCAGTGGCATGAGGTGTACGCCACCACGAAGCCTGGCATTATGCCCATCGAGAATGGACTTGTCGAGTGGGGTACTATCAAGTCAGACTTGGGTATGGTTCCCAAGGAGGAGACAAGTCCCGGCGCAGTACCGGAGCCGCGCAAGCTGGAGTTGTCGCCGTCCAAAAAGAAGGCTGCAGTTATATTGGATGTGGTCAACGAAACGAACCCAAAGTTCATGCTGTACCAGGCTCGCTTCCTAGCACGATGGTTCCTGTGGGACATGTGGTTCTACTTCGACAAGCGTTACGACTGCAAAGCGATCTGGGAAGCTGATGGAAAACCCGCTGAGGTACGGTTGCGTCGGGACCTGGTTGGTGGGGAGGATGAGAAGGATAAGTAGAGCATGAGCGATCTGAAGAAGAAAAGGTTGGCGGCTTGTCTTGATTCGGGGTGTCAGCAGATCATGTAGCTATGCCTGTCCGCGTCAGTTTTCCTAGAATGGTCACGGTATCAATAACGAGGATGCCATGGCGGCCAAACTGAGAGGTCGAATGGTATTGATTTATGTCGGAGAGAACCGCATGCCATCTTTTCGTGATGTTCATGTCCAGACCACAGCCACACCCATCCGGTGCAGCGCGTTCTCAGCACCACACCCTATTCATTCCCTCATGCTCATGAAGTCCGTATCGATGCCCATAGCTTTCGCAAGAACTCCGTAACCGAATGAAAAGTCGCGCCTCGTTCCACGGATCGTCGCTTATCGCAGACGCCTGGCCTCACGTTCGGACTCGAGCAGGCACAGGATGTCGTTCTCGCGGACTATTCTGACGTCAGTTTTTCCGGCTTTTTGGCGGGAAGCAGCTGTTCGTCGTACCTGGGCCCTTGACGTTGCGGATGATGGAACGGGTCTGGTCGTCCATGAACTCGACACGGCACTGGGTGACACCACCACGAGAACCTGGAATAACGCTGTCAGCCTATGCTCCTTCCTGCTCATCCATCTCTGCTTTCAGATCTGTCTGCCCCTCTCTCCGCTCCTTCTTCTTCTGCAGGGTTGCGCGTACCGGTTCGGCCAAGGACACGAGTGACCTTGACGAGCTTGACGGGGGCCTTAGCGGTATCCATGATGTGCGATTGATTATTCGACGGTAATCGGTCGTGTGTGTGGAGTTGGGCGTCGGGTCGAGGTGTCGCGGTTGGTGAGGCGTGCGAACTTCTCGTCACTGAATTTCGAGTGCAGTGTTCCCGCACGGGCCACTTTCTGACTGGCTAAGCGAAGACCGCGGAGTGCCAAGACCCGACGAACAGGGGTTGTGAGAGAAGGGACGGCGAGACTTTCGTAGGAACAACATCATCTCGCCGACGACATGGCATCATAAATACTGACATTGCTTCGTATATCGACGGCAAAACACTATTTGCATACTTCAATTTGGATCAAAGGAGATCACAAAACCCTGAGCAAGACCTCATCACGTCCTACCCATTGCTAGACCGCTCTGGCCGCCCGTATCTAAAGTCAATCTGACCTTGAAACTATAAGTAGTATCCATAGTAGCACTTACACGGATGAAGATGCCAGGACATTTGAGTGGGCTTGTCCTTTCCCCCTTTCGTCCCTTCCCAGGTGAGCCGGGTTTTCACAGGAGCACCAAAGTCAATCAAACGATATTCAGATTGGAAGGTTCAGATCAGCAACAATGCATTGACTTTCAGTCACTTCACAAACAATATTTCAGATCAACAATTATGCATTACTTTTCAGTCATCTAAGCGGTCATATCTCGTCTACATCCCCACTAAGCTACTCTCATCTAAGCAGTCTTGTTCGCAAGGCTGGGCCAGAACTCGCCAAGCCATGGGTATGGGTTAGCAGGCTTGTACTGGCTAAGGACGGTTCCATTGAAAGTGGTAATGCGGTCGCGGGTCAAGTTGTACAGCGCGTACTTCTCATCCGGGCCAGTTCCAACAGTGTAAGGGACGGTTTGAACGTTGTTTCCAATCTCCTTGTCGGCAATGAACTTGACATCCTTGATTTGGGCGTCCTTGAGACGGAACTCATCACCGTAGTTGGGGTTGATCTATATTCCGTAAGTACGAGATAGATAGACGAGAACGTCGAATACTTACTATACCCATCCTGGTGCCATTGATGGCAATGACGTTCTGGATGGTGGCATTGCGCTTGGACTGGTTCAAGCAGTTGCCGCACGACTGGTAGAAGGTGCCGAAAGTGTCTGCGACGAAGCCGGTGATGTTGTATTTTCCGCCAAGAGAGTTGTCCTGGAAGATCTTGTCTTGTGCGTTGCGAGCACCTCCGCCAATGACGCGGAGCTGAGTGTTGAGACCCTTGCTTGTGAGAGCATCTTCGCAGACGTCTTCCCACCAGACTAATCTCGAAGTTAGCATGCAGTCAGGAGACATGACTGTCGAATAACTCACCATTCTCAACCCAGGCGTCTCCCAGAGCGTGAATTCCTTCCGACTGGTGCTTGCCAATAATGACGTTCCTGATAGTCGAGCCAGGAAGCAAGTTGAACACAGCATCCGCATCAGTTCCCTCGGCCTGCTCATTGCACGAACCCTCAACGCGCTCATATCGCTTCATCTGTCCATCAAACACCTGGCCGGGCTGAATGTACATGGTCTCATTCAGCACGACAGTCTCCTTCGCGATCGGGAACTCCAAGATTGGAAAGGGAAATCTTGGTGGCGGGCGTGCACCAAGATCACCTTGAGTGGCATCGGTACCGCCTTGTGGCCCATCACCAGACTGGCGACGGACTGCTGCTGCAGAGCATGTCGTGGCGAGGAGAGGAAGCGCGATGCTTGTGCTGAACTTCATCTTGGCGGCTGTTGAAGATGGGCTTGAATTGATTGAAAAGACCCTGTGACTTGATCCCTACTCTTGATCTGTAGTAAAGGAGCAGCTGAACATTCAATATCGCAACCTTCCAACCCCATTTATATACCTCTCCCCGCTACCCATCGTCCGCCCAGTCGCTTCACCCCGTACCATTCGCGCCCGCACTCGCACCCGATCTTAGAGCTCACGCCGCATTCCCTCACGTATCCCCAGCCCCGTCACCAACGCTGCTCCGGAACAACTAACACAGCCTAAGATTTCCGTCAATAGCATCGAGCGGTCGCGCTCGATCACGGTTGTAGTCTTCTTGGCACGTCTATAGCCGACGTTTGCCAAGTGAACGCCTCGCGGAGGAACATCGGTCGTATATTCTCCACGAATGGAGCCCCGCAACCCGCGATGGCTCCGCTGTGCGACTTTCCCCAACTTGTGTGATGATGCACATGCGGGGTGTGCAGGGGGAAATGCAGGTTGCGAGGCTTGGACAATTAGATTGCCGCGGCCGGGGGAACGGTGGAGGCGGAATGGGTGGAGGCTTGGCATTCTGAGGGTGAGCTTGATTTTTGGACGTTGACGGGATGATTGAGGGCCGTGTGATTTCCACAAACTCGGAATTACACGAAAGGTTGGATCATATCGGCAGGGATTGCGCTGTTATGCAATATGTGCTGTGCAGGTCTATGCTGCTCGGTGCTGGCCATGTCCTCGGTGTCTCTTCTAGGCATCAGCTCTTCGATGACACTGCACGTCTATCGAAAAAAACCATTTGCTTCTTGTCGCCCCTTATTGTGTAGATTCAGTCTTATGAGGTCAGTGTCTTTTCAAATGACATGATTAACAGCATGACACAACTTTACCTTTCTTCCGTGCACGAGCTTCGACTCCAGTGCAAGACCGTCCGGGAGCGGAAACTGGTTGCGAAATAAGCGCACTGATGAAAACCGGTCTATTAGAGTCATCTCCATTAACTCATTAATGTACGAGCGTCTTTGACGACGCATGGTCAGTGTTCGCATGGCGAGCATTCACTGTCGACGTCCGGGTCGTCAACTTAAGCTCGACGTGCATGCGCTGCACCGTTGCGCCAGATCGTCCAATGAACCATATCCAATTGATCTAGGAGCATATGCGAAACGTCGGGTGGGTGCCCCGCATGACGATAGCTGCGTCCTAGCAACCAGTCCAGGTTTCTGGGAGCTCACTTCCACGTGGCCATGTAGGTCTGCCGATCAGATAGATTCAGCGGCCCGCTTGGGCTGTGTCGCGTGGTTGCTGACTGTTCTTATGTCCTGCTGCGAGCCGGAGAGATGTCATCGACGCACGCTGCGTGGTGAGGGCGGTGCTGAGGGGCCAGGAAGAGAACTGCTGCGCTGTGGGTGTTGATTGCGACACGCGCTAGACACGTCTTAATCGACTTTTCTAGCTAAGACTATCCGGAGATCTCATCTTCGAGGATGTATTGTCTGCTTAGTCGATGCATCGTGTCGAAGTTCACCTTGAAGTGTGGCACGATGAAAAGGTTTCGCAAAGTACAATCACCGATCTCAGCACTTTTGGATTTTTGCATGTCTGCAGCTTCATCTTCATTCTATGATGCAACTTCGATTGTGCTTAATCTCGGCATTAATAAAGCTGCGACCTGGATCAAGCTCTGGCTGTCTTGTTTCTTGATTTGCTTGGCACAGCTCGTAATAGAGCGATTGCTTACATCGACCCACATAGGTCCACTCAATCATGCTCATGCTTTCCCGGGCTAACATTCATTTGGTATCGATTGATTGCTCATCTACTGGCCACGATGATATTGGCCAATGCATGGGTTGTTTCAAAGTGACGAAACATCGGGCTCATCTGTGATAGACAACGCCGCGAAGTAATGGTCCAATGTCTTCTTCTTTTCCAACCTGCCTTCAGGTGCTTGATTCGTGTAGTAGAGAATCTCATTTCTGAGCTCTCGGTGTCTGTCCCAGATTTCGTCCCATTGCGACCGATAAGATGGGTCATACAAAATAACCCTGATATCATGCCAATATACGACAAGACAATCAAGATAGAGCTCTTGAAGTGGTGAATTCTGCAAAGTTGCTGAACAACAATGTTCGATAGCTGCTGGGCCGATACCAGTCTTAGGCTCACCGTTGGCCGGGAAGTAGATATCGTACAGATTGCGCATAGCGAAATTCTTGAACTCGACCGCATCCAGATAATCGCCCAGGACCCATGCCTTTGCGCTGTCGCGAACCTTGAGCTTATCCGCCAAGTCGTCGCGGTAAGTGTATCGACCGTAGTACATGAATTCGATGAATAGCTTGAAGACTTCCGGCTCGAAGTCCTCGAGAGTGACTTTGTTGTCTTCGCTCTCTCGAAAGGTGCACGGACGTGTCGCACGCTGGAAGTAGCCTGAGTGATGGGATAGCAGTGCTTTTGGAAGACCCCAGGCCGCGGTGTCGCTGGACGACGAAGTCACGGTGACCTCCATGACAGGACCACGCAAGCTGATCTCACGTTAGTTGCTGGCACAATTGGATGGCCGAACCGCGCCGGTTACTTACAGCTCAATAGTCTCCTCGCGCTTGCTGTTTGAGGGTGCCATCGGTGCCCTGCTTCTTCAGAAACTGCAGTTTGGGAAACACAAAGTGCGGGTTTGTGTCGAAGGAAGCGTGCGGGAGACGAAGAGCTCAAGAACGGTAGAACGTGCGCTACGTGCGTGCTAACCGCAACTGGGCTGGTGAAAGTGAAAGTGAATATAATAGGCAGAAAGCGCCACCAACGATCGCAACAGAGTGGAGTATAGATGCGCTTGGGAGCGATGCCATGTTACACTACCATCCCTTGCTCGTACCCACAACACTCTCCTCTAGCGAAGTCCACCCCTCGCCCTTGACCCACCTCAATACTTCCTCCGCCCTCGCATTTGGCGGCTTCACCCTATCGTCCTTCTGACCGTCGACATCGTCTGGGAACGTCTTCTGTGGGTAGTGTTTGCGCAAGATTGCCAAAATTTGGTTCCAATTCCAACGCTCCGCATAAGCGAACAAGCGCTCACCGTCCACATCCGAATGAATCAGCGCAGAGACATGCAACAGCGCATCGTCGATTGGGGAGATATACCACTGAGGATCAACCATCGCGGCGAGCTCGCTGAAGCGCTCACCAGTAAATGCGCTGTTGATCCATGCTACAGTCGATGGGAGGCCTTGGTGTTCTGGAACGAGTAAAGGACCAAAGTTGGCGTTGGGAAGCTGATGCCGTCAGTCACTTTGAATAGGAGATAGCGTGGAGGCGATACTTACAACACTGTTGAACACGAAATGCGGCTTGTTTTCTTTGACCCATTTCCACATCTCCTTCTCGGTCTCGCTCTTCATCGCAGCATAGACACACATGCCTTTTTGTCGAGGATCTTCCGCGAGCTTAGCCTGCTCAACGGCGCTGTCGTGGAATGTGGTTTCATCGATTTCCAAATCGTGATCAAGATGGACCTTTGGAAACGACGCCGCGAAAGATGATGAAGTCGTAACGAAGCGCGAGACCGATGGCGTCTTCGCGCAAGCCTTCAGCGCATTTAGTGCAGCCTTACGACCGAGATCAAGGGCGACATCGAGATCCAGGATACCTCCAACTGGCGCGGCGACATGGACGAAGCCCTCGGTGCCTAAATTTAGAGAAGGTCAATTAGAAGAAACTTGACATGGTGGGGCACAATGTACCTTCGACATGAGCATCATAGCAGCCATCAGCAGTCATGTCTGGCACACCCACCAACTCAAACTTCACGCCCTTATGTCTGCCATCGAAGAAGTCCTTCAGCCACTTCGTTTTCTCAACATCTCGCACGGCGCCGCGCACGTTGTATCCTCGTGCCAGTAATTGGTCGGCAACATGGCTTCCAATGAGCCCATTGACGCCCGTGACAAAGATCGTGGCACCAGATTTGATGACGACTGTAGGCATGATGACTGTTAAGTCTTCTTCAGGGGGCGGGGTAGAGGATGAAGTAAGCAAAAAGGGGTGAATGTGCAAGTGTCGTAAATGTGTTGGGAAAATTGGCAGTGATGCGTCGCAAGATCAATCAAGATAAACCTGAGATGGAGACGATACAAAAGAGAGAGGACGAGTGGTAATGTCTGTTTAAATACTTGCGGCAGGTGGGTTGTAAGAAGCCTGTCCTAGCTGTATTGGGCAAGGCGGGGTTGCCTCCATGTCCGCTTCGTCACATTTGCCGCTCCCTTATCGGCAAGTCTACAGTGCTTACTAAAACGTTTCCATGCGTCGCACCCTTTCTGAAGTCCTGGCTTTGCTATAAGTCTCGTCCATACGTCATAGTGATCACGACTCACTCCCTGCATTCGTTCCCTTGTATTCCAAGGTAACTTTAGAAGTGGCTGGGACAACCTAGGTAAGGGCATAGTCTTCAGATTGAACGAACTACTTCACATGGCACCAGAATAGGCATATAAATTCCTCCATCGTCCAGAACGATCATAAGGTGGTAAAGCTGCTTTCCGAGCACGCAAGACAACATGTCCAACGTCGCATATTTCCCAGAGACTTGGATGAACCCGGCGCCTGGATGCCTAAATATCCAGAACACAGTAAGCAGATGGCCTCACAAGTAGGGAAAAGGGAATTTGATTTCGTGATATGTCTGCAAGCCGATAACTTGGAGACTTTTGCAAATGTCGGCTGGATCTAAGAAGTCCTCGGAACCACAGGACTTCAATTTGGTACCGCATATGACACACATTACAACAGCTAATGTCAAAGATGAAACCATTATTGACCTGTAGATGGTCATTTTCGATACACCAAATTCGGAAAATTGGGGCGCGACTGGAGACATCATTCGTTTAAGGATCGTTTTTGATCGTACATGAAGCTATATCTTTGAGAAGAAACAGCCAGTAATTGCCACACAAATGTACATATGCGAGTCGCGCCCAGCATCATTTATACATACACTGAAGCAGTCTGACTTGTCTTAGCCATCATGCCCAGTTTGACCATGCGATTCTTTAGAAAGACGAAGCGTGCATGGCTATAGCGGTCATCGGTCGAAAGACGGTCATGCCAGCCATAATGTATGCTTTCGAGTCACTATTACTAGCTACCAGAGCCTTGACATCTGCCGAAACAACGATTAACCTCCACGATGAATTTTGGACGAAGTGTTGGGAGAGGGCGTGGGTGAATAGAAGAGTCCATTTCGTAGCCTTGAAATACACCGAGAGCTCAGCGGAGATCATGGCATTTTGGTCTCTTGTGCTTTGGAAACCATAGCTGGATAGCGAGCATCTTTTGGAGAGTAGAAGCGGCCAGAAACATAGCGTTGCAGACTCTGGCTTTCGGAAGTCGACGTTGCAAGGGCGCCAAGAAGTGTAGTCGTCGTTCAGGCTCTGAGGTTTATATAGCTGCATTCTCCACGATAGCGACATAGTCCCATCCAGTGCGTGGTGCGGAGAGAAATTGGTCATGTACACTTTCTCTGATACTTCTGGAAAGAAAGTCGGGAAGCATACTGTACCCTCCCACCATTTCCAGCCTTGACGAGTATGCTTCTTATTCTTTGTTATATGCGCAGTGCTTGTGATGATGTGGATAGTGGACAGACTGGAGAACATATATGGAGTTCATCGGCCCTACTTTCGGAAACGAAAGACATGATCGTTTTGTCAAATTCTTTCGCAAAAGTCCAGACATGAGCAAAGCGCCATGGGTATTTGAGGCTCTGAAGATACACATGTGGATAAAGAGTCAGACCTATGGGGGCAGGGTACGTTATATATTCTCGAGGCGGTGAGCCGACCAACAAATGTTACTCGGTTTCATTACCCATCTACTATAACTTCCCCTTACTCTTCGCCATCTCCTCACTCAACACCATTCCCACGGGCCCGCCCCGACTGCCGTCTCCACTCCACTGCTCCTCTGGCACTCGTTCCTTCGGCCACTCCCAACGCCCCTTGAAATCTTCTGGCGTTCTACCGTCGATGCACTCCACAATACTGTCACCAATGACGGGCAAGAACTTGAAGCCATGGCCCGAACCGCCCGTCGCGACAAATAAACCTTTATACTTGGGATGGTACGAGATCAAAAAGTCGCCGTTGCGCGTATCGGTATACCAGCAGATTTTCGATTTAGTGAACGGGCGTGAAGGGGTTGCGAGGGAGGGATGAATCGAGGTGAGGAAGTCGCGGCACTGTTTCTGGCCTTCGTAGGGGACTTGTTGGGAGGGGTCGTCGATTTGTGTGAATGGTAATGACACAATTATTCTTTCGTTTGGATCGTCTGATTCTGGATGTGGTATTGTGGTCGGATTGACGTAGCCGTGGCCGTGACGCGCTACTTTGAGTAGACCGTTTGATGGTGGGATCATGAAGAGACCGTGGGAGAGATTGAGGATGGTTGGCTGCTTTGAGAGGACGGATTCTTCCTCGGTGGAGATGGGCATGTAGCATATTGCTTGACCAGTTGCCTTGCAGATTCCGCGAAGGTCTACGAGAGACGCTGTCCATGCGCCGGCTGCCAGGATTGTCAGGTCGGCCTTGAGCTCGCTCCCGTTGTTCAGTCGCACGCCAGATACTGTGCTAGACCTGTGGTCGATCAACAGTCTCCTTACGCCAGCTTCCACAAACTGAACGCGCTTGAGCTTCTCCACCTCTTCACGAAGCCATATCATGGCTCCTTCAGCATTTGCCCAACCAGAACTCCAATTGACGTAACCCGTGCTGCCGCTGCCCCACTCATCTTTCCCTTCAAGACCGCATACTCTCCTTATATCCTCAGACGAGCCCAAGACTTCGGTCTTGTCTGCACCGATTGCGTTGACATTTGCAAGAGACTCTGAAACGTATTTCTGCTCAGGTCCCCACGCCACCACAGCCAGGCCAGTCTCGTGGTGGTGTTGTGGCGCGAAGTCTGTTCGCCAGCGCTTCTGTGCGATAGTTGCAAGACGGGTGTACGGCGCAGCGGCGTAGTCGGGACGGATGATGCGAGACGTGTCAATCTATTGGTATCGTTGAGCTCCTGGCCAAATCAAGACAGAATCTACATGGTAATAGCATTATGCTGGCGCAGAATTGACATCTTACACAAGTCGAGATCTAACCACTCACACTTGAGCCATCCGGCGTAGGGAATGGCTGGCGATCTACAACAGTAATGGTAGTATTTTTGTACTCTGCACGTTGACACAGAGCCCACGCCGTAGACAGGCCGAAAGCACCACTTCCAACAATGAGAATAGACGAAGGTATAGCAGACGACATGGCGAAACAAGGACGAATTACGAAGGAAGCAAACGCAGACAATTGACAACAGAAAACAGAAGAAGACGCAATGAGGAAAGAATTTCTCGGAGGTACCAATGTGGGCAATGTTAACTCCAGGTGGGCCCCGATGTCGTCCTCAAGGCGCGTCGGTTGGGCACGGGTCAAGCCTCGTGGCGGGCCTGCAAGGAGCTTGGGCGTTCCGAGCGATCGGGTCGCGACTGATGCGAAAAAGTTCGATGCGGCTCTGTGAGCAATTGCGACCACTCCGCCAATTGCAAAAGCCCTAGACTTCACAACCCGGCCTGATCATCACGTCACCTCACCATGGCTAAGCTGCCGAAAGCCCCGCGGTCATTACCAACGAAGCGAAGCCTCCCGACGAAGCCCGCACTCCCCTTCCACAGATACGCGCCGCAAGCACAGCCTGCTGCTGAAGCATTAATACAAAACCCCGGGCCTACTCCGAGGGAGAATTGGCAGCGGGTGTGGTCCGCGCGGCCAAAGCTTTCGGACTTACAAAGATTGTCAGACGAGGAATTGAGGTCAGCACAGCATCAGGCGAAGCTGCGACGGTGGCGGCAATGGCCAATGTTCGGCATAGGCCTGGTCGCGTTTGGGATGGGCATGTACGGCGTCATGCTTTACGCCTCATTGAGTCAGGATACGGAACACAAGGACTTACCGTCAGATTTGTTAGACCGGTTCGACAGAGATGCCGAGGGCTATGACGAGAAGGTCGACATGTCGGAAACGCTGCTCTTCCTTACGTCCAAGCGAAAGAAGCTCACGGCGCAGGCAAAAGGCCACGTACTGGAAGTAGCCGTCGGCACCGGTAGGAATATACCATACTACAAGACGAAGCAATGCGCGACGGTGACACTGCTCGATGCAAGCGGGCCGATGCTGGCAGTCGCGAAGCGAAAATGGAACGATACACACAAGGAATACTTCAGCCGCGTGTTCTTCAAGCAGCAGTCGGCCATCGACCCGATTGTGCCGCCATTCGACGCGCAAGAAGGATACGATACCGTGATACAGACCATGGGTCTCTGCTCCACACCAGAGCCAGTGAGGCTACTGCAGAACATTGAGGCTTCGACCAAGGAAGACGGACGGATACTGCTTCTTGAGCACGGCAAGTCGCATTACGAGTGGCTCAACAGCATGCTGGACAAGACGGCGCCTGCGCACGCTGATGAACACGGATGTTGGTGGAACAAGGACATCGGCCAGATAGTCGAGGAGAGCGGACTTGAGGTGGTCAACCTCAAGCGATACAACTTCGGCACCACATGGTGGATAGAGCTGAAGCCGCGCAAGGGCATGCGAAAGCGGCTTGCCGAAACTGTAGAGGTGCCGCCCGTTGCGCAACCCGAGGCCCCGGTTGCACGAAAGACGTGGTCGCTCTGGTGATGACAAGCTGTGTCACCATTCTCCGCAACCGCCTACTGGCGTCACACAGCGCTGCAGCTTGCCGCCTTTAGCGGCGGCTCTTGTCAATACGACACTGTGGCTCAAAGATATCGACATCTAAAGATGAGTTGGAATGTTGCAATGTCGACGTCAGGCTGAGTCGTCGACTTGTCGATTGAGGGGTGGTGGCTCGATTCGGTAATTTCCCCAGTCTTGGGAGACGGGGAACCAACAAAAGTTGAGCAGGTGAACCGAGATCCACAATCACGGTTGCGGAGAATTTACTGTCACCTCGCTGCTGACGCGGCGAAGATGGACGACCAAACTATAACTTTGTTCGAGCAAGTTCGTGTGATCTGCGCCGACAAGTGCTTGCACGTCCGCAAGCGATATCTGATCCCACAACGGCCTCGCGATGAGCTCACGTACGGATATCACAAAGCCGCGCCTTAGATGCTGCTATCGCTGACATGCATTGCGCCCACTTCTTGACTCGGAAGGCTGCAGATGGACAGCAAACAACCATCTTCACCGTCTATCAGCAGCTTCCTCATTCACGCAATCCTTCGTCTGGGGATTCGCGGAGCGCATCCGCAAGACTGCTGCTAACAGCTCAAGGTCGGCGCGAGACCTGCCTGCTCCCCACAATAAGTGACGCTTCGCTGCACATGCATACCGGACCTGGCGTAATGCGCCTTTCCGCATGTGGAAAGATCCTGTGTGCGTCCCCTGCCAATCATCAGCATGGTGGCACGTCGCGTGTGTGGTGTTCGAGAACAGAAGCGATGAGCTGGGTTCATGTTTCACGAAATGCCCATAACGGCGGCTGTTGGCATGTCAGCAATGCACGGAGGAGGAAATCGCATCACAAACGCTTTTTCCACGTCATGGTTTAGTGTACTGATTCGTGTCTGTCGGGAAATATCGCGCCGCAAGCAGTTCTTGCGCCGCCGAGGCCAAACCCTCGGACAAAGAATTTTATTTTCACAAAAGTGTGCTCACCGCCTGCAAGGTAGCCCCGGGAAACGTTGGAGGCTAAATCCAGATTCGCCTAGACGAAACAGGGGTACCTGCACCTCAAGCAAGATGCCATGCACGCAGCATCAGATCATCGAAAACAGCCAACCAGTCGCGTGCATGCCATTTTGCTGCTTGGAGAACGGAAGGAAGCTGAGGCGGTCAGCGTGAAGACAGCTGTTCTGCCCGCCCATGTGCAGATGCGATATGCGTGAGTTAGATTGAAGACCGGCGAGCATGAGGTCACTGGTGCCGGCAAGCCCGTATCCAGGCGAAAAGTTCGATACACGGCAGCTTGTCTAGCCTCAGGTCAGACTTGAGAATCGCGTGCAGAAAACCTACACAGTGCAACAGTCTGAGGATGTACATATGTTGTTGGTTGGCGCCAGATGCAAGGCGTCGCATGTTGGCCCTGTCAGTCTGGTGTACATTACAGCACGAACGGTGTTCGTTCTCCCGAGCGCATCTGACGCAGCTGGTGAGGCTCCATCGTGCCCAAAGCTCGACGCACCCAGCTCCGGCGCAACGACGCAGAGAGTCTAGGCGCTTAGGATTGGCCGGGGAGGCGAAGGCGGGCGTGCGCCAGACGTTGAAGCGGCCATCCGGTGAGGCCATGGATGCTTTTGACGGCGTCGACTTGCTTTTCAACCTTCCCGTGTACTACTGCAGCCAGCCACGGTGCATTGATAGGACGGTCGGTGGACATGTTTTCTACCTAGCCCCTGACGACGAGCCAAATGCCAAAGACTGCTCCAGTGCTCTAAAACGGGTCTAAAGTTAGTATGCTGTCATACCCCTACACTTTCACCTTACGCACGGTCGCCTAGGCAGAACCTAGTTGGGCGTCTTCAGCAGTGCTCCACCTGGATTCCGTTCGTTCCCTCATTCGCATCCCCTCCCTCCCCTCTAAACTCCCCCAGGGACCACCTCCATCGTCCTTTTCATTCTGCATCTCATTCTTGCGCATTGTTTGTCGTGGCGTTGCAGCAGACTTAGTAGGGTTGCAATCGACCAGAAGCCTGAGCTTGAGACATCCAGTAGCCCTTGGCGCAGTTACGTATACGCTGCTCAGGAGGCAACACAGTGAAAGGACGATTTTGCCCGACTGCCACAACTTTATCCCCAGCGTCCCCAGCGCACCCAGGTCTTTTGCACAAGCCGAATCTACTGCAGGCAGAAGCGTCGCACGCTACCTTGCATACATCCTGCGGCATCTTTGGGAATAGCCTTGCGCCGCTCCTACATTCCGCGACCAATCGCCGACCCTGGGCATCGTGCAGCAACAACACTTTGGCTGCCTCGCCTCGTACCAGCAATAATACCTCCCTTTCACTGGAGGCGCCGTCTTTCTCTTCACACACATCTTGCGACTGCACCTTTGCGACACAATGGGTTACAACACACGCCGGAAGTCGCTGTCGTTGCCTTCGCTGGGCATCGTCTTGCCAGCTTCGAGGACCATTCGCTCACCGCCTGCCACAATCGCGGAATCGCATCCAGCAAAGAAAATAAAACGCACACACTCCAGCTCCGTCTCGCTCACATCACCGCCGCGCACCACGACTCTGCGCTTCGACGAGCAGCGGCCAAAAAGCGCAGGGCGAGTGGCAGACACCCCGCCACCGTCGCCCGGCGGCGAGTCCGGGCAAACAAAGGTCGACACACAGGGCATCGATGATGAGATCGTCGTCGGTGTCATCGAGCAGCTCGAGAAGACGGGCAACCGCCCCCATCTGCTTAAGGAACTCGCGACCGTGCTGTCGCCGACCATTCCCATCGTTGAGAGGTATGATCCCACTTTCCTTAGTTCCTTCCTTGATGGCGCCCAGCCTGCGTTACTCATGCTGACGTGCCCTAGCTCTGCCAATCCTGCCGCCATTATTTCGTCACGCCTCGCGACCTACCTCAAGCGTAGCTGGACCGCCCTCTCAAGATGTCCCCTCGACAAGATCCTCGTCGGCACTCACCCTAAGCGCGTCTACTACTTCCTCAGCACGTGCCCACACCAGCCGATTCCCGCCGATGCTGGCAGCGTTCCTTCGGCCGCGCGCATCATCACACCGTCGCTGTCGTCCGCTGCTTCCGAGGAGGAGGATGTGGACGCGCGATCCCGAGCGCGCATGTCGCCGTCACCTGAACTTGACCTCTCCGACTACGATGAGAGCAGTGTCGACCCTTTCTCCAGCCAGGCGCATCCTCCGACCACGGCGAACATTGCCCACAACCGCCGTGCTCAGTCGCCGCCGTTAGAAAAGGACGAGCGCGAGTTCACCCAGACCGCCTCATTCCTGCAGCAACGACGAAGAAGCCAGGAGGCTGAACGTCAACGGTCCGCCAGCGCCTCTGCAGAGCCAACACAACGCAGTGATGTCATAATGGAAGAGGTACATCAAAGCGTCGAGGAGACAGAAGAGAGCGCCGCACGGAAGAATTCGGAGATTGCCGTTGCACTCTTCGGACACATGGACGCCACTGCTGCCTTCCCCACCACCTTTGCGCCTGGCAGTCCAGCGCTGAAGCCACTGCTTCACATCGAGATGCCCCCACCAGCTCACAAACCACAGCTTCTCAAGTTTGATGCTGACGACCTCGACTGGGCTATGAAGAGCCCAGAGACGATTGACCTCGATGAGCTTGACGAGATCTTTGGCGGGTACTAAGAAACCACGCTTCCACTTTCACCATTTATTCAGCATACGACCTTACGACTTTCCGCGACTCTCATCTACTTCTATACTACTTGTCATTACTATCTCGACTTTTTATTTGGAGCGGTTGTCCTAGAAGGTTTCATCCCGCTGCTCGCGCTGCATCATACACTCTAGAGTTTTTTGTTCGCCTACAGGCTGGAGTTCAGTGTGTGGTCCTCTGGTGTTATGGGACTACGGGCGCTGGATGATGATTACTTGTACGATTAGCTGACTGAGTGTACGATTGCGCGGCATGGGATACGGTTTGAGGCACTGGATGTTACTCGACATGTATTTGACTGGCGCTGTAGGATGAAGGAATTGAGCAAAAGCGACTAGATTGCACACAATGGCTCGCTAGATAAAAGCTTCTGAAATTGAAAAACAGTTGATATCTTGCACTTTCTCTCCATCGTCTTCCCAAACCTCGAATCTGGCGTCGCGAGTTCAAGCAAGGGTATCCCTCGGAGGCTCAGTTCACCGCATTTTCCCTACATATAAGGCATGAAACTACCTACATACTGTGGTAGCAACGTGCTACTTTCTGCAACTAACGCCATGCTGGCGGAACCCTAATGCACAAATAAACAACTAAATTGGGCCCTCACCGGCAGGCATTTCGTGCCCAAATGCCCCGGGTGGAGCCGCATCGTGGCGAACAGACCATCCTTGACTACTAAAGCTTGGCGCTGGAGGATGAGGAAGTTGCGGTGGAGGCAGTTACCGCCTCACTTCCGCGGCCACAGCTGCCCGACATTGTTCCGGGAGTCCACTTGAGCGCACAGAGAATGCAGACAGCTCGAGGCCATGTCCACCATCAGGCTACGAGGCTTCGAGGGGACCAGTTCGCAGAGGCCGTTCATTGCTGAGGAGGCTGGTGCTCCAGTGATCAGATCACAAGCGACCCAATGGCCGTGCAGCCCAGCCAGCAAACTCGAGAACGACGCCCAACCTCGCATGTAAGAACGCGAAGATTCGCATGCGCGCGCCCACGTTCCTTAGCTCCTCCTCATCAACGTGCGTCATCGAGACTTGCTGCGACATTTACCCTGCATTTGTGAAGTCGCGCGTGTCTGCAGGTCCCCGAGGCTGAGAAGTTCGCGACCTGCCTAGCGCACAAAACGCGACCAGGCTGGAGGATCCACCGGAGCAAAAGACAGGAGACCAACATTTCGGAAGAGCGGAAAGACTGGAAGAGCAGAGGAATCCAAAGGCTTTTGGGTCGTCGACTAAGGCGAGTAGTTGAGCGGGCGCTACTGAAAGTCTCGCACACGTGGTTCACCGCAGAAGTTCCTCAACGGCATCGGACAACGCACAGCGGCAGCATCCAAGTCCCGACATCTGTCAGGCACTAGCATACACTCAACCTCCACATCACAACATCGCAAGAAAGGAGTCACACTGCCTGACAACGAATTCGGCCACGTCCGCGAGTGGCTCGACCACGCAGAAGTGGCCTCCTTCAGCAGCGACTCCGAGTCGGGGTACGTCCCTTCATCACCTTCGAGTTCGTCTTCCAATTTCACGCCGAAAAAGAGCAGGAGAGGATCCAGAGTCATGTCTATAGCACCATCAAGAGCAAGGAGTCGGAGCCGGGCGCCAAGCACCATGGCTCCGCAAGGGCCCATTGTTGTAGATGTGCCGGGCAAGCGCACAAAATCACCACTAATCGTCGACCTCCCTCCGCGAGCGAGAAGTAGAAGCGTTGGAAGGAATGGACCGCTCGCCATGGAGCCACCGGGTCTCAGCGGAGGAAGAGGGATGTTCAAGAGACTAATCGTGGCATGTGACGGGACGTGGAACGACTCAGACGATGGCGGAAAGAGCGGGAAAATTGCAGTCCCAAGCAATATCACTCGATTATCAAGAGCTATTAAAGCGGTCAGTCAAGACGGTATCCAGCAGATTGTAAACTACCATTCTGGTCTTGGGACCGAGGGCACAAAATTTTCGCGATTCTTGGGAGGAACGACGGGGAAGGGGCTAGCAGAAAATGTCCGCGAAGCGTATTCGTTTCTGGCCAACAATTATCATCACGGCGACGAGATATTTCTGCTGGGTTTCTCACGGGGAGCATTCACCGCGCGCAGCATCGGAGGCCTCATAGGCGAGATTGGTCTACTTACGAAGAAAGGCTTGAATGCGCTCCCAGAGGTGTACGCGGATGTCCAGCACCGGCGAGATCCAAATTACGTACCAACATATCCCGACGTTCCTTTTCCGCGGAAACCGAGCGCATCAGATCCGCGGTATGCGCAGGAGCTGGAACGAAGAGGACTGACTCGACTCGATATTCCAATCAAAGTCATTGGCGTATGGGATACTGTTGGTGCACTCGGTATCCCACGTATAGGCTTCCTCCAGCGCGCAGGACTTCAGATGCGACAGTCACGTGCAACGACTTTCTACGACACCAAGCTCAGCGCTTGCGTTGAGAATGCTTTTCAAGCTCTTGCCCTCGATGAACAGCGATCGTCCTTTTCGCCCGCTGTATGGGAGAAGCCAGAGGGTAATCGATCAACGCTACGTCAAGTCTGGTTCCCTGGTGCTCATTCGAATGTTGGAGGTGGGTATGACGACGAGCAGATTGCGAATATTAGTTTGGCGTGGATGATGAGCCAATTAGAGCCATTCTTGGATATGCGGGACGAGTACTTGTTCGAACAGGATGAGCAAAATGAAAAGTACTACAAGAAGATGGAAGGAGAGATAAGACCGTGGAGTTTTGGTCGTCTATACACTGAGCTCTCGGGTTTCTTTGCGCTGGGTGGTAGTACGGTAAGCTCATCCCTACATTTCCAACTCATAACTACCTGCGTCCGATATTAACACCCCAGCCAGACCCGCAAGCCAGGTCACTACACCGCCGTCGACCCCTTCACTGGCCGCGCCACCGACCGCCCTCTCCGGCAAACAAACGAATACATCCACCCTAGCGTCCGCACACGCTTCCGCCTCGAAGGCCCTGGTATCCAAGACCGCGGCCTCTACGACCCACGCGGGCTCACCGACGCCTACCGCCTCGTCGCCGACTACGGCCCCGACATCCAGAAACTGCAATCCGGCGACGCAGAAGTCTACTGGAAAATCCGGTCCCGAGATACCAACGGCGTGCGCGTTCTTCCCGAGGCCCCACTCTGGCGCCTCGAACGCGAACTCGCACGTAAAGACACGAGGACTTATGACTACTACAAGCGCCCACCGGCCACTGCATCAACGAAGAAATCCCGTCGTGCTCCGCGCCCGCATTCTGCAGACTTTAGCGGCAGTCGGGCCCCGAGTGCGGCGTTGGCGAGCCCAAGGAGTAGCAGAGCGAAACGCGAGTCGTTTAATCCGCGAAGCACGTTTCCGGCAGAGGACCGAGGGAACAGGCGGAGTAGTTTTGTCTTGGACGGGCCGAAGAGGAGTAAAAGTAGAGCGAGGAGTGCGAGTTTTGATGATAGGGAGACGGAGATTAGGGAGACTATGCCGCATCGCGGAGAGAAGGATCGGGCGTGGTGGGAGGGCATGGGGAGGCGGCGAGAGGAGGGGAGATGAGATGAGATGTAGACGAGTGCTGATGTTTGGAGGTTTCTTGTGTATGCTAGGGAGTGGGGGCTGGAAGGGCAGTGTGTATAAGAAAAAGTGCATGGTTTGGGACAAATTTTGGATGGGAGAGATGGTGTGGCGGAATACCCTTTTTTGTGTCGGATAGTAATTTGAGACCTTCAATTCTTCAAAGTATGTGTACTTTGGTTCGAACAACACAGGAATCAAAGGAGTCGTGTCGGATATGGGATCTCAGATGCTCATTTATGTTGAGAAAACATTTCTGGAACTTCCATTTGACTATTCGGTGCACTCCAAAATATTGTCCGCGTTAGATGAAGTAGCCTACTTTACCCTCTGCGTACGTTCCTCTTTTTGAGTCTTTTTGCGCTAGCGCGCTACATTTGATTATTATCTATCTGTACTTGCTGTGGATCTGCGTTACTAGCATCTAGATCTAGCCTCTACTAATTACTAATCTACCTGTTTTTACAACACTTATAAGTAGACTTTATATATTCTTATGTACATGCCCGACTTAAGTTCAAACCCCCCCCCCCCCTCCACACACACACACACACACACACACACATCCTATAGCAATACATGTCTCAGCTATTCCCTCAAAGACGACGTTCAAGTACCCTTCGAGTTCCAAGCCTTCTTTCCTCCACTTCTGGGATTTGACTTCTGAAGTTTCAACTTCTACATTATGAAACTACACGCCCAAACTCATCTCGTTCATAATGTTCATGCCGAACTTAGTTACCAACTCGGCACAAAGAGGCACGTGCCTTTCCACGAGCACGGCGGCAAATCCAGTCGCACCGAAAGCAGCGGCTCCGATCCAAACCGCTCGAAGTGCTTGTAAGTACACTTCAATTACCTCTCCCCTTATCTCAGATGGCAGTTGCTGGATATATACACCACTGACAGAGTGATATGCCCGCCCATTTTTCATACATCGGCGAACCGCTTCGACGCTGATACGATGGGAAGAGCGATCGAACTGCGCGTTGAATATAATACAGGGAACCGTGATGCCCCAAACAAAGCCGAAACTTGTCAGGAAAGAGAACATTCTGGTCACAGCAGCAGCATCAGAGTCGGGTAACGAAGCCATGATGGCAGTACTGTGGGAAGCAGCAGCCCTCGCCCGATTGCATCGACTATTTGAAACCAGACCCACACGACTGCAGGCGTCTTCTCAGAGAGGAGGATGTTGAATCCGGGCCCGAGTGTACTGAACAAAAAGCCTGCAAGATGGAGAGGTCGGTAGTAGCCGAATCGCGTGAGCCAGTCACAGCCCAGGGCAGCCGTGACGATCAGGAAGGCCTCGAACGCTATGAAAAATATACATGCTTTGAGAGGCGATGTACCCTTCTTACCCTGGAAATAAACTGGTCAGAAGAATGCAACCCACTGCAGTAGCATTGATGAAAGGAAGCCGATGTAGAATCCCGCAATTGACGTCCTATTGGTAAAGATTCGTGGCGGGACTGAAACATCATCGCAGAACGCAGGTGGCCTCCATTCATACATGTGGAAGGATATCCATCCAAGGACACCAAGTATGATCGGTAAGATGACTTTCCACGAGGACCACAAATACACATTGCCGCCAGAAATCGAGCCCAGGAGTAGTGAGCAAAGTGATGCGACGAATATGGCATTGCCAATCCAATTAACGCGCAGCACAGCATGCCTTCATATCCGAGGCTTGTCGTGATGCAAATACAGGAACAAGGCCATGACAACCATTGTGATGCCAGCGAGTGGTATATTCAAGTACAAGATGTAGAGCCAATCTTTTGACAGGTCCGACAATCGCACCGATGGCAGTGGCCGATTGAACACGGCCCTATGCAACGAGGAAAGATATTAGTTCATATCCATGTACAAACTTGCCATGGGTATGCGCATACCAAATATTTTCCCCGTTCACGCAACGGTACGATATCGCAGACAGTCAACTCGACTGACATAAGTAAACCGCCAGAACCGAGTCCTTGAACGGTGCAACCGGCGATGAGACCCAGCGCATCTGCTGCACCGCCTGCTACGCGACTTAGCCCGCACGAGACAAACGTTATCTCGGAACGTGATACGAAGAAACATCAGCATCTTCGCCTGCTACTTGCGGCTGGTATCTCTGGCAAAGATGTTCCAAGCATGGAGCACGAAATAGACTTCCACGTTGGCAACTGGTTGCAAACGCTCAACGAGAAATCACAAGCACTCTACCACGGTGACCTCACCATTGATCTCTCGAGAACATTACCCTTTTTAAGCATGGACATCATCACACACATCTGCCTCGGTGAAACTTTCGGCGACGTCCAATCCGACACTGACCGATATGGTCTGCTTGAAGAATTGTCTTCTGGCATGGTTGCACAACAGTATATCGCATCTCTGCTTGGGGTCACGAGATGCCTTTTCTGGCTCGGCACTCTAACTATACTTCGAGCTAAACTATTTTTTAGTGAAAAGCAACCGACGGGTCTAGGCCAAGTCATGCTGGTGTGTTCATCATCAAACCATCAATAGCTTTTGAGTAACACTTTCCCAGATCATTCAACGAAAAGTGCAGCAGAAACTCGCCAAAAAGGAGCGGCTGGTATCAATGGCTGACATGCTTGATTCCTTTCTCGCGCGAGGGCTTGAACCTGAGCAAGCAGGCAGCGAGCTATTGGTAGTACTGTAAGCTGTCCCTTCTACCTGGACCGGAATCATCCAACCTTGAATAATTTCAGTGCCGTTGGCGCTACCTCATACACAATGTAAGGCATCATACGTGGGGTCATCAGTAACCCAGCAGTCTATCAGACTCTCCAACACGAGATCGACGTCATGATTGAAGAACAGAGTTCTTCTCTCTCTGACTGCACCACTGAAGCCGTCTTGAGAGCTATGCCCTACCTCCAAGCTTGCATCTCAGGAGGCTTGCGGCTCTATCCGGCAATTACACAGCTCCGTGCATGAATAGTACCTTCAACGGGTGACAATCTGCAAGGCTATTTATCCCAGGTGGAACATACGTCGCTTGCAATGGACTCTCTAGCCAATCAGATCCGATGTATGGTAGTGATTCTGACATATTCCGCCCAGAAAGATGGCTTTTGGATGACAAGAAATTGCTTGCCCGAATGCGAAAGAATCTTGACCTGAACTTTGGCTATGGATCATCAAAGTGCCTGGGCATCAACTTGGCACAACTAGAATTGGGCAGAATCGTCTTCGAGGCAAGCATTCCTTTTGGCTGGCACTCACCGCGTGTCCAAGCTCTGACTGACCGTTCGAACAGTTGCTGCGAAAATACAATGTCGTTTTGGGGAACGCTAGCCGTCCTTGGGTGTCGCGCGGTGATTTCGTTCTTCGAGACTTCAAAGTGAGGCTTTCAAGGCGTTCGCCTCATATGAGACATCAAATCGCAAGAGATACAGAAGCATGATCCTAGGCCTTCTATCACATTGTCTCAGGAGTTGATATACTTCTTCATATTCTCTGTGCGCGAGGGACTCAAGTCGCTAGCACTCAGACTTCTTCTCCTACGCTCTTGTGCACGGTATTGTGTGACTAGTGAAATTTACACATTCTGAAAAGTCGTGATCATTATATTTACCCAGAAAATGCCGGCTCATCACGCAGCAACACACTTCAATCAAACCTTCGTCGCTTCATAACATCTTCATCTCCCAGCGGAGACACTGGCGCTGCCTCGTAGCTAAACCGCCTAAATTCCTCCTCCGCTCTGATTGCCTCTCTTGCATCTGAGCTCGTTGTTCCATCACTGTACGCCGACGACGGCGCGCGTGCCACAATTGCGTAGTCCGAGCTCTCAAGCTCATCGTGGGGAGCTTCTCTGATAGACTCAGGGCGTGATACGTCCCTGGATTCAGGCCCCGATAAGTCTCCAGCCTTGTCACCCTGTAGACTCATGTCTATAATTCTGCGCGAGTCGGAGTTTGGTCGTTGGGAAAGTGTGATGAGTTCAAGACTTGAGGATCGACGTGTTGAGTTCGTATTCGATGCAGAAAGGGGCTGAGTCGTCTGCGGGAGTTCCGGAACTTCTGAGATGGTGGGTGTATTGGAAGCCGTGCTGTTTGTGCTGCTATGGCCTCGCGAAGTCTTTAGTGCAGACTTAGGTGGGAAAGTTGCGCGTTGGCGTGGCGCGAGAGGATTATGTCGTGGTGTGGCCTTCTTCGCGCTGGCGAGTGGTGCATTCTTTCCGTATGTGATGCGTGCAATGTCATTGTATTCGGGAGGTGGTGTCGCTGGTGACTTCTCCTGCTTCCTTGTCTTAATCTTCGGTGCTGGTCCTGCTGGGCTTTTTTCGTTACGTTTGCTGTTGTGCTCGAGAGTTGCCAGAGCATCTGTGATCGCATCACCCACGTCAACGTCGTTGAGATTATGGTCTGCAATCTCGAATTGCCTCTTCGGAGTCCCTTTTCTACTAGGATTGTTGCTGTGCTCTAGCTGTGGCATCGAGGAGCGAGCTGGGTGACCATTGGGAAGTGGCCACGTTGGCATATCCGGAACTGGGGGCGCTTCATCGGCGAACTTGACGCTTCGGTCGTTCAAGGACGATCGCGAAGGACTCTGCGCAGAGTAGAGACTTCCCCGACTACTAGTTGAACCTGTTGAAATCCTCTTGACCTTCCATGCGCCAGTCTTTTGATCCACTTCCAATGTCGATGAATCGTACTTTAACGAGTCCGCTAGTGTGCGCGAATCTTCGAAGACAGATGTGTCGTATTGGTGTAATGTCTCACTGGAGTCATTCCGCTGCACCATAGGGACCGTAGGACTTTCGCAGACAACGCTCTTCTTACTAGCTATAGCGTTGAGTGTGACCTGGCCGTTCAAATCGACTTCGCTATTCAAGTTGACTCGGCTATTGCGACCAGAATAATCGCCAGACATTCGCGATCCATTGGGCACGTGAAAGCGAAGGTCGACACGGACGACAGCAAACATAATGACCACTATGATCTCGGTAACGAAGTTGAAAACGTAGAAGCAAGCTTTGTGGAGGTACCAAGGCGTATCGATTGGACGACCATCAGCATTGCGCATTGGCGTTTGCGGGATCCAGGCGATAACGCAGCGGAAGAGTTGTCCAATACTGAGAATCGTGACAGCGATCAACAATATGGTGATGTTGACCCTGAGGCGGCCGGCGCCAAATTTCTCGATCTCGCGTCGTGGTATGAGAGCAGAAATGAGGACTAGCAATGCCGGTGCGACACAAAAGATCGTGAAATATGTTTGACCGGTAAGCGAGAGTGCGCGTAAGATATGAATTGTGTTGTCGTTAATGGTAAAGAATTGCCAGATGTTTGCCAGGATAACCATAATCAGTGTAACGATAAGAAGGGCGAGTGCGACCCGGTGGAAGATGCGGTATGCCTTGGACCAGCCTAAGCGCTGATGCTGCGCACGCACGATACGCTGTACGAAGAACCAATTAATCATGAATAGAATGATCGTGCCAACATATACGAAGACTTGTGCTGCGATACCGAGGCCGATGTTTCTCGGGTAGCATGACCACGCTATCCGCAAACTCATTGTTATGATTCGGACCTTGCATAGACCTAAGTGTTGTTAGCCAACATTCAACTGACTACAGAGTTTTTCGTATGACATACCGAGAATCGCGCCATTGAAGATGAACTTGTGCCCGCGGCCTTTATTGGCCTTGAAGATCTTAATGTGGATCACGCCGAAAATGAGATACAAAATGAGGAACACCACTGTGATGGGCACATCAGGGATGAGGGCTGGTTCACCACCAAGGCCTTGGTTGTGTGGAGGGTAAGGAGGGCCTGCTGCGATTATACTTTCCCTCTGTTATTTGGTCAGCCAAATTGCACAAAGCCATCTACACGGATACTAACTTACTGGTGAACCAGACTGTGGTCCCTGAGAATCCGCCATCGTGTACGCGTTTCGCGAAGCGCAGATGTTTCGAAGTGACAGACGGGAAGCCGAACAGGTCGGACTAGAGATGCAGGCGGGTCAACGTATATCACCGAACCAGAATACCAATGCTCTAAACCCATGCAAGACATGCATGGCTTAGAGCTGATGATTCCCAGATAAGCAACAAATGAATGACGATGATGTAATATGGACTGCGAGGCGAAGCCAATCGCGACGGTGGTTCAAGCCATCGTGTCTGGGTGGTGAATCCGGGGAAGCCACAGCCCGTACTTAGGTTGAACAACGGCAGGCATCGCTTGGAGGGGAAGCCGACGGTTTTTGTGAGATGCTACTACGCGTGTAAAACGCGAGGGATCGGCAAGGAAGCGCATCGCGCATTGTCTGTGGCTGATCTTTCTTTTGATCGCTAATGCTCTGATGCTCTGCTTCCACCTTTGCTTTTCTGCTTCCCAGCTGGGGCTCCATTGCGATAGCTGTCGCGTGGCCAAGCGCACTGCCATTAAACTAATGCTGTCAGCTGCGCTGCCACGCTGAACTTACGTGTTGATATTCTGAAGGATGATAGTTGGTGTTCGGGTCTCCTCACAGTTACCGGAGATCTGCATGGCGTCTGGGCTGAAAGATGACTGGAGGTTGAGATCAGATCGGCGGAAATGGAGAGACACGCCGACCAATGACGTCCACCGTCGGCATAAACTAGCGAAATCTTCGTATTCCCTCAAACAGAACCTTCGAACAGCCAAACAGGTCACGTGCGCGCCTATTTTCCATTTTCCAGCTACTTACAAATTCGCGACAGTTTGCAGCGATCGGATGATATTTCTTTCACTGACCTCTTCACCTCAGCATGTGTGGTATGGTCAGATTATGCCCTCGGCTCATGCATCATCTGCTGCTCGTGAGTTGACGCATGCTCAGGCGACAGTCACGACCCAGCAATGGTTCGCCAACTTGGCCTGGATAGGAAAATCTGTGCGCTCATTGTCTACGCCCTCTTGGAATTGAATCAGCCTGCGCCGCAACCGCGCTTGTTGGCCTAAGTGGCGATGCTTGTTTTGGGGATAAATGGTCTCGGTACTATCCATGTTCTGCAACGTTCTCGTTCCCCAATCTGCGTCAAAAAGCCTTGCTCCCAGCATCGACTTCAGTATTTCCTTGTCACAATTACATTCTATGTCTATCTAATTTACGTCGACTACTATACAAGGCTAGAAGCTAAAGTGCAGGTAGATGGAAACAGTTGGTGTGTCAATTACATGGAAGCTCTCTCAGCCTGGCCTCATAGCCCATAGGTGGAGAATTCCTTCTCAGTCCAATCCCAGAGCTTCTCTGCCAACTCATCATTGTCCACTGCCTTGTTTCCTGTCACCTTCTTCTTGAGAGGCACATAGTACGCACCCGATTCAAACTCACTTGAAGGACCTGCCGCCGCCCAAAGCTGGTTCAATGCGCCCTTGTGCACATCAGTGAAGAACAGTCGGATGAGGATTTTGAAAAGCCACTGTAGGTACGGATAGCCCTTCACTGTCTCCGTGGTGATCCCGGTGTTGACGATTCCAGGGTGAACAGCCACACATTTGATATCCGGGTACCGTTTGGCCAAAGACTTTATGTAGTACATGTTTGCCAGTTTTGATTGGCCGTAACGAGCGCGCCCATGGACGTCTGCCTGGGTAGTCTTAAGCGAGGAGAAGAGGATGCCCTCCGTTGGTGCGAATTGATGTGCATCGGAACTGAGTTGGACCACGCGCACGTCGCTCCCTGGAAGCTTCGAAGTCTTTTCAAGTAGTGGAAGAAGGAGCTTCGTGAACAATGCCGGACCCATGTGATTTGAGCCGAAGATCATTTCATAGCCATCTTCTGTTAACGAGGGTGGGACTCCCATGAGTCCAGCGTTGTTGAGAAGTATATCCAGACGATCGTACCGCTGTATGACTGAAGCTGCCGCCTTCTTGACCGAGTCGAAAGATGAAAGGTCCAATGGTAGGAAAGATAATTTTATCCCAGGAACTTCAGCCTCGATCTCCCTAATAGCTTCAAGCGCTTTTCCCTCTGATCGGGCCGCCATTATAATCTCCTGTGGGCTGTGCTTTCCGAGCTGGATGATGGATTCCTTGCCGAGCCCGCTGTTTCCTCCTGTCACAATTATGACCTTTCCAGCGAGGTCTGGAATATTTTTATCGGGCGAAAACGTCATGATGGCTCGATCTCGAAGGGGTAGCAATTGGTGTTGGTGCTGATGTAGGCCGTGAAACTTGTAAGGATTTGAGTGAACAATGTGAGTCTCAGATAATCAGGTGTTATTGTCTTTGATATGTCTATATATTTCTTGACCCTCAGTTTCTTGTCACCGGGCTCTTTTCAATAGTTGGTCCGTCGGCTTGAAGTTGTTGCGCAAAGAGGAACTCCTGGTGCTGCCGTGATTACTGATCTTCGCTAAGTTGGAGCTTGCTCTATGCCTAACTTTACTAGTCTCCGGTTGCTCGGCGAATTTGAATTAAATCCCGTGGTAATGTCTAGCTGCAAATTCAGGATCCATCCTTGATCTCCAGTGATCATTCTTCACCGGACGGATGATTTTGCTGGGGCTCCAATTTTCCTCATTTCATAGCTAATCTTGCAGGACAGCCCGCAATGGCGACGCTCTATTTACAATCACTCGTGACCACTCCCCGAAAGAAATTGTGTCTCGCTTTTGGTTGAATTATTTCTAACTTGCTATTATATTCTTAGAATGACTGGGCACGCGAACAATAATGCTTTAGACCGAAAACAGCGTAAGAAGAAACCTAAAAACCGCGAGGCAACCTATGTCGCATGGCGCCACAAGCAGTGTTGTTCACGAAATGCGTCGTGATGAAGAAAACCGTTAAGCCTTCCGGACGATTTCTAGGCCGACTGCCCTTCAAAATTGCGAAGATAGTTTTGTGACTGCTAGCGTCCTCGGATCGTGGCCAATACCAGATGGTGGTGCGTGTGGCGGTAAGCGTTTGCCACATCGATTGATTGGTCAAAGTCGATATCAAGCTAGCAGCAGTTTCCCCGAGTCTGTACGGCACTGCTTTCGGACGAGTCAGAGGTCGCGTCTTACGCTATAAGCAACGGACTTGCACAGATTATGAGGGGTCTTATCATGCATGATCGAAACCAACCTATCCCTCAACCACCAGGCAAAAGCCAAGGTTTGTCAACTGAGGAACTAAGACAGCTTATGACCCGCACATCTGCACTCTATGGATTGTTCGAGCAACCCAGCTCAGCCCATATTCAAACCTTCACATGACACGCTTAGTAGTGGCTATTCGTTCACGACAGCCTTCGGTCTGCGACGTCTGATATACTGCGCACAGCCCGCCTCCGTGGCTCACTGTAACGTTATGGCAGCGTTAGCCGTATGACTTTGAGCTTGCTCTCAGCTCCGTCAAACGCGCTTGAAAATCAGTGTTCTCTTTGAGTAAAGGACATGTAGGGATTTGGTTTATTCTGAATATTCAATTTCTGTACCAAACTACTTGACCATATTTTACTCGTCCGCTAGAAAGAGCTCAACATGTTTCGCATACAACTCTGGCACTTGGAATAGGTGCCCATGGCCTGCATCTGGATACAGAATCAAGTGCGCGTTTGGTATCTCCTGCTGCAACACAAAGCTGTTCGGAGTCGGCGACATAATATCGGTGTGACCATTCGTAATCAAGGTCGGTGCTTTGATGTCCTTGAGACGAGCAAAATTGGAATCATCCACGGTGAACGAGAAAATAGCGGTCAGCTGCGACTTTGCTCCAACTCCGGTCAGGTAACCCTTACGCTCCTCCCCCTCCTTCTTTCGTTCATGAATTCTTTCCCACCACTGATCTCCAAGCCTTCGACTCGACTCGGATGGGTAGTAAAAGAGGAACATCATGTCCTCCTTGGTTGGAGGTTGGTCGTTGTTCGCACCAGCACTCTCAAGCACTTCTCGTTGTGGTAGCACAACTGCCTCGCCAATCGCAGACTGTGTACCAGCCAAGATAAGCTTATGTACTAGACCAGGGTAATCCCAGGCTAAGGATTGCGCGATGCCGCCGCCCATCGAAAATCCGATAACGTCAACTGCAGTGACATTGATTGCTGAAAGAAACTTGACGGCAATGGATGCCATTGCCTTGATGGAATCAGGAACTTCTCCACCGCTATGGCCGATTCCAAAGCTATCATATAGGATGACTTCTCGGTCCTTTGCAAAGGAGTTGAAGAGGAGTGGATCCAGAGTGTCCATAGACCCTCGGAGATGGTTGACATAAAGCAGCGGGAACTTGCTTGGCTTCCCAAAACGCCGGTAGGCGAGGTTCACACCATCGACAGTCGTGAACTTGGTTTCGACAGTTTGGAGGGTTGCCATTTTTCCTTTTGCTCGAGCGATTGATCTAGGATGGTTTTGTTGCTGTGTTTTGGTGTTTGATGTATACTAAGGCTTCTGATTTGGTGAAAGGGCTGCTTATCGTGATAGATGCTTTGTATAGGCTTGGTGAATAAATGTCATTTGGAGCGCACTTTGGCATTAAATACTAGAACTCTTAAGTACACTGGCGATGATGAATTTGATTGTGGTGTACACACTCTTCACTAGCGGACCAAAAACGGATCTTGGTGAGATCACTAATCCACTGTTCGACAGCGCGAATTGTCCCGCGTTCGGGTTCCAAAGTTACACCGTCGGCTAGTATGGGTAGAGTTGTTAGTGCTGGCTGGAATGCTATAGCGAATTAGGTATCTCAGAAACCTGTGAATTGCACGTCCACATAATTAAACTTTCAGCAGTAGATGTTACTCCAAACCTACCCCGCCTGAGCCGCTATAATCAACGTCTAGACTATTCGAATTCTG